>OX424574.1:82039026-82689026 GCA_949152435.1 Gastracanthus pulcherrimus
AAACCCAGTTTAGGTCAGTTTTATCTTTATTTGTATTGGCTGACCGCGCGGGTGCAAAGTAAAACGAGTAGGGGGCGTAAAGTGCTTATCTTAAAGTGAGTACTTACGCCCGCTGATCGAAGAACGGCCCATTTAGACCCGATTTTGAGGGGCTCTGAAAAATGTGAATTCAAAACGTGAAAATCGTACATGTGTTACAAAAAATGGGGAGGGGGGCACCGTTTAGATAATTCACTTTATATTTGATTCAAAAAACGATTTTTTTTTATTCGATGTAATATGTTTCGATTGTTTTATTTATTTTTGACAATTTATTCAAAATATCATTTCATAGATTAGTCAAATAATCGATGTAACATTATTAGAAAATAATAATTTTAATAATATACAGATTATAAAATAGAAAGTGTATATATTCTAATACAGATACTTTTAATTCTAACAGCATACTAAAATAGTGTGCTTTCGAATAATAGTATATTTGTACAAATGTTTTTCTAATTTATTTAAATAAAGACGGTAGTATGTACTGTCGAATAAATATGCATCTAATAACAAAATTCGTTTATCTGATAGGTAGTTCCTTTATTCTTTTCAAAAATATGATTTATCTATATTTTAAATATCGATAATATGGAGTTCGAATAATATTGGTTCGTATTTGAAAAAATCGTTTTCTGAATCAAATATAAAGTGAATCGTCTAAATATCGCGCCCCCCCCCCCCTACAAAAATAATTATATTGTTGTGACCGAGCTCGAACGTTGCGCGATTCGAACACCGAGAATCATGCATAGCAACCCCTAGCAACGAGATCAACGACGTCGCAGATGTTATTGTTTATGTTTAGTCTGATTCTCATATCTGTTGAGAACAGTTGTGTTTATGTTCGAATAAAGAGTCCGAGTTCAAGTGTGCTTTTTTATAAATACGTGTTGTCATTCTTATGACCCGAACCCGATCATAACATTTTGGGGGCTCGTTCGGGATAGTGTTTTCGAAAAAGTGATTTAGTGGAAAGTCTATACTTTTACGTTCCGGCAAAATGTCAGTGGTATCAAGAACACCAGTTCCATCCGCGAGAACTCTTTCAACTGAGCAGCCTCAACCGTCTCTCACTGCAGCGAATTTGGAGATAACAAGCTTGAAGAGACGTGTAGAGGAAATTATTCAAGAACTCCATCAATGCAACGAGGATACATTGAATTTACAAAGGGAACTCCATGTTCGAGATTCGGAATTGTTGGATGCTCGTCATCACAATGAGGAACTTGAAGCACAGATTAGGCTACTGAGGGATCAACAAGTTCGAAGAGAACTATTCGGTGACCGAGAGTAGAGGGAGAGGACTGACTTGAACGAAGAGATATCGAGACTTCGGACACCAAATTAATCAGCTAAGTCGTTTACAGAATAGAGATATACATTCACATACAACAGAAACAGAGAACGTTAGAATCAACGACACTGGGTTATCTTTAAATCAGAATAGACTTGGGTTAGGAACTTCTGTTATTGATCCTTTGATTACTGATACTCGTGATTTAGGTTCAAATGTAGGTAATTCTGTTTTACCGAACACTAGACCTATCCACTCGGGAACGGATTTGGTTTTTAAATTGACAGCTGATGATTATGATGGATCATCACCTCTTCGTGAATTTTTGGTTCAATTTCAAGTCATCGCTAGAGCAAACAATTGCACACCTACAAATAATTCAGCAGCTCTTATTTCTTGTTTGAAAGGAAGAGCAAAATCAATTCTCGTTGAATCTGATTCGACTGCGTCAAATTTTGATGATTTAGTTTCGCGTCTTGAACTTCGTTTTGGTGATAAACACTTAGCACCCACTTATTACGCACAATTTCAGAACAGACGTCAACGTTTTGGTGAAGATTTCCCAACATTGGCTGCCGATCTTGAGAGACTTTCTGCTTTGGTTTATCCGGAATGTCCATTTGCAGTCCAAGATAAAATCGCTTGTGCCCAATTTATAATTGCTATTTTTGATTCATCGATCAGGGAGATCCTTCGTTTAGAAAGGATAACTTCTCTGAAAGTTGCTCTTGCTCGCGCTATGGAAGTGAAGGTTATTCGTGATTTAGATAAGAGATCTCAGACTTCAAGGAGAACGAATGACACATATAAGACTGGAATCAACTCGTCGAATTCACAGTCTAAAGGTCCTCAATCTTCGGACAAACAGAGATCTCAAGATTTCTTTAAGGATATTGAATGTTGGACGTGTGGTAAAAAAGGACATTTTAGATCAAATTGTTCAAATCAGATGAACGACCAGGGAAACTAGGTTATGTTGAACTTTCTGGAGCGAGTTCAACAGAACTTGACAAGACTCCAACAAACACATACTCTTGTCTGATTGATTATAATGTTGGAAGAATTAATAGGAACTCAAATAAATTTTATTTTGATGGTTTAATTAATGATAAAACTTGTATTTTTAAAGTAGATTCTGGTTCTGATGTGACTATTATAAATCCAAAATTTGTAGAGTCAAAAGATAAAAGAATTCCTATTAATTTTACAACTCTTAAGTATCCGACTGGAGAAAAGGTACCATTCAGCTAATTTAGATGTTTTTGTTGGAAATATTTTTAATGATTGTATACTTGGTAGTGATTTCCTTGATACAACTGGTATTACAGATTCGATAACTAAAATTATTTTAAACACTCCAAGTTCAATCATCAATAAACAGATTTCGAGAATAGTTGATTCTAGTGAGGATGTACCAGACATTACAAGAAATTTTTGACAAGAACTCAGAGAACTTGGATCAAGATCAACGACGGAAGTTTGCAGATCTGCTTCATGAATTTGAAGAGATTTTTTAAGATGATGATGTTACTGCAAAATGTAATTTGGTCGAACATAGAATTCAATTACTCCATAATCAACCAATTAAACAACCTATTCGAAGACCCCTTATTCATCAAGTTAAGGAATTGGATGAATGTATTGCTGAGATGCATTCTCAAGGAGTTATTGAAGAATCAGACAGCTCGTATTGTTCACCTGTAGTTCCCAAGAAGAAGAAGGATAAAAAAAATTCGTTTTTGTATTAATTTTCAAAAAATTAATGCAATTACAATTAAGGATTCGTACCCTTTACCAAGAGTTGACGATACTCTTGATAAACTTGCAGGATATTCGTGGTTTTGTACATTGGACTTGAAGAGTGGATACTGGCAAATCAAGATTTGAGAAGAGGATAGGAAAATCACGTCTTTCTCAATCGGAAAAGGACTTTGGCAATTTACAGTTATGCCATTTGGTTTATGCAACGCACTTGCGACTTTTCAACGTTTAATGGAAAAATTACTTAGAGACTATCTTTCAAAATTCTGTTTAGTCTATTTGGATGACGTTATGGTATTGGGAAAGTCATTTGATGAGTTAATAATTAACCTGAAGAAAGTGTTTGTTCGTTTTCAAGAAGCAGGATTACGTCTTAATAAGAAGAAATGTGTTTTCTTCAGCAGGCAAGTTGAATATTTAGGATACATCGTTTCAGAAGAAGGAAAAACAGCTGATCCAAAGAATATTGAATCTGTTGTAAACTGGCCAATTCCTCATAACAAAAAGGCTGTGTTGAGTTTCGTGAATTTCTGTGGTTATTATAGGCGACTTCTTAAAGGTTTTGCTGACATAGCTAAACCTTTATATAGGTTAACTGAAAAATCGGCTAAGATCATATGGTCAGAAGAATGTCAAAAATCTTTTTTAAGATTGAAAGAGGTTCTTACAACACCTCCAATTTTGGCATTTCCTTCTCTTTCTTCTGAATTTAGTTTAGAAACTCACGCTTCTGACCATGGAATTGGGTCGGTTCTTTCTCAGAAACAAGATGGAATCGAACGCGTCATAGGTTATTATAGTAGAGTCCTTTCAAAATCAGAGAGAAATTATTGTGTCACTCGACGTGAACTCCTTGCTATTATAGAATCGTTAAAAATTTTTTATCATTACCTTATCGGTAAACCTTTCATTATTAGGACTGATCATTCTTCTTTAACTTGTTTATTGTCGTTTAAGGAATTAGATGGACAATTGGCTCGTTGGTTAGGGAAATTGGATCAGTACAACTACAAAATTATTCACAGGAAAGGCAATTTACATGGAAATGCTGATGGACTTTCAAGACGGCCTTGTGAAGATTTCTCCTGCAAATATTGTTCCAGAGTAGAAGAAAAATTCAATAATGTAGAAACAATTTGCCGTATCATTTTTTAAGAAAACACATCAGAAGAATGGAAGAATAGTCAGGCAGAAGATGAAGCTATTTCTTTCATTTGTCAAACGAAAGAATTACAGAAGAAACCAGAATGGCAAGAGATTTCATCGATGGACGAATTCACCAAAATCTATTGTTCTCAATCGGATTCGTTGGTACTAATTAATGGGATTTTGTATAGAGAATGGGTTTCAACGAATTTAGATTACAAAATCCGTCAATTAGTTGTTCCTCAACATAAAATTAAAGATATTTTGGAAGAAGCACATGATTCACCATCTGGAGGACATTTCGGAGTAAACAAGACTTTAGATAAAATTAGAAAAAGATTTTATTGGGCTACTTGTAAAAGAGATGTAGAAAATTCGTGTAAATCTTGTGATGTCTGTGTTTCAAAGAAAGGTCCTCCAGATAAAGGTCATGGTGAAATGAAAATTTATAATTCATGAGTTCCATTTGAAAGACTTCAAATGGATATCTTAGGCCCATTTCCTCTTTCTTCTTTCGGCAATAAATACCTCTTAGTTGTGACAGACTGTTTTTTCAAAATGGGTTGAAGCTTTTCCTCTCTCAAATATGAGAACAAAAACCATTGCTGAGATTTTTGTTGATCAGATTATTTGTAGGTATGGGGTACCTTTAGAGGTAAATACTGATCGAGGAACGAATTTTGATTCGAAATTGATTAAAAATTTATCTGAGTTGTTAGGAATCAAGAAGACAAGAACGACACCATTACACCCACAATCAAATGGACAAGTAGAAAGACAACACCAAACACTTCTACAATATCTCACAAAATACATACATGAAAATCAAAAAGACTGACATCGCTGAGTTTCACTATTTTTGTTAGCTTACAGATCCTCCAAACATGCGACGACTGGAACTACTCCAGCTGAGATGTACACCGGTTTCGAGCTGAGGCTTCCTTTGGACTTGATTCGAGGATGTCTACCAGAGGAGGTCGAGATTGAAGGAGACGGGGATTACGTACACAAACTTCGGAGGAAACTCAGCGAGATCCACAAAATGGCACGAGACCGGATTAACTTACAATCGGAAAGAACGAAGTCTTGGTACGACAAACGATCTCTCAATATTGAATATTCCCAAGGACAAAAAGGTTGGTTCTTCAACCCTCAAAGAACCAAAGGAAAAGCACCAAAACTCCAGTCAAATTGGGTAGAACTTTGGGAAGTTTGAGGAAAATTAATGACGTCGTTTATTGTATTTGTCGTTCACCGAGACATAAATCCAAGATAGTCAACATCAATCGTCTTGGGACTTACGCTGAGAGAGACACCCGATAATGAAGACTGCTCTACTCACGGTTCTTTTGAGCTGTGGTTTTTCCCGTGGGCGTGAAGGTAAATACCGGAGCAGGGGCTTGAGGTGAGGTTCCACAGCATGTCAACTTCCCTCCTCTTGTGTGAAGACCGATTTCGACCAAATAAGAAGGATGATTGAAGTAGATTGTTCAAGAGACGGATCCAGCTTAGTCCTGTTAAGTGATGATTGGTATCGCATCTGTAAGCATTGCTCGGTAACTTGATGCCAAGGATGGGTCAAGGTAGAGGATGTTGGTGTCGGTTCCTGTAAGTCATCATTGGATTGTAAGAGGATCAACCCGCTTGAAGGATGGATGGTTATGATTGTCGGGACAACAATCTGAAAAGGAGAGGGCAATGTTGTGACCGAGCTCGAATGTTGCGCGATTCGAACACCGAGAATCGCGCATAGCAACCCCTAGCAACGAGATCAACGACGTCGCAGATGTTATTGTTTATGTTTAGTCTGATTCTGATAGCTCTTGAGATCAGTTGTGTTTATGTTCGAATAAAGAGTCTGAGTTCAAGTGTGCTTTTCTGTAAATACGTGTTGTCATTCTTATTACCCGAATCCGATCATAAAAATATGTCTTTAATTTGAATATTATATTATATAATAATAAATATGATAAAACAAAAACAAAAAAAAATACTTTATAAATTAACTTTGCAAATTTCAAATGTTATGCATTTATAAATTAACGAATTGCGAATATTCGATACGATCAACGATACAATGAACAACATACGTTTTATTGATACCAATGTTGTCGTTATATTTAACTATTTAACGGTCAAAGTTCGTATTCGTTAAGAAAAAAATTCTGGAAGAAGTTTATTATCTTTAAATTAGCGTCAAACCCTTTGTAATGCCGAGTGTCTGCAATTATGTTCTTCTATATACCCTGACGCAAAGGGTTTCCAATATTTTTACTGAATACATACTTAATGTTAACGTAGTAACATACACCAAGTTTAATTCCATTAATGACTAGGTTGATTCTAATAAACACTATTTTATCTATTACAGAAATGTAACACTGTATTTTTAAATGAGTTTTCATGACGTCAGGTATTGCTAAAGTATCAAAATTATCTATAAAATCAAGTGTATATATATTTTCAGACATTTTTCCCTATTTTATATTTGTGACTGTTTCGACAACCTCGCAATGATACAGATTTAGTGCCAACTGAGTAACATTTACTTAAATAAAACCTACTATATCAATATATTAGGTGCCGCGTAAGATGTATGAGAGATGTACGTTGTGATAAATTTATGGAAAAACGAACGCCCTTTCACTTATATTTTCTTCGAGCAGTCAGAAAGCAAATAAAATCTAACAACTAGAATTCCATGGATCTTTTATTACTATTATTTTCTTAGATCCTAAAAAAATTGATTATAGGATTATACTAAATTTCACATTTATGAATGTTTATGTAAAAGTTGAAAAGTTAGTCCCAATTTTAACTTAAGTTGAGATAAAAGTTCAACGTCATATATTTAATTAATAATTGTAGATTTTATTGATCACTACGAGTGATCACTGCCATCACTAAGATTGTTTCTGTGTATCTAAAAAAAATAAATAAATAAAAAACTTATTTAACAATCGAATAATAAAATTACATATATATTGTAACGCCTAACAAAAAATCTTTATTCACAGCACTTTTTTGTAAACACTCACTCAATTGAAAATAATTTTCTGTTTATCGTAGCGAAATTATTGGATTTAATAAAATTAAAGTCTACAATTAACTTAATCTAACTTTGTCCACCTTGGTGTGAAAACGATCCAGAAATTCTTCCTGAATGCAATACAAATGAATTTTTTGATTGTCCGTTTAATTTTTCAGAATTTAATTCTGTATTAGAATCAAAACAAAATAAGTCAGCCGCAGGTCTAGATGGAATAGACTACGAAACGCTTAAAAATCTACCGGGCAAATATAAACTTCTGCTTCTTGAGATATTTAATGATATGTACCAAAATAATTGCTTTCCTACGACTTGGCAAAAATCATTTATTTTATTTATTCCAAAACCAAATAACAATGGTGTAAGACCTATTTCGCTAACATCTAGTTTGGGCAAAATTTTCGAATCACTTATTAAAAATCGACTGCAATGGTATTGTGAATACTACAATATATTACCAAACAATCAATCTGGCTTCAGAAAAGGTCGGTCGTGTATAGATAATTTATTACATATTACTTTAAAAGCAGAAAAAGCACTTGAAAACAAAAAAGATCTCCTCGCTGTTTCCTTAGATGTAGGTTTTTCTTATGACAACGTCCACAGTGATATCCTTTTAGAAAAATTAGCGTCAATAGGTTGCTCTAAATTACTAATACAATTTATAAAATTTATTACTCATCGTAGATTTGTCTATACTGAAATATTGAAAGATAACTATAGATGTAGCTATAAAGGAGTTCCCCAAGGTGAAGTCCTTAGTCCTCTCTTATACCTTATATGTGTAAAGGATATCACTATAGGTGTTCCAAAAAGTGTAACTATCTCACAATTTGCAGATGACATTAGTGCTTACAGTAGTTACGGATCGACAGAAAAATCAAAAAAGCAAGTAGAAAAAGCAGTTACTATTTTGAGTGAAAATTTAAATCTATTAGGACTAGAATTTAAGGCTAATAAAACAAATTTTCTTCATATAAACAAGAAAGGCATTTTACCTGGAGAAACAGAGATAAATATATGTAAAACCGCTATAAAATCAAGCGCTTCAGTTAAATTCCTAGGGATGATTTTCGATTATAGGCTTAATTTTCAACCTCACGTAGAAATGCTTATTCAAAAATGTACAAATAGATTAAATATTATAAAGTACTTGTGCGGCGCTAAATGGGGTTCTCATCCCAGCACACTGATAATTTTGTACAAGAGTTTCGTTCGCTCTATAATTGATTATGGATGCTTCATTTTCTACCCTAAAACAAAAAAACTTTAATACTGTCTAGAAAAAATTCAATTTGATACATTAAGACCAGCTATGGGATACCGAAAGACTTCCCCTACAAATGTGATTCTCGCTGAATCGAAATTACAATCAATTGTCGAACGAACGAAATTTTTATGTAAAAGCTATCTCGTGAAAGTTTTATCCAATTCTAGTCTTATTATATACAATACAATATATGATTATCATCAATTTATTGAAAAAAAATGAAAATCATAAATCCATTTGTCTTATAAACGAATGTATTAAAGATATAGGAAAAATAAACGTAAAAGCACAAAAGAATTATACGATTTACTGCCATGATTATAAAACTATAACTACAAGTATGCCTATAAACACAGAAATTGGTTGCGAACTCAAAGAAAGTAACGATCCAAATAATGCACTTAGCACACACTTAAATAGTTTAGATTCTCATGCGATATATACAGATGGTAGTAAAGGTGAAAATGACTCTGTAGGATTAGCTACCATTTACCCATTAAAAAATGTAAAAGTAGGTCTAGCGATACCGAAAAACAGTTCAATTTTTACGGCTGAATGCATAGCTATTTACAAAGCTATGCAACAAATAAACAACAGCTCACACTTAAATTTTACTATCATAAGCGACTCTTTGAGTGTCCTACAAAGCTTAAAGTCTGTTAAAATTAATATCAAGGTAAATTATCATATTCTAAAAACCAAACAAATTTATAATCAAATATTAGAACAAAATCCTACAAAATCTATTAACCTTTTATGGGTTCCATCGCATAGTGGGATTAATGGTAACGAAGCAAATTTAAAAAGTAAAAAAAATTATTTTTTTAAATTATTAAAAATTAGATTGAATTAATCTAAGTGAAAAATAAAAGATCAATACAAACTAACAAAGCACTAACCCTGAGTCCCTCCTATACATCCTTTGCCTCCGGGGACCGAGTGCATGAACGCAAACATAAAAATTCGCATCCTGCCATCTCGGTCCCTAAACACAGACTGCAAAGTAAGAGACAGTGGCAATTGAAGATGCGAAACACATGGTGGGAGCTGGAAGGGAGAGTTGGAAGAATACAGAGGCAAGCAATACCGAACAGTAGAGAAACATATAGACCAAGAGGTGGGGACGCATAAGTCTCTTGCACGCGCAGACGCAAATAATGTAAAAATCTACATATATGCGACCACACGTACATAAGACACATACCGCTCCGGGAGGATCTCGCAGCCAAACATTGAGGCTGTGTGACGAAAAGCCAGAGCGGCCGTTGCCACCTCCTCTGTGTGTATATATTCCCGCTATAAGTACGGCTGCCTGAACAGATGTAAATAAATGCGAGGGGTAAACAAACAAGGTGAGAGGGGAGGGTTAATAATAAATAGTAAAATTCAATCATTTATTGTGTCTTTTTAGAATATTAAGTGAATATTTATACGTGTTTTTTTAGGTTCGTGACGTCTTCTTTTTTATTGAACGTATTGTCATGGTCACAAATATTTAACATTTCTGAAAATGCCATTTTATGTGTACTTTTTTGCAATCTAATAACTGGAAATTATCAAAATCTATAGTGTGACCTGTGTTTTTACATGTGTGGCTAATGCTGATTTTGCCTCTAAATTTTTAACATCATAACAGTATTCATTGTGTAGTTTTTCAAATTTAATTTTGCTAAGACCAATGTAAGTAGCTGGGATCTTTATTATTGTCTCCTTTGCAGTCAAGATTGTAAATGATATTACTAATTTCAAATTTGTCCAACTTATCTTTACCTAACTTAATCATGCTGTTATATTTATTAATGGATTTATTAATGGAATTAATATTATGGTTATGTAAAATTTGATTTATCTTAGGAGTAAGGTGTTTAACAAATGAAAGGGCCATGAAATGTTTTTTTACTGTATGACTGTTGGTATTATTGTTAGTATTATAGTTATTATTGTTAATATTGTTATTACTATTGTTACTACTATTAATATATGCGAGATATTTATGAATATATTTGTCAATGGTGTTAGTAGGATAACCATTGGCTAACAAAAGGTTTTTGGCTATTTTAATATTATTATTGTGAAATGAAGGGTGTGGAAGGAGGATGCATTTGTCAATTAGGTTGTACATGATGGCTATTTTTTGGTGATGAGATAGAAAATCAGTGTATCGACCAGATGCTGTATCTTTCCTCTACCAATTAGTTAAAGGTGTATTATTTTCAATTCTACTAATTTTAATATCTAATAAATTAATACATTCATTATTTTCATGTTCTATAGTGAATTGTATGGAATTGTTATAGCTATTGAATATGTGTAAACTGTCATCGACTTTATCTGTTTTTGCAATTAAAAAACCATCGTCAACGTACCTTTTATAAAGTTTAATATTGTTACTTAATATTTTCAAACAATGTAATTCCACACCTTTTAGTGCTATGTCGGCAAACCAAGGGCTCGCTGAAAATCCCATTGGTGTACCACATGTTTGTTTGTTATAATTTCCATTGAATAAAAAAAGTGGAATCTAATAACAACTCAATACCATGTAAAAAGTAAAATTTAGATAAGTTTAATTTATTTTTTAGATATTTCCATTTTGAGGAAATACCATCTAATATTAGATATCCCCCCGGAGCGGTATATGTCTTGCGTACGTATGGTCGATTTTTGCATTGTGTGCGCCCGCGCGTGCGAGATACTGATGCCTCCCCACCTCTTGGTCTATATGTTTCTCTACTGTTTGGTATTGCTTGCCTCTGTACTCTCCCAACTCGCCCTTCCACCTACCACCATGTGTTTCGGACGTTCAATAGACACTGTCTCTTCCTTTGCAGTCTGTCCTTGGGGTCCGAGATAGCAGAACTGCGAATTTTTATATCTGCGTTCATGCACTATCTCCCGGAGGCAAAGGGTCTATAAGAGGGACTCAGGGTCAGTGTTTTTTTAATTTTTATTTTTTAATTAAATGCATTTAATTTAATTTTTAATAATTTAAAAAAACAAATTTTTTAAAATTAGTTAATTGTAGGCTTTTATTTTATTAAATCCAATAATGTCGCTACGATAAGCAACAAATTATTTTCAATTGGATGAGTGTTTGCAAAAAAGTGAATAAAGATTTTTTTATTAGACGTTACAATCTATATGTAATTTTGTTTATTAGATTGTTAAATAAGTTTTTTGTTTATTAACTTTTGTTTATTGGGTGCAACAAAGTAACCCTGGTAACAAAAGCATCGCAATTTCGTTGCAATTCTGCTGCAATCGTCCGTGGAATCATAAAAATAGCAGCAGCCGACGTGCGGTCTGCTTCAGAATTCGACTAGGTTTCTGCTGCATGACGATTGCGACAGACGAGTGCGGCAAGTTTGCAGCAGACGTGCAACCGACAAGTGCTACTAAGGGGGATGAAATAATGCACTCGCATGTGCAGCAGAATAGCACCCGAATTGCGTACGTCGATGTCGGCAGACGAGTACGGCAGGATTGCAGCAGACGTGCAACCGACAAGTGCTACTAAGGGGGATGAAATAATGCACTCGCATGTGCAGCAGAATTGCACCCGAATTGCGTACGTCGATGTCGGCAAACGAGTGCATGATGATTGCAGCAGTCGTGCGGCCGACAAGTGTGACTAAGGGGGATAAAATAATTCACTCGCCAGTGCAGCAGAATTGCACCCGAATTGCGTATGATGATTGCGACAGGATTGCAGCAGACATGCAGCCGACAAGTGCAACTAAGGGGAATGAAATAATACACTCGCGAGTGCAGCAGAATTGCACCCGAATCGCGTACGACGATTGCGGCAGACGAGTGCGGCAGGATTGCAGCAGACGTGTAATCCACAGAGCCGGTGGTAGCAAAGCGTTTTGGGCTCACTCGACTAATTTGGCATGGTAGATTTCCTCTACGAGGTGTGTGTCTCGTTTTTGAAGTATATCTTAACGCATTCGTAAGTGCGTTACATCAGCCCCCTTCTGCATTCCTGCCGCACTCATTTGCCGCAATTGTCGTACGCAATTCGGATGCAATCCTGCTGCACTCGCGAGTGCATTATTTCATCCCCCTTAGTAGCACTTGTCGACTGCACTTCTGCTGCAACCCTGCCGCACTCGTCTGCTGCAATCGTCGTGCAGCAGAAACCTGGTCGAAGTGTGAAGCAGACCGTGTAATTTCGGCGCAAGACTGTGTTTTCAGGGAAACTTACTCGTAGTGATCAATAAAGTCTACAATTATTAACTTATTTCCACCAGTAATCGAGCCTTCTACCTATATATATATATATATATATATATATTTGGCATTGGATCACCAACATGCCCACCACCAGATCAATGACACGAGCGCAGCTCAAGCTAACTTATCGACCCTCGAACGTGCCAAATAACGACAATCCTCCCTCGAGCGTCAGCAGCAATGACAATAACATCTCACCATCGGTCAAGGAACCACTTGCTACTTCTTCACTCTCAGATAAGGACACACAAGCACCCACCCAATGTGATTTATTACTAATTAATATCTTAAAATCTGTACCTAGAGTGAGATTATCCTTTTTTCTGAAGAACATAAAATCTACACATGAATACAACATAAAAGATAACTTCATACGATTAACAAGTTATCTAAAAAAATTGAATCTTAGTAATAGTAAACACATGAAATTTACCCAAAGCACATTGATTATGAAAAATATTCCATCAATCATATTAAGTTTCATAGTGAGGTATTGGTAATATTATAGTGCTAAGTCAAAATGAGTAAATTATAAGAATAAAAATATTTATAATATCAAAGAAAAATGTACAAAAATATAGAATCTTAAGCATGCGCAATATAATCTTAATTAATGCGAATTAATATAATGTAGTCGTCACATTATAACTAACTATATAAAAATATTGAATCTCTAATACAATTTATAATGATAATATTAATTAATAAGTTAAATTTTACTATTAAATTTTTAATAAATTATTAATAATGTTATATAGAGTTGGGATGAAGAGTCAGAAGACCTTCATAACCCAACTAAAGTATGTATGATGAATGGTGAAGGATGGAATGATCCATGTCTGGATGTCCGACGTGGATACATTCTATCCCTATGAATGAATGGTACTTGCATTGTACGGTTCAGTATGGCTGGAGGTTTTGGCTGTAATGAATACAGTAAAACTAACCAGCACTTTTTCTTGTTGTTAATCCGGACCTGCAAACAGGGAATACGAATTCCCTCTGCAGGATTAGCGGCGTTATAGTGCGTTATTGTGTAAATAATTTCTACTCTGTATCGAATTTAGCAAATGTTATATGTAACTCTGGAGTAAATAAATAAATAAATAGCCACTTTATCAATCGAAAATTCAATTATTTTACAACATTTATTCGGAAAAAAATTCTAAAACTTAAAATTACTTATCTCAATCTCCACATTAAATTCCATAAAAACATAAAAATACAAATAGATAAAATAACTAAACATTTATATAATTTAATTATACCAATTATTGTCACAGAATTTTTAAACTTTAAATTCAACCTTTTAACACAAAACCCCTATAATAACTATAGTAATACCTAACAATAATGTTTAGATTCTTGACAATAATTTTAACAATAACTCTTATCACGAATGATAATGAAATTACAAATGTAAAAGAAAAATGGTTACTTAATTTATTTAATATACCTATCCCTTCCTAAGCTCAAGAAATTTTGAGCTTAGGAGAAAATTTTAACTTTTCCACTCAGTTTGATTAACACACAGCGTTTGATTTTTTAAAAATATAGAATCCTCGTTATATTTCAATAAAACTATGGAATATAAAGTGAGAGATGAAGTACTAAAACCCATAAATAATTTTATTAAAAATAAACCCCATATAAGTTACATTGATAGAGTACTAAATGAAAAAATACAAAAACATTTCTGAAAAATAATAAGAATTTAATGCTCACAAAAGCCGACACAGGCAACACAACAGTTGCTATGGAAAAGGATGTTTATATAGAGAAAGTTGAAAATGCATTTAGTGACAATCGTTATTATCAATTACTAAATAAAATCCCTCTCCCAAGTCTCCAAAATAACACGAAGGCTCTAGCCGGGTAAGCACAGTGAAATTGCCCCCATAGAGCTGAACTATCGGAGTTATAGCATTATGTTTGTGGTATAGAAATATGCTTCCACCCAAAATTTTAGCCCCCTACTCCCCCCCTCTTCGGAGATATGTACTAAAACATTTTTTTTATTCCTTTAATTTTCACTCATCCATTTTTCAATAAAATGCTTTAAAAAAATATTTTAAACATCTGGAATTTTTTTTTCTTAAAAAATTCAAGATGTTTCAAATATTTTTCTTTTTCTAAAAATTGGCGGTCTAAAACGGTTAGGTTAGCTAGAAATTATGATAAAAATTGTTGAAAAAGTGTTTTTAAATCGTTCAAGAGCATGTTTGTAGCGAAAAACATGGAATAAATGGTATTTTAGGTTTTATTGATTTTTTTTACTTGTTCCGGCTAGTTTTTGGAGGGTTTAAATTTTTTTGCGATAGAATGATAAAAAAGGAACAAAAATTTTTTTTTTAAAGTTGTGCCCCCCTCCCCTCCCTTTCCAACTTATATTCTGGGAATTTTTAAGAAAATTAAAGTATTTTTTCCGGCTCAGGTTTTGAGGTTATGGTTGTTAAAAAAAATACGCCTCCTTGAATTTTTTCAAAGCATTTTATTGAAAAATGAATGAGTGAAAATTAAAAGAATAGAAAAAATGTTTTGGTACATATCTCCGAAGAGGGGGGGAGTAGAGGGCTAAAATTTTGGGTGAAAGCATATTTCTATACCACAAACATAATGCCATAACTCCGATAGTTCAGCTCTGCGGGGACAATTTCATTGTGCTTACCCGGCTAGAGCTTTTCTTTTTGAAATCTTGGCACAACAAAAGAATTTTTGAACAAGAATCCGTTTTTAAAGACATCGAAGCAAATTTAGAAATCACTTATTTACTTCGAGCATATGGTTTGATAAAAATACAGAAAATTGATTTTCCAAGATGAATAATCTCGTCTGCATGTGATAGCACTCTCTCCAAGATTGTTAAGCTATATGCAATTTATTCAATAAACATACTCCAAAACCGAATTCCAATATTAAAAATAGCACAGCAATTAAAATATACTTGATCAAACCATAATCCCGAACGATCATTCACTATCTTACTCGATGTTGCATCTATGTTTACTACTATTCCTAAAGATTTAATATTAGATGGCATTTTCTCAAAATGGAAATATCTAAAATATAAATTAAACTTATCTAAATTTTACTTTTTACATATTATTGAGTTGTTATTAGATTCCACTTTTTTTATTTAATGGAAAGTATAACAAACAAATATGTGATACAGCAATGGGATTTTCTACGAGCCCTTGATTTGCCGACATAGCACTAGAAAGAGTGAAATTACATTGTTTGAAAATTTTAAGTAACAATATTAAACTTTATACAAGGTACTTTAAATACTTTAAAATCCTGTACGTTGACAATGTTTTCTTAATTTCAAAAACAGATAAAGTCGATGGCAGTGTACACACATTTAATAGCTATGACAATTTCATACAATTCACTATAGAACGTGAAATCAATAAAAGTATTAATTTCTTTGGATTTTTTTTCCTTTTTCTTTTTTCGAGGGTTTGTAGGAAATGCCACCTAAGGCACACCCGACTAGGTCTACACAGCCGTATAGTATGGGGATGGTTGGGAATGCATCCGTGCGTATAATATAGGACGATAAATAAACTAAACAAAAATGCGAACAATAACTACACAGTCGTTGCTCCGCAAACCGACCCACTAAAACTTACCACCCTTTCCTCCTCTGGCGGAACCCATCGTGGTACCGTTTATCACATTACCTCAGAGTGGTGCCATGCTAGTATCGTCTTTACAACCGCTGCTGCCTTGACCTGAAACAAATTTAAAAATTCATAATTTTAAATCCCTAGAGGGGACGTCAGATCTAACCCGTCTCATTTATACGCGTATTCCAACCGGCGCATTCATCTCCGTACGGAAAGCAGAAGTATCCGTATCCCTCCCCGCAACATTCATAAAATGAGAGAAATTGAGCATCTCCCGGTCAAGAAAGCGTCCCATCTTCTCCGTCCACGTCCATTTCCATGGAGTCGTCCGACATCCCTGGGTTACGTTAGGGTGTCGGAGCGTCTCCCAGCGCTTCATTCATACCTTCATCGGTTGCCCTGTCTAGGTACCGCTTCTTTTGTCGTAAGATCGTCTCGGCGAATTTTTCCGTGGCGGTCCACTTATTCTCATCGGACAGCATTTCGCCCACGATGTTCTCAGGCGTGAATTGTCCGACCGAGCCGATAAGACCTGTTCTTTCTTGGTTCCACTTTTCGCAGACGAAAAACATGTGAAACGCATCGTCGTAATCAGTGGAACAGAAGATGCAACTTGGGCTCTGAACCTTCCCCATATGACTGAGGTAGGAGTAGCAGTGCCCATGATCACTCAGGAATTGGGTCAGGTAGTGATTTACCTCCTCATAATCTCTGTTAATCCAAGAGGACAGCTGGTCTATCAGCCTTGCTGTGGAGTTGCCCTTGGTCGTGGTTGTCCAGGACCGTTGCCACGTTTCCATGGTGCGTTCTCGTTCCCCGCTATGGACTATTGTTCTGTTCTCTCCTGTTTTCTTCCGTTCCTAGATTTGCTTGCGCTCCGTCGCGTATAGATCATATTTTTTTCACAATGATACTGCAAAAGTATCAACTTTTTACTATGATCAGAGGTGATCATGGCACTCAAACATTAAGAGGAATTTTTTTTCAGAAAAATTCATCGACGCGTTTTTTCAAAATGGCGGCGAGGTGAAAAAATTTTATAAAAATCTTAATTTATTGTATTCTTGAAAACTATAAACTTTAGAAAAAAATTTCTAAGAACAAAAATGTTTTAAAATAGTAAAATAGACATTGGTTATTGAACGTACGAAACACATGGTGGGAGATGGAAGGGAGAGTTGGGAGAATACAGAGGCAAGCAATACCGAACAGTAGAGAAACATATAGACCAAGAGGTGGGGAGGCATAAGTCTCTCGCACGCGCAGGAGCACTCAATATAAAAATCTACATATATGCGACCACACGTATACAAGACATATACCGCTCAGGGGGGATCTCGCAGCCAAACATCGAGGCTGCGCGACGAAAAGCCAGAGCGGCCGTTGCCACCTCCTCTATGTGTATATATACCCTCTATGAGTACGGCTGCCTGATCAGATGTAAATAAATGCGAGGGGTAAACAAACAATGTGAGAGTGGAGGGTTAATAATAAATAGTAATATTCAATCATTTATTGTGTCTTTTTAGAATATTAAGTGAATATTTATACGTGTTTTTTTAGGTTCCTGGCGTCTTCTTTTTTATTGAACGTGTTGTCATGGTTACAAATATTTAACATTTCTGAAAATGCCATTTTATATGTATTTTTTTGCAGTATAATAACTGGAAATTATCAAAATCTATAGTCTGACCTGTGTATTTTACCAGAGATTAGCAGAGATATTGCCAGTGAGCATGGGTGGATTCGGGGCGATTCGAAAAAAAATTTTTTTTGCATTTTTTTTCTCAATGATACCGCAAAAGTATCAACTTTTTACTATGATCAGAGGTGATCATGGCACTCGAACATTAAGAGGAATTTTTTTTTCAGAAAAATTCATCCACGCGTTTTTTCAAAATGGCGGCGAGAATGAAGAAATTTTATAAAAATCTTAATTATTGTTTTCTTGAAAACTAGAAACTTCAGAAAAAAATTTCTAAGAACAAAAATGTTTTAAAATAGTCTCTAGTTTTTTCTCTAAATTTATAGACTTTAATTTATAGACTACGAAAAAATTTTTAAGAACAAAAAAGTCTTAAAATTGGTCAAGGAACACTCTCAAATTTTTTCAAAAATTTTTAGGTATTTTTGAAAAATTGGATTTTTTGAAATTTTTGAAAATCAAAAATTGTCTCCTAAAATTCTGAAAAAATTTGAGAGTATTCTTTGACTATTTTAAAACATTTTTGTTCTTAGAAATTTTTTTCTGAAGTTTCTAGTTTTCAAGAAAACAATAGATTAAGATTTTTATAAAATTTTTTCATTCTCGCCGCCATTTTGAAAAAACACGTTGATTAAATTTTCTGAAAAAAAATTCCTCTTAATGTTTGAGTGCCATGATCACCTCTGATCATAGTAAAAAGTTGATACTTTTGCGGTATCATTGTGAAAAAAAATGCAAATAAAATTTTTTTTCGATAATTTTCACGTTTTTTACGTTAAATTGGCCATATTTTTTTTTCTCAGTGTCTAATCGAAATTTTGAGCTCAGATTCTGAAATAGCATCAAATTTCGCATAGGAATAGAGGTATTGCATTATTTTTTTGGTCCGATAACATAATAAATAAACACGTTGAAAAGTTAGTAAAAATTCTGATCACCTCGGCGTTAATGGGTTAAGAAATGTTGTAAAAAAATTAGAACTGTGATACTAAATTAATTTTACCTGATTGTTAATGTGAAAAAGTCAAAGGTTCTAGAGATTTACCCATATGCACTCGAGAGAATTAAGCGAATGCGCGCTTTCAACCGGCATCCGGTGCTTTCGGTCTATACACCTTTCTCCTCTTCCCCGCCAAGCGCGCACACACATACTTCCCCGTCCGCGCTGTGATCAAATTATGTGTATAGTTCTGCCGCTCAGCCGCTAGGTTCGCTAGCTTACGACTGACAAGAATCGCCCCGAATCCACCCATGCTCATTGGCAATCTCTCTGCTAATCTCTGGTAAAATACACAGGTCACACTATAGATTTTGATAATTTCCAGTTATTATACTGCAAAAAAATACATATAAAATGGCATTTTCAGAAATGTTAAATATTTGTAACCATGACAACACGTTCAATAAAAAAGAAGACGCCAGGAACCTAAAAAAACACGTATAAATATTCACTTAATATTCTAAAAAGACACAATAAATGATTGAATATTACTATTTATTATTAACCCTCCACTCTCACCTTGTTTGTTTACCCCTCGCATTTATTTACATCTGATCAGGCAGCCGTACTCATAGCGGGTATATATACACATAGAGGAGGTGGCAACGGTCGCTCTGGCTTTTCGTCGCGCAGCCTCGATGTTTGGCTGCGGTCTATATGTTTCTCTACTGTTCGGTATTGCTTGCCTCTGTATTCTCCCAACTCTCCCTTCCATCTCCCACCATGTGTTTCGTACGTTCAATAGCCACTGTCTATTTTTATATTTGCGTTCATGCACTCTTTCCCAGAGGCAAAGGGTGTATAGGGGGGATTCAAGGTCAGTGTTTTGTTAGTTTTTATTGATTTTTTAATTTTTTAATTTTATATATAATTTAATTTAATTTTTAATAATTTTTAAAATAAAATTTGTAGATTGTTAGATTGTTAAATAAATTTTTTGTTTATTTATTTTTGTTTATTATAGCTCTTGATAAGGGACGTAAAAAATATTTTCGAAGCGTTGGGTACAATGAAATAAACATACTCGTAGTGATCAATATAGCCTACGATTATTAACTATTTTCCACGAGTAATCGAGCCTTCTACCTATACATAAATTTAATTAACGTTAACATACCTTTTTTTTGATTTCCTTAAATTTCCACGTGATAAACTTAAAATTCGGCAAACAAAATCGATGGATCAGCTCAAATTGGACTGTTACACATTTCATGAGGGGGCCTAACAATAAATTTGTTTTATCCGCATAATAAGCGAGAAAAGTAATATAATAATAAAATATTTATTTGCAAGAAGGCATTTAAACAGGGCTGAAAGAAATTTCTTAATACTTTTTAGAAGTTTTACTGAACGATTTCTATGCTTAGGCATTAGAGGGTTAAGTTACAAGTTAATAACTTTTTAACTTTTGACATAACTTGTAATTTTTAAACTAATTACTATCAAACGATGGTTAAAAAGCTAAAATAATTTGATCAAATGAAAATTACCTATTTTAATTTATATATCAAGACCGAGACAAAACCAAAACAAGACGAGAATATAATGTATTCACCAAGACTAAGATAAGATCAAGACAAGATCCAGACAATACGAGAGTATAATGTCTTGGCCAAAACCAAGATAAGACCAAGACAAAACCAAGATAAGACCAAGACAAAACCAAGACGAGACCAAGACGATAAATATAATTTGAGATTTTTCTCGAGACCAAGACGAGACCAAGACGATAAATACAATTTCAGATTTTTCTCGAGACCAAGACGAGACTTCGAAATGTCTCGTTTTGTCTTGTCTTGTGGCAGCCCTAATAACGAGCTTTGAAGTAGTTCAGACCAATGAAGTGCGCGACCCTAGAACTGAGGTAGCACTTATTTCACCCCTATTAGATGTTGTGGCCTAGATCTTTCGGCGTATCGGAGAGAGAGAGAGAGAGAGAGATAGAGAAAGAAAGAGAGAGAGAGAGAGAGAGAGAGAGAGAGAGAGAGAGAGAGAGAGAGAGAGAGAGAGATTTGACTTACTAATTTTTTACTACAATATATGTTATATTTTTCGTTAAAACATTTATTGCTATTGCAATAAACTGCTACCATTAATTTTGAATTTCTATATTTCTCTCTAATAAATAGCTGGAAAAGCTTATGATCATAAATTGCATTATAGATTTCAAAATATCGTAAGGTAGGAAAATCGTTATTTTTTTCCTGATTTCGTATGCTCATCAGAAAACAACAAAAAATCGTCTGTTTAATAAAAAATGCCGCGACATTCTCGAAATATAAGCAATCAAAATTAAACCGAAACATAACCTCAAATATCTTGAAAGATAAAATACCTCATAGTCTGGGCAATGAAGTCAGCCAAAAGATACTAGCAAACTACCTTTTTCAGCTCAATTTATTTTAAAGATTTTTCATCATATGTTTCCGAGATATTGCCGATTAAACAAAAAATGACATTTTCGTGTATAACGAAAGAAGGGAGATAGCTTATATAAAGTTTTGTGTCGAATAAGGTAGGTAATTAAATGCTCTTTCAATGCATCCATACTAAATCGATCAATTTATTTTTAACATACCAAAATAATTTACCACATCGATTTCGGAATATCGTAAAATAGAAAAATCGTTATAAAATAAATACGAATCAATGAATCTTGAATAGTATGTTGTGTACCATGGGAGAAAAATAAGCGTTTTTCGCACACATATGAAGTTTGCAACACGAGTCGAATTATTTTTTTATGCTTATGAAGCGCAACTAAGGTTGGCCGTTTCTCTATACGGTGCAAACACACGCTTGTTAGACTGTAAAATCAGCCTCCTAAAGTACTTAGGCCCACCTAAACATGTGATATCACCCGGATGGTACCTCATGTGTAGGGGTGCCTAAACTCTCTTAAGGCTTATTATAGAAAATCAGCCTACTAGAGAGTTTAGACCTACGTAAACATAAGGTATCATCCGGATGATACTTGATGTTTTGGGTGCCTAAATGCACTTAGAGTTGAAAATCGAAAAAATTACTTTTCCGCCCGCTATACAGGGTGCAAAAGTCTTTAAAAAACTTAACCATTCGTTTCTTTAATTTAAAAAAATTGATTACTTTATATGTTTTTTATTTGATTTTATTTTCCATTTAAATTCCTCTGGTTGAACCCCAAAACAAGGTTGAAGATATATTAAAATTGATATGTATTAACTTTTTCAATCCATCTAGAGAAATTCTAACAAATGATATAATAATATAAATGGCCATGTACCAGAGGAGATAATATAATTTAAACTTATACGGTACAAAATCGTAGAAATTGTTTCAGTCAATTTGGATCGATTTTAAGATGTTATATGCTGGAAGAAAAAGCCATTATTGTCGTAATCAAATTATCTCATATTTTATCTAATGTCAATGTTTGAATCTTCATTTCGTCAAATTAAATCCTTACAGTATATGGCTCAAAAAATGTCAAAAGAATATAAAGCTAACCTGTAGAAATTTTCTCAGTTGGTTTTGATCAATTCTACGGTCTGTTATGCTGGGAGAAACATCCATTTTTGTCGTTATCGAATTTTATTGTATTTTATCTAATGTCAACGTTTGAATTTTAATTTTGTGAAATCAAACTTTTTCAGTGATAGGCTCAAAGTGCGTCGAGGGAATACAAGATCGAACTTGTAGAAATTTTTTGAAACTGTTTCGATCAGTTTTACGGTCTAATATGCTGGGAGAAATGGAAATTTTTGTATTTATCTAATTTTCTTGCATTATATCTAATGTTAGTATTTGAATTTTTATTCGATAAAATTGTTCCCTTGCACTATAAAGATCAAAAAAGGTCTAGGGAATATAGAAGCGAATTTCTAAAAATTATTTCAGACTTTTTGGGTCAATTTTACGGTCTGATATGCTGGGAGAAATTGTCATTCTTGTGGTTATCAAATTTTCCCATACCTCAATGCAATGGTGATACAGTCAGAAACTTGAGTAAAGGGGTATTGAGGTTTCTAACTCTGTTAGAGATTTGTTTTTAATAATGTGTATTAACATATCAAATTATACGGAAAGGAAAATTTTGGTCAAACCTATAAGGCCTTCGCCCACCGTAGACATTTTTAGGTTTATATGGAGAATAGAGCCTACTTATTTCATATGGAGCTTCTATACATGTAAAATGTATAAAATAAGGTTAAAAGTCGAAATTTGAAATTTGTAATTTCTGATCAAGATTTGTGAAAAAGTTTTTGAAGAAATAAAATAATTTTATGCAATATTCTGTACATTTTGCAATTAAGATTAAGGTATCATGTGTTGTACGTGTGCTGTTGTTTAGGTGCTTTCTTTTTGGGATTAGTGTATACAATTATTATATCTCTATCTTTTTTCCATACTTACAACGTAGATATCGCTGGTGATTGCCACTTATAGTGTGTAGAGATAGTTCCATTAATTATATAATTAAAATTTACAACGTTTTGTTGTAGAAAAATAGAATGTAGATGTTGTTCTTAAACGTACCTACAAGTAGATTAACTATTTATTGAGATATTTTAAAATAAGTCGGGTTGGTTAATAATGAAAATGAATTTTAGTACTTAACAGCAAATTATCTTTTAACTTTAAGAACAAAATAAAAGGTAAACTTTTAAAAGCTTAAAATAAATGTCTTTATGGAACTCCTGCATATCGCAGAATGTCTCTCTTGCATTCAAATGCACTTCACACGAGCACACTTTACAATCTGTGCATCCGGTGATATGTTGCTGCTTCATCGGACACCTGACTGGAGGCGGGGGAGACTCTTGTGATCTCTCCTCGCGGCCTCGCTGTCGCTGCGGAGCTAGCTGGGGGGGGGGAGCGGGGGAGACTTTCTCATTCTCTCCTCGCAACTTACTGATGCTGCGGAGCCGGCATCAATGCATTCCTATGCTCCACACCGTGTGTATTCCATCAATATGTAGTGAATTATCGCTGCTTCTGTCGGCTTTTCCGCCGGCCACAATCTCGACATCTCAAATGTCTCCAGGTGGACTGTAGGGGAGAACGGGGTATTGTCGGTCACCTAAGCATAAGAACTTGTTATTTCTACTTTCAAATTGTTTTTATTAATTTAAAATAATTATTATGTTGGTTCAAACCATTGACATTAAAGATTTCTTATTGGTTTAATATAAAAATGTAAGATATCGAAGGTATAAGACGAAATAAAAAGAAGCATTTTGACTCGATTTACTCTACATCAAAGGGTAATATCGGTCAGCCTTGGTACGATTCTGGTCACTATTAAAAAGTTACTTTTATAGATAAAACATTTCCTTAAATTAATTATATGAACCTTCATATGACCAGTCGCATTATTATTCCCAATTACATAGTGAAATATATAACCCATAACCATTGTTCAATCAAATTAACTTAAGCAAAGTTGCCCTACCTGAAATCACAGTGGAACGTTTTCTTAGCCTCACTTTCGTGAGCGTCATGTAAATAACATTGTGAACGGTATTACCCCAATTCTGCTGAGTCATTTAAATTGAAATGACAAAAAAAAATAGTTTATACTTTTTTTTCACTTCTTCGTATTCTTAGATTGTTCAAATTAATGAAGTTGCATAAAATAACTGCATAAAGTAACAAATAATATGCATAAAACCTTATTTTATAGACCAGATTTCTTATAAGAAATGTAGACCTAAACTTTAATTGTGTATAATTCCTTAATAATACTGAATAGAAGGTTGTTTGAATACTAGACTAATTGCATTTTATGTTGCGTTTGATATACTATTCTAATTATTACCCAAAAATGTTTAGATTATTGAAAATTAGAGTAACCGGAATTAGCCAGTGACCGGCATTACCTCGTTCTCCCCTACCTGGTTTGGCCGACCTCGCTGCCACTGTAACTATCTTGCAGCACATTAATATACGGGTCCCCCCAGGAAAAATAAATGTACATATTGCCAATCCGACGACAACCAGGCCTATTGTTGAATAGTAGAAGGTCATAGCCATATCGGGCACTGAGCTAATTGTGAATACAATGTCAATTTTTCGCTCTTTTCCCGATATCGTCCTTTATTACATTATCCAAGAGGTTTTAAAATATTCGCGCGTCTGAAAATTGCGCGTACATCTAAGTTAATTGTAAATGCTATGCCCATCGATAGCATCCTGTACTCTCGCGGAGAAGATAATATGTCATTGTTGGTATGTGCTGTACGTCCGGGATTTAATCTTAATATCGCTATGCCGTTTATTTCGAAGGTGCTTTGTACCGTCCTGTGGCATTTGCTTCTGTGGATTTTAATATTATAATCAGCTATGTTTAGTTGTAAGCGATAGTGAATTTAATTTCGCAAGCAGCGTTCTGCTCGAAATCGCGAACCGGTTCTGAATCTTTACAAATGTAGGCCGTCAAAATTTTTACGTTTATTTAATTATGTATACTTATCGCGAAATAGTGCGATTCCGGCCAGACGTATGCAAAGGTGTTGGAATTATTTATTGCACTTTGTCTTATCGGAATCGCCTATGCTTTGTACAAAAAGAATCTTTGCAAGTCCAGTAAAGGTATGTACAAATGGTATATTAATTGATATTTAGAGAAAAATATTGAAAGGTCTGAAATTTTGGCGATTTTTAGAATTAAATTCGGTTTTTCTGTTTCGGAAGCCGTGCATCAATCACAGTCATGGAACATAATCTCGGCTTCTAGTTTATAATGTAAAACGCCCTCATTTAACAGTTCTATGGCTGAATTTATCATCGTGATTTGTCTGTCATAATCTTTTGAATCCGAAATATTTTTAATAATAGTCTCTAAATTTAAACTTTTGCTATTGGACCAATAGTATTGGTGCTATAAAACCGTGTTTGCGTAAGTTCTGTTAAATTGGCTAACAATTTTGCCGTTAGCCTGGTATCATGTGCCTTAATATCAATTATATATTTTAACTCGTTTTCCACACTCTCATCGAGCATACCGAACAGAAAACGACTTATTATCCCTATAACCGGTAGTATCGATCTACGCGCTCGCGTCCCACTTGATTTCTTCTGTCCTGAAATTAAATCCACGATCTTGTCCGTTTGTTTAAACATGTTCTGTATCTATTCAAATGAGTTATTTAGCAATTCCTTGTGGAAGAAGCCATTTAATACACTCGCGCATTAATCTGAGATTTCTTTCCACTCTGTAGTCGATTTATCACCAGTAAGAAAGTATGGCACTAAATCAACTTTTTGGATTATTTTCAAATCCGTGTTGCATGTAGCCAACGGGGCTCCATTTTCTGAGATTAACCCTGGATTATTGGCTAGTTTCTCTACAAATCAGGGCGGTTCCGCTTGGCTTTGCTTCGGAAGCCTTCATCAAAATGTCGAAAAATGCCAATCAATTATTTAATTTAAATTTATGAAGATTTTTAGGGACCCATTGTCAAGTACGAAAATCATATAAGTAATTATATAACGTTCACACCAATGTGAACTAGGTTGCACGCAGTGTTTACTGCCAGCCTACGATTATGATTCAGGTGTAACCCGAACCGATGCACATGCGCGTGACATTACCGTCTCGGTACTCGGCTTCGTACGTCACGATCGTCGCCGCCACGGGTAACCACATTATTTCTCACAGACCAACCGAATACTTAGCGGCGCCCTAATCGCGCAGAGCTAGACTGTTTCGTCTAGCCAATATTGAAAAATTATATTGGATATTTAGTGCTTGAATTTTGAAATTGTACTATTTCAAATTTTTAAAGATATTTATAGATTTTAACTGTTTGGCAATATTAGAATTATGTTATTTAAAATAATAGTTTCCACAATATTTCTACATATATTTACTACAAGACTCTGCACTTTTTGGAAAATACATTTTTTTAAAAAAAGATCCCAGACTACCCCCTCATCTTCAAGTGTTCAAACAAATTTTTTTCATTTCCTTATGCCTTAAACAAAATAAATTTGCTTCATTTTCAATTATTTAAAAGTATATGTTAAGATATAATTACCAATGTAATAAATAATACGACTTTTTCCGTTTTTCTTATAACTTAAACTGCAATGTATTTTCTTAAATAGAATGAGGGAATGAAAAATAAAAAACTAAGTGAATTTTTTTAATTTAGGGTACAAAGAAATTGACAAACTTTTTTTAAAGATTTTAAAAGGGGAGGGCAGACGCCTGGAACATTTTTAAAACATGCTATTTTTAAGGAGAAAATGGTAACAGAATAATTATTACACTAGAGAGGGTCTAAGTTAATGAAAATGTTTTCTTTTTTGATAACAAATACCATTACCAATTTTCTTTGCATAAAAAATTCAATTCAAATATTTCGAAAAATCAGTAGAGCTCCACCTTAAATTATAATAAAAAAGTGTGTTATTTATGTACACACGTAAGACGTTTTATAACATCTTTGGTTATTGTCGCACTATATGAAGATTCAGAGGGTTAGATGTAATAAAAATTTGAATGAGCAATAAATTGCTCTCTTAACTGACAAAAATGATAATCTCTTTTTATCAACTAATTATTGATGATTTGGGTATTTAAAGTATTTTTTTAATATACACTATGTAGCATGCTTTATGTAAGTATACAGCTATTTAATTTTGATTTGCTTAGTGAATCTGTTGAAAATAAACGTAGAGCTGTCAACATTCCGAAACCTTTTTATAACCTGCAGGCAATGCATATACACCAATAATGAATAATGCAAATTCTTTTTACATTATGTATTAAACATTATTTCTTTTGTAATAGTTGCTTGTTTATAATGAAGAGAAGGAGCTGCAAAATAAAACAGCTCTTTCATTTTAGTTTCACTCCGTAAACTTTGATTTTTCTACAAGTTATTGAAGAAAATTCATTTTTGTGATAAAAATAAGTATTTTTTAAAAAGTTCCTTTCGCAATTAACCTATTTGACTAAACTATTTGATAAATTCAAGAATATTTTTCCATTGTAAATATGGATAAGTTAATGTTATTAAACTGTAAAGACTCAATTCATAGCCTGAAATAAATAAATACTTTTTTGAAGTTATAAACTTTTAAAATTTAAAGTTGTCAACTACGTGTTTTAACACTAACAATTGGTTAATGAAAGATTTAACATCAGAACACCACAAAACAAAATATTATCTTTTTTCATAATACTTTAATTATATTTTTTGCAAGTTTCAAAAATACCGAAAAGTAAGTTTTGAGAAAAATGCATTCAAAGTTTCCATTAGCTATACTATCGGTAATGTAAATTGTTTTACTCAACTGACATCCAGCAGATCTCTAAATGTTCATAAGACTATAAATATAAAAGATACGTAGTAAAAAATTTTACGATTCTTTATCATTTTCATCGTCATTTTGAAGCATCTTCGAATCTGGCCATGTAATGTGCTGCGTCGTGCTCTGTATCAGGTCGGAGTGATTGATCCGCGTTTCACGGTGGTCCAAATAGCGGAGCAACGACAATGCACATAAGTCTAACCGTATAAACACCATACTACGTCTTTGATTTTTAAATAAAATCGTTATTACATAACTATCCAAAATACGGACCGAAAACACACACATCACTGCTCACGACACAGCATATTATGAAACCAGATCCTACAAAGGTTAGCGTACAAACACAGCGAAAGATGGTGTCCGCGACCGACGCGAGTCTTCAATTGTCTGTTAAAATTTTCATAGCGTTACGTATAACGCTGTGAACATACGAATTACGAATTTTTCATTTCTCCTTCTATCACTTCGCCCACCGACGCGCACCTAATAATCCTATACATCATCGAAAAGTTATAACATATATTGCATATTTACCGTGAATACTTGACAACGTCTTAGACTTGAATGTTAGTACTTGCAGGCTGTTGGGATTCCAGTAAACCATTATATTGATCGACATACTTTTGTTTAAGAGGCGTGAGTGACATATAACACGTTACGTGGTATTCATTGATTTCATCTGGCGTTGCTGGTACAACAATATCGTTATATTTAAACTTGTGTACCACACGATCTTTTAAAATATCTGTGTATTATTTTAAAGTGTCTTCTTTAAAAAGTCTTATATTCGGATTTGCATTGCCACAAGAAAAAACACACTTTTTCACCGAAGTAAAAATTTCACACATTTTACTAATTCGATATAATTTTAAAACAAAAATACACAATTTATCCAAACATGAAAACGTCGTCTAATCGTCGTGAAAACTGCGCGGCTTAATGGGGGCACATGCTTTAGAGTCTGGCCGAGCGCTCGCACACCTGTTCGACAACCCTCTGCTTTCGGCTCCGTATCTTCGGAAATTTTTAGAACAGGACTCTGTAACTTTGTGCACATATTCTTGTATATCTTAGGTATCGATTTAAACAATAAAAAAATCGATTTTTTGGGCCTCCTAAAGCAGGATTCCCCCCTAACGTCCAACCTCTACAAAGAATCGTAGTACACTGAACAGTCTTTTAGAAATGACCTTTTGCAGTCCCTTCTCGTTTCTTACAATGTACACACCGATAACATCTGTTTCTATGCCTATTAGAGATATACGAAACGGTCTCCGTATACCTGCTGCTCGAATTTTATTCACTTCCACTTTCCAAACTGAAATTCTTGTACGCGCCCGAACGCTGACGGTGAACTAATCGTTTAAATAAAAAATGAAACTGAAACAACAACAAGAATAATAATAACATAAAAATATACATTAGGAATCCAAATACACTATTTATAGAAAATGTCTGTATGGATGTGTGTCTGTGTGTGTGTGTGCGCGCGCGCGTGTGTGTGTGTGTGTGTGTGTGTATGTGTGTGTGTGTTTGTGTGTGTGTGTGTGTGTGTGTGTGTGTGTGTGTTTGTGTGTGTATGTGTGCATGTGCGTGTGCATGCGCGTGTTCGCGTGTGTGTGTGTCTGTGTGTGTGTGCGTGTGTCTGTGTGTGCATATGTGTGTGGGTACGCATGGATGTGTAGCGCCATTACTCTGAAGATACATGGTTAAAATTAATTTTTCAGAGCTCATTTATTTTTTATTTTTTTAATGTGCAGATAATAACAACCTTTATATTTTGAGATATTTGAGATTATGTATTACTTGACTTTTTTTAATCGCTTATATTTCGAGAATAGAATGGTCAATTTGTCCAATTGGGGATAATTTTTTTAATGGTGATTCGAAATTGAAGAGAAATTTAAATATTCGTCGACTTATATTATTTTTATAACGATTTTTCTATTTTACGATTTTCTGAAATCGATGAGGTAAATTACTTTTATATATTTATATTATCCTACCTAATCACATCCCGCATTTTCCTATGGTTATACCTGTGGAATGGGGAAAACTTGTATTAGGATGAAACACCTTCTGGGATGATCGGTGTATTTGGTATTTTCGAATTGGATGTATGTCACAATCCGTAGGTTAGTCATCGAATTCGATTATTCCATGCGTCCCGTGTACTTTATTGAGTGTGAAACATCACCTAAGCTATTGGACGAAGTAGCTTTTGTCACGGGGTACTCTGGCGGTCACCCCTCCAAGTACTAGCCGCGTTTAACGCTGCTAAACTTCGCTGATTACCCGAGATGTGGTTATGTGTCCCTTCCATAGCGGCGGTGCAAGCATTCATATGTATCTATGTATAGTAAATCTGCATACTATTATCTGGTTGCATATAATTTAAATATTTAAATAATTTTAATAAATTACGTACAGAGAAAAAATTGCTATGATAAGGATTATGATTTATTGTGATTATTATTACCTCCAATGCAATAAATAAAATACATTTATTTTATGTGTTGTAACAGGTTGGACAATTGTTAATAATAATTGTCCGTGGCTAATAAGCCGTCGGCCAAGCTGCTGTTGTGTTGCTCCTACCTGGAGTAAGCCAGCGGCGTAACGCCGCTGAGCTTCTGCCTTGCTGCCGCTGCTCTGGCCGTCCTGCTGCAAAGTTCTCTGAACCCCGGTGGATTCAGCTCCGTGCGGAGTCACCTCGACGCACGGGTTTTCGCGATCTGCAAGGAGCGCGAAAGCGCGGAAAGCTAATTGTCGCAACGCGCCAATATAACGGCTTTTCGCGTTTGCCTAACTCGGTCGTGGAGCAGGCGGGTCGTGGGGAAAATTGACTCGAGCGAGTTTAACTTTTAATAACAAAATAAACCATATTCAATAATAAATTAACTAATAATATAAAGCGATTAACAAATAGTAACAACGAATTTAACAATAATAGATTAACAACAGTAATAACAATACGCGCAGACCAAGCGACGGTGCGCGCCCAGCTAGGTCGCCGCTGGACGCGTTGCCCTCACGATGGGCCGTACGCGTGCTTGGTGTCACGGCACCTCGGTGTACTCTAGGGCGCGATGCCCAAGGTGAGCAGCCCTGTACACCGCTCGCGGTTTGTACGATTTAAACGCGCGGGCTAGCCTTTACCTTGTCTCTGTGCCTCGAGGACATTCGCTCTATCTCTGTCTCTCTCTCTCTTTCTCTCTCTCTAACTCTCTCGCAGCCAGCGCTAGCACGTCCTCTCGTCTCGTCGTTCTCCGATTCGATTCTCCTTCTCCTCCACTCTACTCTGGCTGCTCGTGGGATGTGCCTCCACACTCACAGCACAGTGGAGAGATATCTTGCGTGCACGCTCCACTCACAATGCGGCGTCGCGGTAACAGGTCGCTCCGCGTGCTCTGGCTTTTACACGGGAATATGGCGGCGAGACTTAATCGGCGTTGACGCGCACGGATCGAACTCGTAATCGATAGTGACGCGCTCGAGGCGTCAGCGCGGCCAGCGCCGCGCCCCCAGTCGCTTTCTCTTTGGGTAACTACCCTGCTGCGCGCGCGTCGCCTATAGTGCGTACCTACGCCGGTACATGGCCCTTATTTCGTTACAGTGTTTAATTCACTTTAAATACTTCCGAATTTCGTAAAACCCCAGATAGACAAAATAATAAATCAACATGAAAAGCATATTAAAAGCATAGTATTATGGTAATTTTAATAATTATGATTTATTATTATTAACATTATTATCTTTAGTGCGAGAAATTAAATACATATAATATTTATTTTATATCTTTATAGCACTGTGTGGCCTAAATTCGCACTTAAGTCACATCTATCCGTGACTTAAGTAGTCCATTATTGCACCGTCCTTATCGCCCTCGCTACGCTCCCGGTGAAACATTGGACTACTTAAGGCATGACTAGGCGTGACAGCGGACTTAGACAAGCAGTGCTATAAAATAGTATACGATACTCCTGTCAAAAGTCGTCCTTCATATCACGGCATTTCACGTCGTGCTGTAAAGGACTACTTAGGTCACACGTATCATAATATACAATTAATTCACGTTAGACTTTTTTGATTTTCGTAATTTTCCATATATTCGAAATGCTTCAACTACATAAAAGAATGTCTTAAAAATATAAAATCGATCTTAACTGAAATTTTTTTTATTCAATAACCAATTTTAACTTGTATATAGGATTCTTATGAGTGTCTAAATTTTTCAGATTTTTTTGACCAAGTATGTTCGAGTTAGAGTGGGTCAAAGCCTGTAAATTCGCACTTTTTGCATTTTGGAGCTGGTTTCAATGGTTTTTAGATTGTTATACGTCTATTACTAGGCTCTTTCGCGCGGCTAAGAATAACTGAATTGGAATTTCATGCCGCCGGGTGAAATTACGAACAGCATAGTTCGCGCGCCGTCGCTAGGTGGCGTCGTCCAATCCACAGTAGAGGTTGACAAGTTAAAACCATATAGGATTGGCTGATGAGGCACTCGATACCCGTGTACTCGCTCGAATATATTGCCTAGTAACGTCTAAGAGACGACTATAGGGCATATTCTAAGAGTTGAGAAATAAATCACGGAGTCAATTAAACTTATTGTTTAATTATTTTGCTTTCCCCCTTCTCCATTTACACACATCTATCCATCATCTATACGTTGACCATCGTGAGCTTCTCTCATCGGAGACATCGTCACTGGGTTGCTTTTCTGGAGCAGCTCTAGGCTCGTAGAGAGATAGGACGAGGGGCTAGTGCTGTGTCCTCCCTCTCCCATCGTAGAAACAACACCGTGGGAAGACGAGCCAACCAGTCTACACATCGAGTACCTACGGAGCCCTCGGCCAATCTCTTCCCACAGGACGACAAAGATAGATAGATAGATAGATTAAGATTCAGTTTGCACAAGTCAAAAATATGGGGCGAATCATGTCAACTCTCCTAGCGCGGCGCGCGAGCGCTTAATATTGTTGTTTTCAACTCGCGTTTGTGGTATGAAAAAAAATATATAAAAAATATCCAATAAACTATTTCGATGTATTTTTTCCCCAGCTTTCCAATGGTGTGGTCAGATTTTCCAAAATTTTCAATTTTCCTTAAAAAAATACAAAACGTGTTATATCTCGAAAAGCCTATTTTTAATATTTTTTTTAATACTTTCAATCGAAAGCTGAGGTTTTTCTACATAAGAAAAGTTCTTTTGCACAGAGTGCCCGATTATATTTCAGTGAGTAATAGAACGCCGAAAAGTAGAAGTACCGCGCGCGACTTGGCGTGGCGCGGACGCCGTCACCGCCACATCATGCTTACTTGTAAAACTAGTTCTTTTTTCAGTCGGTAGGTGGCTTAAACATAAAAAACTTTAATCTATAAATGAATTGTCACAAGAAATTCATATATACGACGATGTTTTTTTTTAAATTTAGATTTTTTTATGATTAAATCATAAATCTATTGGTTACGTATTTCTCCGGTTTGTTGTAGCAACTACAATGGGTTCAACCTGGAAAATGAAATGCATAAATCCTTTCTCTCGAGAGAATCACCCTACGTCTAAAGATCTGTTTGACTTTCCTTCAACTTTTAAAAGTATATTTCCGTTTGTACCCGAAGAAGCGAAAACATGTGGTACATGTCGTAGGCAAATTTACAAACGTAAAGCAGATTTACCTATTTCGGATACAAAAAAAGCTAACATAAATTGTTATGATGAATATCATAAAGCTGGCGTAACGGTTCTCGAACAAATTAAAATAAAATTTTCTAATACTATATCGAAGCAAGATAGAATTCAGCTACTCTCTCTTACTCCCGATTTTTGGTCTCGTAATGATTTAATCAGAGAGTTTGGTTGTACTGAATGGGAAGCTCGAGAAGCAAAAGAGTTAGTAGCTGAAAAAGGAGTTTTCTCAGTTCCTGAAAAAAAACGCGGCAAAGTACTTTCGGTGGAAACTACAAATTTAGTTAAAAGTTTTTATGAAAAGGATGACATAAGTCGAATTATGCCATGCTTGAAAGATTGCATATCCGTAAAGCAGGACAACGGCAAACGAGAACACGTTCAGAAAAGATTACTTCTTGGCAATTTGAATGAAATCTATTATTTATTTCAAAAAGAATACGAACACGTTAAAATTGGGTTAACAAAATTCATACAATTGAGACCAGTACACTGTGTTTTAGCTGGAAGCAGTGGTATACACAATGTATGTGTATGTGTACATCATGAAAACGTTAAGCTCATGCTAGAAGCTGCTGAGCTAGAGTGCTTAACGAAAAATAGTAAACTATATCTTACAAATTATCATGACTGTATTCAGGCAATCGTTTGTAAAAATGCACGTGATGAGTGTTTCTTGGGTGACTATCTAAATTGTCCTAATACGTCTGCATTACGAGAACATTTGCTTGAATGTTTTGATAAAAATAATGTTTTTGAAATTCAATTTGAATCGTGGTTTCAAACAGATCGGTGTACGATAGCTTCAAAAAGTGAGAACGTTTATGACTTTCTCAACACGCTGGGCGACATATTAATGAAATTGAAGACTCACGACTTTTTGGATAAGAAACAGTCACGGTATGTGAATAAGTTGAAAGAAAATCTTCAAGAAGGGGAGTTTATTGTCTGTTTTGATTTTGCGGAAAACTATGCGTTTGTAGTACAGAATTCTACGCAATCTTTCCATTGGAATAATAACCAGGCAACTATTTATACAGTTGTAATTTATTACAAAGAAAATAGTGATCTTAAACATGTAAGCATTGCTGTAATTTCTGATAATCTAAACCATGATACTGTTGCGGTTTATGAATATCAAAAAATTGTCATACTTTATCTGAAATCTAATTTCGTAGTTAAAAAAATTTATTATTTAACGGATGGAGCAAGTCAACATTTTAAAAATAAGAATAATATGCAAAATCTTCTGTTTCATGAAAAAAATTTCGAAATTTCAGCGGAATGGCACTTTTATGCTACCGCGCACGGCAAAGGTGCATGTGATGGTATCGGTGTGAACTTAAAAAAAGGTGCAAAACGTGCTAGTCTACAACTTTCATCCAAAAATACAATTTTAACAGCAAAAAGTCTTTACGAATGGGCTAAAAATTATTGCAAAGAAACCAAAGTATTTTATAGCAATAAAGATGATTATGAAAAAACTGTTTTAGAACTCAAACCAAGATTAGATAATGCTAAATCTATACCAGGGACTTTACAGTATCATGCTTTTATTCCATTGAATCAAAACACATTCAAACTACAGAAAACGTCTTTAAGTTCTAATTATCAAATCTTTCCAAAGAAAGGCACTAAGAAAAAAGAAAATAATGTATCCAAACCCGCAACAAAGACAAAGAAAGCCACGAAGCTAAAGACTTTGAAAGCCTCTTCGAAAGCTAAAGTAACAAAAAAACGATTAATAAAAACAAAAAAATAACTAAATTTAACTAGCAGGTTTAAAAGAAATTATGAGGTAGCAAAATATAAAACGGAGGACCGAATCCAGCGGCCACCGTCGAGCGCGAAGTCACGCGCCTTGCCGCTGCGCGCGGTACTTCAACTTTTCGGCGTTCTATTACTCACTGAAATATAATCGGGCACTCTGGGCAAAGCAACTTTTTTTATGTTAAAGCACCTCAGATTTCGATTAAAAGTATTTAAAAAAATATTAAAAATAGACTTTTCGAGATATAACACGTTTTGTGTTTTTTTTAAGGAAAATGGAAAATTTTGGAAAATCTGACCACATCATTGGAAAGCTGAGGAAGAAATACATCGGAATAGTTTATTGGATATTTTTTATATATTTTTTTTCATACCGCAAACGCGAGTTGAAAACAATAGTATTAAGTGCTCGCGCGCCGCTAGGACAGTTGACGTGATTCGTCCCATATACATCATATATACATAGTTTCGATACTTTAAATTAAATTTGTATCCATATCACAGATTCATCGTTAGATTTCATCACATAATGCTTATTATAAATGCACAGTTTATGTCAGTAGTCTTAACTATCACGTCACAATATAGAACCTTAATTAATTAATTACTTAGCAGTATAACACAGTTAATTTTTATCACAGAACACATTTTGTTCGTCGCAGGTTTCAATAATATACATACGTATTACCGTTTTAAATTTATTTAGAGACGAAAGATGCCTAATAGCTCGGGGGAGCAAATTCCAGAGGCGAGCACCTTGGGCTCTGAAGGAATACAGGCCAACATCAGTACGCGACACTGTAATTTTTATTTCCTTGGGAGTCCTACCTGAGGTTCTAGACTGATTTTGTTCAAAAAGGGGAGCCGCAAGGTACGGAGGCTGTCCCATGACAACTGCTTTATAAAGCATTACCGCCGCAAAATACTCCCTTCTTATCTCCACAGTCAACCAGCCCAGTTTCCTCATGTAGGGAGAAACATGCTCATCCTTTCTAACACCACATATATATCTCACACAGGAGTTTTGCAACCTTTGAAGCCTGGTCTGCAGCTCACCTGATACGTCGAGGTATACAAGAGAGCAATAATCTAAGTGAGAGACAACAAGAGCACCTGCGAGCTGTTTGCGTAACGCTTTAGTGGTGCAGGATCTAAAAGATCTGAGTCCATATAAGGCTCTGTTAACCTTCCGACTAACTGCATCCACTTGCGGTTTCCATGTTAATTTAGAATCCATAACAACACCGAGGTTAGTTACAGTATCGGCAAAGGGAATAAAAACGTTACTCTGCACCTCAATGCCTAGAAGGTGCAATTCCTGCAATTTATTAATATAATAATCCGACCCAAAAATTATAGCTTTAGTCTTCCCGACATTAAGGTGAAGGGCATTCTCAGAAGCTCAAGCCGACACTGCTCGCGCCACAGCTGACAGGCGATCAATGCCTATCTGAAGATTGTCTCTCGCAACCTGCGTATAGGTTTGTAAATCATCAGCATACAGCAAATGCTCGACACCATCGGATAATTCACCCTGGGGATTTTTTAAAGCAGCTAGTATGTCTCCAAGATCATTAATATAAAGGCTGAACAGAAGGGGCCCAAGAACCGAGCCCTGTGGAACGCCAAGATTGGTTGTGCACCAATCAGATTCCCCATTAGATTTTGTAACCACTCGCTGGTTACGACCTGTAATATATGACTTGATCCACAGGACTATGGACCTAGAAAACCCCATTCTGATCAGCTTACGAAGTAATTTAGAGGGCGAAATACTGTCGAACGCCTTACTGAAATCAAACATTAGGAGTATGGTAAGCAGCTGTTTCTTGGTATTAATACCATCGCGAATCTCCTCTGACAGACTCAGTAGTGCTGTTTGCGTACTATGGTGTTATCGAAAGCCAGTTTGACGTGGATCAAGGATTTTCTTGGATGATATGAACTCTCAAATCTGCTCGTGGACGATCTTTTCCAAGACCTTGGACAGAAAACTCAACAGGGCTATTGGACGGAAGTCCGAGACGGCAGATGGAATTGCCGTCTTCTTTAGTGGCACCAGATGAGCCTTCTTCCAGATCCCGGGAAAACCCCCACTAGACAGAGAGGAGTTGAAAATCTTAGCCAAATGATGGCCCAAAACCGGAAGAGACTTTGCGATGACATTTTGGGGTATTCCGTCTTCGCCCTTTGCCTGTGACGAGAAATGAGCAACGGCCAGAACAACGTCCGAGAAGGTAACTTCACGAAAAGTGAAGCCATCATCGCTGGCCGTCGATAAAATGTTATCTAGATTTTCGTCATGCTCCGTTTGAGAGACAGAGACCCCAGCAAAGTGGATGTTTAATTCATCCGGAGTGAAGCCATGCAGGTCCTCTTTAGCCTTTGGTAACAGTCCAAGGTGCCGAAGTTCTTTCCAGATATTTTTGTTATTATCCAGAGCGTAAAAAATTCTGCTCTGAATAAAAGCCTCTCGCATTTCAACTGTGCGCTGTTCTGCTTGAGCTGCGAAAGACTGGAACTCCTGCCACAACTTATTGTCCCGAGTCCGTTTGTAGCGCCGTCGAACAGCATCACGCTGATTATAGAGTTCTTTCAGCTCGACATCCACCAAAGGAGGGAGACATTTCTTCTTCAGTGTGAACTGTTTCAGAGGGGCAAGTTCGTCGATGATCGCCAAGATGTTGAGGCTAAGATGTTCTAACTTACTATCAACATTCTTATCTGGGCAACTGATGGGCGACCAATCACAAGCAGTAAGGAGGGATAAAAGTTCCTCCTGCCTAATAGACTTAAAATCCCTATATGAAAAGTTATTGAGAGCTGGGGACTTTGAAGTTTGGATGTCGATTGTGACATCAATTATATTATGTTTACTCGGAAAGGTCGCCATCATGTTGTTCGCATCCAGCACCACATCATTGTCGTCAGTGAAGATCATATCATTCCAAGTGTGAGATTCTCCGACGTGGTGAGTCGCGCCATGATCAACTAATTTAAGGTTTAATTCACAAATTAACTCTCTAACAAACGACGCTTCCTGAGATGTCGACAACATGTTCGCGTTCACATCTCCCATTACAATCCGGTGATCGTACCCTACCGAATAAGTCGTCAGGTTCTGTATTAGGTCAGAATCGTCAGTGAATGAAATCCCTGGAGGTCGATATATTACGGCCACGAAAATTGGCGGATGGTTGCCTTGCTGAATTTTACACATCAAATATTCAGGGATACCTGGTTTGCCTTTATCTAACGTAGTTTTTGAGGAGCACAGCACCGTTGCTTTATAAGAATTACGTACGTAAAGAACAACCCCTCCTCCTTTATTATTCCTGTTCTGCCTAATTGACGAGAACCCGTCGATCTGAACGCCAACATCATCGCCATCCCCGAAACGCGTCTCAGCCACGCCGAATATATGATAGAAAGGACTAGCAGTCACAAGGAACTGATGGAACATACTCATATGTTTACTAAGCGATGTTGCATTGAGGAAGCCCGCCCTTAGTCCCCCAGCTTCCACCTCTCTTGCTACGTCCCCGCGTAGTCAAATTCCATCGCCAGAAATTAAGTTCGACGTTCTTGGCGTTTCCGGTGTAACAGTGACTAGATTACAGGTATTTTGTGTTACCGCCGCGTTAACGCTATCGCTAGCCTCATTACGAAAAGATGCAGATAATGCTTGCAGATCTGCAGCCGAAGTGATCTCATGCACCGATTCACCGTCTCCCTTCTTAACCAGGAAACGACCGCTCCTATGCCAAGTATATTTGAAGCTTAAACCACGAGCAATAGATTTTAAGGTGTTGAAATGAGTAAAAGATTCTGTACTTAAAAGTTCATCAATAAAAATTTTACTTCTCATAAGGCTATTACTCGTGTCCTGATTCAAAAGCGTTACGTTAACATCCTTAGTGCTGCGAGAAAAGCAGATAACCCACGGGGATCGTCGACGCTGGTATTTGTTCGCGGGTTGGTTCGCAACGATCTGTCTATCTGATCGAAGCAGGCGTATAGACATTAAGTCTTCCCTCACGATGGACGGTAGAACAGTGGTAAGGATTGCATGGATTCGGAACCTTCAAAAATATTAGTAATAATTATTTCCGCCGATCCTTCGCCACTATTCATCCCGTTCAACGTTGAACAATACCTGTTCCGGTCAGTAAAATTTACGTTTTTAGAACTTTGGCACCGAGTTCGACGGCGACGACTGTGTGTGCGAAACACGTCAGAGTCTGCCGGTAGGACGCTGCCTGATGGAGCAGAGCGCGCATTATCATAGTCTACTTTGTTATTCAAAGTATTATTAATACTATCATTATTACTAACCCTACTATGTACAGACTTAACCATATTATTATTATTATCATTATTTTTACAACTACTTGACATCGACCCGTCGACGTCTCTAAGCGAGACTAGAATGTGTGACTCGTTAGCGTCAGGAATGTTGTTAATATTCGCGTTATTACTACGTGTACTGCTCGAGCTGGCAACCATAACCTCAATTTTATGCATCAGCGTTTGAAGCTATTCTTTCCGCAGTTGATTTTCGCTTTGTAACAGCAACCGATCTTGATGCAGCCCCTCCAGCTGGGAAGTCTGCACATCTAATTTCTTTTCTAGCGACAAAACCTGAGCAGTCAGTTTATCGACTAGCATTTCAGCTGCTGGTGCTGATGCTGGGACATTGCCGATAGCATCAATTTTTTTCACTAGAGAAGAATAGCGATCGTTCCCTGTTCTTGTAAGTAACTCAAACTGTTTATCGAACAGGTCGAGCATAGATGACGGTAGAGTACAATAACGCATTGAGTCCGATATGCTAGAAGCGTTGATCATGGTACTAGTACTAACACTAGTCTTTGCAGAAGTAACCGTGGGTGTCGATGCAGTGAGCCCGCCACCCACATCTGAACTACTTGGTGAAGGATCAACGCTCGTGGCATTTAAACCGCTGTTATCTGTAGATAAACTCTTGTTTTTCGCTTTCTTTTCTTTATCTCAGTCAATGCAGATATACGCAGCGCCGTCTAACTTCATGACACGACAATTATTATGGTAATTCTTATTACATATTTTACACCTGCGCACAATCCCGTCTTTGCGGTAAATTTTCTTACACTTGTTACACGATGAGGAAGACATAGTGTAAAAATTAAGTAGTTAGCAATCGAAGTGGTCAGCCAAGCAGTCTACATGCCGGCCTTCCTGTAGAGCGCTCGCTTCTCTCCACACGTAACGCCGACCATGGGGCCAACCTCCGGAGGGCGACGAGCGCCGCCCATGCTCTAGCCCCTGTGTGAGCCTTCTCGCACCGCCATACCAAGAGCACCGTCAACGCTCTTGCCTCTCTACGGGCCTTCTGGCACCGCCATACCAAGAGCGCCGCCAACGCTCTAGCCTCTCTGCGGGACTTCTGGCACCGCCATACCAAGAGCGCCGCCAATGCTCTAGCCTCTCTGCGGGCCTTCTGGCACCGCCATTTATCTGTAAGCGGCGGCCAAACTAACCCAGCTTTTAGTTTCGTCGAACGCTTGCAATTCTATTGCCTGTCGGGGGATAACCAATATGAACCAGGAATTACCGAACGGACTCTTCAACTACCACGATGACATCCTCCTTTTCGCTGAGGATCTAAGGAAGCACTTCAGCCACCCACATAGCCAAAGGCACTCACCTTCCTGACTCCCACCACCAGGTGTACATCAAGATTAACAGGAGTGCATTTTACGTAGAAATTGAATCTGTAAAAAAAAATATTTTCAAGGTCAGATGACGCTTTATTACAGGCATCTTGGTTATAATTTTGACATCTTGATAACAAAGACTCGCGTGCGCACGGATTTTTAAAATTTGTTTGGAATGACTCATATATATATATATATATATATATATATATATATATATATATATATATATATATATATAGTAATTATTTAAATAAGAAAGCGAGCAGTACTCCAGGTTGGATCAGCGTTCGTTCGTCCCTTGTCCGGACCACGTTCAGCGAACCTCCTCGAGATTTTTGAGGAGTCAGTGTGTAATAGTGTAATAGTGTAACAGTGTGGAGCAATGCTGAACACGCGATCTAACTTCAAGACTTATGGAACATTTTCTTTACACCACCACGGTAGGGAGTTAGCCGCAGATACGTGCAGTCGCGTGGAGCGAAACTCGGACTTAGTCGTTGCTCGAGTTTTTGGACTTAGTTTTTTTTCAGATAATCGGGACTTAGGCGAATCGAATGATGGAATAACTTCAAAATTTTACAACCTCATGTGACTAAAGTTTTTAGCATACAAAATATATATAATTAAACATTTTAAAAAAGATTTAATCCATGATTAGGTAACCAAAAATGATGAAAAAGGAGTTTTCTTTTAGTTTTGCATTTGTGAAATTTCTTCCGGGTTTTTCATAAAACAAACTATGAAATTATCAAATACATGTATTTTATCATATATACAAATTTGTTGAATGATGAAATATTATATTTTACTGTAGTAAATACGTTCTAGAAAGTCAATAATTTCTTGACAACAACACACAATTTCTCCAATAAATCGGTTAAAAACTCACCAGGCTTTTTGTCTGATTGTTGTGATTATTGATGTGATTATTATTTGTAACAATATTACATAATGGTATATGTATTTATATGTTATTTTCTGTTGGACTTAATGAAAAACATTAATACATTTTTGTTATTAATGTTAATGGTGTTCTGACCCATAACATCTTGCGAGTCCATAAGGGATATAAAATATATAGACAAACACACACAGATTGTTTAGCGATTTTACAATTATAGAAATTGTTATTCGGTTGTTCTCCTGTTTTACAACTCACAGGTTAAGAAAAACAAAGTTCTCTTTCAAGGTCAAGAAGATTCGAGACTTGGTTCGAGAAGGCAAATTTTCTTTTCTGAACAAGATTCTATTTTCAGATCGACTCTTAAGTTATTGGATAGAAGAAATCTTATTACATGCTTTACAGGGAATGTCCTCGTAGGTCAAGAAAGTTTTACAGGTTTTAAGAAAATTTCTATTTAGGCCAAAAGTTTTCAGGTCAAGAAAATATGTCGAGAGTACTGTAGAAAATGAATCTAGTGTTACGAAAATTTGTTGTTTTGACCCTTTTAGGTGTTGTTGAACAAGATATTCGGCAGAATATTTAATATATTATTCAAATATAATATGAACTATTTATTCTATATATAATACAATCTCCGTGTGTAGACCCTCCGGCCTAATCTTTTCCGGACCTCCAAAATTTTAGTGTTCCTTGACAAAAAAATTATTGCACTAAAAAACTGAAAAAATCTGAAGAAATCAGAGAAGAATTGCTGCAAGAACTACACAACAAAACAGTGGAAAACATAATGCAACAATCAAAGAAGATTGAAGTGAAATGGACAATTTAATAGCTGAGAATACCTTACTCAAGCAACTAGTGACAGAATTACAAGATAAAAATCAATTGCAGAAATACTTTATAGAACTGCAAAAACAAAAAAATACCGATAAGTAATAAAACGTATGCAGAAGTGATGAATGATATTAGGACAAAACCGAAGCGAGTTCCTAGAATAACGATTAAGGCCAATGCCCAACCAGGAAAATACAATGCAATTACTCACGAACTGCTTAGTTTCAGAAAAAAATATCGAAACTAAGTTCATTCGCAAGAAGAATGATAAAGAAATAGAAATTAATTGTATGAATATGAAAAGTCTAGAAACAGCGGAGACTGTTCTAAATGATAACCTCATAAATTGTGAAATCAAGATAGAGCAACAAGGTAATTCAAAAAATCGGTATAAACAATACTACAAATATGGAAGAACAGGATATAGAAAATGATATCAATGAAAGAAATTTCAAACAATTTAATAACAATGGCTCAGTACTGCATATGTGTATACATTTGTATTAGTATTCATAAAAGAAACAAAACCAGTACAGTTCTAATGGAAGTACCACCAGAAATTTACAAGTTTATATGTGAAAACAATAACAAGATCTTTGTAGGTCATCAATTGTGCAAAGCTTATGATATGATAAACGTTACCCCTTGCTTCAACTGTGGAAGATAGGGGCATAATGCATGCAAATGTAGAAATGATTCTGCAATGCATTAAGTGCTCTGACACACACAATGTGAGGCAATGTAAAAATACCAAAACGGAATGTGTTAACTGTAATTATAACAATTCTAAATACAGAACAAGCTTACCAACAAATCACTTACCAACAGACTCAAGTGTAGTATACTTAAAAATAAAATAAAAAATATTTAACTCTATTCATTACCCGGTCGCGCATATATTACCAAATCATGTTGATTCATGATCATAATTATGTTGATACTTTCCTTTTTAACGTTAGATGACTCAAATGTAACCTCTTTTTGATTAGTTTTAGGAAATTTCAGGATATTTGTTTAATGAAAAAACATGCAGTGTTATGATAATAGCTAGAAGCATCATTTTTAAATGAAATACTGCTAATTTTAAACAAAATAGATGATTTAATGTAAGGCTTATTCACGAAAACTATCTGTCCTATGCAACATTAATGGCTACCAATGAAAGTTTAAATAAATGAGGGACTCATAAACATTATTTGAAAGAAGTTTTCAGAGATACGAGTTCCGGAATTTCCTAAAACTTGTAGGATTTTTCAAGGCTAGTTAGAAATAAAGGGGAGAAAAAAGAGTTTTTGTGAATTAGCCCCTTTTTGGTACGATATTATGCGAATAATATGTATTATTTCATTGAAAGATATTGCCTCTAGCTCGAATCATAACTACATTATTAATAATTGAATATATCTTCTAATAATGTATGAATATACATGAGGTTAGAAAATTAATATGTAGTACTATTTTCCCTTTTCGGCGGTGAACGAGTACGAACTTTTTGGTAACTACGTTAAAATATCATATATTGCACGCGTGAAAGTGAGCCAGCGATTACAAGCGCGTGTGGCGGCCTCGATAAGTTCGGGCGCAGAACGACAAGAAGGCATTTAAGGGTTAATTTTTGTCCCTAGGTTCATAATATACTATTAAATCATGTTGATTTATGATCATTATGTTGATACTTTCATTGTTAACATTAGATGATTAAAATATAACCTCTTTTTGATTCGTTTTAGGTAATGTCAGGATGTTTGTTTGATGAAAAATATGCAGTGTTATGATAATAGCCAGAAGTATCATTTATAATGAAATAATGCTAATTTTAAACAAAACAACTGATTTAATGTAGGGCTCATTCACGAAAACTACCTGTCCTACACAACATTAATGACTACCAATGAAAGTTTCAGAAAGTTTTAAAAAATCAGGTACTCACGTCCTTGATTTTTTTAAAAACTGCACATTTTTAATTTATTGTTTAATATTATCGATAATAATAACTTACGCAAATTTATCCCCTTTATTAATTTTGATTTTTAAGAACTCCGTGCTCGATAAAGGAATTATCTTTCCTTTTTTTCCATTATTTAATTCTTATGTATTTTTTCTTTTCGACATAATTACTGTAAATTATTAAATAAAACATAAATTTATTAATCAAACAATTAAATATCGAATAAACGTGTTTTACATTTTTATGTGTTTTAGAATGCCGTTTCAAATTATCAGCTCTGAAAAAAGCTTTTCCACATATATGACATATATTTAATTGATTGCGATGAGACTTTGAATGTCGTACATAATTATCTGGGCGTAAAATCGATACTGTGCACATATCACATTTATTAATTTTTTCGCTTTCATGCTTTTCTTTTATGTGTCTTAATTGATTCCGTTTATTTTTAAATACAATGCCGCAAATATTACAATTAGGAATATAGGTTTGATGCTTTTCTTTCTTATGCAAAACGTAAAAATCATTGTTTATAAACGTAATATTACAATTAGGGCATTTAACAGAACCCGCGGTATCGTTTGAAATGTTATTAGATCTGAAAATTTAAATAATATTAATAATAGAATTTTTTTAAAGTTATAACTTTTAAACAAATAACATTTACTTATTAATTTTCAGTATAAATTATGTTGTTATTTTGTATCAATCACTAACATCTAAAATTAGACAGAAATTTAGAAAAAGGAAGAATAATTTAGAATATTATAGATTACAATATAAACACAGTGTCATGTAACAATCTTATTTATTACTAGATATTTATTGTTATTAGATAGATTTTACAAAAACTATAACTAACATACTTACGTATAATCAATGAGAAGTTGTGTAAAATTTCGAAAAACGTAAACGGTCACTATAACTGTATACTATAAAAATATATTTTTCTCAAAAAATGAAATAGTAAAAAATATACGTTTATAAAAAAGTAAATAAATACAAAAATTTGACACGTAAACAATAATAATGAAGATGTTTGCAATATGAAGCGTGTTACAAAAAAAATATTAGTCACTCATCTTGAAAACTCGATACTAAATTGAATACAGTTGTTATAAAAGTTTTCACTTCACGCCAAGACTTGCCCATCAATTTTTCGCTACGTGATCTCGAAAGCTTAGGTAATTAAATAAATTTTTTTTTTTTTTTTTTTTTTTTATTTAACGTCGCCATGTTTGTGCTCCCATGTAGTGCTAATCGACGACGGGGGTCTGCGGTGTGTTTGTAAACAAAGCACATGTAATTTTTACAGAGGTGCTTGTATCAATCGGCAGAGACTAGGATTCGAACCGGGTCACCGGCGTGGGAATCCGACACTCTACCGACTGAGCCGCCGCAGGCCCCAAATAAAATTGTATTTTATTTATTAATATATTAGAATTATTATAAGTAAATATTTCTTTTATAGAATTAAGATGAACAGAAAAAAATTTGCAAGATTATGGTAAAATTACAGTAATTTTGTATAGAAAAATTGAAAATAATTTTTTTTTTTTTTTTTTAAGTTTTAAATATAAATAAATGTGGAAAATGTGAAAAATGTAGAAAATATCAATATTAATGTAACCTTATCTTAAGGGGGTCTGAAAGTCAATTTAAAATTCAAATTTCGCGCCCAAAAGTTACTGTCTGAGAAACAATAATTTTCGTTATAATTAATGATAGAAACCGAATTGAGCAAAACGACGACATCGTTGCCAGCCAAGTGCATAACCACTTAAGGGGGTCCGAAAGTCAATTTTAAATTCAAATTTAGCGCCTAAATATTACCGACTGAGGAACAACAATTTTCGTTATAATTAATGACGGAAACCAAAATGAGCAAAACGACGATATCATTGCCCTCAGTTGTATTATGATCAACCATTTTACAAATTTTCTAGTTAAAATTTCAATAGCTCGACGAATGGCATTAGAATAATGTCTCTAAAACACTTCGTTCGAATGCCATTCTTCGAGCTATTGAAATTTTAACTTGAAAATTTCTAAAATGGTAGATCATAACAGAACGAAGGGCAACGATGTCGTCGTTTTGTTATTTGCTATTTGATATTTACGCCGTGCAAAGGGCCACCTAAATTACGAGTATTGTATAAATATTTATACAATACTTTTAGAATACTTTTTATTAAAATATATAAAGATTCTTCATCCACTTAATAAACAATAAATACATAAAATAATATAGTAAAAATGGTCGTAAAAATGGCGTCGGGAGGAAAAGAGCCTCCTGATAAGAACTGTGGAAAATTTCTCAAATGTCACCCAAAGAATGAAGTGACAACTGTTATCTGTATCGTATGTGATAATACATACCATTTAAGTTGTGCAAAACATAAAAGTTTCAATTTTATAAGTGAAAGACTAATAATAAGTATAGAACACAAAAATCTCATAACCTCAAAATTGAACGTAGAGGTCTTGAGTGAATCGGCAAAAACAATGATTGCTGAAATAAAAATGAGACAATCAGAAGAAATAAGAAAGGAAATACTTGAGGATTTAGCGATTAAATCACAAGAAATGTTGAACACAACGATGACCGATTATACAGCTGTTTATGAAATAATGCAAAAAGAAAACGAATTGCTAAATCAACTCAACAACGAACTGCTTGAAAAAAATGATTTATTGAAAGAGTTATTAGACAAAGAACAAAGCTATCAAACAAGCAATAAATCTTTTGCTGAAGTAGCTAGTGTTATAAGACCTGTAAAGAAACGAGTTCCCAAAATTATAGTCAAAGCATTAGATAATACACAGCAAGCAGATGTCAAAAAGAGAGTTGCAAAATGTCTTATAAAGGAAAAAAGTATTCAAACGAAAGAATTATACATTAAAAATAAAGATGAGATTGTTGTCAAATGTATTAATAGTGACAGTGTTGAAATTGCTGAAGAGTTATTAAACAGCAAGTTAGAGGAAGTTTGTGAAATTAACCTGGAACAATTAAATAATCCAAAAATTAAAATAGTGGGAATTGAAAACTATATGAATATGGATGAAAATGGCATTGAAGAAGATATAAATATAAGGAATTTTGCAAATTTTAATAGTAAAGCTCAAGTACTGCACATGTATATAAATAAGAAGACAAATCTTGGCAGTGTCTTAATGGAAGTGACAGCTGATATGTATAAACACATAAGAGATAACAACCACAGAATTTTTATTGGATGTCAAAGCTGTAGAGTATTTGACCTGATAAATATTAAATCTTGCTTTAACTGTGGTAGATTGGGACACAATGGTTCAAACTGCAATAATACAACAACATGTCTAAATGCAAAAATCATAAAACTTTTGAATGTGATAGTGACCCCATTAGCCAGATGTATTGCAAATTGTTAGCAATTTGACATACACGTTTCGCTATCAATTTCCGTAAGTTTGACCTAAAACTGCGTCCGTATATGCTGGAAATTTTGTATCAAGTATTAAAGTAAATTATGAGGGCAAAGTATCATAGACCTACATTGACATCATATTGTCGTCACATTTCTCGATTATTGTGTTACACAAATTTCCATCAATATGCTGTTATTAATGTCTTCCATTTCTCTCTTGCACTGTCGCATATATAAGTAATTTTATTGAATATTACGTGAATAATATTGAAAATAAAATAACATAATATATTAATAATATTGAAAACAAGTTGAAAGCATATTGATGTACAAAACTTGCAGCAACAGTTACACATCAAATGTAAGTAAATCTGCGTCCGTATATGGCAGCAATTTGGTGGCTAGCATGTGCAGTCAATTTTACGGCACATTGTCATCAATCTTTGATATTCGTCATTTCTTGAGCATAACTTGGAAGCAAATTGCTAACAAACATTGCACAGCAACTATTGCCGCGATTTTGCCGCGGCAAGCCTGGTTAATGGGGGATCGTTTTACATGCCCAAACTGTAATTTTAGCAATAATAAATTTCAAACAAAATTTAATACATGTCATGATGCAGCAGATTTTAATTTATGTGATATTCTAAAAAATAAGATAAAAAAATTTATTGAAACAACTGATTACCCAGTGAAACCTACTTTATCGACAGTAAAATCAATACCTATGCATTACCAAGAGAAGATAAGTAATCGGCAAAAAGAAAACAAGATGCAAAGTGAAATGATTTTAAAACAACAAAACAAACAGCAACAAAAACAACAACAACAGCAGCAACAGCAGCAACAACAGCAACAAAATCAACAGCAACAACAGCAGCAGCAACAACAGCATCAACAGCAGCAGCAACAACAGCATCAACAGCAGCAACAAAAACAGCAAATATTAACAAGAAATAACTCAAAACGACAAAAAGACTTAAGTTAATTAATTACGTATGTATTTTGAATTTATTGATAAAATAAAAAAAGAGTTGGTGCGAAAAGAAAAAACATGTGACAATATTAATAGCCTTAATAAAATCATTAACAATAAAAATGATATTATAATGCATGTTAATATTAGAAGCATGTCTGCTAACTTTGATAAATTAAAAATTCTATTGGAAAATCTAACTGGCAAACCAACTATTGTTATATATACTGAAACTTACGTACAAGTTAATTATAAATTGTATGAATTAGAAGGTTATAAAAGTTACTATAATGAAAGTAAAATAAATCAAAACGATGGTGTTATGGTTTTTGTTGATGGAAATATTGTACATGAAACTAAAACTATTGAATTTGGAAGGATTAAGATAATAAATATACATATTAAGCTGAGTAATAATAGTAGTATGGAACTTTCTGCTGTGTACAGATCTCATGACATACCTAAGACTGAGTTCATTTTATATTTAAACAAATTCTTAAGTAAAAAGAGAAATTTAAAAAATCACTTAGTAATAGGAGATTTTAATATTAACCTTTTATAGTTGGATATAATAAGCCAGGAATTTCTTTGTAACTTTTTAGACAAAAGATATATACCTGGTTTTGTTGGTATCACTAGACCACCTATAGGAAATTGCAATGGATCATGTATTGATAACATATATATCAAAACTGATAGCCTAAGTACAGATACATATAAATTGAGACATTCTTTAACAGACCATTACCCTATTTTTGTTTCTATAAATAAGATCAAAACTAAAGACTCCGGACCTACTGTAATATTAGACTATAAAAAATTGAGAAACATTGCTGAAACACGAGACTGGAATTCAATTATGTCAATTCATGATCCAAACATAGCTACTAACCAATTGATAAGCGAAATAAAAAAATGTATGAAACAGGCAAAAACACGGAAAAGAAAAGGCGTAAATAAATGTAGGAAAATTTGGATTACTGATGCTATTAGTAAATCATGCGAAACAAAAGAATTCTTATACAATTTATGGAAAATGGATGTTAAAAATGAACAACTTAGACAACAGTACATAAATTATGCAAAAATTTTAGATAAGGTTATCCTAGATGCTAAAATAAAATATGATAAAAATTAATAGAAAATAATACAAACAACCCTAAAAAACTATGGGAAATTATCAACACGAAAATAGGAAAATAAAACGAAATCGAATGAAACTATAAATTATATTAAATTTGATAATGTCAAAATTACAGCTAGTGTAGATATAGCTAATAATATGAATAAGTATTTTTGTGAAATAGGTCAAAAATTGAGTGATACGAGGGTAGTTCAATAAGTCTTTAGAATAAAGTATAAAAACAATTTTTTTTGGGTAAATTTTTTTTTATTTTTCAACATAATCTCCTTGGAGCTCTATACACTTGGTCAATCGCTTTTTAAGTTTTTTTAATCCCTCAGAAAAGTGCGTTTTCGGAAGTTCCTCAAAATAAGCACTTACAGAGGCAATGACGTCTTCGTTGTCCGTAAATCTCTGTCCACCGAGCCATTTTTTCAAGTTTGGAAATAAGAAAAAGTCACTGGGGGCTAAATCGGGTGAATACGGTGGGTGTTCAACCAATTCGAATTTTAGTTCTTCAATTTTAGCCATTGAAACGAAGCATGTGTGAACTCGGGCGTTGTCGTGATGAAAGAGAATTTTTTTTCTCGCTAAATGTGGTCGTTTTTTTTTAATTTCTTCTTTCAGCTGCTCTAATAATGATGCATAATACTCACCAGTAATTGTTTTACCCTTTTCCAAGTAGTCAATAAGTATAATTCCACGTGCATCCCAAAAAACTGTAGCCATAACCTTACCAGCTGACTTTACGGTCTTTGCCTTCTTTGGAGCTGGTTCGCCTGTGGAAATCCACTGTTTGGATTGTTCCTTTGTCTCAGGAGTGTAGTGGTGTATCCATGTTTCATCCACAGTCACAAATCGACGAAAAAATTACTCAGGATTCCGACTTATGCGCGCCAAAAGAGCCTCAGAGGCGACTACTCTATTACGTTTATTCTCAGCTGAGAGCAAACGCGGCACCCATCTTGCCGATAGCTTTTTCATGCCTAATTTTTCATGTAGAATTGAAACAACTGCACCTATAGATATCCTTGTGGCCTCAGCTAACTCACGCACTTTTAATCTTCTATCCTTCAACACCATATCGTGGATTTTATTGATGATTTCGGGAGTAGTTGCTTCTACGGGCCTTCCTGAACGTGGTTCGTCACTTATTGATGTACGACCACGCTTAAATTCATTTACCCAGTTATAAACCGTTGCTAAGGCAGGGGCAGATGTGCCATGAACTGAGTCCAATTCATTTTTTATCTCATATGGAGTTAAACCCTTTAAATGAAAATGTTTAATTACCGCTCTGAACTCGTTTTTTTCCATTTTTCTTAACAAGCAATTTTTTTTTTTTTCAATTGGTTATAAAAACACGTAAACTCAGAAGATGTGGACTGTGACTGCACCATATATCTAGTCGGGAGTGGTGCTGACTGAAAACAGATGATTTGGAACGATTCGCGCGCCATCTGTTGGTCATTCTAAAGACTTATTCAACTACCCTCGTAAGATAGATAAACCTTCGACATCTGTGATAAAAATGCCAGATATGAATGCTAATTCTATTTTTTTAACTCCGACAAATGCGTATGAAATCATGAGCATTATAAATAATTTTAAATTTACAAATGGTGATGTAGACAAAATCAATGCTCAAACTCTGAAGGTTATCTGTAATTATATTGCGGAACCACTAGAGTATATATTTAATTTATGTATTGAAAAAGCCATCTGGCCTGACGCATTCAAAAATGCTGAAATTGTGCCGATTTACAAATCTGATGACAAACACAATGTTTCTAATTACAGACCAATCTCTTTAGTATCTAGCATAGCTAAAATTTTTGAGAGAGTATTATATAACAGAATTTTTGATTTTGTTAAAAAAAATAATATAATATCTGATCACCAATTTGGTTTCATGAAAAATATAGGTACAAAAGATGCCCTAAATTATATTACCAATGTACTATACAATAATTTGGATCGCAGTAAACCAACAATAATAACTTTCTTGGACTTGGCTAAAGTATTTGATACTGTCGATCATAAAATATTACTGGATAAACTTTACTGTATAGGGATTAGAGGGCAGGCACTGGATCTACTTTCAAGTTATCTTAATAATAGACATCAAAAAGTTAAAATTAATGATAGTGAGAGTAATTATTTAAAAATATACACAGGTGTACCACAAGGTACCATTTTAGGTCCACTACGTTTTATTTTATATATTAATGATCTCTTGAAAGTAATCCATCCTGATGAAATTTTGTCTTATGCAGATGATACTGCAATTATATCTACTGGGGATACGTGGGACGAAACTCAGGAATCTATGAACAATAATTTGTTACTAGTAGATAATTGGTTAGCTGTAAGTAAACTATCATTAAACGTTAATAAGACTGTATGTATAACTTTTGATAACTATTGTGATAGTGTTCCAAAGCAAATAGATATAAAAATTAGAAACAAAAAAGTAAATAGAGTAGAAAGTTGCAAGTACTTAGGGATCATTTTTGATTAAAACTTAAAATGGGATAAGCACATTGAATACGTTATAAAGAGAACTAAATATTTAGTATATATATTCTATAAAATCGCCAAATATATGTCAAGTGAAACATTGAGAATGATTTATTATGCTTTTTTTTATAGTTTAATTAATTATGGAATAATTGCTTGGGGTGGTGCTTATAAGAACAATCTTGTTTTATTGCAAAATCTGCAGAAAAGAATACTGAAAATTGTTAATAAAAAAAATGTTATCATACATGATAATCCACTGAACTTGGAACAACTTTTTGCTTTTGAATCACTGTTATATCATTACCCTAATCTAAAAAGTCAATTTCTTAAGTCTAATAGTATTACTAGGAAAAAAAAACTTAATGATTCCCAGCAACAAGAAAAAGGTCAGCAATAAAAATAGTTACACAAAAGCTATACAAGTTTTCAATAAACTACCAAATGATCTAAAAACATTAGAATTAGATAAAAAGTCACAAAAATATAAACTGAAAATGTGGATAAAAGATAACTGTAATAGATGAGGTGCAATTATATTATAGTATATTATGACACTGTTGTGGGAGATGGTTTTCTACCTTGCTCGAGGGTTTGCGCACGAGCGAAGCGAGTGAGAAAATCGAGCAAGGTAGAAAAACACCTTCCACAACAGTCTCATACGATATTTTATAGCACAACAACCTCAAAATCGACAATAAAGTTGGCATTTTGAGGTTAGTGTGCTATAAAATATATCTATGTACAAACAATATTTTTATAATGTTAATAGTTTCTAAATTTTATAATGTTTCTAGTCTACCATGAGATGTATACGATGCTAGTTTAGTTTAGTTTTTAAGTTAGTTTTAAGTAAGTTAGTTATGCTTTATTTTTTTTTTTATCACTTTTCTTAATTTTATGTACCGGACCTCCGCACAGGTAACTTAGTTTACCTCTGTAGGGATTTACATCATACTGTAATTTTATGTATGTGAATCTTTCTGGTTTAAATAAATAAATAAAAAAAAATAAATAAATAAAATATAATTTCTTTTAGAATATAGAACAATCTGAAGTTGTTCAGATACATATGAATGAAATAATATTTTGGTTATTCTGTTGTTGTCAATCTGAAATATTTTTCGTTAACCTTTTTCAGTGGAATAAATTCTTTGTCTTATAAAGTTTTTGTCATTGACTATTTTCGTTATAAGAACATATTAGGAATTACAAAATTCTTTTTCTTACAAAGTCGTTTTTCTGTCTGATTGTTTTTCTTTCTAAAAACATGAATTAGTAAAATACAAAATTGTTTGTTTTGATTAATTTCTTATATTTACAGTTTTACATCACAAAATTTTATAAGTTTATGATTGTTTGTGGACATAGAATACAATTTCGTATATATAAATTATAATAGGTATGTTAATATATTATTAACCTTTAATAATATTAGTAAATTGAACACCAGTTTCGCGTACATAGGGGAGACCGGGGCTAAGTCATACACTTTTACTGTTTGTTTATTCTCGCTTATAAAAAAAATAAAAAATCCCTCACTGGTGAATCTTCAAATTCATTTTTTCAATTAACTATTTCAATTTTTTTCAAGTCCTTTTTTCAATACTTAATATGGTTAATATATTATTTTTTAAAAAGTGACTTTGTACGAGTTAGCCCCACACTTGGGGTAAAGTCGTACAAATCCTGGGACTAAGTTATACGTGTATTTTAAATAGCAAAATTAAAGCGTTAAGCATTATACTAAGTGTCATCTAGAAAGAACACCAATTCTTTTAATCTGCTTTGACAACCACTGTACGAGTTAGTCCGGGTCTCCCCTACTTTTAGGCAAGGTAAATTTCGCTAATTCAAACTTTAAGCGTTTGTTAAGAAGAGTATGGCATTTCGAAGGTTTGCGAAAAAGATTATCGCAATTTAAAGTTACATTTATTTCTTGCTTATAAGAAAAAAATAAAAAATACCTGACTGGTGAATCTTTAAATTTATATTTTCAACTAACTATTTTAATTTTTTTCAAGTCAAATTTTCATTACCTTATATAGTTAATATATTATTTTTTAATAAGTGACTTTGTACAATTTAGCCCCACAATAAGGGTAAAGTCGTACAAATCCTGGGGCTAAGTTGTACGTGTATTTTAAATAGCGAAATTAATAAATTTTTAGATTTCCCCATAAAAAAACGTTAAAAAGAATATTAATAAAATTCAATTAAAATTCTCACATTTAAAATACATGTACGACTTAGCCCCGTGGACGATGTATGAGTTAGCCTAAATACCTTGACATCTATATAACTTACCCGCAGTTTAATCTTTTTAAGCCCTCAAAGCGTTAAAATGCTCCTGAGTAGTTATAATTCTGATGGGTAAACTTGCTGCACAATCAGTAATTTGCTCCGAATTGTTAAAAGAAATTTTGCACAATCAGAAAATAACAAAAACGGGCTTTTAATTCGAGATTTGTCCGTTAAAATTCGAACAATTGATTTTAATGTATTATACTAAGTGCCATCTAGAAAGAATACCAATTCTTTTAACCTGCTTTGTCAACCACTGTACGAGTTAGCCCCGGTCTCCTCTACCTTTAGGCAAGGTAAATTTCGCTTACGCAAACTTTGTTAAGCGTTTATTAAGAAGAGTATGTAATTCCGAAGGTTTACTAAACATATTATCACAATTTAAAGTTAGCGACGAAGACTAACAACACGGCTCAAAATTTCCGGACGAAACCCATCGCAGTTCAGTATTTAAACAAATACTCTTAATTTAAAGCTTTTTACGGAGACTATCAATGGTTATGGAACGTTGTTGTTCTTATTTAATTAGATTTTTTAGATTTTTTCCTTATTTATGGAGTAATATTTACAAAACAATACAGAATAAGTATTAAAATAAGTAAAAAATTAAATATGTTGTGCATAATCATGTTATAATCGATATCAAAGCATTCGTCAATCAAAGCTCTATATAATTGTCATAGTTGTTAAATAAAGTGTGAATTGTTAATGTAATAATAATATTATACATAATAAATACTTTTTATTTTCAAGTAATTTTACAAAAGAATTCAGTTTCGTTTTGCCAAGAAACATAAACTTAAATCGGTATGATATTTTTTAAAAATTTAATTTTTTTAACAAGATTTGAAAAATACTCCAACATTATATTTATTATTAACAGTATAAAAAAACAATTTTTAACTTTCTTTTTCTATTCTTCCCTTACTTAAAATCAACTATACATTGTCTCATATCTTGTTACGTTTTCTCATATAAATAGAAAAAAATAAACTTTATATAATAGGTTCGGTGTGCCAGAACATTCTACTACGGTTTAAAATAAGCCACTTATACATATTTTCTCATGTTTTAATGTTCTCAAGACTTAATTAAGTTATTTTTCAAGTTCGCGACAAATATGTGCTAACAATATATGCGCTTAACATATTATGAATCACTTATAAATATCAATAATTTTTATAATGTTTTAATAATATACTCATATTACTCTCTGTTAACGTTTAATTAACGAAAAAGTAATATTTATAAATTTTATTATTTATTTCAGCTTATTTCTGGTTGATTGAATAGTATTCAAAATTTTTGGCAAAGGTAATATTTAAATTGTTTTTATAGACTTCATGTATAGGATTTAATGATATTTTATCTTAAGCTATTAGGGCACAAAAAATTATAATTTTATAAGTAGTATAATATAACAAAAACATTATTTATATTATTTGAAATAATTTAAATTTGGAAAATTTTAATATCATTTAGAATTGTTAAATATGATAAAAATAATTGGTGATGGTAATTGTATGTTCAGGTGTTTTTCACAATTCTTATACAACACTCAGAATTTTCATATGAAAATACGCCACAACATTGTAACAAATATTATTGTTAATTGGGAACGCTTTAAAGATTTTATAAAAGGAAATAGCTATTATGAAACAATTTCAAACTCTAATGATTATTATAAATATATGTATAAAAATTCTGTTTATGGAAATGAAATTGAAGTTAAAAGCTTCACAGAAATGTATAATGTACATATAATTATAAATTCAAATAATTCTAAAGTACCTTTTTCTTTTGGAAATAGTTCAAGTAACTTAAAATTAGTCCTATTACTTAGTGGTGAATTAGATAACGGACATTATGATATAATAGAATATAATAACAACGGAATTAAATCTGAAATTAAGAAATTTAATAATAATAACTTTATTCGAAAAAGGAAAATTGATAATGAATCTATTAACAATATTTTGAGTAAAAAACCAAAACTAACACAATATATTTGTAAGTCAAACAAAAATGATGATAGTTGTAAAGTTTCCATCGAAAAAACTTCTATTAAAATGCAAAAATTAACGAAAGCACATGATAATGATGAAAATAATGTACCTTATTTTAGTGAAATCAATTACGTTTGTAATTATTGTTCAGCAGTATATTGGGTACAAGAGAAAAAAAATCAAATTGTTGTCATAATGGGAAAATATTTTTATCTCCATTGAGTAATTATAATGAACAATTAAAAGATTTATTGTTATATGATAATAATTTCAGACTTTTAATTCGATATTATAATAATCTCTTTTCATTCGCAACATTTAATGCTAACGTTCAACACGAAAAAAGAAAAGCTATTTATAATTTAAAAATACAAGGTCAAGTATGTCATATAACTCCTAACTGTTTATTACCAATGAATAACGAACCTACTTGTGGTCAATTTTATATATATATGATGATAATATTGCAGTTGAAAAAAGACTAAAAACACATGAAAATTTAGTAGATCATATAAAAATGTTAACTAAAATATTAAACAAAAATCCTTATGCTAAAAATTATAAATATTTACATCAAATATTTTGTGTACAAAAACTTCCGAATTACAAATTATATTTCGTACGTAAAAATAATGATCAAAAACATTGTTACAATAAACCATTAACATCTGAATGTGGTGCAATAATAGTATCAAAATCTGGCATTCCAGAAAATTATGATGTTTGTATATATCCTAAAAACAGCGATAAAGAAGATAAAAAAATATTTAAATAAATTGTCTCATCATGTTGATCCAATGGTTTTTCCACTACTCTCTCCATCTGGAGATTTAGGATGGAGTATTGGTTATAGTAAAAGACCAAATGCTCCAAATGATGAAAAGCTTACAATGTTACAATATTATTTATATAGATTATCATATAGGCCAATAATTTCATTCCATTACTATTTGCTGGAAGATTAACTCAACAACTGTTTTTACATGCAATTATAATGATAGAGAGTAATACAATGAATTTTTTTCGAAGTAATCAAAAACAGTTACGTATTGAGTGCTATCAAGGTTTATTAGATCATGTAATTTCCAGCGCTTCAAATATTTCCGAAAATTTTGAGAAAAAAGAAAGATTAGGTAAACTTTATATACTACCAACAACTTATATAGGTAGCCCGCGATACATGTAACAACATTGCCAAGATCCACATGAAATTATGAGAATTAAAGGTAGACCAGATGTATTTATGACTGTAACCTGTAATCCTAAATGGAAGGAACTTAAAAAAGTTTTAAAAAATTTTCCACCAGGAACTGCCCCAAGTGACATACCAAATATTACAGTAAGTTTATTTCATACCAAATTACAAAGTATAATTAATGATATAACAAAAAATAAAATTTTTTGTGAGGTTATAGCTTATGTATATACAATTGAGTTTCAGAAAAGAGGATTACCTCATGCACATATTCTTATAACATTACATCAAAAAAATAAATTATTAACAAGAGAAGCTATTGACAATTATCCCATACGGCACGTAATGTTTCTAAAAGCTTTCGGTAATATTTCACTTGAAACATTCAGAAACATTCTGAAACATATTCAGAAATATTTATACAATGTTTCATGGACCTTTCTGTAATGTTTCAGAAACATTAAATGTCCGCTAATATGTCAAATTTAACATTTCAGATAGATTATGGAAACATTACTGTGACATTTGTGTAATCTTTCTGTAATTTTTAGATATCGTGATTACTTTAATATAATAATACCGAAATGTATCAGCAACATGTCAGGTATGTTACTTTAATGTTATTGAAAGCTTTCAGTAACATTTTAGTAATGTTACTTTAACATTACTGAAAGGTTTTAAGTAATGTTACTGTAACATTACTGAAAGGTTTTAAGTAATGTTACTGTAACATTACTGAAAGGTTTCAATAACACCTCAGTAATATTGCTTTACAATCCTGTTAAAAATATGATACTGAAATCGATAAAAAAATACATTTTCTTTTGGTGCTAATCTTAATCTTTAATCTTGATTATCGTTCTACTCATTAGATATTTAATCGGTTTTAATCCAATCTACTCATTTATTGACATTTATTTATGAATTTCTACTATAATTTTAGAATTTAAATTTTTTTATATATTATTTATATACCTAGGTATTTATTAATCTGAAACAAATAATTTGCTTAAAATTATTTAATAGATGTGTCTGAAAGAATAAATCAATTAAAAAATTTTGACGGGGCTGGGAATCGATCCGAAGACCTCAGCGTGAAACTTCAACGCTCTAACCGTTCCGCTACAGAAGAACTTTGAAATCGATAAAAAAAATCTGACTTATAATCTACAATTACTGGTCATGAAAATACTTTTATATTTCGTAAAAATAAACACCCACAAAGTTGGCTGAAAATTACACTTGTAACATTTTGTTGGTAATATTTCAGAAACTTGTCACGAGCAACGGGAGTTAAACATTATAACTGATACGTTAGGGAAATATTTCTGAAACCTTGCAAACGTATGATCTCATGTGAGATATTACAGAAATGTTAGGGATGAAAGCTCATTTTTCTATTATTTAGGAAACCTTTTTGAAATATTTCTGACATATAACACTTGCAACATTACGTAAGGAATGTTGCGAAAACATTTTACGTGTAATGGAATTGAAACGTTATAACTGGTACGTCAGAGAAATATTTCTGAAACCTTGCTATCGTAACATCCCACGTAGGATATCACAGAAATTTTAGGGGTGAAAGCTCATTTTTCTATTATTTATGAAACATGTCTGAAATATTTCTGACGTATAACACTTGCAACATTACGTAGGGAATGTTTCGGAAACATATTACGTGCAATTGAATTGAAATGTTATGACTGGTACGTCAGGGAAATATTTCTGAAACCTTGCTATCGTAACATCCCATGTGGGATATCCCATAAATATTAGGGGTGAAAGCTCATTTTTCTATTATTTATGAAACCTTTCTGAAATATTTCTGACATATAACACTTGTAACATTTTGTTGGTAATATTTCAGAAACTTTTCGCGTGCAACGGGAGTGAAACATTATAACTGATACGTTAGGGAAATATTTCTGAAACCTTGCAAACGTATGATCTCATGTGAGGTATTACAGAAATGTTACGGATGAAATCTCATTTTTCGATTATTTAGGAAACCTTTTTGAAATATTTATGACATATAACGTTTGCAACATTACGTAAGGAATCTTGCGAAAACATTTTACGTGTAATGAAATTGAAACGTTATAACTGATACGTGAGGGAAATATTTCTGAAACCTTGCTATCGTAACCTCCCATGTGGTATATCGCAGAAATGTTAATGGTGAAAGCTCATTTTTCTATTATTCATGAAACCTTTCTGAAATACTTCTGATATCTAACACATGCAATATTTTATTGGTAATTTTTCAGAAACGTTTCACGGACAACAGGATGGAAACGTTATATCATATACGTCAGGGAAGCCTTTCTGAAACCTTGCAAACGTAAGATCTCATATGAGATATTACAGAAATGTTAGGGATGAAAGCTCATTTTTCTATTACTCGTGAAACCTTTCTGAAACATTTCTGACATATAACACCTCCACCATTACATCGGAAATGTTGCGGAAACATTTTGAGTGCAACATGATTGATACATAACAATTAGTATATTTCTGTAACGTTACTGGAATGTTTCTATGGATGAAATTCATATGAAATCGTTTTGAAAGGTTTCTGAAAGATATCAGTTGAAACAATTCGATTGAACGATACCTGAAACATTACTGAAACATTACCAATGAGCGCATACCTTTCGGTAATATTACGTACCGTGTGGGATATTTCTGCTGAAATACCATCTGATGATAAAAAATTACAAAAATTGGTAATAAAACATATGTTACATGGACCGCATACTAAACAGTCTCCATGTTATCTTAAAGATAAAAATATATGAAAAAAAAATTTCCTAAATCTTTTCAATTAGAAACAACATTTCAAAATAATTGGTATTCATTATATAGAAGAAGAAACAATATAGATGGCAATCATACTTATCATAATAAAAACAAAAATAGTCAAACTATTGCTGTAGACAACTCGATGGTAGTTCCATATAATAGTTTCTTATTAAAGAAATGTAATTGTCATGTAAATGTTGAACATTGTGCTTCGATTCAAAGTATAAAATACATTTTCGGTTAATTACATAAAGGTAGTGATAAAGCATTTTGTAAACTAAAAAAAATAAATGATAGTAATGATAAAGATGATGAAATATTTGATGAAATAACACAATTCCTAGATGGTAGATATTTAAGTCCAATGGAAGCTGCTTGGAGATTACAAGAATTTCCCGTATGTGGTAGGAGTCATAGTGTAATACGTTTAGCCGTTCATACTGAAAATCAACAAAAAATAATATTTGAAGAAAAAAAAGAGTTCCAAGCTTTAAATAATTGGAAAACGACTTTAACATCATGGTTTGAATTAAATAAAGAAGATGAATTTGCTAAAACTGTAAAATATGTAAACATACCACAGTATTACGTGTTTAATAATTGTAGAAAAGAATGGATAAAACGTAAAAACTTTTAAAAAAAATTACGCAATTGGGCGCTTAAACATTGTTTCTCAAAAAGATATTGAACGTTTTTATTAAAAAATGATTTTAAATCATGTAAAAGTATCAACCTCATTTGCAAGCTTACGAACATATAAAAATCAAGGGGCGCGATAGCGCCCGCTGGCACGTATAAAGTACCCACGGTACGATACGAAGCCGAAGGGCGCACCGTCGCCTTTTATACTTCTGATTGTGCCTTTTTAACCTCTTCAAAATCTTTAAATATCAATATCTAAACACTGAATGATTTATGTGAAGTCTATTGACACTGTTTTAAGAGATAATAATTTAGTCTATCACGTAATAAAAGTTTCTGTTAAAAAAGATTCATCTAATTCAAAATATAAAGCATAATATATTCGCTCAAATTTTTTCTTTTCATTTTGTTCTCCGCATTTCCGTTTTCTTTAATCATATGTATATTTGTGTATATATATATATATATATATATATATATATATATATATATATATGTGACTTCCGTTTTCTCTACTCATATGTATAATACACATATACACACATACATACCATATATATATATATATATATATATATATATATATATATATATATATATAGTGCATTCAGACAGTGCAGGCGAAAACCACAAAATCTAACCTATTATTGAAATCAAATGTTGAAGGGTGAAGGATGCGTTTATGTCATTTGTATTATTAAAATAAAACGGGTTGTTTTTACGTGATTGTTTTTATTACGTGATGAAATCTCTGTACGATGATTTCGAAAAATATCGTACGTCCGAAAAAGTGGCAAGACGGTCATCTGGAATAAAATTATTGCAATCCCAAGTGTAGTTGAAAAAACCTGCTGTTTTACATGGTAAGAGAGATAAAGAAAAAGACTAACAATGAATTCTGTCGAAACAGATGAAGAACGCACAACATTCAGGAGTACTGGATAAGGTGTTACAATCGCTCCATTGCCTTTCTGTCGGAGGCTACACCAGAAGTTGTACCGAGACCACTTCTTTGACAGAATCTAAATCATCAAGAATACACAACGTCTTCTGTTGCAGCAAAAATCGTGGCAAAGTATGGATTTAAAGATGGTCAGGAACTTGGAAAGAAAGGGCAGGGAATGTCTAGCATTGTAAGTAAAGAAGACTAGTAAAAGAAGAGGTAGAATAGTATAGTACACAAAAAGGAACAATTAAGGACGTCTTCTCTGCCTTTGAGTATGTTGCCCCCTTGAAACTCGCAAGGAATAAACAAGATGAAACGAGCATTACTGAAATCATGAAGTCATCAAGTAAAGTTGTTTTGCTCAGAAATATTGTTGGAATATCTTTGGCGCCACGCTTATAGGTAAAGTCATTGCTAAAATCCATATACAGCAATTAGCTGTGATAATTGCATTCAACGAAGAATTATTAGATAAAACAATAACGCAATTAGTTTTTTTGTAGGTATATCGGCAACGATTTCTTGGTTGTTCAATAAATTTGTTATACTTGTGGTGTGATACTTCTTAGTAACAAGTATTTATATGCTCGGGCGTAATCATCATCGGGGATATACAAAGTCATCTGCTGATTGACCATAAGCATACAGGGCATAAGCCACTATGCACCAGAAAAATACCACACAATCATGGGGATGCATTAATTGAATATCCGCTCTGATGTTGTCATGATGTAAATATAATACAAATTAAGTTCTCCAATCAAGTTGGTGCGTCGCAGAAGCATCTGTTAAATATTTAATTCTCCAATAGATGTACTGAATCTTTGTACTCGTGTAAGTGCTTCTTGTGTTTAAAGGAATATTTGAAAGTAACATATAATATACTCATGCTCTATCCAGATATAAAGTCAACCCTGGCTGAGAAGGGTCATTTTAATGAAATTATAAAACTATAATTAATCAAATGTTTGCAAGCTCAGGTTTATAATTAGATTAAAAAGACTCTTTTCACCCAGCGTTGACTTGATATCTAAATAAAACATGAGAATACTACTCGTATAAGGTTTTTTCGAAGGAATTTTATTTAAATTTATTTTATCTGAATTTTCATAATCAAATCACGGTGAGCTTGAAGGTCGGATAGGTTTGATGAAAATGAGTCAAAAATCGGTTTGGAGAGGCTGTTTGTTGAGAATCAAAAGTAGATTTAAAATTTGTAAAATTTGAAATCCTAGCTGATCCCTTTCGCGTTATATCCGCATTTTTGTATTTCAACCGCTCAAAACGCAGGAACGCGTATTCGTCGATTTTTCCTTTGAGGACTTTTCGAAATAACATTTGGTAATATGTTTTTGTTATTTAGAAAGCAATAATTTCAATCAAAAGTTTTTCTCAAATGATAGAAAATTAAATACTTAACCACTTTTAGCTTTCACCCCAAGGCCAACGACGAGAACGTAGTGGTAGTATGACCCCATTTTCTTGTTTTATTTTTTATTTTATTTTTTTAATTTTTTTTGTGCTTTTTAGTTTTATTATTTATTTATTGATTTTTCACTTTTTCTTTTAAGAGGTAGACGTATAATTCATTTAAATAATGAACAAACTTGCAACATAGACTAAATTTAAAGATGCAGAGAAGAAAATTCAGCTACTGCTTTGTGTAATATTGGTGCATAAGATGCATGACAAACATTAGTAACTTTATAGCGCTCCCAAAACTTCAAAAATTCGCGATGAACGGATACTCCACTTTGCTCGGTCCAAAATCCTAAACCGTAACCGTTTTCAATAAACTTCAAACTATCTTTTATGTGGGCAAGAATCACATGTATTTTCAACGTTTCTGAAATATTCTCAATACTAGCTAACGCGTTTCCTAATTTTGATACATATAAATCTACTGAGCCTTCAATTTTTCCAGAAGTAAAACAACAATTCACAACTTTGTTCATCGCTTTGTAAGCAACAATGTAAGGGACAATCTTATAGTAACCTACCTTTTCATAAATTTTTACGTCATTGAGTTGATCAGCTTCCTTGAGCAATTTTCTACAAGAATTGCCTTCAAAAGCATCTCCGTGATAATGTTTATAAATGAGATTTAGCTTTTGAGGCCAAAGCCATGCCTTTTCATTGCTTAACAGAGGAACTAAACCATTCCAAAATAAATGGTTAACCAACCCTTGCAAAACATGCAGTTCGGGAACGATGCATTTTTGTAAAACGCAGACGTCATCATCTTCATCAAATAGAGGAAGATTGATAGTACTTCGAGATTCTCTACTAAGTTTTTTATCACCACCATTAAGAAGAAATTTGTTGTAATCAGCTCTCAAATCTCCGTAGCTTTTTAGTATATCTTGATTCCCATTTTCCGTATGGTCAATTGAACTAGCGTCATTACTTGAGGACTTTAAGTAAGGATTTTTTTTCAAATAGTCTAATGTAATAAAACAGTAAGGACACGGGAACATTGCTGATGCAGTTTGTTGGCCATTTACAATTAGCAAAAGTTTAAAGTCTGAAACAAATTTAAACGGGATATTATTAATTTTCGTAAGTCAAACAAGAGCTTTACATTATCATACGACTCCTTTATTTGTGGAACTACGCATAAGAGTATCAATCTATTTACACTAGTAAGCTTACCGCTTTTACTAACAACTCCACCCTCAGCATAACGTTTTCTTTTGTAATTCAATTCGTTCGGCTGATCGTAAATTGACCGATCATTTTCATTGTTATCAATATCATTTGAACATGTACTTTCTGAAGTAAGAAAATAATTTTCGGGGAGAATTGTCAAACTTATTTTAAAAGAGCCTTGGCTCCATCCGCCAAAACTTTGATGATAACATTTTCTTGTATTTTCCGATGTTCAATAACTGCATCGAGGAGTTCCTCAGGGTCTACATAAACGACAGGTCTGGGAAGTTTTTCTCTTTGTTTACTTGAGCTATTATCACAATCAAAGTAATGCACAGCATGTTTATATATATCAATCAAGATTTCTGAGTTTTCTGATGTATGTTTTGTGTAATACGCTGGAATAGATTTCCTTCCTACTTTACATCTAATGAAATTTGTTATTCTTTTCATTTGGTTACTTGAAAGTCCTATATTTGTTCGGAAGCTATCCAAACTCTCTTCGTCGAATGAGATATTCCTTTCAATACTAGGATTCAAAACAATTTTTGATTTAGTTCCACCAGTAGATAAATTCAAAGTAATGTTAGGAGGTGACTTACTTTTAGTTGTAGGAATAATGGATTCAACCTTTTTTTTCAAAATAGTAGTAACAATTTGTTCTTTATTTCTTTCAGGAAATTGATCTATAATTTTTAATACATTTTCATTACTTATTTTACAAACATGTTTTATGCCTTTTCCAATTTCTTGAAAACATTTACTACACATCTGTAGTGTATGTTTAGTTTCCTTGCTCTCTGTAAGTGAAACAGAAAGTTTATCTGCTCCGACAAGTTTCAATGAATCATCGGTTACATTATTTTTTAAATCTCTTTTGTGTCCTTTGCCCCTTTCAACTTTAACCTGGCCCTTAAATCTACCAGTTACACATATAAAACAGTTGCATGAATTTACATTTGTACGAGTCTCTTTGGGTAACTTCAATTCTGCATAATTAGGCATTTTTTGTAATGGCCTTTGAAATTTATTCTTTTCCGCATCAAGTAGAGTTAGACAGCAGGTTGCACAAATACTTAAAGGATATTTTTCATCCATTAAATCAAAATCTTCAGAAACAAATTTTTGTATCAGTTTTTCGGTCTTTTCATTTATAAGAAATTGTTCAATTTTTTTCTTTCAAAGTTTAATTTTTTTTCCACGAGGACCACACACTTTTTTCGAGTATCCTCGTGAGAAGATTTATTTCCACGACTCATTTTGAAATATATTTTTTTACAATTTATTTTCAATTAATGATGATTTTCATGAAATGATATTAAAACAACTAGCCTCCTGACAGGAGGTTTAGTTATAAGTTAGACTGTATCACTTTGTGCATGGGAACAAAAAATGAGTAGCCACCTAGTGGTGTAACACGAGAAGTAATGAAGAAATAAGTTTATTAGTTTTAGAAAACGTCAGTAAAAATTCAAAGACTTCAAAAAATCATAAAAATCTAAAACAGCTTTTTTTCTCTACTGTTGTTTATACACAGCATTCTGTAATATAAAAAATTAAATTATTAGTGACTACATACATCAGGAAAATCTTTTGATCAAAACAATTATGCTTTCTATATAACAAAAACATATTACCAAATGTTATTTCGAAAAGTCCTCAAAGGAAAAATCGACGAATACGCGTTTCTGCGTTTTGAGCGGTTGAAATACAAAAATGCTGATAAAAAGCGAAAGGGATCAGCTAGGATTTCAAATTTTACAAATTTTAAATCTGCTTTTGATTCTGAAACAGCCTGTCCAAACCGATTTTTGACTCATTTTCACCAAACCTATCCGACCTTCAAGCTCACCGTGTTATAGATCAGTGTTTGAGGTTCGACTTTTTGACCTATTTCTTATCAACATGTATTTATGTCAAATTTAATGTCTTACAATATTAAATTTGAAAGGTATTATTAATTTTTATACTTCATACTAATTCATAAAAAAATGACATTGATTTACAAATAAAAATATAATACTTGCAAATTTATTAATCGATTTAATTAATTTCTTTAGGGTTTATTTCAGATTATCTAAATTAGTAAAAAATAGAAATATTTTAAACTATAATATTTTTTAAATAGTTTGTATACTTCATACTAATTAATAAAAGAAGGATATTGATATACAAATAAAAATACAATACTTGCCAATATATTAATCGAATTCATTAATTTCTTTAGCGTTCATTTGAGATTATAAGAATTAGTAAAAAATGGAAATATTTTGAACTTGTGACGTGTATTTCACGTCCCAATATATTAAAACACGGGCAGTCAATCGCGACCAAGTCACCCGTCACCAGAGCCGAGCAACTTATATCAAATAATTATTGTTATTAATGGGGGGAATTGTTATTTATTTTGTTGAGGGAATGAGGATAAGGAGTCGCGACCGAGGAAAGCCGCATACCGGCACACACACGCACACACCCATACCAGCGGCACCAGCTGATCGCCGCAGCGACGACTGCTCGGAGCGAGCAACGACGACAAGCCTCTACGCACACATGCACAGCACCAACACCACTGCACACTGTACGCGCGACCCTCTCTCTCTCGCTTGCTCTTTCTTCCTCGCCTCTCGAGGATGATGAGCCACTGCACGCGCACATACATACACACACGCGCGCGCGACCGCCCTCTCTCCCGATATACGCAGACGTGGGAGGAGAGACGATTCACAGCAGCAGCAGCGGCTTCCTCGAGGCACACCATCTCGGCTGTAGCCACGAGAGAGAGAGAGAGACAGAGAGAGAGAGAGAGAGAGAGATACCGACACGGCTCTCGACGGAGGGGAGAGCTAGCAGCCGCCGCGCCGCGAGCCGCGTGAAGCTGCCGGCCTATCATAGCGTAGGCCGACGCGCGCACGTCGCCGCTGCCAACTGTGATGGTCCGGCAGCGACAAAACCGAAAGCGCCCGATATAGATATACACGCCGGGTTGCCCGGCGTGTATATTTAGCAATTCATATTGCCCGCGTTTCGGGGGCAGGGCGGAAATCGCGGAGCGGACCAATGGTCATTAGTGACTCAAATCGCCGCAGACTTGGCCTTGATTTTCGCATTTAGGGAAAATCAAGGCCAATCACCGTGAAGAAAGGGGCGGAAGCAACAAGTGTGTGGGCTGAAGTTGTTCGAGAAGAAGAGCGAAAATTTTGGAAGAGATTTCCGCCCTCTCCGAGTTTGGGTTTTGCCTGCCCGCCCGTCAGCGAATATAGACGTACGTTACAATTGCCTGCCCGTCCGTGACCGAGTACAGCCGCGTCTAGAAAACTTAATATTGAACTCAGACATTGCTAGCGGGATTATTATCCGACGGAAAAATAGCGACCGATGAGTGGACTGTAATTACCGAGCTTCCCTCGGCACTTATAGGTAATATTTTTCGGAACAATTATCGTACATTGCCGCCATGTGCTCGGGGTTAGTAGAGTAAATTTGTGGTGGTGTGACACCGTTATATAGGATCAGTGCGCGTCGGGCCAGCATTAAAATTACGAAATTTAGTGGGGATAAAATTACGCGATTCAGAAAACTCGGGAAAACGTGGTGATCTGGTCGTCGCGAGAAACGCGTGCGAGGGCTAGCGTAGCAATATTGTATAGCGACCGACTGATTCATTGCGCGAAAATTGTAAATGTGGCGACCGTGCGTATTATAAGTGCAATAAAGCTTAGGTACTTAAAGAGAAAATTTTGTGTATTTATTATATAATTAGTGATTCCTGATTTTCCACTTCACGGAAGTTCCTCTGGGAAAGGGCTCGTGCAGAGTTAGCCGCGATTTACCTGGCGCCCATTAATATAGAGAAATTCGGTAAAGTGTCGAGAAAAGTCTAATAAAATAAGCCTTCGTAACGAAAGCCACGTTACAACTATATTATTTTTTAAATATAATATTAGTTTAATTTTACTATTTTAATTTGAGTTTATGAATAAAATTCATAATTGAACGTCTTATTTTGGTAATAATATATTTCTTTTAATTTATATTGTGGGTAATAATGAAACTTATACTTGCCAAGATTTTACTTTTTAGAAAGGTATTTTTTATAGATTTCACAACTTTTCCAGAGACGGAAATTTATTCTTACTATTCTCGAAAAAATAGAAATATTTTAAAAATAGAATATTAGTTTATGTTTACTATTTTAATTGTAGCGTATTTCTTTTAATTTATATTGTGGGTAATAACGAAACTTGTACTTGCCAAGATTTTACTTTTTAGAAAGTTATGTGTTACTTTCAAATAAATAAATGTTTGTATATGGGTAACTTGAAAGTTTCATTGACTCCATTTTCTTTTAAACTACTTGAAGTAATCTTTTGCAATTTTACCTGAACCATTACGTAGCCCTATTTGATTATGAAAATTCACTTAAAATAAATTTAAATAAAATTCCTTCGAAAAAACCTTATAGTATTCTCATGTTTTATTCAGATATCCAGTCAACGCTGGGTGAAAATAGTTTTTTTAATGTAATAGAAACCTGAGCTTGCAAACATTTGATTAATTATAGTTTTATAATTTCATTAAAATGACCATTCTGGGACAGCGTTGACTTTAGATCTGGATAAAACATGAGTATATTATGTGTTACTTTCAAATAAATAAATATTTTTGTATGGGTAATTTGAAAGTTTCATTGACTCCATTTTCTTTTAAACTACTTGAAGTAATCTTTTGCAATTTTACCTGAACCATTACGTAGCCCTATATGATTATGAAAATTCACTTAAAATAAATTTAAATAAAATTCCTTCGCAAAAACCTTATAGTATTCTCATGTTTTATTCAGATATCAAGTCAACGCTGGGTGACAATAGTCTTTTTAATGTAATAAAAACCGGAGCTTGCAAACATTTGATTAATTATAGTTTTATAATTTCATTAAAATGACCCTTCTGAGCCAGCGTTGACTTTATATCTGGATAGAACATGAGCATATTATGTGTTACTTTCAAATAAATAAATGTTTGTGTATGGGTAACGTGAAAGTTTCATTGACTCCATTTTCTTTTAAATATAACATACAACACATATAAAGAAGTGGCAATATCAATAGGTTCAGTAGAAGATGAATTACAAATTTTAAATATATTTGAAGAAGCATGTAGCATAATGCTGCCATTTCAGTTACGTAAATTTTTTTCATGGTTTCTTTTATCAGAGAACATTCAAGGTAAACATATTTGGGAAAATACAAAGAATTTTTCGTAGAAGATTTCAATGATAATAAAGAAAATAACGCTTTATTAAACATAAATAATATATTATCATTGGAAGAAATGGCTTGTAAAGATTTCGGTCTACCTCAACCAGATTTAAATTTAGTAGAAGAAAATGATCAAAATAATACAGAACTTCTTTTATACTGTAACAAAAATTTATTTTCAAAAAATTAAGAAACAATTTACAAAAAATTTATTTTATAGATGGCTCTGGAGGTTTCGGAAAAACATTTTTGTATAAAACTTTGATATATTACTTTTTATCCATAGAAAAAAATGTTTTGTAATTAGCTTGGACTGGTATAGCATCTATCTTATTGCCTAGATGTATGACAAGTCATATAACATTTAGATTGCCTTTAAACTTAAATAATATAGAAACTGTATTTTTAAAATTAGAATCCGATAAAAAAAGATTACGTGAAGTGGATATTATTATTTGGGACGAAGCATCTATGATACCAAAAAAAGCTTTAGAAATCGTGGATAAAACATTGAAAGATGTATGTAACAATGACATGCCTTTTGGTGGAAAATTAATAGTATTAGGTGGTGATGTTCGACAAATTTTACCAGTAGTAAAATATGGTTTTCGAAGTACTATTATAAAAGACACAATAAAATTTTCTGCGTTATGGCCTCTTTTTAATATTATGAAACTACAAAAAAATGTAAGATCAAAAAACGATAAATTTTCATCATTTTTATTACAATTAGGAGACGGAAAAATTAATCCTTTAAAAATACCAGATAAGTGGAAAACTAATGATATATGTTCAAAAATTTATAACTACATTAATATTAATGATACTACTAACCGCGTAATTTTAGCTCAGATATTCAAAATTTAAATAATAAAACATTAAATTTATTGAGTTGATCAGACTGATGATAATATTCATTTAAATTATCGAATGGAAACATTATATAAAGTTAAAGAAGGTTTACCACCACACGAATTAAATTTAAAAGTTAATGCAATAGTTATGCTAATAAGAAATTTAAGTATTAATGATGGTTTATGTAATGGTACTCGATTAAAAATAACAAAATTATATGAATATAATTTAGAAGCAGAAATTATTACAGGAGAAAACGCTGGAAATAAAGTTTTTATACCTACCCCATTAGCCAAATGTATTGTAAATTGTTAGCAATTTGACATACACGATTTGCTATCGATTTCCTTAAGTTTGATGTAAAAGTGCGTCCGTATATGCTGGAAATTTGGTATCAAGTAATTAAGTAAATTATGAGGGGAAACTGAAGGCAAAATTACAACAACTATTGCTCATGATGTGCAGGTGTATCATAGGTATAAATTGACATCATATTGTCGTCACATTTCTCGATTATTATGTTACACAAATTTCCATCAATATGCTGTTATTAATTTCCTCCCTCTCTCTCTCGCACTGTCGTATATATAAGTAATTTTATTGAATATTATGTGAATAATATTGAAAATAAAAAATATAATATATTAATAATATTGAAAACAAGTTGAAAGCAAATTGATGTACAAAACTTGCAGCAACAGTTATACATCAAATATAAGTAAATCTGCGTCCGTATATGGCAGCAATTTGATGGCAAGCAATTGCAGTCAATTTTATGGCACATTGACATCAATCCTTGATATTCGTCATTTCTTGAGCGCAACTTGGAAGCAAATTGCTAACAAACATTGCACAGCAACTATTGCCGCGATTTTGCCACGGCAAGCCTGGCTAATGGGGTAGAATAACTTTAAATACTAGCGAATCATCATCATTACCATTTATTCTGTATAGAAATCAATTTGCTATAATTTTAGCCTTTTCAATGACTATTTATAAGTCACAACATCAGAGTTTTTACTATGTAGGTTTATATATAAGAAGGCCATTATTTTCTCATGGACAATTATATGTTTTTTTATCTCGGTGTAGAAATCCAGATAATATATATGTTCAAAATGAATTAGAAAATAAATCAGAAATTGAAAATATTGTTTGGGAAGAAATTTACAATAATTAATAAATAATTTGTTAACTACTTTTAATATTTTATGTGTAAAAATTATTTCAATAAATTACAGAATTCAGTCTTTTCTTTTGAAAATGGAAATAGAATGGGATCCTGTTCTAAATGAATATGTAGAAGTTGATAATTTAGATGAATTAGAGAGATTAACACAATTAAATAATGAAATTGAAGAACACATTTCAATGGAAGATGAGTATGAAGAATATTACAATTCATTGATAAAAGAAGATAAATTAAGACATTTAAATGATTCTATAGAACAATATTACGACAACAATAGTTATTATGAACATATTTTTAAATATTGCAAACAAGTTCCCGATGTTTTTAAAATATTAGCCAAAGAAATTTTATCATTTAGATATGAAAACAATATAGCTACATATGAAATTAAAAATATCGATATATATAATGGAATTCTTCTACACTTTGCAAATACCATTTATAATCTATATATTTATTAAGGTATTCAATATATATTCTTTATTTTCAAGAAATTAAATACATGCTCATATAAATATAAATAAAATAACAAAAATTGAAAATATAGACGAATAAGTAAGAAAAAAAATCTACGGAACTCTAACCAATAGAAAGGATAAAATTTCAAACAATCAAAGAATTTCTTCTTTTAATTGTTTAAAGTCTTATATACACTGTAAAAAAAATACTAGGAACCCGTTTCCAAAAAAAAAGTATATTAAAAATCAATTTTAAAAATATACACAAAAATATAATTCAAATTTATAATATATTATATACAATTATATTAATGATATTAATGAAATTGAATTATTATAATCTTTTCCATTTTATTATATACTCTTACAGATCTAAATAATTGGCAAAAAGTGTGCATAACTAAGATACATGCAATTTGTTTAGATTTATATGACTTATGTTTTAAATGTTATATTTTTGATTCATTAATATACGAGGGTAGTTCAATAAGTCTTTAGAATGACCAACAGATGGCGCGCGAATCGCTCCAAATCATCTGTTTTCAGTCAGCACCACTCCCGACTAGATATATGGTGCAGTCACAGTCCACATCTTCTGAATTTACGTGTTTTTATAAACAATTGAAAAAGAAAATTGCTTGTTAAGAAAAATGGAAAAAAACGAGTTCAGAGCGGTAATTAAACATTTTCATTTAAAGGGTTTAACTCCATATGAGATAAAAAATGAATTGGACTCAGTTCATGGCACATCTGCCCCTGCCTTAGCAACGGTTTATAACTGGGTAAATGAATTTAAGCGTGGTCGTACATCAATAAGTGACGAACCACGTTCAGGAAGGCCCGTAGAAGCAACTACTCCCGAAATCATCAATAAAATCCACGATATGGTGTTGAAGGATAGAAGATTAAAAATGCGTGAGTTAGCTGAGGCCACAAGGATATCTATAGGTGCAGTTGTTTCAATTCTACATGAAAAATTAGGCATGAAAAAGCTATCGGCAAGATGGGTGCCGCGTTTGCTCTCAGCTGAGAATAAACGCAATAGAGTGGTCGCCTCTGAGGCTCTTTTGGCGCGCATAAGTCAGAATCCTGAGGAATTTTTTCGTTGATTTGTGACTGTGGATGAAACATGGATACACCACTACACTCCTGAGACAAAGGAACAATCCAAACAGTGGATTTCCACAGGCGAACCAGCTCCAAAGAAGGCAAAGACCGTAAAGTCAGCTGGTAAGGTTATGGCTTCAGTTTTTTGGGATGCACGTGGAATTATACTTATTGACTACTTGGAAAAGGGTAAAACAATTACTGGTGAGTATTATGCATCATTATTAGAGCAGCTGAAAGAAGAAATTAAAAAAAAACGACCACATTTGGCGAGAAAAAAATTCTCTTTCATCACGACAACGCCCGAGTTCACACATGCTTCGTTTCAATGGCTAAAATTGAAGAACTAAAATTCGAATTGGTTGAACACCCACCGTATTCACCAGATTTAGCCCCCAGTGACTTTTTCTTATTTCCAAACTTGAAAAAATGGCTCGGTGGACAGAGATTTACGGACAACGAAGACGTCATTGCCTCTGTAAGTGCTTATTTTGAGGAACTTCCGAAAACGCACTTTTCTGAAGGATTAAAAAAACTTAAGCGATTGACCAAGTGTATAGAGCTCCAAGGAGATTATGTTGAAAAATAAAAAAAAATTTACCCAAAAAAAATTGTTTTTATACTTTATTCTAAAGACTTATTGAACTACCCTCGTAATATAAATTATTCTATTTTGTGTATAAAATCAATTTAAATAATCTACATACTTTAACAATATATCATATATTTAAAATCAATTTTAAAAATATACACAAAAACATAATTCAAATTTATAATATATTATATAAAATTATAATGATATTAATGAAATTGAATTATTATAATCTTTTCCATTTTATTATATACTCTTACAGATCTACATAATTTGCAAAAAGTATGCATAAATAAAATACATGCAATTTGTTTAGATTTATAAGACCTATGTTTTAAATGTTATATTTTTGATTAATATAATATAAATTGAAGGCATCGATTCTAAAACGTCCTTAGCGCTCGGCCCGTCTGCTGTTATATCAAAATTGACGTCATGGTGACCAAAATTTGCAATTTTACGGAAATGAATTTTAAAAAATAGTATCGTGCAGAGTATCAAAAATGGCAACTTTTTATATATATACTTTGTTTGTACAATGTTTAGTATTTGAAAAAAAAAATAAAAACGGCAAAATTTTAAATCTTATTTGCACCACGTTTTTTAAACTTAGCTCGCTGCAGCTCCGACAAATATGAACGGATCTTGCTTATTTTTAGCATAGACTCGTAAAATAGTCTAGAGCTGCTAATAAACTCATAGATAGTTAAATATTAAATATTTTTCATTCAACAATTTAATTGCAAACCAGTGAGCTACCTTTTATATGGTTAAGTATGTTAAACGAAAAAAAGTATCGAGGGAAGTTTAAGACTCAACTAACTTTCAACGAGACATTTGTTTGTTAACATTTGAAGAAGTTTCTCAGAAAATTTCAGATGAATTGGATGAAAAGTGGCAAAGATAGAGCGATTTTGCCAAACTTGCACGATGCGCGCGCACATTAGCGGGTCTGCGCGATACATGACGCTCAGTGTATGTCAGTCATAGAATAAGAAATAATTTAAGAAACATGATAAAAGTTATCCTGAAATAAACAAAACAAAGTCAAACTCGTTTCGCATTGAAATCACACTGATTTTCTTGTTCGTTTACAAGCTGCATTTATTCACAAATTTGTTAATTTCTTTAATCTTTTTAAAAAACGTTTTACTTGCTAAATAAGTTATAAGCATAATGTCGATCAATATAGGACGTAAAAGAATTAGAAATGATCATGCATGGAAAAAAACTATTAATAAAAGTTGTAAAAATAAGGTAAGTAAAATATCGTAAGACGTGTTATAAAAAAGAATTTCTGTTGCAAATATGATTGAATGACATGTATATAAAACTCGAAATTAATTAAAACGAAGAACTCTCTAAATTTTTATGCTGTTGTGAAATATTATGTAAATAAACAATTTGAGGTTAATTATTTCAATTACTTATGCATCCCATGCGTTAATCAACTTCCACACCCGTGTCAAAATGCACTATTTTCAAATCATTTAAAATGAAGCTGTAATCAATTTTGTAAAATAAATTTTTTCATTAATACGTATATATAAAATGATGATTTCTAAATGTCTTTTATATAGGGATTAGAATATGAATCAGTTAGTGGAAAGAAAGTGCTTGAAAAGACGTTCACAGAAATCAAAAATTGTTGTCCTAAAAAGTGTTTTTTAAAAGTAGATCATGAATGGCAAAAAAGTATGTTTCATAAATTTTGGCGCAGTGGAGATTTTCAAGTACAGAATACAATATTAGAAAATATGATTGTAAGAAAAGAATCGACACAAGAATTAAAACGTTTACAGTGGCAATTTCATTGTTACTACAAAAGCACTAGTATCGATATTTGTCGAAAGTTTGTTTGCAGTATTTTCCAAATTGGAGAACGAAGAATAAAAACGGTTCAAGAAAAAATAGTAAGTGGCAAAACGATGTCTGATAATAGAGGAAAACAAGATAATCACAAGGTAAAGCTAACTGAAGATGTCAAAACTTTAATTCTGGAACATTGTAAAAGCCTTCCGCATTCTGAGTCACATTATACTAGAGAAAGCTCAAAGCTTTACTATTTTCTTGATACATCGTTAACATTACATTCACTCTATTTTTCATTTTTGGATTTTTATGCAGCTGTAACAGGGAGTGAAGCTATTCCTGTTGATAAAACAACATATTTTAATTATTTTAATCATTTTGTGAATTTCTCTATTGGTCTGTCACGTACTGATGTATGTGATCTTTGTTTTACTTATGAAACTAACAAAGGACGAGAAAATGAGTATTTTGAACATATCGTGCAAGTTGAAAAGTATAAAAACTTAAAAAATTCAATTTTGTCCACTGTAAATGTACTAAAATGTAAATTTGACTTTGGTCAAAACTTGCCATTGCCAAAACTACCAGTTAATTCTCAATTTTTTCGTCGTTTAGTTTGGATGTATTTGTTTAATGTACACATTTTCGATAATGATCGAAGTTACATGTTCCATTTCCTTGAAGGAATTTTCAAAAAGGGTGCCAACAGCGTATGTAATATGGTTGAGTATGCGATAAGGAAAGAACTACAACTAAACGTCTTCGATAAAATATTTTTATTTTCTGATGCTGCAGGAGGTCAAAATCGAAATTACATTAATTTGAAATTCTTTTCATTTTTATCTTACAAATTGCAATTAGAAATCCAACATTTATTTCCTGTTAGAGGGCATTCCTACTGCCAGTGTGACCGAAATTTCGGTTTGTATGGTAGTAAGAAAAAAAACCAAGAAAGAATTGAAACAGAAAATGATTATGTGCAACTAATAAAAAATTCTAGAAATCCTCCATTCGAAATGGTTGCTATTTCACAGTGCGAAGTAAAAGATTATGAAAATCTGTTTGCGAAAGACGAAGACTTGCAGAAAAATGTAATTAAAATAAGCAAAGTTGTTAGAATTGTATATTTTCCTAACGGACAAATTGATTTGTATTACGATTATGATGGCAATCCAATTACAATTAAACTAAGAAACAGCAGTGAAGTAGATTTGTCGAAAGTATCATTAGCTAAAAAGGTAGGAATAACGAAAGAAAAAGAAAAGGATTTTAAACATTTATTGCAATTTTGTACTACTAATGGGCAACATTTTGGTGAAAAATTTTGAAAACAACTTCTATTAAAACTGGTGTCAGTAAAACAAAGAATGTGAAAGAAGAACATGGTAACAAAAAAGTTCGAAAAACGGAAATTGTCTCAACAAAAAGAAGAAAAGTAAGCGACGAACAAAAGCAAAAATAAGAATTAAAAATTAATAAAAAAGAAAACGAAACAAAAACAATAAAAGAAAAAAAAAAGTAATATGTTTTTGAAACGCGTTGTATGTATTGCGACTAAATTGTAAATAAATCTTAATGTAGAAATATAAATAAATATAAGTATTAGTTATTTGAAGTTTCTAATTTACTGAACAATGTCAAAAATCTGTGAAATTTATATGTTTCCCAGAAATTTATATTTTTAAAGATTGTAATTTACTATTCAATTCATTTACGCTGCAATATTCTTTTTAATGTGTGTGAATTTCATTTGAACGCTTTATTATAACCATTTATTATCTAGTGTATATAACATTTAGAATTAACAATAATTTCTAAAACTTTCGTACAAAGATTTAAAAATTCAACAACTTTATGAATAACTGCCGTTTGATTTTGCCTTTGCTTTGTTTATTTAATTTCTTATTGTTTCATCAGATACTTATTTTTCTTAACTTCTACACTATAAATCGATAGTATTAAATAGTATGATTTGATTAAGTATGTATTTTTAAAAAAAAAGGACAGCAAATCTTCAAGTAAACGGCATTATATGACTGACATACGCTGCGAGCGTCATGTATCGCGCAGACCCGCTAATGTGCGCGCGCATCGTGCAAGTTTGGCAAAATCGCTCTATCTTTGCCACTTTTCATCCAATTCATCTGAAATTTTCTGAGAAACTTCTTCAAATGTTAACAAACAAATGTCTCGTTGAAAGTTAGTTGAGTCTTAAACTTCCCTCGATACTTTTTTTCGTTTAACATACTTAACCATATAAAAGGTAGCTCACTGGTTTGCAATTAAATTGTTGAAAGAACAATATTTAATATTTAACTATCTATGAGTTTATCAGCAGCGCTAGACTATTTTACGAGATTATTCAAAAAATGAGCAAGATCCGTTCATATTTGCCGGAGCTGCAGCGAGTTAAGTTTAAAAAACGTGGTGTAAATAAGATTTAAAATATTGCCGTTTTTATTTTTCTTTTTTCAAATACTAAACATTGTACAAACAAAGTATATATATATAAAATGTTGCCATTTTTTATCCTCTATACGATGCTATTTTAAAAATTCATTTCCGCAAATTTAAAAATTGGTCACCATGACGTCAATTTGTATATAGCGGCAACCCGAGCCCAGCGCTAAGGACGTTTTAGAATCGATGCCTTCAATTATTCTTATAAATCTAAATCATGCAAAAAGTATGCACATTATTACAAATAAAATACATGCTACCATATTTAGATTTATAAGACTTAAATTTTATAAAATACATTTTTGGATTCATCTTCATTATTACTATTATAAATCTAAAAAATATGTAACAAGTATAACACATAAATAAAATACATGCAAATTAATTTAGATTTATGTGAGTGAAATTTTTAAATTTTTCATAATATAATATACTCGTAACAAGATATATTGTTAATTTAAAACAAAAATTAAAGTAATGTAAATTCTTATTACAGTTCAAAAGAATTATTTTTTTTAATTATATTCATTAATATTAAATTTACATATATATAGATTATTACATATGAATTAAAAAGAGCTTTACAATATTACATTAAAATAAAAAACAAAATTAAAATAAATATATATGTTATTAAATACAATACTTAAAACTAAATATAAATAAATGTAAGTATGACTTACATATATTTATTTATAAATGAATTAAATAAAACATAAATTTGAATGTATAAAAAAGCTTAATTAACAAAATAAAAAAATGCGCCAATCTATTTACCTCCCGGGTGGTGTGGAAAAATAGAAAACCTTCATAAAAACAAAAAATTTCATGATGCTTTAGGGGTTGGCGAACGGAGCGAGCAGGGGGGTACCCCCTAGTATATATATATATTATATATATATATATATATATATATATATATAATAAGTAAGAATCAAAATTAATAATTTGTAATAAATTTAAGAAAATAAATTTATTGACGGAACTCTGGAAAAAATGTAAAAAGATACAAAATAGTGTTTCTCACCCTTGTATTTCAACTAGCATAATTTTCATTTCTGGAATCTATTATATAGTATGTATGGTGCATGTTTCTAGTTATGTTTTTGTTTATTTAGCGATATAATACTTATAAATTATTAAAAAATATCTGCTTGTATGCCCAATAGGTTTTCGTATACCAGGCTAGAAAATTTTTTGCTCTCTTTTCAAAGTATTTTGAACAAATGTATGAAGAGTTTTTATTTTTAAACCTGAAATGCGTTTTTTAAAAATACAAGTTTGTACTAAATACTACTTTTTATTGCAGATAAAAAATTGTAAATATTAAAATCGCAGCCTAAATAGATAACAATAATTTTTTTTACAAATATGGCTTCATACATTTTTTAGATTTACTATAAAATGAATGTTAAAAATATTTTTTGACTGATCCATCAAAACTCCTTGCACATAGTAAAAATTACATATATACCTGTTTTTACAGTTTTTTTGGCTTTGGCTAATTTCATAGGGCTTCAATTTGACTCAAACTTATAGTGTAAAATGTTTTATTTTTTATATTATAAATATAAATATTAAAATTATAAATATATATATATATATATACTAGGGGTATATATATATATATATATAGGTATATATATACCCTATATATATATATAGGTATTTTTTCGTAAAGCTTGCGTCACGTGCGTGTCGAGCATCGCGTTGCGCCGCCTTTCCACGTGGATTTCGCCGCCGTATATTAGTTAAATTCGCGTCCCTGAGAATTAGCATCTTCCCCTCTCGACTATTTACCGTTTCCCACCGTACCGCCGTGCTCACCGTAGTTAGTTTAATTGCATAAATAATTCTATGTGTCGGTAGAACACTTGTAAAATCGTGCTGCGAATTCGCGCAGCTGGCGCTCAACAACTTGTACATAAATTGAATAAACCACAAGTGTTCGTAATTTTACCCTAAATTCCTGTGTATAATTTATTTAAAGTCTCAAATAAAATTAATGTTAAAGCCTGCATGTGCGGCGCAATAATCTTGGCTAGTATAACTAAAATTATTGTTATAAAATTGACGCACCAACGTGGGGCCGACAAATTGTGCATAACTTATATTATCATAAAATTCCGGTGATAATTGAATTAAATTAAAATTAAAGAGAAACACTGAGTAATAAAATAAAGATACTAAAACATAAAAAATTCGAACTACCTAAAAGTAATCCAAAAACAATCTTTATAAAACCTACAAACGAATTTAAAATTATAAAGATAATAAACAATTTAAAACTGAAAAAAGGTGGCGTAGATATTATTATTGCAAAGGCATTGAAAACTATAGCTACAACTATAGAAGACACTGTGGCTTATGTCATTAGTCGCTGTATCGAAACATCAATTTGGCCAGATATGCTGAAGGAGGCTGAAGTGATACCAATATACAAAGCAGGAGAAAAAAATGATATGGGAAACTCTAAACCTATATCGTTAATATCAAATATACCAAAAATTTTTGAAAAAATCATACACAATAGAATTATAGACTTTATAAGCCATAGTGATTATGACAATAATTTTAGCTATATTAGACAAGATTATTGCGCCGCACATGCAGGCTTTAACATTGTATTTATGCGAGGTTTTAAATAAATTACGAGACACGAATTTACGATAAAAGTGTGAACACTTGAGGTTTATTCGATTTATGTACAAGGTGTTGAGCGCCAGCTGGGCGAATTAGAAGCACGATTTTGCAAGTGTGCTATCGTCACATAGAATTATTTACGAGTCTAAACTAACTACGGTGAGCACGACGGTAGGGTGGGAAACGGTATATAATCGAGAGGGGAAGAAGTTAATACTGAGGGATGCGAATTCTACAGAATATACGGCGGTGAAACTAAACTAACTACGGTGAGCACGACGGTAGGGTGGGAAACGGTATATAATCGAGAGGGTAAAGACGGCGCGCAACGCGATGCTCGACACGCACGCGCCGCTAGATTTACAATATATATATATATATATATATATATATATATATATATATATATATATATATATATATATATATATATATATATATTTATCTATACTTGTTAAGCACAATAATATTCTGTGCAACTTACTCTTTTCAAATCCGGTGTGGCCTCCTTCAAAGATACAAGTTGGTCGGCACACAAGGTACAAGATCGACGAAAATGTCGAGGTATGGAAGTGTTATAGATTCGCGAAGCGGAGCAAGTGAATTCCGGTGTTTTCGCATGGAACAGGTAGAAAAAACGAAGTGTCTACGAACGCGGCTCAGTACGAAGTGAGCGAGTTGTCACTTCGTCCCCGCGGTGCTACACTCGAATTTCGGTAGTGCGGACCGAGCCCGGTTGAGGGCGCAGCGCATGCGTTTGGTGAAGAAGAAAGAGAAGTAAGAAGGTTAGTTTATACTGCTCTATTTTACGCATGCACAATTTCTGGCGTTTATAAATTGTTATTGGTCTACAGAAGTCGCATGGGGTTGTCGTGATAGGTCAATAACCCTGTGGTTTCTAATATCTACAAGTGGAATAAAACTAGCGAATGCAGTACTGCTTACGGGTCGAGGGGGCAAATAATATTTACAATAAGGGAAATTACGGAATACTGTTATGAGTTTTCGGTATTCAAGGTGGAAGCTTACGGCATTCGGTAGGAATGGACTGGAATTTCCATTAGGGGGTACGGCATTAGCGATAGGGGAATGGTGTCTCTACAATGGGAGATTCGGTATCGGTTGATGGGGGGTAGGGAAGGGGTGTTTATTTTTTTTTATTGGGGTTGCGAGAAGTAGACCGCAGCACCTGGCATTACTACGAGCACTGGCTGATTAACAGAGCCTTAAACCCCCGATGCTATGGTCGTTGGGGTTGGTACGGGCGCCGGTGCAGGGGGTACCGTTTGAATGATACTCAGCCAATTAAGCATGCACGTGAATCTGCTTTAGCTTTTTATTCAGAATTTGATTATACCAAACAACGTTATGAGGATCTAGTACAAGATAGTCGCACGCGAAATTCAAAAATTTATCCATTTATAGAAAGATTAAGGAAGCGATAATTGCATGTGAACCTTGTAATTGTTAAGCATCTGAAACTGAAGTATCTGTGCCTTTGCAGTGTATGCTCGATAAGACTGTTGAATGCTTATGCAGTGGCTTTAGATTGGGATAAAAGAGACTTGCGCAATTTAGAATTAATTACCACCTAAGGATTTGATAGCTCGTCTGGACACGGAAATCCTCACCAAAAATGTAATACGTCAGTAATTACGTCAGACTTAAATAATATGACCTTTACTTTAGGTGAAAAAAGCAAGCTGGAAAAAAATTCACAGTTATGGTAATAAGTACAATACTCAACAATTAAACAAAAGCATTTTCTTCTAGGACGTTTGAACTATATTTTCTGAAAGTTAGAGATTAAAAGAGACAGAGAAAAAAGTTGCAGGGGTACCAACTTTAAGCTTTAAAAAAGTACCTATTTTCAAGAGGCTGTATCTTTGACTGTAAGAAACCAATTTGAACGTTTCGAAAAAGGAATTATAGGTATTTTGAAGACAAGATTTTAAAATGCGTAAGATTTGAATTCGTTTTTATTTCGTAAAATGGCAAGCGATCAAACATTACCTAAAAATCGCAAAATTTTACGTTTACGTTTAGCTCTATAGGGGTGACCAATTAAACTGACGCGGAGCTCTAACATTTTTTTCTAAAAGTTCGTAAAAAAGAAAAGTTTTCTTTTTTGAAACGTTCAAATTGTTATTCATGACAGCTCCCACGACATTTTTGAAAATAGCCGTTTTTTGGCTACTTTTAAAAATTCAGTACACTCTACTAAGTCACACAGGGGACTTAGGTGCTAAAAAATTTTGTGAGAGCTTATTTTGATGCGTTCATTCATATAAAATATCGTTGGCAAAATCCGTGACATGAGTGCGCAAGATTTATTCGAAAAGCATTAGAATGACTCATATCTAAATATATATATATATATATATATATATATATATATATATATATCATATTCGATAGTACGTTCTATATGGTCATAAAATAAAGTTATAGTTATATTTTTCTTTATATTAATATACATTTTCAATAAATGCAAATTCTTACCGCAAGTCCCTCTTTTTAAGTCAATAAAACCCAACCCTGGTAGAAAATATACCAACTTAGAGGTAAATGGAGGCATTTCTACTCAAAATAATATCTTAATTTAATGTAAAACTATGATTATATGTTAAATTATCTACATTATAATGTGATTGCATGCAAAAATATTTTTTGTCGACGATAATAAAATAATAATAGTGACGTTTTTATTTAGCAAAATTGACCCACAGTTCGCTAACGGTTGGTTAACATTTCTACCAGAGAATGGCCACAGTTAAGTCGGGAATAAAGTTCTATATGCAACACAGGAATAAAGTCAAGTATTCCCTCGGTCTATAATCTTCGACTTCATTCTCTTGTTACGTAATGTACTATTATTTACTAATTGCTTCATAAGAGATACAGCTGTACGTTTCAATTTCACAGACCAATTTGAAGAGATAAAACATACAATACAGAACAAAATTTACGGAAGTTTTGGAGTAAGAGTTTTTGATCAAGTACTACAAAGTCACGGTACTACTAACACTGGAAATCTGGTTAGAAGATGCTTTGAGCAGTCCGAAAAATTTGCGAAAGTATTGCAAATTGATTGCCAAATAGTATCAAATATTGCTACTATATTAGCAGCATTTAAATGTAAAAAGAATTTAAAATTGGATGAATTGGAAATATTTTGTTGGGAAACATATTGCGGACATTATTCTATGTATCCGTGGGCAAGAATGAGCCCTACCGTCCATAAGCTCTTGAAGCACGGATGCCAAATTTCCAGAGAATTGCCATTACATAATGCATATTTTGCTGAAGACGCGAATGAATTGTGGCACAAACTGTACAGAAAGAATTTCACTGCACACGCACGACAAAATAGCAGAGAAAATCGAATATTAGATGTATATCACAGGTCAATATATTTAACTGGCCCAAAAATATATTTGATGCTAATTGAAAGAAGACTTAAAATGCATAAAAAACGGAAAATGACCGAAGACGTGCGAAAATTTATAGATGAGTTCTGTTTATTTATTATATATAAATTTATCCCTTTGAATTTCTGAAAATTGTATTTTATCTACGAATCCATTGTAAAAATAATTCATTAAAAATAATTCTCTCCTCTTAATATAGTATGTTCTATAGACACTAGAATATAACTATTCCTCAAAATTCCATAAGAACCTTGTGAGTGCAATATCTTTAAGTCTCAAATGTGCCATATGGCTACAATGGGAATGAAAGTATTAAACAAGAGCTCATAAATTCCATTGCCATACAAAATTTTCCACGCAAAATTCTTAATTTGGAATAGTTAAGTTGAGTTTTTGGCTTAAAGTTTACATTTTACCAAACTAAGGTTTAAATTTTTATTATCAAATGCTTTGCTTGGGGTATTTGAATTAAGGGCTTAGTCCTTAGAAATTACGGTTTTATAATTGAAATTCTTTTATGCCAAATATCTCAGCTTCGTCTAAATGGGTTTCGGTTTCGGACTTTTAAGAGCTGCTTTACCATTTAAATTTAATATGGCAAAATACTCAGCTTAAGATATTTGGATTAAGGGCGTATGACGTAGAAATTTCAGTTAATTTTAGATTAAATTCTTATTATGACTAAATCGGGAATGGAAACAAAATTCGGTGAGGCTTTCGGATGTGGTTTCTGGTACCTAAAAATGAAGCCCACTACGCGTAGTTTACTTATATGGGCTTTTCTATCCGAGATCCGAGATATAAGCCATTTTATCATTAATATCCGTTATTTTAGTGAAAATGGTATCTTTTCTTCATATTATAACTCTACACGCTTTAATGTTAGAAAAATGGTACAAAAGCTGACAAAAGTAGACGAAAAGAGCTTTATTTTCCATTTTATATCGTATACAAATATTAATCAGATCCAAAGTTCTTAACAATTAAATTTGATGACTAAAAATGCGTAATTATTCGAGGAAATTTAACCCTGTTGAATTCATTGATTGTTTGTGTATTTTCAGTACGCAACTTGAATCGTTAATAACTTTGGATCAGATCAATATTTATATACGATACAACGCGCAAAATAAAACTCTTTTCGTCTAGTTTTATCATCTTTGTACTATTTTTCTAACAGTAAAGCTTCAAGAGTTATGATTTGAAGAAGAGGTACCATTTTTCATTAAAATAACAGTTATTTGGGGTAAAAAAGGTTCTATCTTATCCGTGGTAGAAATCTAAACTGGTTTCTAGCCAGATATTATCTAGATTTTATAAATCTACTTTAATTCTGGTTAAGAAATTAGCTAGAAATCAGTTAAAAACGACATGCTTTTTAGCTAATTTCTAGCTGGATTCAGCTTAATATTCTAGTTAATATAAAATTGATAAAATAAGTAATTTATGTATTAATTAATAATGGAAATAATTACATATTTATAAAAATCGAAGTAATAGAAACTTCTAATCATCTTAATAATAATAATCCTAATCAGATATCTTAGATGCTGCGTATGATTTTTTACTATTATCGATATTTTTTACTTCAATGGATAATTTCTCATAGTGGGTATACGTGCACGTGTATGATGATCATCTCGAATGTGGTCCAAATGTCTGGAAGGCTACGTGTAATTCTTCAGTATTATCGATACTTTTTACAACAATCGATAATTTTACACTAGGCGTACTTACACGTGTGCGAGGTGATCATCTCGGGTGTGGTCCAGATGTCTGGGAGGCTATGTATGATATTTCAATATTATCGATACTTCTTACTACAATCGATAATTTTATACTGGATGTATCTGCGCGTGTGTGAAATGATCATCTCCGACGTGGTCCAGATGTACTGGATGCTGCGTCTGATTTTATTTTGTTATTGATATTATTTACTGCTATCGAATATTTTTTATTGTGTGTGTACGTGCACTTGTACGAGATTGTCATATCGAGTGTGATCCAGACGTACCGGATGCTGCGTATAATTTCTCTTTATTATTGTTATTATTTACTACTATCGGAGACTATTTATAGTGGGTGTATGTATACGTGTGCGAAATGATCATCTCTGGTTTGGTCCAGATGTCCCAGATGCTGCGCATGATTTTTCATGATTATTCCAGGCATGGTCCAGATGTTCTGGATACTGTAAATTAATTCGCGCTGTTATCGATAATTTTTCTATCGATAATTCTTTTTAGCGGGTGTAAGTGCAAATGTGCGAGATGATTATCTCATTGAGTATGGTCAAGATGTCGTAGATACTGCGAATGATATTTTATGATTATCTTAGACATGGTTCGGATGTACTAGACGATGCGAATCAATAAGCACTGTTATTGTTATTGATATTCTTTACTTCTATCAATAATTTCTCACAGTGGGTATACGTGCACGTATGTAATGATCATCTCGGGGTGGTCTAAATGTCTGGAAGGCTGCGTATAATTTTTCAGTATTGTCGATACTTTTTACTACAATCGACAATTTTATAGTGGGTGTATCATATTTATGTTTTATTACTATCGTAGATTCTTTATAGTGGGTATACGTACACGTGTGCGAGATGATCATCTTGGGTTTGGTCCAGATGTACCAGATTTTGCGCATGATTTTTCATAATTATTCCTGTTATAAATATCTTTTTATGTTATAATTTCCGAAAATATTTTTTTTACCTTCCGAACGTATTCTGAACATTTACCTTTTATCCTTCCTCTCTTAAAATATTTCTTCTGCATTTATCTACCTACACATAATAATACGAGTGTGCGGGATAATCATCTCAGTTGTTAAATATTAAATAAAATATTGTATAATAAAATACTGTTCAAACATTGCGGCAATACATTTCTATCGCTTCAATAACGCGAGCGAGAGTTAGCGATCGGTTCTTGCTAGTTATATATGAAAATTTGTATTTTAAATATTAACCAGTAATTTGCATTTTGTTCAATTTAAAAATTTAAAAAAAATTTTCTGACATTCTGAAGTAGGTGACTTTTTTCTACGATGATGTTGTGGGTACTGAAAGCGATTTAGAGAGTGACCCTAATGACATAGTAAATGGAGACAGCGATGATGATGAAATTGTACAATTGATCGAAGAAGACACTTAATAATTTTCTACATAACAATGTGTATAGTTCAGTTTATCTAGTGTTTTAACACATCGTTACTAAAATTGTCTTACGATTAGTCTCTTATCAAGCAAATTTTAATATTTAGTATTATTATATTTACATACCGTATTTTTCGTTATAATATTATTTTATTATAAAAAAATTAAAGTTATTTATGTAAAAGAAAACTGTGAATGCGAGTCTTGTAAGGCCTAAAGATATATATTGGGCCTTGAAATTTAATTCTTTAATTTAATGTTATTATGAAAACCGAAAATTGTTTCTAAATTTTGTTTATTTAGCAACAAATCTTATTTCATCTTATTTATCATTCATAAAGGTTGTTATAATTTTAGCAGTAATGTTTATTATATATATTGCATTTTACAGTCAAATGTTATTTATTTACAAAATAAAAAAAAATTAAATAATTTTGCAAATTTTTTAATTATAAATACAAAAATTAACTTAAAATAGACATATTTCGTTACACAGAGAAGTTTCTAATAAAAATTATTACGTATAGTAAGATAGGATCTTACTACTATACAGTAAAAGTTTTGTATATTATCGCATATTTTTGCTAACCTCATTGGAGGATTTCAAAAATTCTATGCCAAGTATATATTATATACCTATTACTCTTAATCAACTGTCTTTTCTGAACGTATTCTTAGATAGTTTAATATAATCATAGTAAAGGTTAGTTCCATAAATAGGAATTTTCCTCAAATCAAATACTTTTCCATATGATAAACTTTGATATTATATCGGTAATTTTTTATAATATTAATTCATAATAAAAAAAATTAAAATTGTTAATAAAAAAAAAATTGAGCCTTATAGGGCTGCAGAAAGATATTCAGCCCAATATTTAATACTTTAATCTTATTATTCGATGAAAATAATAAGATTTAGCAAAGAATCTCATTTCATTTTATGTGTAAATCGTAAAGATTACTACTTTTTGCAGTAAAGTTTGAAGATTGTACATAATATTTAATGAAAAATAACAAATTTTATATTAAAAATAATTTTATTTTATAGACTAGTGTGAAAAATCCGAAATACACGAATAATAGCTGATTTATCAATTTTAACTGCATTTTTCCCGGAAGCTATGAGTTGTAGCGTAATTTATGTGGCGGATTTAGATTTGGCATGTCAAAATCTACTATATAATGCTTTTTTAGTTAAAGTCATACAACTTTCCTTCTCGCTGTTATGAACAAAAGCAAAAGAATGCAAAAGTACCATCATTTGAACTTTTTTCTTGAGGTTATAACGACTTTTTTTGGTCTTACTATATTTTTATTGTAATCTACAAGACTTTAACTATAACCTCCAAAAAGATTCATCACTCTGCGTGATTTCTATCAAGAGTTCTACGATTTTGGGACGTAAATTTCAAATGTTCCCATAGTGTGGCGGTGCGAGTCTATATTTCTTTCGATCCCTTCGCATCTCTTCTTGTTGTCCCAAGGCCTGTACTTCAAATGTATTGAATTGATATCTATTTATTTTGTTGAAATAATCCTCATGTAGGTTGCGATAAGTTCTATCCAATTGAGCTATGAGAATCATTGGGGGGATGCATTGGTTCATCAATGCTTGGATATTTGCGATGAACGTAACAATTGATTCTTTGGGTCCTTGCGATCTTGCTCTAATATCATCTTCTAATTGTAATTGGAAATCCGGTCTGCCATATTGTTGTCTTATGGAATTTTTTAATTCCTCTAAGGTTCGCCAGTTTTGTAGCAACGGGCGTGCCCAATACAGAGCTTGGTCTTTCAAAATAATGGGGATCATTTTCAAGATGTCCCGGTCAGACATGTTACAACTTCTCCGGCAATCCTCTATTCGGGAGAGGAAATCCCCTAGATCTGCTTTTGGTTTTCGATGTATTGTAAGAGTATCCTCCTTAGGGAATACCATGCCCAAGGGGGAACTGTGCGAAGGGGTAATACCAATATGGATTACTAGGTATTGGAACTTGAGTGTTAGAGTTTATTAATGGATAGCCTACGAGATTAGACGGTAAATGTGGGTTATTTGTAGAATTGACTGCATTTACTATGTACGACGAATTATCGGGGTATAATGTACTGCTTGGCAGTGTTTGGGACCTGTCTGATCCGTTATTTTGGACATTTTGGCAGGGAAGTGAGGAGTGCCGTGTCTGCGGGATAGGTGCAGTACTATATGGATAGGTGCAGTACTATATACTGCAGGATATATGGTGCACTGATTGTTGGTGATGGTTAAATTAGTCGGTAGGGCGTGGTGCTGTTTGTAATGGTTGTATAGATTGCGGGGTATGGTACATTGACGTCTGTGGTTGAGAGTTTTGTGCTGATTGGTTCGTGGGTGTATGCGAATGTTGGTAAATTTGGGCGGCAGCATGATCGGGTAGGTCGGTATTTGTGGAGGTTGGGGGGTTTGGACGGTTTGGTTGTTCGGTATCTGTATAGGTTGGGCGGTTTGTGTGGGAGAGTAGTTCAGTATTTGTGACTGTTGGGGAATCTGGATGGTCGAGTAGGTCGGTATTTGCGGAGGTTAGGGCCATTGAATGGTAGAGTATGATGATATCTGTGGGGGTTGGGGGGTTTGGTAGGTAGGGTAGTTCACTATTTGTGAAAGTTGGGGGGTTTGTACGGTAGGATATGTATCTTATGTTAAGTTCGTTAGTGGATTACGGGTGTATAGCGTAGAGTTGCTTAATGGTGCAGCTATGGGCGGGCAATTCGGCGAAGCGTTTCCTATTGCCCCTCTGGTATGTTCTTGCATGCTAGCTGCCTGTAAAGGTGGAAAATTGAGTCCCCCCGAGATTTAGATTTGCCATGGAATACTGCAGGTTGTAGTTTGTCGAGGCCGGATCTACATTGTTACCGACTATCGGATGATTTAGGTTTTCCCTTAATGAATCTCTGCCCCTAGTTAGAGTGCATTCACAGTGGAACATTTCACGAGTGAAATGCTCGCATCTGCGTTGGAACCTGAGCAACACGAATATATCGTGGAGATGAACGTAGCCTTGACAGGGGCGCACGTGTACTTCATGCTCTACAAGGTGTTACGTGCATACACTATACGTTCCTTGCAGCATACAGGGTTGTCCATTATCTTAAGTTTCATGCGAATAGCGCTTTCGGGCTATCGCGGGAGTACACGAGAAGTTTTACCGACGAGCGCCATGGCGCCAATAGCACAACTCTTGCGCTCGGAACTCTAGCCCGAGGATCGCCCGCGGGCTCACCGAGTATACACGGGAAGCCCGCGCGTAGCCCGTGTATACGCGGGCACACCGCGCATTACTCGAGTATACACGGGAAGCCCGAGGGTTGCCTCAGGCTCACCGCGCGTTAGCCATGTATACGCGGGCACACCGCGCAGTACCCGAGTATACGCGGGCACACCGCGCATTACCCGAGTATTCACGGGAAGCCCGAGGGTTGCCTCGGGCACACCGTGCGTTACCCATGTATACACGGTAAGCCCGAGGTCTGCCTCGGGCCGACCAAGTGTTGCTCGCGTATACATGGCAATTCCTCGCAGTTACCTCGTATACGTGCTGTGGCCGCGGTGACAACTCGCTGTCCCCTCGTATACGTGCTTTAGCTGCAAGGACACCTAGGGTCCGAGGTATATATGGTATATATATATATATATATATATATATATATATATATATATATATATATATATATGAAAAGAGAGCAAAAAATTTTCTAGCCTGGTATACGAAAACCTATTGGGCATACAAGCAGATATTTTTTAATAATTTATAAGTATTATATCGCTAAATAAACAAAAACATAACTAGAAACATGCACCATACATACTATATAATAGATTCCAGAAATGAAAATTATGCTAGTTGAAATACAAGGGTGAGCAACACTATTTTGTATCTTTTTACATTTTTTCCAGAGTTCCGTCAATAAATTTCTTTTCTTAAATTTATTACAAATTATTCATTTTGAATCTTACTTATTATATATATATATATACAACATTTAGTAATAATCATTGTGGCAATGTAATTTGGAAATAATAAATATTTCCTTATTGTATACTTATATATATATATATATATATAAGTATACAATAAGGAAATATTTATTATTTCCAAATTACATTGCCACAATGATTATTACTAAATGTTGTATATATATATATATAATAAGTAAGATTCAAAATGAATAATTTGTAATAAATTTAAGAAAAGAAATTTATTGACGGAACTCTGGAAAAAATGTAAAAAGATACAAAATAGTGTTGCTCACCCTTGTATTTCAACTAGCATAATTTTCATTTCTGGAATCTATTATATAGTATGTATGGTGCATGTTTCTAGTTATGTTTTTGTTTATTTAGCGATATAATACTTATAAATTATTAAAAAATATCTGCTTGTATGCCCAATAGGTTTTCGTATACCAGGCTAGAAAATTTTTTGCTCTCTTTTCAAAGTATTTTGAACAAATGTATGAAGAGTTTTTATTTTTAAACCCGAAATGCGTTTTTTAAAAATACAAGTTTGTACTAAATACTACTTTTTATTGCAGATAAAAAATTGTAAATATTAAAATCGCAGCCTAAATAGATAACAATAATTTTTTTTACAAATATGGCTTCATACATTTTTTAGATTTACTATAAAATGAATGTTAAAAATATTTTTTGACTGATCCATCAAAACTCCTTGCACATAGTAAAAATTACATATATACCTGTTTTTACAGTTTTTTTGGCTTTGGCTAATTTCATAGGGCTTCAATTTGACTCAAACTTATAGTGTAAAATGTTTTATTTTTTATATTATAACCTGCTTTATATATTTACAATTTTTTTCCCCAAATTAAAGAATTTAGATATTTCCGATATCTTCTTCCATATCGGAAATATCTAAATTCTTTAATTTGGGGAAAAAAATTGTAAATATATAAAGCAGGTTATAATATAAAAAATAAAACATTTTACACTATAAGTTTGAGTCAAATTGAAGCCCTATGAAATTAGCCAAAGCCAAAAAAACTGTAAAAACAGGTATATATGTAATTTTTACTATGTGCAAGGAGTTTTGATGGATCAGTCAAAAAATATTTTTAACATTCATTTTATAGTAAATCTAAAAAATGTATGAAGCCATATTTGTAAAAAAAATTATTGTTATCTATTTAGGCTGCGATTTTAATATTTACAATTTTTTATCTGCAATAAAAAGTAGTATTTAGTACAAACTTGTATTTTTAAAAAACGCATTTCAGGTTTAAAAATAAAAACTCTTCATACATTTGTTCAAAATACTTTGAAAAGAGAGCAAAAAATTTTCTAGCCTGGTATACGAAAACCTATTGGGCATACAAGCAGATATTTTTTAATAATTTATAAGTATTATATCGCTAAATAAACAAAAACATAACTAGAAACATGCACCATACGTACTATATAATAGATTCCAGAAATGAAAATTATGCTAGTTGAAATACAAGGGTGAGCAACACTATTTTGTATCTTTTTACATTTTTTCCAGAGTTCCGTCAATAAATTTCTTTTCTTAAATTTATTACAAATTATTCATTTTGAATCTTACTTATTATATATATATATATATATATATATATATATATATATATATATATATACAACATTTAGTAATAATCATTGTGGCAATGTAATTTGGAAATAATAAATATTTCCTTATTGTATACTTATATATATATATATATATATATATATATATATATATATATATATATATATATATATATATATATATATATATATATATATATATATAAATATATACTTCGGACCCTAGGTGTCCTTGCAGTTAAAGCACGTATACAAGGGGACAGCGAGTTGTCACCGCGGCCACAGCACGTATACGAGGTAACTGCGAGGAATTGCCATGTATACGCGAGCAACACTTGGTCGGCCCGAGGCAGACCTCGGGCTTACCGTGTATACATGGGTAACGCGCGGTGTGTCCGAGGCAACCCTCGGGCTTCCCGTGTATACTCGGGTAATGCGCGGTGTGCCCGCGTATACTCGGGTACTGCGCAGTGTGCCCGCGTATACATGGCTAACGCGCGGTGTGCCCGAGGCAACCCTCGGGCTTCCCGTGTATACTCGAGTAATGCGCGGTGTGCCTGCGTATACACGGGTTACGCGCGGGCTTCCCCTGTATACACGGGCTACGCGCGGGCTTCCCGTGTATACTCGGTGAGCCCGCGGGCGACCCTCGGGCTAGAGTTCCGAGCGCAAGAGTTGTGCTATTGCCGCCATGGCGCTCGTCGGTAAAACAGATCGTCAGCGCGGCTTCATTGGAAACGCGGCCTTCTCGTGTACTCCCGCGATAGCTCGAAAGCGCTACTCGCATGAAACTTAAGATAATGGACAACCCTGTATGCTGCAAGGAAGGTATAGTGTATGCACGTAACACCTTGTAGAGCATGAAATACACGTTCGCCCCTGGCAAGGCTACGTTCATCTCCACGATATACTCGCGTTGCTCAGGGGCCAACGTATATGCGAGCATTTCACTCGTGAAATGTTCCACTGTGAATGCACTCTTACTGTTCTTGCATTGTGCCGTCCCCCGTTGCTCCTACCGGATTTGATGGTGTCATCGGTGTAGTACCATCATCATCTGTACTGTTTTTGGGTTTACCTGATTCGACAATAGTGGACAATTCTTGGAAACTGAGAGTAGTTTGTTTATGGGGTCCTTGATGCCCTACAGGTTCTACATATGTTCCTGATAGTTGGGGTCCCGGTCAGATATGTCCCGTCCCAGTATTCGGGGTACAATGAACGAGATTCGACCCTGTATTTAATGGTAACCCCTCGGGGCCCTCATTCAGGGCTCTTTCAATGAAGGTACCCTTACTATTATCTTCCGTCCTATCTTAGGTTATCTCTATTTCTTCGAGAATATCTTCTGTATCCAACGACGGGGACTCTTTCCCTCGTTCAGTGGCATTATCTACTTCTGGATCCCACGTAGCCCCTTGATTACCGAATAGCCTTCGTAGGTCAAATCGGACTAATCGGTTAAGACGTTGTGCTCGTGTGCCCGCTGTATTAAGCCTTGATCGTCGTAGACTTTTTGCGACCAATTTATCCGAATAAGTATTAAACAGTTCTGTTATACGAGTCCTCTCTAAATTGATTTGTTAATCTTTGACGGGTCCATTTTACGTAAGTAAACTGTATAGGGGATGGAGGTACGTTTCGTGAAGTTACGAGTTAGCTCACTTTTGTTTGCTTTCCTACCGAATTTCTCAGATGTTGGTTATTTTATTATTTTTAAAATTAATTTTTTCTAATTTCACAGCTTAATGCTGTTTATAAAAGGTAAAAAAACAAAAAAACGAATAGGGGAACAGAGCAGAAAAAATAGAACAAAAACTAAAGCAAATAGAATGAGAAAAAAAAAGTTTTTAAAATCAAGCGAAAGCAAGCAACAATAGGAAAAATCAATTTTTAATCAGCAGTGTGTAAAACAAACAAACGTGGTAGCGAAGTATTACGTTTGTCTAAGCGTAAGCGTGTATGGGGTATGCAAGCAGGGATATATTGGGTAAAAAGGTAGATAGTGGGTTCCGATCGAGTACAATATTGGGTGGAAGGTTTTAAAGCTAATACTAAGAAAGAAAATTCGAGTTGTTTTCCTTAAAAAAAAAGTTTACGAGGGAAAAATAAAACTTGTACTTTCTTATAATTTTGACATAAATAAAAAACAAGAAATATTTCTAGGAGTTTTTTCTTAAAATAGACAAAAATAAATCCAGACGAACTTTATTAATTTAAGATATTTAACAACAAATTCGATGATAATCTTCTTCTTCGTACAACTTCTCAAATTACCATTATTTAAGAAGACTGGGAAAAGTTTGTTAAGTGAGATTGAAGATGCGACCAAACAAAAAAAATATAATATAATTAACAAGCAAAAGCAAGGTCACTAAACGAAAATTCTATACAAGTATTTCTGCATGCGTGCGGTAGGGATACATAAGGTAAAACTCGACTACTGGCAATTTGTAGACGGGTAGGGGTCGATATGGTTGTGGTATTGTTTAAGTTCGATATGGGCTGAGGGACGTGGGTTCGATAGGTGGAATATTACTAATTCAAAATAATATGGTACAACTTATTTTAACGAAGGTGGATTATTGTAACCTAGCGTTGTTTACAAAAAAGAATTGTATTGCAAAATTAAAGAATATTGCAAATGTAATCAAGGGTTGCTAATTAATTACAAAATGATACAAAAAATTTTATTGGTAATAAATAAAATTTAATAACAAAAAAAATTTCAAAATGATTAAAGTTTTAATTTAAATTTACAATTAATTACCGTGACAGCAAAACATTTTACAATTCCTTTAACCAGGTCCAAATAGTAAATTAAACTTTTGCACAAAATATTTATTGCGCAGGATGCCACGGTCAAACTTGTAAAAATTGCGAAGAAAATGTATTAGACAGTAATATAGATGTAAAAGATAGCGAACTTGATATTGATGGCGACAATGATGTACAATTCCATGTAAATACAGACATATTAACAGCTAACGAATGCGTTTCCGACAGCGAAGACAGCGACGACGAAATTCCGTGTAAAAAAAAGTATGCCACTTAATGTAATAAATGAACTTGTATTATAAATAAATTATGTAAATTATGTAAATTTAATGAAATTGTCAATATTTTACGATTATTTGTACCTTATCTCCTGTTATTCAATGTACTATATGCATTAAAAAACAATTAATTTAATTTATAACATTATTGCGCATTAATTCTTCAATATAATACTAATTTACAATGAACAATATATGCCCAATAAGGATATTATGATTAGCATTAATTTTTAGCAACATTTAAAAATGCTTGATTATGAAAATCGACCACCGATTGTTTATTTTTTAAAATTGATAAATGTAACTATGAAAATTGAAATTCTCTCTTTTTTCTACCCCAATTACAAAAAATCGTCAAAATCGGTGCAGTAGAAGCCGAGATATATCATCCTGAAGCGAGCGCGCCGATTTTGAAGCGACGATTTCAAGTTTCGTAGCCTATCCCCACCCCTCCGAATTTCGGCTCCGAGCGTGCACTATACAATGTTTATGCAAATTTGTGTGTGTAATGCACACGTGCAATGTAATTTTTGAAAACAGATACGAAATCATCTCGGAAAAACCTATTGATTGGTATATAATTTATTGTTACATCATTAACCGTTACGCCGCATACCCTTCCCGACTTTGGAAGTTAATATCACAAAATTAAAAGCCAAAATTTTCAAACTTTTTAAAACCGCTCAAAAAGTTATTAAAAAGTGAAAAATGGTTGAGATAGCAATTGTATATGATAGTTTAAGGGTCCAAGAAGGTGTAAAAGCGCGGGCGCAAAAAAATATTCATAACTTTGAGCCTGGCACAAAAATAAAAAAGGTCTTTTTTTCCAGGTAGGTTATTTAACAATTGCATTATGCAAAAACTGTCAGTCCGATCTTAATCGGCCTTGCAACTCTCGTTTTGTATTGCAGTCAAGTACTTTTCTCTAAATTTATGGCGTGATTGGGTTATTTTTTCATTGGTAAATAAATAATTTAAAATTACCTTGTTTTTTATCCACTTTTTTTAGACTTTCGAGCATTTTGAAGCGAACATTTCAAATCTACGGATATCGGACCAAATCTATCTTGTAGAAAATTTCATAACGAACAAATTTATAAGTATACATTTTTTCTCTAATATGCATACTTACTGAGTTATATGCGATTATTTCCGGGAAAAATTCGGTTTTCGCATTTTTTTTTACTTTTTCGTTGTTGATGCAAATAGCACACCTTTTCAAGCTGGCGCACCTCGATATTTTCAATAGGTATACCATTCCCGAGCGATTGCAATAGTTATCTAAGTTACGTCACGTTAGAGCCATGCCAATCTGTAACCCTCCTGGCCTATTTGACACAGTAAATCATAAAATACTGTTAGATAAGCTTTACTCATATGGTATATGAGGAAAAGCACATAAACTAATTACAAGCTATTTAACCAATAGAAAAGAAAAAGTAAGAATAGGTTCACATGTAAGTGAATTTGAAAACGTTAATACTGGTGTCCCTCAAGGGACTATACTTGGGCCTCTACTTTTTATACTTTATGTGAATGACTTGCTAAGAAACATGCCAGACAATTCCATCCTGTCCTATGCAGATGACACTGCTGTAATAGCAAATGGAAAAACTTGGTCTGAAATTGAAAACAAACTGAACAAATACTAACAAGATGTCTCAACATGGCTTAGACTAAATAAATTAACATTAAATATACAAAAAACTGTTTATATAACTTTTGGAAACTATTGTGACATTGTATCACAGAAAATTGAAATTAAAATCAATAATGAAAAACTAAAGAGAGTGAATGAATATTTGGGTATAATTTTCGATGAGAATATGAGATGGACCAAACATATTGAATATCTTATAGATAAGACAAGATACCTGAGTTTCATCTTTAGTAAAATTTCTAAATTCATGGAAACTAATACTTTAAAAATTATATACTATGCTTTCTTCCACAGCCTTATTAGTTATGGCATAATTGCGTGGGGTAGTGCGCATCAAAACCAACTACACTTACTGCAAACAGTTCAAACAAAAATTTTAAAACTTATAAATAAAAATACTTTTCAAAAAATAATTTCACTTAACCTACAGCAATGATTTGCAAATGAGAGTCTTCGGTATAATTATGAACATTTTAAAGTTCAGTATATCAACTCGACGAGTAAAACAAGAAACAAATTATTAATTTTACCAAAATATTACAAAACTGTTAGTATTAAAAATAGTTATATTAAAGCAATCAGTATCTTTAATAAATTGCCAAATGAACTAAAAATGTTAGATATACAAAAAAAAACAAATATAAAAAAGATACAGGATTGGTTGAGAAATAATCAATTAAATAAACACTGCAACGACAATAGATTGCCAACAATTTAAATTATGTCTTTTATCGCTGTGCAAACGAGATGAATGTGTATACCAGGGTCAAATATCCTCTAAATTACAGTTTTTACTGCAGCAGAGAAAAGCAGCACTCATTGAAAACAAACTGGACATTAGTATGTATGGATCTAGAGAAGACTCAGTATTGGCTAATAGTATAATGCTTGATATTAGAGCATACATCTGTGCTTAGAGTAAATGTAAATCGTACAATAATCGCAAACATCGGCGTATCTCCAACTACAATTACAATAAAATGATAAATTCGTATCAAAAAATCAGCAATAGTCTATGTAATATAACAAACGAAATAATAAATATATGGACACACAAAACAGAAAAGGGAAAAGCGAATATCAAATACATAAAATTTGTTAAAGGAGCAAATAATTATTTAGATGTTAACAAATATCCAAATATAGAAAAATATAAACCAGTAGAAACAGTCTTCACCAAGATTGACGAAATGGCTGAAAAGAATAACAAGAAAGCTAGAAAAATGGAAGCAGCAGCTGCATTTGGACAGATGATTAACAAATCAGCAAGTCACAGAATGACATACGAAGATATCAACTACATAGGATCGAACAAGGCGATTTTTTACTTTGACAGAGGAATAAGAGGAAAACAAATTTTTACAAACTCGAAACTTACCAACTAACTCAGCTCAAAAGTGTTCAGCCAATAACCTGATACCTAACAAATATTCTCTATAATTTTTCAAGGCATTACGTCAAGTATTACGCAAGATATCAATGTCGAAATAAATGAAATTTTTTTGACATTTTATTTTATTTTCTGAAAAAACCAACCGTCTTATTACTTAAAAATTTACAAACAATAACCTATATATGAAATGCATTTAGTAAAAATTTTAATGACTTCTATCGTATACTTTTCGAGTAATAAATGTGGAAAAAAAAATGTTGCCACGCAGTATAACTACTGAAAGACGACTTATATAAAATCGTTTCTTATCCTAAAATGAAGTATTTTATAAGTACTTTATTGTGTAAAGAATTCGCTTCCCAATAACCTTTCCTGCATTCAAGAAAATTATAATCACCTAAAGCATAGCGTACTACCAAAATACGCTTACAGTGCTCTGTGGCCGGCCCCGGTCTGTTCTGCGAGCTCGGGGCCTATTTACCCCTCTCCGTGAAAATCGGAGATTACGAGAGAGTGTCGGGTAAGCGATTGCGTCCAGTAGGTCTCATAATACCACGAGACTTTCAAATCTGTTCAGATTAGACACCAATATACACGTTAGCTTTTTCAAACATAGCGCCAAATTGAATAAAACAACAAATATCAATACGTCGCAATGATAAACCCATATATAATTAACTAGAATAATAATCAAATTATAAGAATAGCGCAATTCTAATTAATTAATTATAATATGCGATAAAGAAATAGGCAAGAAAAATATTTCAATTAGTTAAGAATTATTTTAAGAAGAGAGAACCGACTACTTAACTATAATAGTAATTGTTTCACTAACAACTATTACATTCCACTATTATTAATAATCTGATCTTTTAACACTAATAATCATTCTTAGAAACCTTCCAACTTTTCCATGGAAAGTAAATGGTGGAGTGAAGTAATACATAAATTACTGCAGCTGTTATTTCTCCTGCCATCCAAAGTTTCTTATCTAATACCCTTGTGCTGAACCTTAACAGCTTAGCATAGATCATCAAGGACGATCAAAGTTATTAAGAAGGGGGATTTTAGGCAGCGGAAAATCAGTTCTCGGGCCTATGTGCTCGATGTATGTGGGACCTTGGTGCTGGGGGGTCGGGGAGGGGGCGATGGAGAGGCGGGAAATAATTAAATAATATGTAGAAAATAGTTTTAATATTGTTTATTGATAAATTTGTTTCAAAGTAAATACAATATTTTACAATATTTATTTCGTAGTACTAATAATAGGTTGAATATATTTATACAAAATATCTACAAGTAACAAGATTTAGCTTTACATGATTGAACACAATATTTTGAACCGGGTTTTATGAACATTACCTATATGAAATTTAAATTTATTTTTATTATTACGTTTAGCAGAAATACCACAAATGCGCTTGTAGAAACGTTCAACAATCTTATCATTTCTTAAATAATTAGATGTAAACATATTACAAAATTTTTCTAGGAATAACCACGTTTCATATAGTCTAAGAACATTATGCAAAACAAACCACATACTTAAGAAGTTATACGTTGCAATTGTTTAGTGTTTCATTTATAAAAAATAGTATTTCTTTGCAGAGTTTTCATGTGTTGAGGTATATATCATAGGAGGTGATCCATAGCTGTCGAAACAAATACCTCTTCCACGACGATCAATGTATACAGCAATCCAGTGAGATGCAGTTTGAGAATGTATATCTGTATTAATCACACATCCCATCGGTCGTGTCAATGCTTTGGGTGTTCTGACTACAGGAAATACACTCTTACGATAAGAAGCCCCGAATTTTCCCCCCAATTTCACCCCAGAAATTCCCTCCAAATTCACCCCAAAATTTACCGTTAAAAATCAGGGGTATTTTCGTACTCCCTATTAAGGATATACCCCGAATCGGGGTAATACCCCGGATTGCCGGTATTTCCCCGAATCAGGGTTATACCTCGGATTGAGGTTAAACCCCGAACGGAGGTTATACCTTGAATCGGGGATATATCCCTTATTTGGGTTATAACCCGAATTGGGGTTATAGCCCGAATAGAGAATTATACCTTGCATCTGGGTTACACGCCGAATCGGGATCACACCCCGAATGATGTTTATACACCAAATGTAGAGTAAATCCTGGAATTCGGAATTATAATCCATTATAATCCCATATTGGGCGAAAAACCATATACATGTAGCCCTGGAATTAGATAGAAGCTTTAAATTGCGAATAATTGAGATCGTCTGCGGAAATTATGAACTATAATAAAACGTAAAGAAACGTAACAAACCGTAAGAAACTATTGGATTATAATCGTATACGACATTTTTACCTTTTCTTATGTTTTTATATATATTTTTATGTTCTGAAAATAACCACACGTTACGTTTTATACGTTTTTTATGTTTTGAATAAAACATAAAAATACGGGTAAAAACGTAAGAAGAGATAAAAATGTCGAAATTCAATAGTTTAAACGGTTTGTTACGATTCTTTATGTTTTTATTAACGTTTTATTATATTTTCTTTATTTTATTACGTTTCGTAATTTCGTGAAAAAAAATATAGAATTAAATTATACCGATAGGTGGACGAGGTATATATACAAACCAATTCACGAGTGCAAAATAGAAACTTCAAGTTTATATTTATTTAAAAAGCATTAACTCTTAGAAAATATTTTTTTGACATTATGAAAATCTTTTTAGTGAGCACGATTTTCAGTGTGAAAATGTAATCTAAAGTAAAAACGTAAGAAAATGGAAGGAAACGTAAAAAAACGAAAGAAAAGGAATAAAAATATAATATAGTACTCCGAAATCCAACAGTTTCTTACGTTTTATTACACTTTATATAATGTCCATGGGGAGTATTTCCTTTATATATCAAAATAAATTGATGGTTCATTTCATTTTGCATATAAACAATACTATATTAAATCTGATAAATTTAATTTTTTAAGTACACTTAATACACTAGTATTTATATATCTATAGTAACATAACTTTATATTGTTTTCTTATGAACTATTTGGTGCAGGGATTGGCCGCGACTTATATTTTTTTCGTAGTTATTTATACTTGTTAGTAACGTTAGAATTCATTATCTCATATATCTCTGTTGTGTCCCAAAACGCTTATGAACGTATTCTGAAAAAAAAAAAAAAAATGATTTTTACTTGTCCACTGTATTTAATTTAGGGTTGTTTTATATAGTCATTATCAGTTCCCGTGTATTATGAGTCGTACATATACGGTGATATTAACTCTCATACTAATATACATATAGGTGGAAAACCCTGAATATTCAAATTCCACACAAAGCTTTTGGGCTGTACCTTCGATTTTCCGGGTATAATTCTATTGAGGTTTTTAATGTAAAACTCTGGATATTTAGATTTAACTCAAAGATTTCGGGTTATAACCCGAATTTCAAGGGTAATCTTTTGAGCACTTAGTGTAAAATTTTAGTCATATAATTCCAACCCTGAAACATTAGGGAAGATCCCCGAATTTTTAGAGTAATTCTCAATAGTTCGGTGTAAAACCCCGGATACGTCACTCACACCCCGAATCATTCAAGGTGATACCGGAATTTTCAGGGTACCCCTGAATCATTCGGTGTAAAACCCCGAATGTTTTGATGAAACCCTAAAATATCCGAGGTAGTACCTCTGAATTTCGGGGTGCCCCCCTAAGCTTCGGGGTTTACCCTGAACATTAACCCTTTCAGGGGCAGTGGTACGTATACGTACCACCTTTTTCCTTTCAGTTTTTTCTGTATTTCGGACGTATTTTTCAGTGCTCCTATGCGTGTAAGTACTTTTTGGACTCTTGAAATGATAAGTTATAAGTTTTGTATATAAAAGTATGCAAATTTATTTATTTATAAATAGTTATAAACAATTGAATCACAAAAAACTCGCTTTTCTTCGTAAAAAATCGTTTATTCTTGAACGAAAAACTCTAGAGCTCTGAAATTTTTTTTATCTATAGTCCGTGTCCAGCTCCATAATATATATTTCTTTCAAATTTTTTTGCACGCTAGTTTTTTTAATAAAATTTTTGAAAATTTCAAAAATTGATTTTTTTTATATGAATTTATTTATAACTCATTATTTATAATGTATAACTTGTTTCAATTGTTTTTAAATATTAATCATCTATTTGTATACTGTTTTATGCTCATTACATATTTTAAAGCCTTAGTTGTGTGACCGTCCACCATGTGGCCAGCATCCAGTAGTAGCATCTTAGCGGTATACTGTCTAAATGTAAAATAGTGAAACTTTCACTATTTATGCTGGTGAACCCTTTGTTCACTTATAAAATAGTGAACATATCAGTAATTGAGTAGTAGAAATTCTTTTCACTATTAAAATAGGGAATACACCACTTATTGAATTAGTAAACCGAAACGCTATTTCATTCTAGTGAATAATTGCACTACTATAATGAGAAAAGGCGGATTTACCGACAGCGTAGCTTCACGTACTGCCACCAGGCGGCGTCGATCTACTCGCAACAGAGATAGCCGTGATAAATGCATATAAGAGAGGTTGGGGTGGCAAGCGTCCTGATCCTTACTCGAGTGATTTGCCTAAGTAGGTAACGCATAGCGACGACTATAGGGCTAATTTTTCAAGTTTAATATTAGGAAATTAATATTAGGAAAAACTTTTACGATTCTAAACACTAGCTGCCAAGAAGTCAAAAGTGGGATGCAGCATAGTAGCTAACATGTTTACACGTACAATCATCAGGTTGTAAAAAGAATTGACACTACTTTTTATCTATTTTTTGTATTGACTTCTTGTACAAAAAAACTGTCTGAGCGATCCAAAAAGAAAAATGAGCGACACAAAAGAAAATTTTGAAGAAATCGAAATTCCTAGTGATGGCGAATCGAACGACGATATTGAAAACACGGAAGATGAATTTTCCATCACAGAAGACGTGTTAGAGAAATCATTTGAATTCAACAATGATGAATTCGAGTTTGATGATGATACAAACAGTCAGTTTGACGATCATGATGATACCCCTCTGAGTAATCGTGTAGCAGAAATGGATGGTATGTGGGAAAAAAACGGAGAGTTCATTTCAATCCACCATTCACTGAACAGGTAGGCCCAAAAAATTTTCCAGAAAATATTAAAAAACCAAGTGATGTTTTTTATGTTTATTTTCAGAAAGGAATATTCAACTAATTGTCGAACAATCAAACCTTTACTGCAAGCAGAAAGAAAAAGATTTTGAAGTCATTACTAGTGATGAAATAATGAAATTTTTGGGACTCAATATAATGATGGGTATAAAAAGATTACCGTCTTATCGTGAATGATAATACTAAGGAACCGAAAAGAAATGAACCCGGGTATGATAAATTGTATAAAGTTTCACCTTTTCTAAATAATCTTTCTGAAACCTACAAGTATTTTTATAATCCAACTAGGAATCAAGCTATTGACGAAAGCATGATAAAATTCAAAGGTAGAGGTTCTATGAAGCAGTATATGCCAATGAAGCCGATCAAAAGAGGCTATCAAATTTGGGGTAGAGGAGACGATAATGCATACATTTCTAAATTTAAAATCTACACGGGAAAAATAGGAAATAGAGCAGAAACTCTTTTAGGTGAGAGAGTAATCAAAGATTTGAGTCGTGATCTAATGCACAAGCATTATCGTATTTACTTCGACAATTATTTCACTACCGTAGATTTGATGTCAAGCTCACTAACAGATGGAATCTTAGCATGTGGTACAGTTCGGAAGGATAGAAAAGACTTGCCAAAAATCCAACAAGCTGAAAAAAAGATGTCTCCTGGCGATAGTGAATTCCGAACTTCATATAAAGAAGTTCGATGGCTAAAATGGTATGATAAGAAGCCAGTACACTTTTTATCAAATTATCACGACCCGTCAGTCATATCACAAGTCAATCGGAGACAAAAAGACGGTTCTTTGAACGAAGTAACCTGCCCACAAATGGCCAAAGATTACAACAGTCACATGGGAGGCCTTGACAAACCTGACATGCTAAAATCGTTTTACGAAATTAGTCGGAAAAGCAAAAAGTGGTGGCATCGTATCTTCTGGCACTTTGTTGATGTTACTGTAGTAAATTCTTTTATCATATACAGATTGCTGTTTCCGGAAGAAACATTGACACTGAAAGACTTTAGATTGTCAGTAGCTGATCATTTGATTGGTATTCCGAATCGTCTGCAGAAGGGAAGACCGTCCATAAAATCCCCGATGAAAAAATGTAAACCGAATGAAACTGATACAGTCAGACCATCGCAGGTATTTCAACTACCTGGTGTTTCTGTGAGTCGAAGAAGATGCGCCCACTGCAGTACAAAAGAAAATCAAAAGCGCACAAAATTTTATTATAAAACATGCAATGTTCCATTGTGTATTGAGGAAGGAAACAATTGTTTCGAAAATTTTTATTGTAAAACATGCGATGTTCCATTATGCATTGAGGAAGGAAACAATTGTTTCGAAAAGTACCATGAACCAAAGTAGATTGAATATAATTTTTTTTTATGTTGACAAAAAATATATAAAATTTAAAAAAAAAATAAAAAAAAATACAATATGCTGAAAGTTTTTAAAAAATAATACAAATTTATGAAAAAATAAAAAAAAAATTAAATTGAAAAATTAAAAAAAAATTAAAATGTTGAAAAATAAAACAAAAATTAAAATGTTGAAAAATAAAACAAAAATTAAAAAATGAAATAAATAAATAAATGGAACTAGTTTCTCCCCACGTCCACGTCGTTAGTTCTAGGTTGTGCTGAGAGGGAGTAGTATACGCATATATTCTTTGATTTATAACTGTTTAAAAAATGAATGAGGCTCGTGCTCACTGAAGCCGCCATCTTCAACTTGTCATCTTCAATTTTACAATTCTCACATCACAATCGTAATCTGCGACGCTGGAAACCCCCGTATACGAACTTTTGTGCTAATCGAAAAAAATTACAAATATGACCAAATGTAGTCACCATATTGAATCCGCCATTTTGAATTTAAAAAATTTTGACGTCATAATCGTAATCTGCGTTCACGAAACCCCTATATAAAAAGTTTTATCCTAACCGGCAATAAAACCACGAATTTAACCTAAAATAGTAGCCATATTGGATCCGCCATCTTGAATTTCGTAATTCTGACGTCAGATTTGTATTCAGCGACCCCGAAAACCTCTATATACAAAGTTTTATCTTAACCAGCAATAAAACCACGAATTTAACCTAAAATAGTCGCCATATTGAATCCGCCATCTTGAATTTTGTAATTCTGACGTCAGATTCGTATTCAGTGACCCCGAAAACCCTTATATACAAAGTTTTATCCGAACCGGCAATAAAACCACGAATTTAACCTAAAATAGTCGCCATATTGGATCCGTCATCTTGAATTTTGTAATTCTGACGTCAGATTCGTATTCAGCGACCCCGAAAACCCTTATACCACTAATGACTTTAAATGTATGTACAGAAGAAAAATGTGCCCCTGAAAGGGTGAAGGATTTTACACTGAATTTCGGGATTGCTGACCAATTTATACACAGTATTATGACTACCGTAACTTTCACTGGAGAACTAACGCTGCGATAATTTTCTAATTATATAATACGTATTTCAGGATTTTTTGTAAATCAGATAACATTTCTAAGTAATTAGGTCAAATAAATATAAACAATTACCATTAGGATATGACTCTCTTGTAATATTATTTCCCTCATTCATAAAATGAATACCAGTTCCATCAAATAATGTGTGAAAAGCATCTACATATGAGTTTGCATAATTTAGTTTGATAGCTTTGCCAGGAATTTGTATTCCATCGATATTGAGAGCTAAATAAGATAAGTTAAAATGTTGAAAGTTAAACGGGTTCTCTTTTTTATTACCATTGAAGGCTTTATTTGATACCAAACCAATTATTATACGTTCGGGTATTTGACCAAGGATAATATTATCTAGTGTCTCTCCAGTTATACCTGTGTGTAATGTAAAAGATGTTAATTCTACATGTGTTAATGGATATTTTGCTGTCCCTTTAGATAAAGCTTTAAAAGTGTGCTAGATTCCGGGGTTTAATTTATCTCTGCGTACTCTTAAAGATGCATCCATGATTCTGACTTTTACATTTTCTTTCTCGTAGTCAATTAAGCAAAATGCATCAATTGAACGTATGAGTCGAACTCTGACTTCTATACCATTAAAATGAAATTTTTCCTGATTATTTTCACCTTTAACAAAATGACGACGTTTGATTGCTCCAGTGTTATTTGACATAAGTGGATTGGTGGTAGTAGGTTTTGTAAGAGGATCATTCACAGGCCCGGCAGTATCATCATACCATAATACTGTAGTTACATCTCATGTTTTACCTTCTTCTGAATAATTAAGTAGTATCTCTATATATGGATGGTACGCGTAAGCATTATTCGGTGGTGAGACAGGTTTCTGATTAAAAAATACATCTACTTGATTAAATAAACTATGTAGAAAGTTACTAGCTGGAGCAACCAGGGCATCGGCCGATATCTCTTCATTTCCTTATTCAAGACGTACACTAACACATATCATTGTATACGCTAAATCGATGTAATCATCAGAATTACCGGGTATAAGAAACTCTAAATATGAATCTTCAGAAATGGTAGTTACTGGTTCATATTCGACTCATTGTGTGGATTCTATAGACGTTTGAGTAGGTGGTAGAGTAATGAAATGAAGTTCTGACTTTGCACATTCGCAGGAATGTGCATGCAAGAATGCTATTTTGAAAATTATGCAAGTCCAAAAATGTCTCGTACAGATCGGTGTTTTATCTTCCCACTTTTCTTTTTCTTACTTGACTTTTTACGATTCTTTCTTTGTTTTGTCTTTCAAGGGCTATGTTTCCTACGACGCGAACGCGTTGACTGACGCTTGCGCCTTCGAGCTCTACGTTTATATCCAGAACCTTCTATGAGTCTTTCTATTTCTTCTTCAGCCTTTCTTTTTAAATCACTACCTGATTCTCGAGCTCTATTTCGTAGTGCTTCTTTGAATGAGAAGAATGAGACATTGTGCATACTTACATCATTCATAATATTTATCCCAGCTCGGAGAGCTTCGTTACCGACGGCATATGCGCCTCTTTTCAAAAAAGGTAGAGCTCTTCGTAAAAGCCCTCCGAGAAATATCCCTATTCCCCCATGTTCTTTATGATACGGAGAGCTGATATAAACTTGTTCAACTCCCCCATCACTGACCTGTGAGTCATAGTATTGAATGAAGTGACTCATTTTGATAGTTGTTATTCAATTTGTCTAAAATGAAGTGTTACTGTTGACGTCCTACACTCGAATGGTATAACACTGCCAAGATGATCTCTTATATCTACAGTGATTGATCTAAAACAGTTTCTTAAAAGTGATATATAGTCTATAGGTGCAAATATTTGGTATTGATTTGATGTAAAATCATAATCTTTGTAATTTACAGGAACGATACGAAGTAAAGCTGTTTGAACATCACCTAAAATAGAAGGCTCACATACATCTGAATAAATATACAGTTGTTTTGGTGAAGCATTTAAAATATTAGCAGGGCGTTTAGCAATAGATGGATTATAGTCTACACTCAGATAATCTTTTACTTCAGAAAAACCTAGTATTTCTAAAACAGCACGAGTCAATTTCAATGAGTGCTCATAATTACAGTCGTCATGATTATAATATGTGTATTACTTAATGCCTCATTTAAACGTTATAAGAACTCTATAATATTAATATATAAACCGTAAGGAATACTAACAGTTTGGAACTCTATATCATAAGTTTTGTTTCCATATTTATCTTTAAATATTAAAGTTTTTGCAACTGTTATTTCTCTTTCTTTTTTACGTAAATGTAAAAAGGATCGAGGAAAATGAATTTCTGCTATACCAACTTCCCACGAGCCTCATAAATTGATCTCTTGAGATAATTTAGTGGTGTAACAAGACATTGTATTGGCTGTAAATACATTTATGTTGCTGTTACTTGGTAAGATCATAAAAAACTGGTTTTTCATTTTAAAGATATTTTATGTCTCATGCAGGTATCCAAGAGTCAAATTTACTTGAGTATCCAACTCAGCTGACAAAATATTTTTTTTTTTTACCCAAACCATTTGTTTTTAGTATTTTATCTATTATAAATTCAGCATTCGATAAGTCTTTTTCAATAACAGACAGTTATTCTTCGTAAAATATACTGTCTATTATCTCACCATTAAGATTCTCAATTTCGTACACAGGTGGTTGTCTATGTCTCAAAATTCTTATAATTTTGAAAATTTCCTTTGACCAGTTGGCTAAATAACCTTTCTCGAAGGTTCATTTAGTACGACTAATATGCACGAGATCTCCCACAGAGTATTTAGGCTTCCTTTCTTCTATTTTGTACCGTGAATCCATATTTATTTTTGCTATATGAGCATTATAGATAGTTACTGACGCAGTCGCCATGTTTATCGTGAGAAGTGTTATAACCCTTCACAAGATCCGGTAAAATATCAATGTATCGTTTTGTATTTTTATGCGTAAGGTAACGCCACATCCTTTCTTTCAATGTACGATTGATTCTTTCTACAACAGCTGCTTTAACATCTGGGTTTCTGGTTATACAATGTATAATATTTTGTGAGTTTAAAAATGTTTGGATTTTTTTGCCCAAAAATTCGCCTTTTTTAATTTATGTTCTACTAGGAAGGAGAGATGATAAAATAGTTTCTAAAACAGGAGTTAATAATGCCGCGATAAATCCGTCACCTTTTTGTATAATTAATCGTTTTCTATTTTTCCAACATTTAGATTTTTTATCAGTTAATTTACGTAATACCGATTTACGTTTATTCAATTTAATTTTTTGGGTAATTGTTAAAGGTGCATTTTCTTCTAAAGTACTTAATGCACACCCACATGTGCCTTTTACTATTCGACGATTTGCTTTCTTGAACAATGCAGTTGCCGTTTTGGGATTGAGTGACCTATTTAATATTGTCGGCGCCATTATATATGCAAGACTGGTAGATCAGTATCAGCTACTCCTCTTTTTATATTGCGCGGAACATAAACATATTGATGAGCATCATCGGGAAAAATGATTGTGCGCACTCTATAAGATTCTGAGGTACTTTGTTTTAAATCTAATAATAAGTAACCATGTGGTATTGATGTAGCATCGTAATAAGCTTCAGTTAGAATAAATAATAATAAATATTACGCTTATATTTTTGTGGTGACTACCTTTCGTGAACAAATCAGCGACTGTGTTATTTGATGACTCACGCATGAGATCGTCAATCACAACTAATTTTGAACGCGAATCTGAGGCAAAATCGTTATCGTGTTGTAGACTTTCTTGAAACTCAACATCTTTACCATATTCCATTGGTATTTTTTGGCCTGCCATTCTGAGTAATATAACATTTTATGGGCAAAAGGAGTGTCAGACATTAGCTTATTATGTTAGAGCATAAAAATATCAGCTTATATATTTTCATGTTTATTTCAACTATTTATAATATTGTATGTTAGTGGGTATAATATTTTCATGCATGGGAAATTTCTAGACTACAAATTGAGAACAATCATTCATATTTAATGATTTAATTAACTTAAAATCTAGTGGTACAAAATCAATAAATTTTCAAATTTTCTATCTAAGTTGATTTTTTTATAATTGTAAAATCTTTTTCCATATGATAGATCTTCATAGTATCTGGAATAGTATCTCACATTTTTTTCAACATGAATAGGGAGGCATATGGATCGATATACGATTGAAAACTTAAAGAACTCAGGTGCGAAATTAAAATTGGCTCGTCTTAATAAGCATAATGGTGTGTCTAAATGTTTTAATCGAAGCATTTAAAGAAAGTCAAGTCTTATGTGTGGTGTGAAATAGTCTGAAATAGTCTTGTGGGACTTAGCTTTGACTGCAGTTGTATATATTTATAATTGTATCCCACATAAGTCTAATAACACAATAATATTTTGGAAAAATGTGTTCCTCATCGTAGCTTTAATGTGAATCAGATAAAAGTATTGCATGTTTAGTGTATTCAAAGGTTCAATGATAAACAGGTTCTGAATTTAATTTTGAAGAAAGACGAGTTATTTTAGTTCGATATAACCCTTAGGGGATATCAGTCTTCAAAGTCAGAAGAAGTAAAGTATTGTTATAGTAAAGACGCAAGATTTAACATAAAATTAATGTATGGACATTATTATGAGAAAAATGACATTAAAGCCTTTTTAATGGCGAAAGAAAAATAAATAAATTAAGATAAATGGCTTATTGAATCAGATAAAGGTGAGAGTAAATCAGAAGAATTTTGAAACCGGAGGGAGAGAATAAACGTAAAAGATTTAGACCAAGGAAAAATTGAACTTGTTATAAATGAGATTAAATCAAATAGTGCATTAGAAAATAACGGTGATAGTACAAGCTATGATCCTAAATTTTCTAGTTTGTATATGGACGAGAAATTACAAGAAAACATTTTATTTTCCTGTTTCAAAAATAATGAGTCTGAACAAGATAAGAGCCAAGTAAATGACGAGATACTTACTTGCTTTACTTGTTAATATTAACTAAGATTCAATAAACTACATGGAAGCTATGCAAATTAAAGAAAAATAACTTTGGCAAAATAAGAGAATAGTAAAGTCTGAAATAGTGAGTCGATCAGCAAAGATGAATAATGAATGGTACAAAGCATGTTATAATTCATTTAATGTCGATATTTAAACATAAACTGGATGTAGATGGAAAAATCAAACACAAGGTGCGATTGCTTATTCGAGATTTTAAGAATAAGATTTTTCATAGGTTAATAGAGACTTATATGCTTCTGCATCTCGATTTAACTTTGCTGCATTCTGGGATTAAAATTAATCAACAAATATGATTTGGATGTGGTCAGATGTGAAAATTTGCATTATTTACTACGATAATAGATACAGTTATATGAATATTCAAAAAAGCACGTCTTTTCTGGAAAAGTTTGGTAGAGGAAAAGTATGTAAATTTGAGTATATCTTGTGCTGTTTGCGTACAAGTCCAAAATGCTGTAACAAAAGTTTACAGAAAAGTAACTAAGTGTGAATCTTAACAATTCTGTTTTTAAAGCTGCATAAGTTCACTTGGAGAGAATATGAATTATACGTGATAAATTGTTAATTTTACATTTATATGTAGATACACGTACGGTGAGTAATGATAGTAAAATTTATAATGAAATTAAAGTTGAGCTAAATAAAGAAATAAAAGTAACTGTTTTTGGTGAGCCTATTTTATTTCTATGTATTTCCATAAGGCGTCATAAAAGAAGCAAAATAGTTGAACTGATTTATGAAAATTAAGTAGACTAAATTTTAGTCAGATTGAACTTTAGCGAAGCACAACCTTAGACAACGCCAATGATTACCATTAAAGTAGCTAATCGAGAAAAGAAGGAAACGAGAATCAGATTGTGATGGTGTGATATTATTTGTGATCAAAACTGAATATAATGCTTTGTATGGAGAGACTGTAGAAACCTTATTGATAGACTGCAGGACCTCTGGATGTTGATGAGATTGCACGTATTGTAAGACGAGGGGAGAGTGTATGAATAAATACGTTTCTTGATATTCGAACATCTTGTGTCATCATTAGTAAATGCCCGTCCCTCGTATAAATCTAACAGTTTATATTCGGGGTAAAATTTGCAATTTGGTACACTACAATTTATACACTCGTGCTCATCGTCTGACCCTCGTTTATCAGACTCTAAGAAAAAAGAATACATACTAAATTAATTAAAGTTACTTATACTTTACACCTTTTTTTTCAACCCGTAAGGACTCGACGTCCCAATATCTAACGCTAATCGTTTTATACTATTTAAACTACATGTTTTTGTCTCCTCAACTGTAATTATTGGGATATCGGATAAGTACTCGCTGTTATTCAACGGATGACGTTACTAGTACTGCGTGCATATAGTTGAAGATGGTAACACATCTATATAGAAATACTATATATAAGCAAGTTTGAAATTAAGTATATGTCATGTCGCCGAAGTGTAAACAACTTTTTTTTCAAAGTGTTAAACATGTCAAATTTTGTGGAGTATTTGCGAGGAATTTTACTGCACTACTTTATTAAAAAAAATCTGCAGCTCAATCACACAGAATTCTTGTTGAGACTTACGGTAACCATGCTCTATCAGAAACAACATGCAGAGATTGGTGTAGACGCCTCAAAAATAATGAATTAGATATTGAAGATAAAGAACACTCTGGTGCACCGAAAAAGTTTGAAGACGAAGAATTGGAGGCATTACTTTTTGAAGACTCATGTCAGGCGCTGGCTGAACTTGCAGAATCAATAGGAGTTGATCTCACAACAGTTCCGAAGCGTTTGAAAGCATTAGAAATTATTCAGAAGCAAGGCCATTGGGTGCCGTACGAGTTGAAGCCGAGAGACGTCGAACGGCATCTTTTCACATGTGAACAGCTGCTTCAACGATAGAAAAGGAAAGGTTTCTTGCAACGTATCGTGACGGGCGATGAAAAATGGATATACGACGATAATCCTAGGCGTAGAAAATCGTGGCGTAAACCCGGCCATGCATCAACATCGTCGGCAAAGCCGAATTTCCATGGTTTCAAGCTTCTGCTCTGCATTTGGTGGGATCAGCTGGGTGTAGTTTATTATGAGCTGCTCAAATCGGATAAAACTATCACAGGAGATCGCTATCGACTATAATTGATGCGTTTGAGCAAATCATTGAAGGAAAAGCGGTCGCTATTCACGGAAAGACACGACAAAGTGATTTTGCAGCTTGACAACGCTCGGCCGCATGTTGCAAAACCGGTGAAAACCTACTTGGAAACGCTTAAATGGGAAGTCCTACCCACCTGCCGTCTTCATCAGACATTGTCCCTTCTGAGTATCACTTGTTCCGATCGGTGGCACATGGCCTGGCTGAGCAGCACTTTTATTCTTATGAAGATGCCAAAAAATGGGCCGACTCTTGGATAGCCTCAAAAAATTGTATCGTTTTATAGAAGTGGAATTCATATGCTGCTAGAAAGATGGGAAAAAGTAGTGGCTAACGATGGACAATACTTTGAGTGACATGATTTTTTACTAATTTTTTAAAATAAAGCATTAATTTTCATGAAGAAACAGCGAGCACTTATTCAACATCCCAAAACATTGTGTAATTTAGTACGACGCATAATAGTAGATTAATGTATAATCTTAATTAAAATTAAGCTTATTACTAGTTGAAAAATTTAAGGTTATACCCTTCACTTTGCACACTTTGTGATTGAGCCATCTGGTTTTTGTACAATATAGAAATAAAACTTAGGGCCAGCAGTTACAAATGAAGATATGTAACTGCTTTCCCCATAACATTCCAACTCCTTAGTCATATCACCTAATAAACAACCTGTAAGTACTTTGAACTCTCCAGGTGTATTTTTATTTAAATATATAATGCTGTCATTATCATAGTACAAAACTCTTTCTCCTGCTAGGTTTTCTAAGTAGCTATATAATTTTAACCTAGCCTGCGCAGTAGTATATGCAGCAATACTTATGTTAGTCACCGACGATAGCTTGTAATTATAACCTTCGTATCGCCAATTAAGGGGTAACACCACTTTAGCGGCCCGAAAAATGCCTAATTTGTACGATTGTTTACAAGTGTAGGAAAGAAGGGATCAAATTTCTTTTTTGAGGGTTTACTATACATATATTGAGGTACAAAAATATATTTTTTTTTACATTTAAATACAAAATGGCGTCTATACAGCGAATCTCGTGAGAAGCCTTTTTCTCAAACCTCCAAATGGGAGAACACTTTTCTCGGAAAGTATGAGATCTGGAACAAATACCAAATAAATTCTTAATCTATATAACGTTAACTTTGAAAGTTCGTAGAAAATTTTTTTATTTCAATTTTTGTAGAAATGGCGCACTTCTGAAAAAAGTCTATTTTTCTTGAAAATAAAACGATGTAAATTGTTTATAAAAAAAAAAATTTACATTCAATCGAAAAGCGGCCACGTACTTCTTTAGAGAATCTATTTGTGAAGCTACAGTCAAAAAATCAATCCAATCCATGCAATAGTTTACGAGTAATCTGTTCTCCCAGTTTGAAAAAACTGGTTTCGAGAAAAACGTGTTTAAAGTTTTACATGCACTTAAGGGGTTATATCCCCCTTATGCTCTAAAAAACAAGGCTTTGTTAATTATTTTTTTTAAAGGACATTTGAGATTAAAGGTATACAAATAATATAACATTGGATTAAGCAACACTTGAAGAAGAACAACAAATTTTTATTGATATTTTTTTTACAAAATGGCGGCTGTGCAGTGATTACCGTGAACCGCTTTTTCAAAAAGGTCTTCCGCGGCGAGCAGTACAAGTCTCGTCCAACTCCACCTATAACAAAAAAAAGTTTTTTTCTATTATCTACATGAGTTTTGCTAGTGAAGTACACATGATTATATTTTTAGAATTTTGTTTCGCCAAATGGTGATTGTTTTAACAAAAAATGTGTTTTTGACGAAAAAAATCGACTTAAATTGTTTATAACTTTTTTTCTTGTTAACTAATCGCTAAAATCGTGTGTACTTCACTAGATAATCAAACAATGAAGCTACTGTTAAAATTTGAAGTCAATCGGATGTAAACTTTTTGAGTTCTACTGCTTGCCGATTTTGAAAACATGGTTTCGAGAAAAACGCGTTTGAAGTTTCGAAATGCTATAAATCTTAAGAATCGCAAAAATATAGTCCATAATAATTTTTTTACCTTCAGTCTGCTATCCCTGCACCATATAATTGTCCTTCCAGGGCCTTCATTTCCACTTCATCTTTTTTTTTGCCTGTTATAATGCTGCGCCTAGCCTCTTTCGCGATATCGGATATACGATGCTCAGCGGTTTTGGCGCGATTGGCGTCCGTTTCCACGCAAAACTCGTACATGTTTGGTCCAACAGTCAACCCAAGAGCATCGTAAACGGCAAACAGACCCGAGAAGCCGTCATTGAAGATAATAACGGCTACGTCAGTCGCAATGTCAACTATAGTCTTAACGCTTGTTATTGTTCTGAGTATACGCACCCAAGCAGCGTGACAGAAGGTTGTCGGAGCTGAGTTCATTATAAATTGGTTTTATTGCGTTAAAAACATCCTCATGCATTGGACTCTTGTGTTCGTCCATTGCAAGTGTACCAAGCGCTGTACTGCGCTGCCAAGAACACCAAGAGTCTACTCCGACGGGACACTTCTCGTGCTGTGTATTCTCCTTCGTCGACATTTTATGAAGTAACGTTGCCCAAATTTCATTCCGCATTTTTTCGACTGAATCGTAGTTTCTCCTAATAGCAAGTCCGTAATGAATAGAAAGTTCATCAATTAACTTTCCGGTCAACTTTCCTCGGCCGCCAAGACCTTTCGTTGTTTTTTTCAAATTGCACAGACGCGTTCCCATGCGCTTCTGAACGTGTCCGACACATTCTTTTTTTTCGACGATGAAATCTTTATAAGGTTTTGAGTCGACTATACCTTTATCTGTTTTTGAATCGCCGTCGCCGATATATTTCAAATGTTTGATATTATGAAGTTTTTCTGAGCGTTTGAACATTTCTATAACTGCGTCGATCTCCATTTTCCCGGCACTACCTTCATGGTTGGCATCTCATAAATCCTCTCTTTCGCCAAGATCCATCGCCTGACACCGTGAGACCTTCTTCTTCACCTCGTTCGATAGAAATTTCTTTTTCTTTAATCGCTGATTTTTTCATAGATATAATTCGAACAGATGAAGTAGCAGTGGCGAAATTAGATATGATCTTACTGTAACTTGTTTGAAAAACAGGCTTTGCAAGATCCATCATAGAGCAGAACTTTTTTATACCGTTGATGCCTATTCCTATGATGCGCATAGCTAAAATAATACGGCAGTTGATCTCATAAGCACGACCATTTATAACAGAACAGCTGTTAATATCAGCATCACCACAGTTCGAACAAGACACAATAATTTTGAAGCCTAGTCCACGCTTGTTCGACTCTAAAGACCGCACGACACCATTACATTTTTTGCATACTACTAATTCAGAAAGAACAGTAAATACAGCGAAAAAATTGATGAAACAGTAGCCGAAATTATTATCAACATCGCGGTCACGGTCTAAATCAGTAGTTTTCAATTTCTTAGCCGAGATACTAACGTGCTTCGAATCGCCTTCGAACGAATGACGGTTAGGCGGGCGTCGATTACTAATTTTACTCCGTTTTGTATTTGTACTTCTTGTTTTACTGCCTTTGCGGCCACTGTACACCTTTTCACTCATAATTAAGTACTTATAAATATAATTCACAGTTAAAAAGTAAAGCAAAACTCAAAATAACAACGTAAACAACGAGAACGGCTGATCGACTAAACACAGGGCAAGTGTGAGTAAACACGTGCTGTAAAGACGCTGTAACCATCGCAATGTCATGTAGCGACCTCTATAATTCAAATTTAAAACACGATATCGATCGTAGGTAACTTCTACTAATTTCCAAAGCTGCGAAATTCAAAGAAGCGAGCATCGCTAAAATAAGCGAAAATTGTGATTTTGGAGCATCAAAGCTGTTTGGAAAAACTTGATTTAAAAAAATTTTGAGTTTAAATCGATACTTGGGCGTTGTAGATTTTGATTCTAGGATTGTTTTGGCTAGATTTAAGCCAATAAAAAAATGGAAACAAACAAAAAAATTTGGGGGATATAACCCCTTAAATCATCGATATTCTTTGTTTACCTCTAATCTGCGATGCCTTCATCATACATTTGACCATTCAAATTAATATTTGCCTCCTCCTCTTCCTTTCTCATCGATTTTGAGTCTAATCGAGCCTTCTTGGCTGCATCTGTGAGCGACCGCTTGGAAAACTTGATCCGCCGTTCATCAGTTTCAATGCAGAAATTGAAACAATTTGGTCCTATTTTAAGGCCTAATTTCTGCATACGCTTCATGATCTTTGATAGGCCATCGTTGTAAATGCCTGCGGCTATATATACTGCAGTGTCAAGAACGTGCTTGCCACTGGAGACTGATTTCGGAGCCATACACCACACGATTGAGTTGAAACTGTCGTTGCTGTTTTGCGTATATCCGCCGAGGCAACGAGTCAGCAGATCATCGCTGCTCAATTCAGCATAAATAGGAGAAATTGCTTCAAATACCTCTTGCGGCATTGCTGGCTTGTGTTTATAATTCAAATCTCCAGTGGCCTGGGCCCTCTGCCACGAGCACCATGAATCTTCGCCGCGTGGTCATCTCTCGTGCTTCGACTTGTCGTCCGTCGATAATTAATTGATGGTCTAGCGTTACGTAGATTTCATTGCGCATATTTTTTATAGAATCATAATTTCTACGTATTGCTAGACCATAATAAATTGACAATTCGTCGATTAATTTACCAGTGATCTTGCCCTTTCCTCCGAGACCTTTAGTTTTCTTTTTTAAATTTCGAAGGCAAGTACCCATCCGTTTCTGCACGTGGTCGATGCACTCTTTCTTCGTTATTGACAAATTTTCATAAGGCTGCGAGTCTACGATACCTTTAAAAATTTTTGAATCACCGTCCCCGACGTAATTGGCATACTTAAGTTGGTGTAAAGATGCTGAGCGCTGGAACATCTCATTAACGGCATCCACTTCCATTTTTCCCGCCGAGCCGTCATGGTTCGATTTGCATTCGTTTTCATGGGTTTCGAGTCATTCCTTGTACTCATCCGTGTCACTTTTCTTTTCCTAAAATTCGCATGCCTTAAAATATTTAGATTTTACTAAAATGTCGACCACTTTGCCAGTACACCATCCAATAAGTGATACAAATCCGAAAAGGGACGGGAAGCTGCGTTTGCGCCACGAACCATCGCTAGACTTTTTTTCTTTTCTTCCTTAGCAGCATTTTTCATACTCTACTCACAAACCTCCTTTGCATCGACAGCAATCTTCTGCATAACTTTATCGTAAAATGATTGAAAAATTGGCCGCGGGAGCTCCATGAACGCGCAAAATTTTATTATTCCATTCAATTCTATTCCCAGTAGTCGCATAGCAAGAATCATTCTATGATTAATGTCGTATGCTTTTTTAATGAATGGTGAAGAAAGGATAGAAATGTTGTCATAGTTTTGGCATGAAATAACAATTTTGAAACCCAAGCCACGCTTTCCACACTCGGTGAATGTCACATCTGACTTGCACTTTTTGCACACAACAGCTCGCGATATAGTGGTAAATACGGTTAAAAAAATTCAAAATTCGATAAGCAAAGCCTTCATCTACTTCAAAATCATCAGGATCGATCGTAGATAATTCTCGAGCCGATGTGCCAACCGCCTCGACGCTTGGCTTCTCCATTTCATAACGGTTACTTGGCCGCCGCTTTGAAATTTTCGTTCTCTTCAAATTGCTCTTTTTCCCCTTCGTCGATTTCTTGCCATTATACACTTGTCTTTCACTACTTATATTGTTTATAATTTTCACACTGATCACTTAAAATCAACGAAATTTGTACAAATTGAAACGTGTGCACGGCGTCGCTTTGCAGCTGTACTAACTAACACATATACTCACCGATACAAGTTAATTTCAGTATTAGCGCACCCTGCAGGATGCCTGAGGAACCTCAAGGACCTTTGGCTCTGTAAGTAACAAGGTCTCCTATTATTCCGAAGATGAAATCAATACAAAAGCGATGAATCAGAACGCGCCGCGCGCTCTCATTTAACGCGCTCAGCGAGCGGTCCGAGACGCTGCCGTAAAATCGATATTTGAAACTTTTAAAAATTATTTGACACTATAGGAATAATTACATATTATTTTTATGACCCTAAAGTATTGTTTAAGCCGAAAAAAGATCGATTTTTTGAAAATCCTGGAGTGGTGCTACCCCTTAATATAAAATGTGTCTTGGTTTATAGTGAAGACAATTCATAATTATTTTCCTTTGATTGAAGAATTGCATTTAACTTACTACCATCTTTAATGACTTCAGTAACACCCATATTCTCCCTTTGCCCAAACTTTCTCCAACAAAAATTCAAGCTAAGTTTAGCCAAATAGCGCAAGCCGGGATTTTTTTTTATTTTGTCTTTTTCGAGCTTAATACCTTCTTTCAATTCAAACTGTTTGATATATAGTTCACGTGACTCATTATTGGTACATTCACTGTGGAAATCACTTGCCTGCTGTTTTAGCTTTAAGAAACAATTTATATATCTAACAAATAGACCGCCATCACTACCAGCTGTTGCTAAATCTGAATTATATTGGGTTACCGTAAATTGCCAGATTTCGTATACAGCAGTGATTTGATATCCTAACGAGACGGCTTTTTTAATTCAACGGATACCCAAGTACCTGTGAACTCTCACTCTCTATCATCGATCTGTTCATGGCTGCAATCCCCCTTCTCTAAATTCTCACAACAGGTACGGCATAACGGAAACATTAACCTCTTATGCATTCTTATCGGCAATACTGGTAGAAATAGATCGCGCGGTGCTAAAACTCTACACTTAACCAACCCTTCAACGTTTTCTAAATCATAAGAATCACCTGTTAATTTTTTACACTCATCACCTACATATACATCATATTTTAAAAAGTTTTTTCTGTATACTCTTAAAAATGCGCTCGCTATAGGCACCGCTTTCGTAAACGAACACGTACATCCGACTTCTATGAAACTATTACGGAACGCAGAACAAGCTTTTCTTAAAATATCTACATCCGTTTTGCAATATTTTAAGATTTCTGTTTGAAAATCGAATTCGTAGTTTTATTTTAGCATTTCTTTGTACCACGCATGACATTTTTCTCTCTCAGAACTTAACATAGTATCTGGAGAGAAAAATTTCTCAGCTGGCATTGGAACAATCTTGATATAATTTTGTTTTGTATTGTAAAGATGCGGAAATATACCTTTTACAACGTCATCCGAAAAACCAAAAGCTTTTGGCAGTTCGGATAATTTCATGTGAAAGTAGTTTAAGCTATCCACAAACTTGATTCTTTCACCAAGTGACATAACCATTACTTTCGTACGACTCATAATGACTTTCGGGGTTACTTTCGTATCACTCATAATTACTTTCGCGGCTGTTTTCTAAAAAATACTTTAAAATAAATTGTGCATCGAAGCCTTTGCTATTATACGCTATACAGATCGTTTGTTTACTATTTTTTGGTCTTTTTTGTCTACATTCATAACATAATTTACAACATTTTTAATAATATTATTATTTTCATAATTTTCTATATTTTTTTTAAATGACAGACACACCATCCCCACAAAAATCACAAATTGAAATTATTTTGGAATCTATACACTTCTCACAACATAATTGCACGACACCAAAATTGAGCTCATGCACTATTGAAGGCTTGTTACTGCCTTCATATTTCCTACCTTGACTTGTTTCAAAGTCATGAAAGAGAAAAGCTTGTTCAGGTTTTTTTTCCTGATTTTCCTGAATTTCCTGATTTTTAGTACTAGTGTTTTTTATTTTATTTTTCAGTGGCGGACTGAAACATGAGTGGTCATTCCGTCGTGAACGTGCACATGTAGGACAATAACTATGACCACATTTGTGATTATTTTGTTCTATAGATATTAAACTACCACAAGTACTAAATTTTTTTAAAGCTGTGCAAACAGTCATATTCTTTTTAAAAGAGTCTGGTGACAAATGATTGTAATAACAATTTTCCCTGAAAAATTCAAATAAGCACTCTGAACATTTTATTAAATTAGCTGACTTATTGCATATTGGACTACTCATACACCAATTAAATTTAAAAGGACACTTGTGGGTAGATGCGCGTTTTAAACCTTCATTAAACATTTGACAAAAATTGTCACAGGCAGCTATCCCTGTTAAACTAGTTATAACATCAAAATACTCCTTGTCAGGCGGAAATAAAATATTTAAAACGAAATTTGCAGATAAATTATTTAAAATCATTATTTTAAAACCGTTGTAATAGGGATCGTTACCTGTACCTATTTGTCCTTTTTTATAAATATTCACAGCTACACCCTGAATTTTAAAATATTCCTGAAATTGTTCTATTTCAGCGTATCCACATCCTCTTTCTGCATTGATTTTAACATCTGCTTTTTTTATTAAATCATTCTCTAGTTCTAACTGAAGTTTACATAACGTATTACGTACTCTATCCCACTTCAGACGCGAATCATCATTATTATTTTTCTCTTTTTGAGCATGTACTAACGCGACAGCCAGTGCACGTGGTAAGCATTTAGCGTCGTCGCTTAAAATACGTACAACTGTTCTCGATCTAACCAAAATATACTTAGTTTCTTTATTCCGACCTTTTCCTAACGAAGGTTTAATAGCTAAAATTCTTATTTCTAAGTTATTATTGACTGTAAACTCACGAGCGCTTTGTGGTATCATCTCAATCATTTTTCAAAACTCTTCATAAATATAATCATCTAATACTTTGAAGGAGTGAACAGGACCTCTAGATAAAGTATCACTTGACATTGTAATTCCTACATAATCCGTACCTACAGAGTTCCTAGTCAAATGGAAGAAAAGAGCGCGCACGCAGTATTCTAAATCAAGCATTTTATCTTTTGATAGTCTATCGGTACGGAACATTAAATTTACGACTCTAGCAGTAGTTGAAAATCGCGCGTAAGACAGTAAAAATCTTACCATCGTCGCTAACGTTAACATCCGAAGGCCCTGGTGATGCTGGTTGAGCAACGGTACCATCGTCGCTGACATTAGATTCGAAGACTCAGGTAGTGCTGGTTCAGCAGCGGCACAGTCATCGTAGGCATTAACAGCCAAAGGCCCGGGTAGTGCTAGTTCACCAACATTATTGTCGTCGCTGGTACTAGTTGACGAAGTCACAAATACTACATTGGCTAGGGCCAATGCTACTGCCATAGCATGTTTATATTCTGCTGCTTGCCTGTTTACCTCCTCTATTTCTTGAAAACGTTCTGAAATTATTAATACATAATACAAATATTAAAGGAAAAATAATTCACCCCTAAAAAATTGATTATACACATTCATTTATATTAATGGTCTTAAAAATGTATAAAGAGTTTGATTTTTTAGAAATTAAAAATAAAGTTAAAAAAAATTAGATCAAATTTTAAAAGTTATAAAAAAAGTTTTAAAAAATACATTTTTTTAAATATTTAAAAAATTGAAAAATAATTGAAAAAATTGCGTTTAGAAATATGAGAATTAAATTGAGTCTTCATAATATTTAATATCCTTTAAAATAACAGTGTCGGTATTCGGGACAGTGGCAGTAAGTAGGTTATCTAATATATAAAAAAAGTAGTTTGGTACAGACTTAACTTAACTTTCATATTTTGAAAATACAAACTGCATTTATTCATATAAAACATTATAATATTTAATACTGTTTAAAATAAAGGTGTGAGTATTCGGGACAGTGTCAGTAATTGGGTCATCTAATGTATAAAAAACAGTAGTTTGGTAGAGACTTAACTGCAGTTTCATATTTTGAAAATACAAACTGCATTTATTCATATAACACATTATAATATTTTACATTCCTCAAAGTAGTTTAAAAGATTTTATTTTAAAATAATATTCAAAATTTTACTAAATTTCCATAGTATAAAATAATATTTTATGCATTCAAGATAATATAATTCAAATTTCTAGTAATGTAATTGTTTAGTTAATGTAACAAATTGATACTAGTGTCTTACCTTGCGTCATACGACGATAATCCTGCAGTATTTTTTGAACAATTTGCTTATGACGAAACTGTCTCCTGTGAGTCTCGCGCACAACTAATTCGATGCCACATATGTTCTCTAAAAGTCCTCGGTTATGCAGCGATCACAGAAATTCTAAACTTTGTGATTGTAGAGAATTCAAGAAACTATCTGAGATCCTTCCTCTTAAATCATTCATATAAAAAGCTATAGCTTTACTGCTGATATCATTGTCCCGATATCTATTAAAATTAACAGTTGCACGCCGGAGATTAATCAACTCACGCTAGACGAGATCATCTCTCTCAAATTGATGTCTTCCTGAGTTTTCGACGGCTGCAGCCTCCAAAACTTTTTAGTAGATGCTGAATAAGACAGTGTTTGAGAACTCCATTTTCAAACACAAGTATATGCAAATACGTAGCACTGTTAAGCACAACATAATTCGTAATTATCACTTATAATTGTCACAAAACACACAAAAAATGCAACAAATTTACCCTAAAGAAGCGTAGTGTGTACTTCGTATACTATGGCTGTATCAAAACTACACGACTGTCAAACGAGCAGTGATATGAAACGAATGCAGCGAAATGTACGAACGTACACGGCTCAGCTTCAAAACTGTAATACGAGAAAATGCAAGTCCCTTCACAGTTTTATACAGTTTCTTAATTACTCCCCCACTTTTAACTTCCTTGCATGATAGAACTCTGATCTACTCATCTTCATTCATCGAGTATCTCCTATTGTAGACAAAATTTATTTAACAACTGGCTAACATACTTTTTAAACGTATTTTGAACACCAGTAATAAAGTCATTATCATACGACATTTTGACAGATTCCGGGACATATTAATTAGTAATTACAGTGCAGGATCGATCACATCCACGACAATTAATGTGTGCAAATACATGTAGGCCTAGATTCCACCGCGACGCGACGGGTCATTAAAGGATGATGAATTCGAAGGCTATAGTGAAGGCATAACGATCACATAATTAGTTTGTATTATTATGTCTTGCATTTTAACGTGTTATAACATTCTTCTATGAAGTATAATGGATATGTTTTCGATGTCCACTTTGACTCATTTCTGTCATTATTCATATACACCGTTATTTTTTCTCTATTCCCTATCTACTACACACCTCATACTTTACAATGTATAAACGCATGGTATTTAAAGAGACACAGAAGGGGATTGTGGAGTATTCAGTCAAACGCAAGGTTTAAAAGCGCTTGCGTGTAAAAAACGTATATATTTAAGAAACACTTTTTAGCAAGAAAAACTGAGTTTTTTCCGTTTTTGTTAATATGCAAAACATTTTGTTATCTCAAAATACAAAAACAAGATATATTAAAATGGCGTCTTATAACTCAAGAGAAGAGGCTTCACAGAATTTGTTATACATAAGGTTATATCCATTGAACTCCTGTACGAAAAAACTTGTTATAGGTCTGGCACCACAAAAAGATGATTATTAAAGATGATGATTAATTAATCAAACATATTTTGGAATTATTTTCACATTGAATGCTTGGGACTCTTTTAATTCACAGTTCAGCCATATTCAAAGCAATTTTAATGAAGAAAATGTATCAACTAGTTTTGAAAAAATCACTTTGCACGCCATTTCTTTAAACTACACAACTTCATACGGAGCAAGAGCAATATTATTAGATAAACAGGATTCAATAGCTGGTAGTTATACATCAATCATTACTGATGATAAAGTAGATCTTCATATGAATAAGAAGAAAAAGATGTACACTCCAGCTATAGTTCTACAAAGAAAATCTTTCGAAGGTATTTATCATATGTCTGAATGCATTGACTACTGTATACAAGTGACCAAAAAGTTGAAGTGAAGAGGTTCTTCGCGCGAGCAGAGATAGGAGGTTCTTCAGGCGCAGTCTGAGATAGGAGGTTCTTCCGCTCAGGCGTCGTCAAGGGCTCATTGAAAATACATGAATTACATATTGTTACGTAGTTTATGTTTATATATACAGTATGTGGTTATATATGGAATTTCAATTGTAATTTGGTATGCATCCATGTATAGTTATATATAATCATATATGGTTATATATGGGACAATATGATGATTATACACGGTATTTTATTTGTTCCTTAGCGTGAATGCATTGAATTAATCTTTTGTTATTTTTATTAAAAAAATTTTTTTTAAATAAAAATATCAAAGTTTAGGCCTCAGACATGAAGTCGAATACAAGACACAAACCATGCATTTAGTAGATATATATATATATATATATATATATATATATATATATATATATATATATATATATATATATATATATATCCAGCTATATTTGTATTGACTAGTGTATACAAGTGTCCAAAAAGTTGAAGTGAAGAGGTTCTTCGCGCGAACAGAGATAGGAGGTTCTTCCGCTCATAAACTACGTAAAAATATGTAATTCAATAAAATAAAATTCTTAGGAGCCGTCTCAACCTCCGCCATCAAGGGCTCATTAAAAATACATGAATTACATATTGTTACGTAGTTTATGTTTATATATACAGTATGTGGTTATATATGGAATTTTAACAACATATATTGTAAATAATTATCAACAACATAATTTAAATATAAGATACAAAAAGACTCCTTAATTGTTTACTTTCATTAATTTTGTACTTATTCCTTTTAGTACTGTCATTTCCTATACATATTTTCCTATAGACAAATAACTTATTCATATTGTATACATACTACATTACAATGCTTGAAAAAAATGTACATATTAACACTTTACGATGTCAGTCATCTTTTCATCTACATCTCAGTCAAAACTCAAGACTTATCTTATATAGCCAAAGTATAAGAATATATACCTATAACTAGTCTAGTCTCTTCTTTGATCGACACGCAGTAATTAGACAATTGCATTATTCACCGTCGCAACGTAGCCAGGTGTCTACATATACTTATTATACACATACAATGCTAATTATATTCACTTATACCATAATAGGACTCCAGAATACGCCGAGCGAGGCTCTAATCATCCTTTATTAGCCCCAATGACCGACCGACTCCTCTGCCGAACTAGCTATACTCCTGGCCGCAATTTTCATACTCATCCTCTATCTCTCTCTCTAACTCACGCGTCTGCTGTCCTGCTCGTGTTTTAGCTCCTGCATTTACACCTCACTCTGCCGCCTCCTGTATCTGTGAGCCGGTCTGCTGTAGTACTTACATACTAGTACATGCAAGTCATCGCTGTAACGATAAAACACAGCTTCCACTGGGCGACCTGCACAGCTTATTATCATCCAAGTGACAACAACACCAGGCCAACTTTGAGGTTAGGTGAGATCAGAACGGCAGAGTAGCAGGTGCCGAGAACGAGGCGAAATTGACTTAGAAGTGCCACCTTTATCAGGACATTCTGAACGCAGCGCCACCACTACCAGGGCGCCACCTGCCGATTCGAACTGCAAGTACGTGGCTACTGAGACGATACCTGCTGCATCATAGCCACACCATCGTTACCTTTCCTTCGCAGAACGATTCATCTTCGTCGCCACCACAATCATGTTCGACAGCTGCGCCATCTGCGGGGAGGTTCCTAGGAGCAGCAATTCCCTACGTAAGTGCTGCATATGTAATATCACCTGTTGTCCAGAATGCAAGCTTCTTGCAGTATTTACCCGCGTGCAACGAGGTGCGCTACAGCTCCAAGGTCGTTGTTCGAGTCGACAGCCACGCACGCGACGAATACTGCTATTAATACGAGTGCGAAAGAGAAACAGTTGCGCGAGTCAATCAGACGAGCAAGGCCGCGCCCACCAACTCCTCACTCTTGCCGTTGCCAGGGCTATGCCCCGCCCCCACCAGCAGCCAGCTCCGAGTGGCCGCACAGTCTCCCGTGACGTCACTGAGCCCGCCGGTTTCAAGGAATAACAGCAACGTTAATGATGTAAATGCGTCGGTTATACGAATGTTAGACAGTACTACCTTTAAAAAGGGGACAACGGTCTCTTGCCTGGTGGAGTACGCCAATTCTACATAAAAAAGTATTGACAATACACTTGCTAGACATTGTACCTTTCTTGAAGGCAGATTGGAAGCAATTGTTAATAGGCTAAATACTTTACCAACAATACACACTTGGGCAGTCTCAATTGAATCCAAACTGCAGAAATTTGAGAAAAAACTGTCAAAACAAAACTCCCAGCTGGAGGAGACGAAAACAGAAAAGCAAATGCTTTGTCAAGAAATTGTTAATTTAAAAATTAAAAATAAATTGTTATATGACAGTAGAGACATAACAAATAATTTGTTGAATAAGGTAGAGGTAGACTACAATATGCTATTAGACAATTCAGAAAACTTAGGGCAGAATAACTCAGAGACGCAAAACATAATTGGAAATTTAACAACAATAAATTTGAAAATGAACTTAAAAAAATGAACTTTAAAACTATAACAGAAAAAATTAATAGCATTGAAAGCGATAACATAGTAATAATAAAGAATATGGATAAAATACTACCATAAGAAACCATTAACAATAAATATGAAACTGCAATTAATAGAATCGAGAATACCGTAGAGAATATTCAACACAATAATCAAATAATATTAAATAAAATTGAAAACCATCGAATTGCCGTGCTCCCCAGTATGGAAAACACTGCCCTTTTACCAATGAGTATTAACAAATGTAAAGATAGTAACAATCGTATAAACAATAGTAACTTAAGTAATAATAAAAGTAATATAGGCGATAACAATGACGACAGTAACAACAATGATGACGACTGCAACTTAGTTGTGCAGAATAAAAAATTCTCTAGTTACAGTAATAACACTGATAATGACGGTGCTGCAGCATCACCTGCACGAAGTACGCGGGTGAAATTGGTTGGTCAGACGGCAATGCACAGTGACAATATTAAAAGCATTAAAACGGAGTTAATTATTTCTAATATATTTGACGGTAATGTCTCAAAGCATGTAGACGTGGCACATGCAATACTGTGCCGTGTCCTCCCATCAACACACAAATATGAATTAATAAGCGCACGCCTGTTTCGGTCAGAGAAGCCGATTTCTGCAGCATCAGCTGATGTAAACAGCAGTTACCCTGTCCAGCAATGCGTTGGGTAACAAAATTATGCGAGAAAAAAAAACTCATTACAGGTTTTCATGCTAGAGACGTCGACACTGCGGCTTTTTATAAGAGTATTTTAGATAAAAACTTAAACTTAAAAGACTTCATTAAATGATAATACAACAAATTATTTAAAAATAAATAAAAACAAATAAACTTACATAATCATATCCAAAGGAACACTACACCCAAAAGTGGCATCAAATTGACAGGCGATGATGAACTCGATCTTGATGTATATCCACTCGAGAGAGGACCCACCGTGATTTCAGGTGGTGATTTCAGAGAAAACGGAGCGAGGTAATAAGATTGGAAAGTGTCAGGGAGAGGGAGAGAGGAAAGGTAGAGAAAGAGAGAGAAACAGTGTCATGCGCTCATGTCAGTGAGCTAAGGATATGTAGAAACGGGGTAACAGAACGCGCAGTGTGTAACTCCATGTGTACATCTACTCACATAAATACATGTGCGTGTAAACTTACACGTCTAACAGCTATCTTTTAGCGGGAATTCTAATTCAACGGACAGCAAATTTTTTTTTAAATGAACATAACAAATAATATACGTAAGTGGTTTGAAAACGTACGAATTCAACAAAATCACAGTTTATGATTTTTTAATAAATTAATTGAGTGTTTATAAGAATTAATCAAATTTTTCGTGCTTCAATCCTATTTAACGTGTGTAACGTGGCTTTTCGTTATGACTGCTTATTTATTAGACTTCTCTCGACACTTTACCGAATCTTTCTATGTTAATGGGCGCCAGGTAAAGCGCGGCTAACTCTGCACGAGCCCTTTCCCAGAGGAAGTTCCGTGAAGTGGAAAATCAGGAATTAATAATTATATAATAAATACACACAATTTTTCTCTTTAAGTACCTAAGCTTTATTGCAGTTAATATACGCACGGTCGCCACATTTACAATTTTCGCGCAATGGATCTATCGGTCGCTATACAATATGGCTACGTTAGCCCTCGCACGCGTCTCTCGCGACGACCAAATCACCACGTTTTCCCGAGATTTCCGAGTCGCGGAAATTTTCTCCAATAATGTCCGTAAATCTAATGTTGGCCCGACGCGCACTGATTATCTATATCCTGGTGTCACACCACCACGAATTTACTCGCCTAACCCCGAGCACATGGCGGCGATGCACGATAATTATTCTACAAAGATTTTTACTTGCAAGTGCCGAGGGAAGCTCGACAATTCCAATCCACTCACCGTCGCAAATCTGGCACGCCTTGCGATGCACGGGTCGCGTGTATAGTGTGAAGTGGTGTTGATGCTGTGCATGGTTGTGTAGATGTTCGTCGTCGTTCATTGCTCTGAGCAATCGTCGCTGCGGCGATCAGCTGGTGCCGCCGGTATGGGTGTGTGCGTGTTAGTGCCGGTCTGCGACTTTCCTCGGTCGCTACTCCTTATCCTCATTCCCTCAACAAATAAATAACAATTCCCCCCATTAATAACAATATTATTTAATATAAAAAATGCTCGGCTCTGGTGGCGGGTGACTTGGTCGCGATTGACTGCCCGTGTTTAAATATCATTGGGACGTGAATTACACGTCACAAACTCTCCCCCCCCCCCTAAACGGGACACACCGCCAGGAGTGGACTGTTTATTCCAATAATCAACGAGACTCTAATTGGACCATTGTATCCCATCAACGCGATTCCCAAACAACCCTCGGCACCAGAGCTTTTGCAAGAAACAATATATATCTATACTTAGAACTAATCAGGCTAAAAACAAAAACATTATTAATACCTCCACCTTACTACTCCCAATCCGACCACAGAGCAACGTCGCTCATAGATCGCGCGACCATAGGGGAAATTATAAGATCCTAAATAAAAAAAAGTTCAATACATAAATAAATAACAAGACTTTTAACAACTTACTGGGCATGGGTATGCCTCCTTCACTTCATGTTTCGGTTGCTAATGGGATCTCAGGTTATGCCCTTGGTCGACGATGCTTCGGGTCTCGGATGGGTCGCTATTTTTGTTGTGGTCGCTAGAGTGATCAGTTTGTTCTCCTTTACTGGCCATCTCGATAAATAACCACTTCAAGGCCGCTTGTAAGGAGGAGGTCGCTACTACTGGGCTTTTCCCCTTGGGGGAATATATCTCTTCAATTCACTCACGTGCACCTCGGGTAATCTTTAATCCTTTCCCATATTTAGCACATATACCAGCGGAGACTTGACTTCTTTGATGGCAAACGGGCCGTTAAACCGGCCAGCTAGCTTAGCCGATAAGCGCTTGTCTTTGTTTGACAAGTGATGGTTTGCCCTCATTATTAAGTCCCCTACCTGGAATGTCGCCTCCTCCCTGCCACGATTGTAGTATTTGGCTTGTCGCTCCTTTGCAGAATCGATATGCCTGATTACTAGGTCACGTAGGGCATCCAGTCTTCATACTCTATCTAACCAATCTTCGGGGTCGCTACTAACAATTGGTCGCTTTAGCTCTACTTCTCTTCGTAAACTCTTCACTGGCCTTGGGTTTCGTCCATAATTCAAAAAGGCTGGTGATACCTTGGTGGTCGCTTGCATGGCAGTGTTGACTGCATGCCTGAACTCATGAAGATGGGCATCCCAATCCCTATGGTCTTGTTTAACGAAGGTCGCTATCATGCTCTTTAGGGTTCGGTTGCTTCTCTCCACTGGATTAGCTTGCGGATGGTACGGTGGCGTGGTCACATGGGTCACTCCATACTCCTTCAGAGTGTCGGTCAGGTGCTTATTAATGAACTCTTTCCCGTAATCTGTGAGTACGTAGTTTGGCATCTCCCACCGAAACAAGATGAGCTCCTCTAGGGCGCGAGCCACCGACTTGCCATCCGCCTTTCTCAGCGGCTTCAGCTCGATCCACCCCGTGAAGAGATCTTGGAATACCACCAAGTATTTGAATTGACTCTTACTTGGTGGAAATTCCATAAGATCTGCTGCCACTACGGCCCATGGTCGCTCTACAATTCTTTTGCCTAGTAGTCCTATGAGTCCCGTCTGAGAGGCCTTGTGCTTCTGGCATTCGAGACAAGACTGAACGAAGTGGCGCACGTCGTAGTACATGCCTTGCCAGTAGTATTCGCGGGCCACTCGGTCATAGGCCTTCTCAAGTCCCAGGTATCCCGCGGAGGTGATGGAGTGGCTCTCCGTCATCACTCTCTCACAGTACTCTACTGGGACGACAAGTCGCCATCCTTCTTCGCGAGATGTCACTGGGTCTGATAGGGGGTCGCTACGAAATTTGTACAACATGCCATCTTCGATTCGCCAGTCTGGGAATCGGTGTGGGTGTCTTTGTACTTCTTCCATCCTAGTTACGTATCGCTCGTCCTGTATCTCTTCAAATCCAGCTATTTCTCCTCCATCTTCATACATCCTAGACAACGCATCAGACACCTTCAGCAGAGTGCCCTTCCGATGGAATATTTCGAAGTCCCACTGCTGCATTTCAAGTGCCCAACGGGCTAGTCGTCCAGTAGGGTCCTTTAGATTACGAAGCCATTGGAGGGCGCTATGTTCGGTGATGGCCTTGAATTCGTACCCTTCAAGGTATGGTCGCAACTTCTTAATGGCCCATAATAACGCCAAGCATTCTCTTTCGGACGTGGTATAATTTCGTTCAGCCGCCGTGAGTATTCTACTCACATATACGATGGGGTGCTCTCCATCATCCCCTTCCTGTGTCAAAACCGCCCCAATCGCCACTCCGCTTGCATCACTCTGGACCGTGAAGGTTTTGCCAAAATCTGGTCTTGCCAGGACCGGAGCTACCGTTAGCGCCTTCTTTAGACCTTCAAAGGCCTCTTGTTGGTCACTATCCCATTTCCATTCTTGCCCCTTTCTTAGTAACTTCACTAACGGAATTTTCATCTCTAAGTCGTTCTCAATGAATCGCGAGTACCATCCTACCATACCCAGAAATCGTCTCAGCTGCTTAAGAAAGAAATCGTCTTAGCCGCTCTTTGGTGCTGGATATTCTGTCACTGGCGATACCTTTTCTGGGTCTGGTCGCAATCCATCTTTATCAAGCAAGAAGCCTAAGTACGTCACTCTCGAGCAGCAGAATTCGCACTTTTTCCGATTTACTACCAATCCTGATTCGACCAGCTTCTTGAGGACCAGCTCCAACCGTTGGAGATGTTCCTCAAAGGTCTCGGTCGCTATAATGATGTCGTCCAAGTATCCAAACATATGTGGTTCATACTGGACGCAAAACAAAGCATCGATCAGGCGTTGAAAAGTCATGGGCGCATTCGTTAATCCGAAAGGCATTTTTACGAATTACCAAAGCCCTGACCCCAGCACTACAAATGCTGTAAATTTCGTGCTGCTTTGCTCCATCGGTACTTGAAAATAGGCTTGCTTGAGGTCAATTTTGGTCAAATATTTGGCTTTACGCAATGTGTCCAATATGGAATCCATGCTCCTGATAGGATATGCATCCTTCCGGGTCACTTTGTTGAGGTCGCGATAATCTATACAAAATCTATAACTCCCGTCTGGCTTCTTGATGATTATCGGGGCGCTACTCCATTCGCTTGCCGATCGCTCTATTACTCCACTCCTGAACATCTTCTCTATCTCTTCGTGTACTACTTGCAGAAGTTTGGGTGACATTCTCCTTGGCCGATGTTTGATGGCGGCTGCAGAAAGGACATCTATGCGATGTTCGGTCAGTGTGGTCGTTCCTAAATTTTCCGATGGCGGTGGTAATATCCTAGGTCTTCTATGGCTTTCCGCTGCTCGTCGTCTGCCTCGGTAATTCCGGCGCATTCGGCGTATGCTGGGGTCGCTTCGATTTCCTCGTCGTCCCAAGATTGCTTCCACGGGCCGTATCTTACATCAACGTCCCATGGGGTGGTAAAGTCCTGTCCAAGTAATATGTCGTGGTCGCAAGGATCTACGGCTATTACCGTTAGCGTCCTGGACCTGCCATCCAATTCCATTTTGATGTCCAGATACCCCAATACTTTCTTTGTTCCACCTAACACACTTCTTATAACAGAGTTCGCTGGTCGCAATCGGTCCTTGAACTTAGCCGCTATCTCTGGTCCTACTAGGGAGACCGTGGCTCCTCCATCAATTAGGGCTCTGTACGGCCTACCACCTATTATTACCTTCGTGAAGATGCGGTTCTCTGCGCTCATACCTGCGACTTCGTCTTCGCCTGGTTCCTGAACCTCAAGTTGGTCGGCCTCCGGCGTACGTAGTACGCTGCTCTCCCCCCCCCCCCCCTAAACTAGATGTGGGCACCCGAACATCTAAGTCTGTAACAGAGGTGGAGAGGCCCTCCAACGAGGGAGTGAACACCTGTGACCCTTCCAGAAGGTCGACCGCCTCTCGTACGAGGGCTAGGTGCTCGAAATCATTCTGCTCGTCAGCTGTTGGATTGAGCGCCGTTAATTCGGACCCTTCAAGGATCGGTAAGACTGTCACTCTTTCGGTCACCTGGTGCAGGAGTCGCTGGATGCTCTGTTGAGAGTAGTTTTGACTGCGTGCTCCAATATCGCCACTCTGCTCACTCATGGTCGCTAAGTCGCTCTCGTTTCTTGCGACTTTGTCTCTGTTTTCATTGAATTTCTGTATGCCACTGTTATGAAACCCTTGTCTGCTTTTCCTCTCTCTTCTCGAATTTTGTTGCTCGCACTACTCTCTCTACTCTCTACTTTTTCTCTCTCTTCTCGAATTTTGTTGCTCTCACTACTCTCTCTACTCTCTACTATTTCTCTCTCTTCTCGAATTTTGTTGCTCTCACTACTCTCTCTACTTTTTCTCTCTCTTCTCGAATTTTGTTGCTCTCACTACTCTCTCTACTCTCTACTTTTTCTCTCTCTTCTCGAATTTTGTTACTCTCTCTACTTAATGGTCTTGTGGTCGCTTTTGGTAAGGTCCTATTTAATCCTCCGCTGTTTGAAGTATTACTCCATACCGGGTTAGTCTCCCCATCTGACAATATGGACTTAATACTTTTAGGTGCCTCGCCTATCATCGATCCACTTCTCTCTTGGTCGCTGCTAGTTTTCGCCTTCTCTGGGGTCGCTATTCTCTTCTCCTGTATGGTCGGTTGGGCGCTATGCTGGCTTCCCTTTATTGTTGACAGTTTCGACCCGTTTGCGGTTGCTGGGGAGGTATGGGACTCTTCTACCTCCCCTGCATCCCGTTTCCCATGGCCTGATTATTTGGAGAAGACTGCCATGTCGGCTGTCTATCGGGACATTCGTTTGCATAGTGTCCCATCGACCTACACAAGTAGCATGTCATTTGTGGAGAGTCTCTTGCTCGGTGCGCTACCGTCTGGCATGTATAGCATGCACCATATACTGGTATATTTTGGGCAGGAGGCCCATTTTGGTCTCTAGTTCCTCTCATATTATAGGCGCCTTGCCCGGTGAATCCTTGGGCCTGACCACCTCTACCCTGAAACGAGTTAACATTCTGGGGAGGAGACCATTGCCAAGCGGGCACAAAACTTGGTCGCAGTGGATTCAGCGGTGTGCTGTGCGTCATCGTTGCGGTCGCGTTGTGCGAGGCTGGCTGTACTGGGGTCGCTTGTACGTTGGCCTCAGGCCTTTGATTCTCCTTGGCAGCGGCTACCGCATTTATTTATTTTTGTTTTTTCTTCGCTTTTCTATTCCAATTTCTCTTTCTCGCAGGTTTGGTTGTCGCCGATGTGCTGTCGCTAGTGTCGTTTCCTGGGTTCAATTTCTCGTAGGCTGCCGCTACCTTACGGACTGAGGGTGTCCCAGAGTATGCTGCACCTGGTAAGCTCATCTTCTCCTTTGGTGGAGGCTCTTCAAACCGGTCATCTAGTTCTTTCTCCTTTTCCCAAATTCTTCCTAGTTTCTCTATATCCTTGAGCGTCTTGATTTCTTTCCCCGCCATGAAGTGTTGACAGTCTTTCCTCAAGCCCTTCTAGGCCTGTTTTACTATTATTTCCTGGATGGGGGTGGCTTAAAGTGGTCGACAATGTATTCCACGCAGGATATATAATTGGCAGTCTTTTCTCCTTTCGCCATCGATCTGTTCCATAAGTCCGCCATCGTGTCTTCTTCATCTCTGTGACCCAAATACTGCCTTCTGAACGCTTTTTTAAAGTCTTTCCATGATTTTAGGTCCGGTCGCTTCGATCGATACCATCTGCTAGCATTTTTCGAAAAGATCGATGGTAAAGCGTTCAACTTGGGATTATTAGTACCGCGGACGTTCCCGTACTGGAATCCGGTGATGGATGATTTCCTGTATAGTGGAAAAGTGGCTCTGGCAGCCTCCATTGGTAGCCGGTTGGTATCATCTTCATTAGTCCCGGAGTATATGCCAACTGTGTATGATTGCTCATTGCTAAGAGTTGCGGTGGAAACCCTGTTTGCACTCTTGGTCGTGTGTTTGCAGACACCATCTGCATCGCGAAGCTATCCGTTGGTCCCCGTGTACGAACTGGTATAGTCGTCGTGAGAGTGGTGGTCGCTTTGCTTATTGTTTCTAGCGTAACTACTGGTGTATCGGCCGCTTATTGTTGTGTTGTGACTTCTTTAATCTGCTCTGTGATTGCCTGTCCCACGGTCTCTCGTCCAATACTGTATCCCAATTTACTGCTGCACCTGGTTCCACTGTCCTTATACTTGCCCGTAAAAATCTATCTCTAAGTTGGGCTGTTGTCCCAGATACGCTAAGTCCCATCTGATCTAGAATTATTATTAGTTCGCTCGGGTCCATCCCATTTATTCTAATTGATACTGCCATTCGCTGGAGTATGCGCGGCTCCTTCTTTATTGCTTGTCTTGTGTTCATTTTGTACGCTACTCGTACACTAAGGGAAGAAAACAAAAACAGCGATTTGGTCTCTAGTTACACTCTACAGTTACTGCAGTATTCGCTATGTTGGGAGGGCCCACCCAACTCTTTGGAATCTTCTCAAAGACGGGGATTTAACTTGCAGTACCTGGTGCACGTGAATCGAGAGGTCGCTAATGAAGGAATCAGTCTTAACTCTTTTGCGGGACAATTTTCCTGCCTAACTACTGTGTCACTAATTTTCAATTTTTATAATGATTTATAATAATAATATGTATATATATATATATATATATATATATATATATATATATATTACTCTGAAGATTACCGTCTGTTTGCTTTTGCTAAAGGGACAAAAGGAGATAAAATAAAGAAAATAGCTTATTTTCTTGAGGTCTTCTTTATCGGTTCCTATAGCTGAAAATGCCTACTCGAAATTTGTTTGCCTAGCTCTTGAGTAGCTGCTGAAATACCCTGACGCGATTCTAATAAAGTCGCTGTTCAGTCTTCAGTAGTTCTTGGTCTTTTCTTCTGTATTATATCTGGAGTAATGATCTGAGGTTTCTTCTTGGTCGCAATCAATTTTCAGTAAATAATTCCCAATACAATTAAATAAATATAAATATATGTAATAATCAATTTTTCCTTTGACACAGTAGTTATAATATAAAATACAATAACTTTAGTTGTTGTATTTTTATACCCAATTTCCAGTAGTTGTTAGAAAATTTTTTACTCTTAACTAAATTATAAATCGTTCTTACTAATCGATTTGGGGGTAGTAGCACAGCAAATAATATTTCGTGGAGGTGTTCGCAAAATGAATTTTCCCTATACTGTGGTGTAACTCCTACTCTGCTACTTTAAAGTCGTTGAGGAGACTTGAAAAATAGGTCGAAATTCAGAATAATTACACACAAATTAATGTATCTATCACTCTAACTCATTACTCAAATTTTACTAAATTCCCAACAAAGATTTTCTGAATTTGTCTCCTATTTTCCACACCTTCTCTATTTATCGCTATTATATTCAGTTCGTCGCCGCAGCCTTCCGCTTACTCTAGTATTTCGCTATATTCTTTGGATATCGCTACAATCTTCCTCAATAACCGAAGAAAAATTACAATACTCAAAAAGATTCTTACGAAAGGTTCCAATTGAAAAGAAAATTTCCTTTACTACACATCCAAAACTGTGAAAGCCCTCAATCAGAAATAGGTCCATAAAAAAAATTTTTCAAAAAGTTTTCAAGAAATAAAAAAAAATCTCAAATCTAAAAAAAAAATTTTCTCAACAAAAACCCTTCGACAAGAAAATATCGAAAAATTTTCAAGAAAAATTACAACAATCTCTCAGAAAACAAAAATTTTTGGAAAATTTTCAAAAAGAACTTCCAAAAAACTTTCAAAATCAAAAAACTAAAAAAAAATAATTTCGGAAAATTCTCAAAAATATCCAAACAAATTTTCCGGAAAATTCTCAAAATCGAAAAATTTTCAAAAAATAATTTTGTAGTATTCTCAAAAATATCCAAAATAATTTTCTAGAAAATTCTCAAAATCAAAAAATTTTCAAAAAATAATTTCAGAAAATTTCCAAAAATATCCAAAAAATATTTCCGGAAAATTCTCAAAATCGAAAAATTTATTAACCCATTAACCCAAGTGTAAAAATTTCAAAGTCCAATTTATAACCCAATAACCAAAGTGAAAAAATTTCAAAGTCCAATTTATAACCCAATAACCCAAGTCAAAATTTTCTAAGTCCAATCTATAAATTTCTTAAACACAAAAAAAATAATTTTTCCACTTTACTTAAATTTTCATACCATACAAAAAAAAACGTTTTAGTCGCCACACTTTCGCTTGCTCGGGTACTGTGTAAAAAAAATTTTCCGACTTTTCCCGAACTAACTACTTAATTAATTTATTCTGTCGCTGTTTTTCCTGATTTTCCTGTTTCACTAATCCCCCGTTGGAACGTCATTTCTAACGTGGCTTTTCGTTATGACGGCTTATTTATTAGACTTCTCTCGACACTTTACCGAATTTTTCTATGTTAATGGGCGCCAGGTAAAGCGCGGCTAACTCTGCACGAGTCCTTTCCCAGAGGAAGTTCCATGTAGTGGAAAATCAGGAATTAATAATTTTATAATAAACACACACAATTTTTCTCTTTAAGTACCTAAGCTTTATTGCAGTTAATATACGCACGGTCGCCACATTTACAATTTTCGCGCAATGGATCTACCGGTCGCTATACAATATGGCTACATTATCCCTCGCACGCGTCTCTCGCGACGACCAAATCACCACGTTTTCCCGAGTTTTCCGAGTCGCGCAAATTTTCTCCAATAATGTCCGCAAATCTAACGTTGGCCCGACGCGCACTGATTCTATATCCTGGTGTCACACCACCACGAATTTACTCGCCTATCTCCGAGCACATGGCGGCGATGCACGATAATTGTTCTACAAAGATTTTTACTTGCAAGTGCCGAGGGAAGCTCGACAATTCCAATCCATTCACCGTCGCAAATCTGGCACGCCTTGTGATGCTCCTCACAAGCTGGTCGCAAAAGTTCGTCGGATAGAATAAGCTCTCTACTAAGCAAAATGTACGGTGTTGAGCGCGTCTATCTTGGTTGACGGGCGGGCAGGCCATAAAAATGTGTCTCTATACGCTGACGGACGGGCAGGCAATTTTCAATGTACGTCTATATTCGCTGACGGACAGGCAGGCAATGCCCAAAAGGGCGGAAAGAGGGCGGAAATCTCTTCCAAAATTTTCGCTCTTCTTCTCGAACAACTGCAGCCCACACACTTGTTGCTTCCGCCCTATTCTTCACGGTGATTGGCCTTGATTTTCCCGAGATGCGAAAATCAAGGCCAAGTCTGCGGTGATTTGAGTCGCTAATTACCATTGGACCGTTCCGCGAATGCCGCCCTATCCACGCAGCGCGGGCAATATGAATTGCTAGATATACACGCGCGGGCAACCCGGCGTGTATATCTATATCGGGCGCGTATATCTATATCGGGCGCTTTCGGTTTTGTCGCTGCCGGACCATCACCGTTGGCAGCGACGACGTGCGCGCGTCGGCCTACGCTAGGATAGGCCGGCAGCTTCATGCGGCTCGCGGCGCGGAGGCTGCTAGCTCTCCCCTCTGTCGACAGCCGTGTCGGTCTCTCTCTCTATCTATCTCTCTCTCTCTCTCTCTCTCGTGGCTACAGCAGAGATGGTGTTCCCCGAGGAAGCCGCCGCTGCTGCTGTGAATCCTCTCTCCTCCCGCGTCTGCGTGCATCGGGAGAAAGGGCAGTCGCGCGCGCGTGTGTGTATGTGTGTGCGCGAGCAGCGGCTCATCATCCTCGAGAGGCGAGGAAGAAAGAGCAAACGAGAGAGAGAGGGTCGCGCGTATAGTGTACAGTGGTGTTGGTGCTGTGCATGGTTGTGTAGATGTTCGTCGTCGTTGCTTGCTCCGAGCAATCGTCGCTGCGGTGATTAGCTGGTGCCGCCGGTATGGGTGTGTGCGTGTGTGTGCCGGTCTGCGGCTTTCCTCGGTCGCTACTCCTTATCCTCAATCCCTCAACAAATAAATAACAATTCCCCCCATTAATAACAATATTATTTAATATAAAAAATGCTCGGCTCTGGTGACAGGTGACTTGGTCGCGATTGACTACCCGTGTTTTAATATCATTGGGAGGTGAGTTACACGTCACACGTGTTGTCATAATAAAAAATATTTAAAACTTCTGAAAAATGTCTCTTACATCTATTATTCTCTATGTCAATAATTTTAAAAGAATCAAAATTGATAAAATGTTTAGTTTTATCTGGTATCATTGTTGGTATCACTAGACCATCTATAGGAAATTGCAATGGATCATGTATTGATAACACATATATCAAAACTGATAGCCTAAGTACAGATACATATAAATTGAGACATTCTTTGACAGACCATTACCCTATTTTTGTTTCTATAAATAAGATCAAAACAATTATGTCAATTCATGATCCAAACATAGCTACTAACCAATTGATAAGCAAAATCAAAAAATGTATGGAACAAGCAAAAACACGGAAAAGAAAAGGCGTAAATAAATGTAGGAAAATTTGGATTACTGATGCTATTAGTAAATCATGCGAAACAAAATAATTCTTATACAATTTATGGAAAATGGATGTTAAAAATGAACAACTTAGACAACAGTACATAAATTATGCAAAAATTTTAGATAAGGTTATCCTAGATGCTAAAATAAAAATATGTTAAAAATTTAATAGAAAATAATACAAACAACCCTACAAAATTATATTAAATTTGATAATGTCAAAATTACAGATAGTGTAGATATAGCTAATAATATGAATAAGTATTTTTGTGAAATAGGTAAAAAATTGAGTGATACGATAGATAAACCGTCAATATCTGTGATAAAAATGCCATATATAAATGCTAATTCTATTTTTTTAACTCCGACAAATGCGTATGAAATCATGAGCATTATAAATAATTTGAAATTAAAAAATGGTGGTGTAGACAAAATCAATGCTCAAACTCTGAAGGTTATCTGTAATTATATTGCAGAACCACTGGAGTGTATATTTAATTTATGCATTGAAAAAGCCATCTGGCCTGTCGCATTAAAAAATGCTGAAATTGTGCCGATTTACAAATCTGATGACAAACACAATGTTTCTAATTACAGACCAATCTCTTTAGTATCTAACATAGCTAAAATTTTTGAGAGAGTATTATATAATAGAATTTTTGATTTTGTTAAAAAAAATAATAATATAATATCTGATCACCAATTTGGTTTCATGAAAAATATAGGTACAAAAGATGCCCTAAATTATATTACCAATGTACTATACAATAATTTAGATCGCAGTAAACCAATAATAATAACTTTCTTGGACTTGACTAAAGCATTTGATACTGTCGATCATAAAATATTACTGGATAAACTTTACTGTATAGGCATTAGAGGGCAGGCACTGGATCTACTTTCAAGTTATCTTAATAATAGACGTCAAAAAGTTAAAATTAATAATAGTGAGAGTAATTATTTAAAAATATACACAGGTGTACCACAAGGTACCATTTTAGGTCCACTACTTTTTATTTAATATATTAATGATCTCTTGAAAGTAATCCATCCTGATGAAATTTTGTCTTATGCAGATGATACTGCAATTATATCTACTGGGGATACGTGGGACGAAGCTTAGGAATCTATGAACAACAATTTGTTACTAGTAGATAGTTGGTTAGCTGTAAATAAACTATCATTAAACGTTAATAAGACTGTATGTATAACTTTTGGTAACTATTGTGCTAGTGTTCCAAAGCAACAAGATATAAAAATTAGAAACGAAAAAGTAAATAGAGTAGAAAGTTGCAAGTACTCAGGGATCATTTTTGATTATAACTTAAAATGGGATAAGCACATTGAATACATTATAAAGAGAACTAAATATTTAGTATATATATTCTATAAAATCGCCAGATATATGTCAACCGAAACATTGAGAATGATTCATTATGCTTTTTTTCATAGTTTAATTAATTATAGAATAATTGCTTGGGGTGGTGCTTATAAGAACAATCTTGATTTATTGCAAAATCTGCAGAAAAGAATCCTGAAAATTGTTAATAAAAAAATTTTTGTCATACATGATAATCCACTGAATTTGGAACAACTTTTTGCTTTTGAATCACTGATATATCATTACCCTAATCTAAAAAGTCAATTTCTTAACTCTAATAGTATTACTAGGAAAAAAAACTTAATGATTCTCAGCAACAAGAAAAAGGTCAGCAATAAAAATAGTTACACAAAAGCTATACAAGTTTTCAATAAACTATCAAATGATCTAAAAACATTAGAATTAGATAAAAAGTCTCAAAAATATAAACTGAAAATGTGGATAAAAGATAACTGTAATATTTGAGGTGCAATTCTATTAAATATATCTATGTACAAACAATATTTTTATAATGTTAATAGTTTCTAAATTTTATAATGTTTCTAGTCTACCATGAGATGTATACGATACTAGTTTAGTTTAGTTTTTAAGTTAGTTTTAAGTAAGTTAGTTATGCTTTAAGTTTTTTTTTGTATCACTTTTCTTAATTTTATGTACCGGACCTGCGCACAGGTAACTTAGTTTACCTCTGTAGGGATTTACATCACACCGTAATTTTATGTATGTGAATCTTTCTGGTTTAAATAAATCAATAAATAAATAAATAAATATACTATCTACATGTACCGCTAAGGCTGATGTATCAATTTTGTTTTTGAGCACATCTCTTTTATGTTCGGAGCGTCTGATACCGCATTTACGGGTGGTAAGACCTACGTAGGTGGCAGAGCAAGCATTACAATCTACCTTACAAATAACGTTAGAAATCTCTATTTTATTAAGATTGTCTTTCCCTAATCTAATCCTAAAAGTGAAAAATTTAATTTTACCATTGAATTAAACAAACGAATTGTTTTTGAATTTTTTAAGAATTTGGAGTCAAAATTTAATGAATCAGAATTGATTAGGCACAAAGTTAGAAGTGATGTTTTACACATTGTTAATAATTTCGTTAAGAATAAGCCACATATTAGTATAGAAGATAAAGTACTAAATGAAAAAATTAAAGAAACAAAACTGTTTAATAAAAATAATACACAATATCATTCCTATCACCCGTACCATTAACCGCTTTTATGATATGATTAGATTAAGGAAAGACAATCTAAATAAATTAGAGATTTGTAACGTTATTTATAAGGTAGATTGTAATGCTTGCTCTGCCACCTACATAGGTCTTACCACCCGTTAAAGAGGTATCAGACGCTCCGAACATAAAATATATGTGCTCAAAAACATAATTGATACATCAGTCTTAGCTGTACATGTAGATAAAACTAAACATGCTATCAATTTTGATTCTTTTAAAATTATTGACATAGAGAATAATAGGTATAAGAGACATTTTTCAGAAGTTTTAAATATTTTTTATTATGACAACACGTTAAATAGGATTGAAGACACGAAAAATTTGATTAATTCTCATAAATTCTCAATTAATTTATTAAAAAATCATAAATTGTAATTTTGTCGAATTCGTGCGTTTTCAAACCGCTTTCGTATATTATTTGTTATATTCATTTAAAAAGAATTTGCTGTCCGTTGAATTATAATTTCCGCTAAAAGATAGCTGTTAGACGTGTAATTTTACACGCACATGTATTTGTGTGAGTAAATATACACACGGAGTTACACACTGCGCGTTCTGTTACTCCGTTTCTACACATCCTTAGCTCACTGACATGAGCGCATGACACTGTTTCCCTCTCTTTGTCTACCTTTCCTCTCTCCCTCTCCCTGACACTTTCCAATCTTATTGCCTTGCTCCGTTTCCTCTGAAATCACGACCTGAAATCACGGTGGGTCCTCTCTCGAGTGGATGTACATCAAGATCGAGTTGACACTCTTGGGTGTAGTGTTCCTTTGGATTTGATTATGTAAGTTTATTTGTTTTTATTTATTTTTAAATAATTTGTTGTATTATCATGTGGTTAAGTCTTTTAAGTTTAAGTTTTTATCTGAAATACTCTTATATTTAGTTATCCCTGGTTACACACACTTTCTTTTCAGTCTCGCACGAATAATTTCCATATTGCTGAGCTTAAACTTATATACCGGAAAAATTAGCCGCTTTTGATGTTTGGTTAGGTTTGTTTAACAATTTTATGTTTGCTGTATTGTGCAAATTCGATTATATTGTGTATCATTCTTCTGTTCTTATAGCCTTGAAAAGGAACTCAATCAAGAAGTTCGAAACATTGGCATAAATAAAAAAATTGGTATACTCGCAGCGAATGATAGATTTCGTTTTTTTACAAATGTAAATGAAATTGACATGACTATTATTCTGACAACAGTTCAAAAGGAGGCTGTCGTAAGAGATGGACTATCCACAGTCACTGCTGGGGAGGTTCACAGTAGGGGACTGAGAGCAGGTTTTGTCAATGTTACCTCACTTATGGGGCACCTTGGCATGCTTAAACAACATCTTTCAGTTTGTCCAACCTACTATCACCTCTTTCACTGGGACCCCACACACGGGACCGAGTACAGCGGGACCCCCGCACACAGGCCCGAGTACAGCAGACAGCCACCTACCCGGGCGCCGCCATCTCGCCAGCCACCCACTCCGGCCGCCCTCTATCTTGGCCACCATTTTTTCTATCATCCCTTACATACTACTTCTGCTGATGTTTTGTCGGCAAAGCATGGGAACAGCGCTGACAATGCTTCAACGCGCGCGCTAGAGCGAGAGAGAGAGAGAGAGAGAGGGAGAGAGAGAGAGAGAGAGAGAGAGAGAGATAGAGAAAATCGAGACAGAAGAGAGAGAGAGACGCAATTAACATCAGTAAATGCAGCGTGCGATGTACTCCTTCTCGTTCACGAGCACAAGCGGAGGGAAATAAGGAGTAATTCGAGATAGGACTAGCATATGTCCCTAACAGAACTAATCGACACCTGCTGAGTTGTCGCACTTAGTGTGGCACTCGCCCTTGAGCCGAATTCGATAATGCGACAGGAAAGCAATTAGCAAGGCAGAAGCAAAGTAGTAGTTCGTAATTGTATTTTTTGTCTATGACCCACGACGTGTATTAGCTCCAAGGCAGACAGACGATACACTTAACTATTTTTATTCTTTAATAACTCGCACACAAGATGAAAGATTTCGTATTTGTCTAAGTAGTCTCTTCGTCTGTGCCATTGGAATATTCGAATATTGGTAAAACTTTTTAATAAAAAATGTATTAATTTTCATTCGTTACATTTTTTAATTATATAAATATAAAATAAATATGTAAATGTACATAGCCGCTATCCTTTGAGCAGGATAACCTTGATGGGTTACACACCATTCTGTTCTTAAATATTTTATCTTTTTCTTTAGATAACTGGCCAATATACGACAAACGGAGAGCGTCTCACAAAACTCATGATTCTACTAATTGAATATTAAATTTAATTTCAATATTAAGTGACAAAATATAATGGGTATTTACATAATATATTTTCATACATATTTAAAACATTGAATTGAATTGTATGATTTAAACGGATTATATTACTGCTATTCATTAAAAAAGTATTTTGTACCTTATTTTACTGTCATTATTCATAAATGCATCGTTCATCTTCATAGCATAAAGGTTTTGTGCAAATTCCTGAAAGAAATGAAAATAGTTATAAGGACGACGTATGATTAAAATTTAAGTTTTAATAATATGTATACAATTATAAACTGCAAATAATTGAAATACATGAAAAACATTAATAATTTTTAAAATTGTAAAACTCAAAACTAATAACACGGGACCACAATATGAAATCGGGGCGGAGCATTTCTTATCTCAATTGTTCTTTATGTTTTTGGGGTCGCTTATCACGATGCCTGTATCCATATGACCCCAGCACGTCTGGTTCAAGGTCAAATGAAGGTCAAACTTCTTAAATCGATTGGTATGATTTTTTCGACCCCGGATTCTAAACGAATGGAAAATTCTACATCCAGATCCACTTTGATCTTTTCGTCAAAGTGACCCTTACAGGTCATTTGAAGGGCATTTGGAGGTCAAATTCTTTTTTCGATCTTTTAGACTGATATTAAGGCAAGAAATGTGTTTGTTTTGATATAGACGCTAGTGAAATGAACAATTCTTGAATCTCGAAAATATTATGCATTTCTTGCTTTTTGTGAATCACATGTAAGAAGAGATAAACGTTTGCTTTGCCTACGACCTGGAAAGAGTCAACAGATTATATCACGGATTGCTGTTTCTGCTTGACCAATATATTTGGATACAATAAAAAGAATGATTCTGCAATATCCTATACATCTGTTCAATCTGTAACTAAAATTGTTTTAGTCATTACTGGATAGGATAAAAGAAAACATCAGATGTCTATTGACGAAGTGTCTAATATAGAAACTCATTACATAGATAAGAATGTAATTTCAAGAATTTAAAGATCAGCAATGCGTCGAATTGAATGAATTGCAAGAATTTGAAGGTGGTCAACGCGAGAATGCCCACCATTTTAATCAAGATGAGCTAAGAGACTTAGTTTTGGACGCAGGTCATTCGAAAGAGATTTCCGAACTCTTAGCTTCAAGATTAGAAGAAAAGAATTGTTTAGTTCCAGGTACTAAAGTGAGTTTTTATCATCATCGAGATCGTCCATTTCCGACATTTTTCTCAAAAGCAAAGGGTTTGGTTTATTGTAATGATGTTGCAGGACTGATAAATGAATAAGGATGCATTGAATATACGGCTCGTGACTGGCGACTATTTATCGATTCATCGGTGAGGAGTTTGAAAGCTGTCTTACTTCACAATGGGAACCAATATGCCCCTATACCGGTTTGCCACTGAGTAATCTTAAAAGAGGAATACAATAATCTCTATTCTCTACTTGAAAAATTGAAGTACCATACTCATAAGTGGCAAGCAGTTGGATATTTTAAAATAACCAGTATTTTATTAGGTCAACAAAGCGGAAAGTATCCATTTTTTCTTTGTGAGTTGGACAGTCATGCCCGAGATCAACATTATATAAAAAATATTGGTCACTAGGCAGGAACTAATTCTAGGATCTAAGAACATTGTTAAAGAAAGTATCATTCCTATTCATAAAGTCATCATTCCTCCTATACATATCAAACTTAGCTTAGTTAAACAGCTTATCAAAGCAATGAAGGTATTAGAAAGTGATGCTTTTATGTATCTATTCGAGAAATTTTCCAATATTTCTGAAGCGAAAATCAATGAAGTTGTTTTAGATGGTCCTTAATTAAGGGAACTGATGAAAGATGACGAATTTAAAATGAGAATGACAACTAATGATAGAGCAGCTTGGAATAGTTTCAAAGAAATTAAAAAAAAAATGTTCAGAAATAACAAAAATCCTGATTATAAGAATATTGTTGACAATCTATTGGAAAACTACCGAAAGATGGGATGTTTAATGAATTTACAGATCCCTTTTTTGCATTCACACATTGATTACTTCCCAGAAAATATAGGGAACTTTAGTGAGGAGCAGGGTGAGAGATTTCACCAAGATTTGAAATAGTTTCAGAAAAGATATCAAAGTGTTTCGGATGTGAACATGATGTCAGACAATTTCTAGTCCTGAAAAAGAGATACATGAAATGTGCATAAAAGAAAATCTCTTCGTAGATCTTTTGCGAACAAAAGAACACGTTATTCATTAACAAAATCTGCTGGACAAATAACAACAGCGTAAGGGTTAAGTTACGTGAATTCAAAATTCATATAAAACGTGTTCATTTATTCACAAAAGATCTACGAAGACATGTTTTTATGTATAATGGATGTGTCTACATTCAAAGACCATCAATAGTCTGATGTGTTCAAATACCACACACCTCTAGGTCTTTTTTCAGTACTTCAAGTCTTACTGAAATCTGTCGCTCTGCTCCTAACTCAGATTTTCAGAAAATTAATGTGTGAATGAAGGAAATAAATCTTTAAACTCATTAAAAATCCCATCGTTCTCTGTTAATTCACAAATTTTTGAATTATTTTCTTTGTAACAAATCTAAGCCGCTCTCTTATTGTCATTCTCATTTCAAATTCAGCATCCTTCATTAGTTCCCTGTTTTGAGAACCACCAAAAACACCTTCATTGATTTATGCTTTAAAAATATTGCAAAATTTGTCGAATATAAACATAAAAACATCACTCTCCAATACCCTCATTGTTTTAAAAGCTATTTAAATAAGACGAGATTCATATGTAAAGGTGAAAGGATGACATAATGACTAGAAATGAGAGCCTCTTTAACAATATTCATCGATCCTAGAGTTAAATCTTGCCTGAGTGGCCAAACTTTTTTTACCCAATGTTGATCACGTGCATGAGTGATACACTTCCAAAAAAACTAAATACTTTGTGCCACTTTGTTGACCTAATAAAATACTGGTTATTTTCAAATCTCAATTAAATTGCCACTTTTAAATATATATTGTATTTTAATTTTTCAATCCGAAAATGGAAACTATTGTATTCGTTTTTAAAGAATACTGAATACCCACCGGTAGAGGACACACGTGTCGATTCTGAATCAAGACAGCTTTAAAAGTCCTCACCGATGAATCGATAAATAATCGCCAGTCACGAGCCGTATATTCAATGCATCCTTATTCATTTATCAGTCCTGCAACATCATTACAATAAACCAAACCCTTTGCTTTTGAGAAAAATGTCGGAAATGGACGATCTCGATGATGATAAAAACTCACTTTAGTACCTGGAACTAAACAATTCTTTTCTTCTAATCTTGAAGCTAAGAGTTCGGAAATCTCTTTCGAATGACCAAACTAAGTCTCTTAGCTCATCTTGATTAAAACGGTGGGCATTCTCGCGTTGACGACCTTCAAATTCTTGCGATTCATTCAATGCGACGCATTGCTGACCTTTAAATTCTTGAAATTACATTCTTATCTATGTCATGAGTTTCTATTTTAGACACTTCGTCAATAGACATCTGATCTTTTCTTTTATCCTATCCAGTAATGACTAAAACAATTTTAGTTACAGATTGAACAGATGTATAGGATATTGCAGAATCATTCTTTTTATTGTATCCAAGTATATTGGTCAAGCAGAAACGGCAATCCGTGATATAATCTGTTGACTCTTTCCAGGTCGTAGGCAAAGCAAACGTTTATCTCTTCTTACATGTGATTCATAAAAAGCAAGAAATGCATAATATTTTCGAGATTCAAGAATTGGTCATTTCACTAGCGTCTATATCAAAACAAACACATTTCTTGCCTTAATATCAGTCTAAAAGTTTGAAAAAAAGATTTGACCTCCAAATTCCCTTCAAATGACCTCTATGGGTCACTTTCACGAAACGGTCAAAGAGTATCTGGAAGTAGAATTTTCCGTTCTTTCAGAATCCGGAGTCAAAAAATCATATCGATCGATTTAATGGGTTTGATCTTCATTTGACCTTGAACCAGTCGTGCTGGGGTCATATGAACACCGGCATCGTGATCAGCGACCACAAAAACATGAAGATCAACTGTTCCGACACCTATTTCTCGCCTTAATATCAGGCTAGAAGTTCGAAACAAGGATTTGACCTCAAAATGTCCTTTAAATGATCTCTAAGGGTCACTTTGACGAAAAGGTCGAAGCGTATCTGGATGTAAAATTTCCCGTTCTTTCAGAATCCGGGGTCTAAAAAACCATATCGATCGATTTAAGGGGTTTGACCTTCATTTGACCTTGAACCAGACGTGCTGTGGTCATATGGATACCGGCATCGTGATCAGCTACTCCAAAAACATAAAGATCATTTGAGATCAGAAATGCTCTGCCCCGATTTCATATTTTGGTCCTGCGTAATTGTTACCGGTTTTTAACATCGATTCCCCGCATCTATAGACAGTTAAATCGGTGATAGTGCGATGAGGCGTAGCGTTTAGGGGGTCGAAACTAGGTTTATTATACCACAAATACCATTTTTGTATACTTATGTTATGAAAATACATACGGGGCGTTTAACGTCAGCTTTTCCAGGCCGATAAAGCGGCAGGAAAAGTTCGATTTCTCGGCGCTCGCTTGCGGCATTAAAATATATATATCGAATATTTTAGCATATACTTTAAATGTATTTTATCATCTGCATTTCTATCGCACGATTTGTTTTTAAATATTTTTGCGTTTTAATATTGAAGAAAACGTAAAAAATGTTATATCTCGAAAACTACATTTCAAAAGTTATTTGATTGTCTAAATCGAAGTATATAGGTAAGAACACTAATCCTCGTATAAGCAATTAAAAAAAACTTAAAAAAACGGTTTTGAAGTATAAAGACGTACCTTTTGGGCCTATCATTCAAATAATACAATGAAAACTGGAAATAAAATTTAAAAATCCTCTGCTAATTCTCTCGCACTAAGCTTCCTTAAACTTAGTTAATCATTTCAATATAAAATTATTTGTTCTACATATGCGTGATTGCACGTCAAGTGAATAAGCAAACATTTCTAAAACTCTGAAGCTTTAAGAAAATGATGTATTTCATATCCAAAATATGTAAAAGAAATATCAATCCCTTACCTCTATTGGTTCAAGATTTATGCCAAGCTGAAAAACATGATTATTTGCATTATTTTCATTTTTCTCAAAATGTATGTAATTTTATCTCAAAAACTATAAAAGATAAAGTACTTTAGTCCCCGTATTTTAGAAAGAGAATTTGATAGTATTTTTTGAAAAATTTTGTTGAAAAAAAATTTAATTGATAGTTTTAGATGTATGTTTTAATATAAAATAAGATTTAAAATGGTACTATAACTCAGTCACGAGAAAAAAATAAAAGAAATTGGCTTATTTTACCAAAGTTAGTCTCTTATGGGATTTAACACGTAAAACTGTTTCTGATAAAATAAGCCGATTCCTTTTATTTTTTTCTCGAAATTAAGTTATAATACCATTTTCATTCTTATTTTATCTCAAAACACTTCTTAAACTATGATTGTAATTTTTTTCAACAAAATTGCTTGTGGCGCTTTGCCTAAAATTTGATCGGTGTCTTGGCAGAAATTTGGACCAATCAAAACCGTCAGTTTTGATGATGCAATAAATACTATCATATTCTGCATAAAATTCTATTTTCAAAGGACACATACTAAAGTACTTAATATTTTATAGTTCTTGATATAAAAATACATACATTATGAGAAAAAATGCAAATAATCGTGTTTTTCATCTTGGCATACATCCTGTAACAATAAAAGTATAGGTATGAAATGTTTTTTACATATTTGGGGTATGAAATACATCATTTTCTTAAAGTTTCAGAGTTTTGAAATTTTTTACTTGCTCACTTGACGTGGAATCACTCATATATATATATATATATATATATATATATATATATATATATATATATATATATATATATATATATATATATATATATATATATATATATATATATATATATATGGACCACTTACCTAATTATTATAGAAAAATAGTATTATACTAATACAATTTCAAATTCCATGGTTATATTCTAAATTATAACCTATTTTTAAAAAATATTGTTTCCCTGTATAAACAAAATAACGACGATAGCTAACACAAATATGGCATAAATTAATTTATGAATTATCTAATGTAGCGGTTTAAGGGGGAGGGGGAAAGTTGCAGAGCAGTGTTACGTAATATTTTATTTAATTAATTATTAAATTTAAAATGCCAAGACAAAGGATAACTTTTATTTATTAAATCAAATTTACACCCGCGATGTTTTGTACACATGCGTCTGAACGAATGCATCTGACCACATTACTACAGTACTCTATGCAGCTTTATTTAAATGGGTATAAATATATATATATATATATATATATATATATATATATATATATATATATATATATATATATATATATATATATATATATATATATATATATATATATATATATATATATATATATATATATATATACATATATACATATATATATATATATATATATATATATATATATATATATATATATATATATATATATATATATATATATATATATATATATATATATATATATATATATATATATATATATATATATATATATATATATATATACATATATATATATATATATATATATATACACACACACATATATATATATATATATATATATATATATATATAGAGAGAGATCCTATATATATATAGGACATATCAAGACTTATTTAAAAAAGTCGGCGCAGGGAGTTCTCGAAATCGTCTGTCTCTGAGATATATTATATTACTATACGAAATATGAACGTAGCTCAATTTTTATCTCCGGAAAGCCCCTAGAAGTCTAGATATAGCCATTAAAAGTCGACAAATAGGGCTTTCTCGGGTATATTTGACCCATTTTAAAACGGCCGTAAAAATTCGAAATTTACATCTTTTTGAATTCTGCAGGATTACCTTTGTTCATACAAGAACTTAAGGTGAATCTTCAGCCCAATAGGGGTTGAGTCATAGAAATTCGTATACAGCTTCGAAAGTTGAAGACAAATTTTTCAATTATTTTGTATTTTGATTCATTTTTGACAATCTGTAAAATTACTTAGCTTTAAAATTTTCGTAAATCTGATTACGAGATCGTATTTTACATAGAAAAACCTTGATTTTTGTTTTTTGATGCGTTCAAATAGGTGTAAAATGCGCAAGATACGGAGGTTTTAAGTTTGCCTATTATCGAAAAACAGGGTTTATAGCTATGTTCGAAACATTCTCGTCACGTTCTAGAAAAAATTTTTAGTTTTACCTATGAGAAAAGTTTTCTTGATTCATGTACAAAAATGTAACCAGAATAGTTCAGTGGATGTTGTTTTTTTTTACACTAATTGAAGGTTGAATTCCGAAACTTGTTTTAAATGTTTAATATTTTTAAACGACTTTTGAACACTTTTCTGGTCGATTTGTGCATACTTTAATGTATTGATTGAAAATTTGACCACCGTGATTCAAAAGCTGACTAAAACTCTTCAAATTGACCGCTCGTAAAGTGTTCCGGGGCTCTTGGATCACTCCCCGTGGCCACTTTAACGTCTTTTTAAAAAGGCAGGTATCAAATCTATGAACCGCTTCTTCGTAGAAATCAGATATCTCTAAAATAAACAGCCATACCTTCGCTCCCGTAGTTGTACGAAGTTCAGTAAGGACTCAGATTGAAGCTTTTGATATGCTCAGTGAAGGTCAAACATGAGGAATAAGTACTGGAAAGAAGAAGATTCTTTGAAAAAATTCATGAAGCTGATTTCTTTCATATCTCGACCGATTTCACACGCATTCGGAGAATAAATATTCTGCTCACTAGATGACACTACAATATCTTTATATTTTTGGAGTCGCTGAATCCGAATCTGCGATCTGGTTAGTCAATGTATCTTAAATATTCAAGTATTAATTTAAAGTATACATCTCTTCTACTGAATTTCATGCAATAAAAGATACATTTAAAGGGTTCATTTAAACTTTTTAAAACAATTAAGTGATTATAAAAATTTACGTGATTGATTATACTAAATGCACGTCTTGAATCTTGTATCCCAATTCGTGTCTAAAAACTAAACTTTGATATTATTATTCAAAAAAATTTTTTGGTCAAAATACCAAAAAAATTAGTTTCATGCATTCACATATGAATATACATGAGCATATATGGGTGCAGGAAATCGTGCCTACATATGGCCCTGGTCTATATACGTCACAGAAATCACGTCACCTCGCACGATTCAGACGCTAGCCAAGCAGAAGAAAGAGGCCCACCATCGACGTCCGACAACAACGTCGCGGCGCTCAGTTACGCTCTCTCCTTCGCACCGAGCACTTGGTCTCTACAGTGTCTGTTTACACACATCACATCTCAATTAATCTCAAGAATATATCTTTCTATTTTACCACTACTTCTCGACCATTCATTTCTTGAACCCTCATCATAACTAACATTGGTCCTTCGCAGCCGTATGGACGAGGAAACGGTGAGTTAAAAAGAAAAACTCTCAGTCGTGAAGCGCCGCCACCTTGAACGCGCGCCATGCGAAAAGTCGTTTCAGACTATCTCCACGCAGTGACTCGTACAAAACTCAAGCAGCGTCTTTCTGCTGAGTACTTATAAAATCGCAGGAAAAAGTGCAAGAATGAGAGAGCTAGAGACAAATACAGCAAATTTTTTGTCTCTACGTCAAGCTTCGCACGCGATCTCAATCTTAAAGCCAGCAATCTTGCAATCTTGCCAAGGCCATTCTCAGCGTCCTGCAAGATGCTTTGGAAGCAGTGGGCTCATCGACATCGTCTCAATAGTTTCTTGAATTATTTGCAAACTTAGGTTAACAAATAATTTAAATTTGACGAATTACTCAACGCCCAAGAAGCCTGGGGCGACTCGAGAGCACGCTGCCCCCCCCCCCCCCCTTCGGCTACATCGTCTCAAAACTCATGGAGACAGCTTACGAGAAGTACGGCGCTCCGTCGCCATCTTGCCGAAAACATCGAGGGGCTCGAAAGAAGGAGCATCGGAGCCATCATCGTCAGCCAATTTCAACTACGCACGAGGTCGGCCGCGAGGGATTCATCTCCGCTAGCGGGTAAGACAGAGCGAGCAAGCTCTGCCCCGCCATTAACGGCTCCATAGAAGCGGGACGTTTTGCGAGCCACTCTGGACTTTTGGTTCATCATGGAAGCAGCAAGCAGTCACCACACGGCAATATCATTCTGATTTTTCACTTTTAAATAATTTAATATTATTATTGAATCATTCTATTTAATTCAATTCAGTCGAGTTAAGAGAAATTAAGAAAGTTCTAGTCGTCGCTATAATAATATTTGTTAGTAAAGTGATCAGATAATAGCTGTTCATGCTGTATGGTATACAAATCAGGATTAGTATCAATCTCCTAGCTTTATTCAAAGCTTTATGCCTTTGCTTTCATAGCAAACTCAATTCTTGGCAACCTAAATGTAAACTCGCATAAATGCCTATATGTTTTTAAAATTGAGAACAAAAAATAAAATATCAGTGCTTTACTTCAGTGCACTGCTATCTGTAAGAAAATTATAATTTCAGAGATTGCTTCTCAAGGTTACCAGAGGCATTCGTAGAGCTAACAACTCACTCACAGCTATCAGCTAGCTCAGAATGAAAATCTGACATTAGCTTTAGTCGGTTGCTTGAACTAGCTCTTATTTTATCTTTTTTTCTCTCTTGATTTATGCAATCGTAAATTAAGCTCATAGTTTATATTGCAGAACTTATAGTATAAATTTCCATAGTTGCAATTATACTCATATTGGCTGTTCGACTTACATTCAGTTAGTAATCTCAATGATTATTCTTGAATTATATTCCTATCACATCACGTTAATTGAATGGTATATATTCACAACCTAACTTTCTATTTTCTACTCTTTTCGTAATACGAATTAACTTTTACTTTTCATCAAAGGTATTCATTCGTATTTGATTATTGAATCATTTCTAAATTCATAATCTTTTCGTAATGCGAATTAACTTTTAGTTTTAATCAAAATTGTTCATTCACATTTGATTATTGAATCATTTCTTGATTCATACTCTTTTCGTAATACGAATTAACTTTCAGTTTTCATCAAAATTATTCATTCGCATTTGATTATTTGAATCATTTCTAGATTCATAATCTATTCATAATGCGAATTAACTCTCAGTCTTTTCACTCAAGTTATTCATTTGCATTTGATTATTTGAATCACTTCTAGATTCATGATCTTTTATAATGCGAAATAACTTAATAAATATCTCTCAAATGAATCATTCGCATCAATTATTTGAATCACATCTGGATGAAATTAATTGTTCTCGCGAATCAATTTCATAGTTCTCTCTAGAATTTAATCTTCGTATGGTTATTAGAATGATATCTATATTCATAACCTCATCATATACGAATCAATTCTCATCGGATTCTCAAAATTGATTATCTTTTGATTATTTGAATGCCAACATCATTCATAATCTTTTTCTATCAAGTGAATCAATTATCATAGTTATGTTTAATTGCATTTAATCGTAATAGTTTCTTGAATTATTTTCAAACTTAGGTTAACAAGTAATTCAAATTTCATTGAATTATTTTAAGGCTTATCTCAATTAATTCTAATTAGAATTAATTCATTGCTCTTCAAGTTCACTATGATAAATTTCTCCAAAATCATGAAAAATCATGAATTTGGAGAATGTTGATAAGAAACATAACTATTTCTCAATGAAGCTCGCAAACTCTTGCATCTCCTCAACCCCAATTTACTGCTGTTCAATTTAAATCGTTCGCTCTCTTTTTATCATTACTGAAAACGAAAGTTTACAAATTCGGCGGAAAATATACTGATTGGAAAAATTTTCGCGACATGTTTCGCACCATGATTCACCGCAGAGACGATATGACTGCAGTTATGAAATTGAAATTACCTCAGATTATTACTTTAGAATCCATAAAGGAGGTTGTAAATCAATTCTGCCTAATATCAATAAGCAGAAGCAGCCAACACAATCTAAATCACGTAATAATAACTCTTCGTCGTGATCTTCAGTTCATTCTCTTCAAACCTCGACTTCATCAAAAAAGTTAACTAAAAAACCGAGTTATAAGTGCTCTCATTGTAGTCAATCACCATTATATTTCAACTTGTGATTCGTTCAAATCAAAGTCATTGCCTGAGCGCAAGGACATAATTTCATGAAAAAATCTCTGCTATAATTGCTTAGATAAATATTTCTATAAGGTTTGTAGTTCAATTAGACGATGTCTTCACTGTAAAGGTAAACATCATAGCTTATTGCACGATCTGATTCTTGAGCACAAGTTGGCGTTCATAATCCTGAAAAATCGTCATTTGCTTCGAATAGGTCTTTAGAGTCATTTAAAACATTCAAAACTCAAAATGAGTCTAATGCGTTAAAATAATCAACATTCTTCGGTGCAACCAACCTAGGTTACACAAATCGTAAACGGCTTATTTCTACTGCCATAATAAATGTAATAGGGCCAACTGGAATCGAAATAGCAGCACGTGTTAAAGTAGATCAATGCTCTCAACCATCTTTAATCTCGAAAGAAACAGTAGTTATATCCAAAGCTACAGTTTGTTTCATAACTCGCACAAGATTCCAATCGACATTCTCACGTGAAGTAGAAGCACTAGATCTACCAAAGGTGTCTTGCTATAACCCACCTTCAACTCAGAATCACTCGAATTTCAAACACATACAAGTTTTAGATTTAGTAGATCCTCAATTCATGGAAGATTCTCATATAGATGTCTTGCTAGAAACCTCTATCCACTCTCGCATCGTAGAAGACCAGGTGATCAAAGGTAATGAGAATGAGCCTATTTATAGTTTGACATTACTAGGCTGGGTAATATCAGGTGATTTACCACCAGATAGTTGTTAACTGTCCACTACACTCTCGTTATTTCATTGCTCAGAAGAACCTCGGTAAGATGACATTCTGCAGAATTTTTGGAAGCAGGAGGAAATCCCAAAGCAGAACTTGTACACTTCAGATGAGCAAGCATGCGAAGATCATTTCAAAAACACGCATAATAGAGACTCGTCAGGTCGCTTCGTAGTTCGTTTGCCATTTAAAAATCCTGCGAATCGCCAAAACGCAAATCTAGGTGATTCATTCGCTCCTTCACTACAGATGTTAAAGCGAATGGAGGCAAAGTTGAAAAAAGATTTAAAATTCCAAGATGTTTACGAGAAATTCATGTTCGAGTATGAACAACTCAGGCATATGATCGCGCTTCCATTAAATCTAATCGAAAATATGTCAGTGAATGCTTCTTTCTTCCTGATCACGGCATTTGGAAGCAGTCAAGTACAACGACTAAACTCCGTACTGTTTTCAATGGATCTATCAAAATCAACTCAGGTTCTTCGCTCAACAAATTGCTTCATGCAGGGCCTAATCTAGTCCCAAATCTCTTTGATCTGGTCTGCAAATGACGTCGATACGAATTCGTATTTTCTGCAGACATAGAAAAAATGTACCGGCAGGCACTAGTTCACAAAGACGATCAGTATTTTTAGGAAATTCTCTGGTGTTCTAGCCTCGAAAAACTCGTTGAAACCTTTCATCTGACGACAGTCACTTATGGAATAACTCCGTCTTCTTTCTTGGCTTGTCACTCCATTAAACAACTAGCTCTTGATAGCAACATTACTCATCCATTTGGCGCAGAAGTCGCAGAGAATGAAATCTATGTTGATGATGTAATGTCAGGTGGCCATTCTATCGATGAAGCAATCGCCAAACAAAAGGAAACTTTGGATCTACTTGCGAGTGATGGTTATCTTTTAAGAAAGTGGATATCGAACGATGCTTCTATCGTCAATTGGTTGCCTACTAATCTTCTTGCTGAAGGCGTAGTATCATTTTCTAGCTCATCACCTGCAATCCCAGTATCGAGGCTATCTAGGGCATGATGATGTATTTGAATTTCATATAGAATCTGCTTCAGCTACGAACTTAATTACAAAGCGAGTAGTGCTTTCTAATATTGCCCGTTTATTTTATCCCATTGGATGGCTAGGCCCTGTGCTCATCACTGCCAAGATTCTATTACAATCTCTTTGGTTATTAAAAGTCCATTGGAGTGATCCATTGCCAATTGAGATATCAAACAGAAGGTTGCACTAGCGACAGCAACTACTTTGCTTCTCTCAGGAATTCCATGCTGAATTCACAACTTTCCCAATGCTGAAATTGTTGAGATTCACGGTTTCACCGATGCTTCAAAGCAAGCTTATGGTGCCGTGAACTATCTCAGAATCATTCACAATGAGAAGGTTTCAGTATCGTTACAGTTAGTCAAATCTCGAGTCGCTCCACTTAAAACTCTGAGCGTACCCAGACTTGAGTTATATGCTGCACATTTGCTAGCCAAACTAGTACATCACTTCATTGAAATTATCCATATTACTTTAGATAGGACACATCTATCGTCAGATTCATCAGATGTTTTGCACTGGTTGAGTGATATTCTATCTAGATGGTAAACTTTCATAGCCAGTCGAAGCTCTGATGTTCATATGCTCGTACGAAAGGCATTCTGGCATCATGTGCGGTCTAAAGACAATCCCGCTGATGTTCTATCGCGAGACATTGAACCCTCAGATATTCCCACTTTCAATCTTAGGTGGCAAGGTCCTAAGTGGCTAAGCACTGATGCCACTCCTTGGCCACTCAAGCATGAAAATTGTGATAGTTTTTATGAATGTCTTACCTTTCACTATACGAGATAGGCCGTTGTAGAATTAGAAACGCTAGACACTCGTGAATCAGGTGTAGTCATTTGGGAGCTAGTCAATAAGAATTCTGAATTACAAAAGTTACTTTGAATTACTTCTCATTGTTTAAGATTTATTCTAAGATTAATGTTAAGGATTCAAACCAAAAATAGGTTAAGAGTTGAATTGCCCAGTCAAATTTTTGACTGTTCAAAGAGTTAGTCAGCTTACGGCGGATGAGAGTAGAAATAAGTTCATCACTGAATTTTGCGAATCAGTTGCGTATATGCTTGGTCGCAAATTCAATTTAGTATGTTTTGATCTAGCACATCGATTTGTATATATAACTCTCTATTTGGAGTTTGCGAAAGCTTATAAATTTCTGAATATATATCTATTAAATTATTTTTCAATTCTTCGCTTAAGGCTGTACAGTTTTTATAGTGATGGCTTGATACCAATAAAGTTGTTCTTGGATCTATGAGTTGTTTAAGGGGCAGCACCAGTTTCTCAATTCCAAAAAATCGATTTTTTTATTGCACTTTTCGATAGTTAACCATTAATATAATAATGTCCCAAAGTATTAGAGTCGGATCTGAAATATTTTAAAAATGGCAGGCTGCTGAAGGCATCTGCGCTCATTCTCCGCCTCTGACGTCGTTGTAAACTGACTCGAGAGGTATGAATGTGAGCCTCGCAGTTGCCTGAACTCACAATATAGCTTTTGTGTTCATTCATAATACTTAGTCAACGCAGGTATAAGAGACCGTGCATACGAAACGCTTCGACGCATGTGTAAGAGACCGGCTACTTCAGTCCGCTTTCAGCAGCCGCTTCGAGCAGTCGTTTAGAGCACATCGTAGTCACAATTTAATTTTGAAAATGAGTGAAAATAGTCCATACGTACATCAGAAAGGAACGAAAGAAATTCCAGTGCGCAGATCTGCAAGCAAGAAGAGAAGGTTCAGCGGAAATTAACACACGTTGGAGCAGTTAACCGAATTCACCAGTGCGACTGCTAAAAAATTGTTGCGCGACGAAGATGAGGAGTTTATTGTTGATCAAGCGCACTTATTGCAAAACAAATATAACATTCAATGAAGCAAGTCCAGCCGCCTTGGGATTCAAAATTGCTCTAACGTGTCCGTGTGGTGTCGCGTATATCAATTCTGGCCCTAGGATTGGTAAAGCATTCGAAATTAATCGTCGTATAGTGCTTGTGATGCGGCTTTTAGGGATCGGGCATGAGGGTCTGAATCTTTTTTGTGGCTTGATGGATATGACGACATTTTACACAAATACTTTCATCGGATGTTTTCAAAATGTTTTGACAGCTGCAGAAGCGGTTTATAAATTGTCGGTGAATAAAGCTGTAAAAGAAGAAAGAGAAAATAGTCCAGAAAAAGAAGGTTTAGATACAAATTTGACAACTTCCGGAGATGGTACGTGGAAAAAACGTGGGCATACTTCGCGTTTCAGCGTTACGACACGCGCGGGAAAGTATAGTAAAAAGATCATCGACACGTCAGTAAAATCATCTTACTGCAGGGGGTGTGAATTCTGAGAGAAGATTAAAGAAGAAGATCCAGAAGCCTATGCAGAATGGCTCTTGAATCACAATTGCCAAGCTAATCACGAAGGTTCGGCTGCGAAAATGGAGGTCGAGAGCATAAAAGAAATGTTTGGTCGCTCGCTTGCAAATTACAATGTTAAATATACGCGCTACATCGGCGATGGCGATAGTGCTACTTTCAAGAATATTTGAGATATGAATCCATACGATGTACAATTAGAAAAACTGGAATGCTATCTACACTTCAAGAGAATAATGGAAACGCGATGCCGCAATGAAGAGAACAAAGTAAAAGATTTAGGAGGGAGAAGTAAGCTCACGATCAAATTAACTAACAAAGTAATAAATAAGCTTCAAAAATACTATGGTTTAGCTATTATTAGACATCAAGATAATGTAGTTGAAATGGAAAATGCGATTTTATCTACATACTTTTATATGGGTTCAACCGACAAAAATTCGCAGCACCAAAAGTGTCCGGCCGGCGTCGACAGCTGGTGCAAGTAACGCCGAGCGGAAGCTGAAGGTTTTGATATGACAAAGTTCAATCATGATTATTCCTCTAGACCCAGAATTTTTAAAAGTTTTGGAACTAATTTACAAGGATTTAAGTAGGCCTGAATTATTTAACAGATGCAAAGCAGGCAGCACTCAAAATAACAATGAAAGTTACAATAGCTTGTTATGGCACTTTGCTTCAAAACATCTTCACAGTGGCATGAAAACTATTCAACTTGCTAATTATTTTACTACTGGAATTTTTAATGACGGCTTTCGATCAATATTGAGTATATTCAAAACAATGGGAGAGATTGTTGGAAAGTGTGCTAAAGTGAAGCGCATGCAGCTAGCGGAGCTAAGGCGACAGGCAGCTTCAAAAGAGGGTCGGACAGCTCGGAGGGCAGCTGCATCGGCTGAACAAGAGTTTTTAAGCAAGAGGAAGGTGAATTATATGGGCCTGGAATAGCAGACTAGCTCTAAGTATGATAAATTTAATTTTATTACATAGAAATCAGTAGTTGAAACTTCAAACGCGTTTTTCTCAAAACAGCATTTTTCAAAATGGCTGCAGTTCTAACTCACGAATAAACTGATGAATCAATTCGAAATTAATCAGCACATGTTTTTACATACCATGAACCACGGAATTTTCGGTCGATTGCAAAATACAAATTTGCAATGCTAAAAACGGACGTTTTTTTAGGCAAAATATGTAACTTTTTTCAAATCACCGCCATTTTATCAGTTTTAACTATTTTTCAAAATTGGTGGTTCATGGTACGGACAATGTCATCTAGTTTAACACTTTTTTTTGTCTTTTATGATTTTAGGCACTCTGACGTCATTTACAACTGCAGCCGTTTTGCAACTTTTTTTTATAGACCTCCAAGGAATGAGTTATATATCGGCTATTACGCTGTATTTTATTGTAAAAAAAATTGTACAACTTTATTAAATGATGTTAAATATAATCCAAAAACTTAATTAACATTTGGCAGGATAGTTTTTTTTTTACAAAAAATCCGGAAAATTCACCCCATTTTCAGTAGGAGAAACTGGTGTTGCCCCTTAATGCTTAAGTAGCCAAATATTTGCTTATTGGTAAGTCTTTTGTCCATACTGTTTTCGTTACATTTTGCAAAATATATTTCAATATACCGATCAAATAGTACTTTTGTGAATTGCGATCACGCCACCTATCACGATTCAGACGCCAGCCAAGCAGCGGCTCTGCGCCAATCAGAAGAAAGAGGTCCACCATCAACGTTTGGCAACAACGTCGTGGTGCTCAGTTTCGCTCTCTCCTTCGCACCGAGCACTAGCTCTCTACAGTGCCTGCATGCACACATCACATCTCAATTAATCAAGAATATATCAATCTATTTTTACCACTACTACTTGACCATTCATTCCTTGAACTCTCATCATATCTAACAATGGACATACATGAATTCACATTAAAGTATAAATAAAATACCGTACATAATCGACATATAGCGAAGAAGCTCCTAACTCGCAGCGGCGAAGAAAATCCTATCTTGGCCCGTACGAAGAATCTTCTCCTATATTATCTGTATAATATTATTAGATAATAATATTATAATAATATTATACAGATGATATATGCGGATACCTTGCAATATATTTGTAAATAAAAATCTATTTTGTAGTTATTTTTAACAAAATATTAGATATAAACTTCTTTACGCGGGCCGAGATACGACGTTCTTTGCCGCGGCGAGTTGAGAGGTTCTTCGCGCGAGCCGAGATAGGAACTCCGTCACACACCGGACGAGATAGAAGGTTCTTCCGCTCAGACGTCAATTTATAATCATAAACTACGTAAAGATATGTAATTCAATAAAATAAAATTCTTAGGAGCCTCCGCCATCAAGGACTCATTGAAAATGCATGAATTATATATTGTTAAGTAAGTTTATGTTTATCTATACAGTATGTGGTTATAAATGGAATTTCAATTGTAATTTGGTATGTATCCATATATAGTTATATATAATCATATATGGTTATATATTGGACTATATGATGATTATATACGGTATTTTATTTGTTCTTTAACGTGAATGCATTAAATTAATCTTTTTTTGTTATTTTTATTAAGAAAAAATGTTTTTAAAATAAAAATATCAAAGTTTATGCCTCAGACACGAAGTCGGATATAAGATACAATCCATGCATATATATATATATATATATATATATATATATATATATATATATATATATATATATATATATATATATATATATATATATATATATTAGGTATTGATATATACACTTATACTCAATGCAAGGCTCGTATCTTATATGGGTAGTTTTCATCAACCGCGTAAATTTTTATAGTCACTTAATTGTTTTAAAACGTTTAAACGACCCCTTTAAAGGTATTTTTAGTTGCATGAAATACAATAAAAGAGATGTATATTTTAAATTAATACTGGAGTATTTAAGATACATTGACTAACCAGACCAGAGGTTCGGATTCAGCGACTCCAAAGATATAAAAATATTGTGGTGTCGTCTGGTGAGCAGAATATTTTTCCCCGAATGCGTGTGAAATCGATCTAGATATGAAAGAAATCGGCTTCATGAATTTCTTCAAAGAATCTTCTTCTTTCCAGTACGTTTATATTTCTTTTAGTACTACAATATTTCTTGGAGCCAGACGATTTTGAGAACCTCCTGCGCTCATTTTTTTTAAAAGTACTGGAATATCCCATATGTATATATATATATATACTTGTTATCATTATATCGACGCCTCATAAGAAGACTAACAGATTTTAGCTTTCCGATATATATATATATATATATATATATATATATATATATATATATATATATATATATATATCGGAAAGCTAAAATCTGTTAGTCTTCGTATGAGGCGTCGATATAATGATAACAAGTACTTCATGAAAGCCCCAGATTTTTAAAATTTAATCCAGAGATTTTAGAAATTTCACCATGGAGATAAATGGGTGTTCAAATATGAAAATTTGAACAAATATTAATGATTGTATATTTTTTCTAAAAATAAGTTAAATTTTCTGTTTTATGCTTAACTATATTATTTACGTAACAAGAAAGTTGAAAAATTATCAAATAAAGAAATTGCCCAACCTGACCCAATGCCCTCATTGTTAGTTCGAGGAACTTGTCGGATAGTATAAACGTATTGCAAATTAGAAAGTACCATTCAACTGCGCGTCGTTAGCAGCTTTTACAAAATCTATTCTGCCATTCATAAAATTTTCTTTTTTGTAGAAAATAGAAAAAGTGGAAATGTTCATTTTGCGAGGAAAATTGTTTGCTATTAGACTACAGAGTTGCTACAAATGAGCGATTAGGCTTAAACGTTTGCAATTTATATGTGCGATAAGGGTATCATAGTTTATGGGTAAAATGCAATTTTATTCTAATAAGTAATTTTCTAAATCTGCATAATCGGCAGGGTGCAACGCAAGCGACACAGCAGTGCACGGAATCCTATGTATTTCTCTTTTAATAATTTTTTATTTCTAATTTTTTATATTCATAATGTAACTTTATTGTTTTGCTCGCATTCTTTACTTATTAGTGTGTTAATATATTTTACGATATTAATCTTAATTACTAACAAATGCAACGTTTATTCGATCTAATCTACGAAAAATGTAATCAGAAAATATTATAAATATTTTCATCATGGATATATTTTTTAATATTTACTTTACATGTGCAGTGTTAAAAATCATTCAAGCTAAATCTTGAAAATAATTGCTAAATAATAATTTGAACTTGTCTAATCTTATTTTTGTATATATTTATAGTCGTTACTTCTGGCTAAAAGTTGAGTGGATTGTGTAAAAGTTTTTTCTACTAATAACTTTTATAATTGGGGGATTCTATACGAATGTGCATATTTATATTGCGGCTAAATAACTTTTTTATTTTGCAGAATTACTTTTTTTAACATAACGCAATTGTAAAAGACTTAAAAATTTCATACCGGAAGTATCTGTGTTCAGATTAAACCTTGAAATGTAATCTCCGTGGCTGTCCCAGTTGTGATTATTCCAGCTACTTAGTATTTTTTTTAATAATATACGTTAAAATTATGAAGTGGTGTACATACATGATCATTTTATTTACTTCAACAAGTACTTTTCCATAGATAAAGCGTTATTTTTATCAGAAGGCACATTGTATAAGTTGTTATGGGAGAGGAGCGCGGGGTGCGGGCGAGAGAAAATACAAGTCAACTTGATAATGATCTGTCTTTATTCCCAATCTGGCAGAGAGAGATTGGATTGTTAGGTCGACGATAGTCGTGAGGCTACTGAAACTGTACTGCCGTTTGCTGCAGCGTGCTTCTCGATGAAGGCGCATTATCGCTCTAATGATAATCCCTCTCTGTCGCTCGGACTTGCGATTCTCGGTGTCGCAAGTCGAGGACGGTGTTGTCGTGGTGTACTGAGGAACGAGTGCACCGTCAAAACTGCACGTGTGGTTTCCCATCGTGGGACCATTATTTGTAGTGGATCATGAAAATCCATACATAATTTTTGAAAGGGTTTTGAAGGCGTATCCGTTATGTTCAAAGGAAGACGAGTTTTCACTCTGATGAGCTTGTTGGTTTGACATTGGGCACAACCCATGAGAAGTTGGAGAATATCGAGGCGCATATGGCGCCGGGTAATAGACATTTACTATCTTGCTATATGTTTTGCATATTCCATGATGTCTTCCTACCGGTGCCTTATGATATTCTTTCAATAGTCTGTATCTATGTTCTATCTGTGGTATTGGCACATTCTTGAAATAGAACATGCCTACTACTGGAATACCGGCGAACATTTGGTCAAATAACTCAATGATTGTAGGATATTCGTTGATGGCAAGCACAGCCAAATCTCTGATGATGGCGAAAGAAGTGATGCCCTGACTTGTAACTTCTATCTTTAACTTCTTGTAGCACTTCCGCATATCCGACTTGACGAACAATTCTAATAACTTCATGCTTTTGTAGGTTGACGTATATATATCGCCAAGTTTATGTTGTATGCTTCTGAGTGCTTCCAGATTTATATATTGTCTTTCGATTAAGGCCTCTAGGATTTATGTATCAAACGTAAAATTAGCTGTTTGAAGGGGTGTTCTTGTATTGAAAAAAATTTGACTAGGGGTTGAACTTCTCCTTCAAGGGTAGCCCAAGGCGGTTTTTCGCGAGGTAGTCGTGCTTTAATGACAACGGACCGTTCTAAGGTGATATTATGTACTTTTTCTCGAATAAGAGCATCACGTATATTTATTGAGGGTGCGCTTGGAGTGTCGATTTCGATTTACGTGGTTGCCTTGATTGATGTCACCTCGTGCTTCGGCTAATGTTGGCGTCAATCCGCTGCTATTGCCCGGGGTCTGTGCTACCAATAAAGGCGTGAAGTGCTCGCCTATTAGATGAACGTGTCAATACTCGTGGGATTCATTGGTTACGATATGACAATAATCAAGTTCAACATTGTCGTGGTGGTGATGAATGCAGACGTTCTTGTTGAACTCCATTGCAAAGATGAATGCACAATCAGCATCCCCAAACTTCGTGGGTGAGAGTCAAATCTGCAATGCTTCATCCAGACTACTCGTATATAAGGGAGAGCTGTGCAGCGTCGTCCGTCATGGTTATTTTCCTGTCTAACTATTTTCATTGAGTCATTTGTGCCCTAATGAAAAATGAATATTTTTCAATAACCATATTATCGTATATATTGTATATCAGGATATTTTTAGTCAACGATGTGTCACTAATTCTAAAATCTATTTTTATGTATAAAATCAAATTAAATCTGTACCTATAAAAGATTAAATTATTTTTTTCTTAAAAATGCACAAGGCAAAAAAAATCATCATCTTAAATTACTTATTTAAAAAGATTACTACTATTTAACATATACTACATCTATATCTTTTATAGATAGATACAGATTCAATATTGAAAAATTAAATTATGCCATTATTGAATCATTTTTAAAAAATCACAAAATAATAATATTTTTAATATAAATTTATCCGCCCAGTTTTTAGGTTTTTCGTGCAATATAATACATAGAATTAGCTAGAAGTGGAGAATAGTAAATCTCATATAATATTACTGAATCTGTAAAAGAAAAAGCATAAAGATAAAGCTTAGAGATGTCGTGATATACAGGTTGAACAGGTATTGTATAAATTGAATAATCTCTAATATGTCACAAGATTATGCTCCACGTCGGCTCAAAAATATTTAGCCAATAACGTGACACATAACAAATATTCTCTGAAACTTTCAAGACATTACATCAAGTATTACTAAAGTTTTCGTTGTCCGAAGGAAATGCATTTTTTTACATTTTACTTTTTTTCTCAGAAAACAAATAGTCTTATTACTTAATAATACACGGAAATACGCCTACATATAGTACAAGTATTCAGTAAAAATGAACCTATGAACCATAAACCCATCAACCGTAAACCCTTGAACCATAAACCTATAAACCCTAAACCCATGAAACCTAAACCCATGCACCATAAAAATATGAACCCTAAACACATCAACCTTAAATCCATGAACCGTAACCCATGAACCCTAAGCAAATGAACCGTAAACCCATGAACCCGAAACCCATGAATCCCAAACCCATGAACCCTAAACACATGAACACTAATCCCATGAACCCTAAGCCCATGAACCCTAAACCCATGAACCCTAAACTCATGAAACCTAAACCCATAAACCCTAAACCCATGATCACTAAACCGATGAACCCTAAGCAAATGAACCGTAAACCCATGAAGCCTTAACCCATAAACTCCATACCCATGATCCCAAAACCCATGAAGCCTTAACCCATGAACTCCATACCCATGATCCCTAAACCCTTGAATGCTGTTCCCATGATCGCTGAATCCAAGAACCATAAACCCATGAACCCTAAACCTATGACGCTTAAACCCATGAATCCAAACCCATGAAACTTAAACCAATGAAGCCTTAACCCATCAACTCCATACCCATGATCCCTAAACCGTTGAATGCTGTCCCTATGATCGTTGAATCCAAGAACCATAAACCCATGAACCCTAAACCAATGAACCCTAAACCTCTGAACCCATGAACCCGAATGTCATGAACCATGCACCTATAAACCCTAAACCCATGAACCCTAAACCCATGATCCCTTAACCCATGAACCCTAAGCACATGAACCCTGAAACTAGGAATTGTAAGCCCCTGAACCATAAGCACATGAACCCATGAAGCCTTAACCCATGAACCCCATACCAATGATCCCTAAACCCATGATCCATAAACATATGAACCCTAAACCCATTACCCCGAACCCATGAACCCTAAAGCATTGACTCCTAAACCCATGAATCCCAAACCCATAAACCCTAAATCTCTGAACCCATGAACCCGAATGTCATGAACCCTGCACCTATAAACTCTAAACCCATGAACCCTAAACCCATGATCCCTTAACCCATGAACCCTAAGCACATGAACCCTAAACCCATGAACAATAAACCCTTGAACCCTAAACCCATGAAGCCGTAACCCATAAACTCCATACCAATGATCCCTAAACCCTTGAATGCTGTTCCCATGATCGCTGAATCCAAGAACTATAAACCCATGAACCCTAAATCTATGGCCCCTAAGCACATGTCCCCTAAACCCATGAATTGTAAGCACTTGAACCCATGAACCCGAAAGTCATGAACCCTACACTTATAAACCCTGAACCCATGATCTCTCAACCCACGAACCCTAAAAGCATGAAATACAAACCTATGACTCCTAAAGCCATGCACCCTAAACCCATGAATCATAAACCTATTAACCCTAAACCCATCTACCCAACACACATTATACCCAGACCCATGAACCCCAAACCCACGATCCCTAAACGCATGAACTTCAGACCCATGATCCCTCAACGCTTGAATCCTATTCCGATGAATCCTAAAACCATGAACACTAAACCTCTGAACCCTAAATGCATTAACCCTAAACCCATGATCCCTAAACCCATCACCTTGAACCTATGAACCCTAAGCACATGAACCCATGAACCCAAAAGTCATGATCCCGAAACCCTTGAATCCTATTCCCATGAACGCGCAATCCAAGAACCCTAGACCCATGAACCCTCAACCCAGGAACCCAAACCCAGCAAATCTAAACAAATGATCCCTAAACCCATGAACCCTAAACCCATGATACCTAGACCCATTGAACCCTAAACTCATGAACCCTAACCCTAAACCCATAAACCCTAACCCTAAACCCATGAACCCTAACCCTAAACCCGTGAACCCTAACCCTAAACCCACGAACCCTAACCCTAAACACATGAACCCTAACCCTAAACACATGAACCCTAAACCCATGAATCCCAAACTCATGAAACTTAAACCCATGAACCATAAACATATGAACCCTAAACCCATCACCCCGAACCCATGAACCATAAACACATGAACCCTAAACCCATGAATCCCGAACTCATGAAACTTAAACCCATGAACCATAAACATATGAACCCTAAACCCATCACCCCGATCCCATGAACCATAAACATATGAACCCTAAGTATATGAACCCATGAACCGGAAAGTCATGAACCCTACACCTATAAACCCATGAACCCTAAACCCATGATCCCTAAACCCGTAAACCCTAAGCACATGAACCACATACCCGTGCACCCTAAACCCATGAATCTCAAACCCATGGACCCTAAAACCATGAAGCCTTAACCCATGAACTCCAAACCCATGATCTCTAACCCCAGGAACCATAAGCACATCAACCCTAAACCCATGAACCCTAAGCAAAAGATTCCAAAACCCATGAACCCTAAATCCTTGAACCTATGAACCCGAAAGTCATGAACCCTAAACCCATTGCCCCTAAACCCATGAATCCCAAACCCATGAACCCTAAATCCCAGAACCCATGAACCCGAAAGTCATGAACCCTACACCTATAAGCCCTAAACCCATGAACTCTAAACCTATGATCCCTAAACCCACGAACCCTAAGCACATGAACCCTAAACCCATGTATCCTAAACCCATGAGCCCTAGAACTATGAACCGTAAGCCCCTGAACCCTAAACCCATGAACCCTAAGCGCATGAACCACATACCCGTATACCCTAAACCCATGAATCTCAAAACCATTTACCCTAAAACCATGACGCCTTAACCCAGAATCCTATTCCAATGAACGCGTAATCCAAGAACCCTAGACCCATGAACCCTCAACCCAGGAACTCAAACCCAGGAACTCTAAACAAATGATCCCTAAACCCATGAACCCTAAACCCATGATTCCTAGACCCATTGAACCCTAAACCCATGAACCCTAACCCTAAACCCATGAACCCTAACCCTAAACCCATGAACCCTAACACTAAACACATGAAACCTAAACCCATGAATCCCAAACTCATGAAACTTAAACCCATGAACCATAAACATATGAACCCTAAACCCATCACCCCGAACCCATGAACCATAAACATATGAACCCTAAGCATATGAACCCATGAACCCGAAAGTCATGAACCCTACACCTATAAACCCATGATCCATAAATCCGTAAACCCTAAGCACATGAACCACATACCCGTGCACCCTAAACCCATGAATCTTAAACCCATGGACCCTAAAACCATGAAGCCTTAACCCATGAACTCCAAACCCATGGTCTCTAACCCCAGGAACCATAAGCACATCAACCCTAAACCCATGAACCCTAAGCAAATGATACCAAAACCCATGAACCCTAAATCCATGAACCCATGAACCCATAACCCATGATCCCTAAACCCATGAATCCTAAAGCCATGCACCCTAAACCCATGAACCCTAAACCCATTGCCCCTAAACCCATGAATCCCAAACCCATGAACTCTAAATACCAGAATCCATGAACCCGAAAGTCATGAACCCTACACCTATAAGCCCTAAACCCATGAATTCTAAACCTATGATCCCTAAACCCATGAACCCTAAGCACATGAACCCTAAACCCATGAACCCTAAACCCATCACCCCGAACCCATAAACCGTAAACCCATCACCCCGAACCCATGAACCCTAAACCCATGAACCCTAAGCACATGAACCGATGAATCCGAAAGTCATGAACCCTACACATACAAACCCAAAACCCATGATCCCTAAACCCATGAATCCTAAAGCCATGCACCCTAAACCCATGAACCTCAAACCCATGGACCCTAAAACCATGAAGCGTTAACCCATGAACCTTATACTCATGATCCCTAAACCCTTGAATCCTATTCCCATGAACGCGAAATCCAAGAACCCTATACCCATGAACCCTCGACCCATGAACCCTAAACCCATGAACCCTAAACTCATGAACGCTAAATGCCAGAACCCATGAACCCGACAGTCATGAACCCATAACCCATGATCCCTAAACCCATGAATCCTAAAGCCATGCACCCTAAACCCATGAACCTCAAACCCATGGACCCAAAAACCATGAAGCCTTAACTCATGAACCCCATACTCATGATCCCTAAACCCTTGAATCCTATTCCCATGAACGCGAAATCCAAGAACCCCAAACCCATAAACACTATACCCATGAACCCTAAGCCCATAAACCATAAATCCCTGCACTCTAAACCCATGTATCCTACTAGAAAAGATTATTCAACACCATCAAGCTGATATTCTATTTATTTCCAAACCAGGACAAGTTATTAGGAACGTACAAAGTTGCTTTATCGACTTGCTTAAAGATGCAGTCATATGAATACCGGATCGAACGAAATCCCCCATCACAGGCCATGGAGCTGATAACGGATTGGTTTGGATAAAGTGGGGTAGTATTACGTATGTCAGCTGATATCACGCACCGAGCGGTAGTATGAACGCGCTTTAACCAAGTCTGAATAACTAGAGTACTTTCTTCAAAGTATAGATGGTAGTACTTACGGTGCTGAACGACGGTAGTTCTACCTTCAGGAGTCCTGGTCAGAGATAGACGATCTTGGAATTGTCCTTCTCCACAGAGGATATAGCCGGAACGGTCTGTGACTGGCAGGTGATTGAAAACTGTAATGTCCTGTAAATCACTTTTTCTGTTGTTTCGTCTTCTGATGGCGTTGTAGATGACGTTTCTCATCTATCAAGATAGAATGTTTCCAAGATCGACCGTGACAAGTTCGAATGAACCCTGGGAGAAGAAGCGCTTAACATCGAAATCGGGAATAGGGTAGGATCATAGGACGCGGAGACACTGGTATATTCTGTCATGCAGCTTCTACGGAAGGCCTATGATGCATCCAATGCAAGATATCCGACTTAACCGATCGGAAGATGCAGAGATAACAATGTCCGAGGACATAGGAGTAAAAAAGAAACTAGATAATGCCATTAAAGGAAGCAAGGTTTTCCATTGAAAAAAAGTCTGCGAAGAAGTGGAAATAGACCCTGGGGGTCTTGCCTAAAAGATAGTGCTGTGAAAACTGGGCAATTTTCGGAAACCGTTTCTACTAGACGCGGAATCTATGGAGCGCATAGTAGACATTCTATTTCCCGAACACGAAAAAATACCAGTATTGCAGCCGGGCAATACCCTCACTTCACAGAAGCAGAACTCAGCTTAGCGGTAAAGACCTTAAAGAACAATAAATCTCCAGTACCGGACGGAATACCATCTGAGATCCTTATATTCACATTCAGGATCTCTCCAGATCTCCTGCTGAAAATGTACAACAGATATCTCGAAGCTGGAATTTTTCCAAAAAGGTGGAAAATTCAGGGGCTTGTGCTTATCAACAAGGAACATAGAAACCCCAGCATGCATCGGGAAATCTACATTTCTGCATTCTAGACACGGCAGGGAAATTATTCAAAACGCTAATTAGATCAGGAGATGCCTCCAGGAGGCTGTACATGCTGGCGTAGGCTTCTCGTCGAAACAATTTAGATTCAGAAAGAACAAATCGTCTATAGATGCTGTCTGAAAAGTAGTATGAACTTACGATAGAGAGCAGAAGAAGAACCAACGTTTGAAAGCAGTAGTATTTGTAACCACACAATATGTTAAAAACGCTATTAACTCAGCAAAATGGAAGAACATGGGCCAGCCACTAAACAAGAAGTACAAGATACCAAACTACCACTTGCGTATGGTACAAGACTATCTGAAGTATGGATAACTATTATACGACATTTCGGAAGGACCTTGAAGAAGAGATTTAACATCTGGATCAGCCCAGGGGTCCATTCTTGGACGCGACTGGTGAAAAATAGCCAATTGAGTATTTTCCATTCTTTTTTTTTATTAAAAGTGCTTTTATGAAATGCACTATCACATAGTATATAAGCGACAACACCGACTGTTTGTGTAGGATAGCATTTAAAGTATATATCGGGGGGAATTAGGTCAGGTGGCAAACCCCTGCCCGTCATCTTCATATTATTAGGCCAAACGTCCAGACGCGTCCCCAAGTTGCAGATGGGGAAGTAGACAGTATAACTGGCTAGCTATGAATAAATTGAATAAGCAGCCGCCGTCAACGGCCTACTCTCTACAAACATTTTCTTTTTCATTCATTCCGCTGCATGTACCGCACGCACTACACTGAACAAAATATACAAACATCTTCTCTCGGGCGGTACGACTAGTCGCGAGGCAAACGCACAGAAAGTCGTCCGACCCGATTGTTCTCGTGCCAGGATACGCTGGAAGTGCCCGGACCCCTGTCGGTGCTTTCTATCAATATGAGCGAAGGGCTGATGTCAGCCTAGTTCTGCCGAGGCAATTAGTTTTGGCGTAGGATCAGAAGCCGGCCACTTCGTGTCCTAATCAGGATGTGCGTATTGAGCAGGGGGATCGGAGAGCCCAACGATTAACATTAAATGTATCAAGAAATCCAGAACTAGCGACGTCCTGGTAGAATTGGGCACAAAAAGCAACGACCACGACCTGGGGACTATAGGAGATTCCATCAGGAAGGCAATGGGACTGTCGGGGGTCGTAAAGGAACCTGACACCTAAGACACACGTGCAAGTCAGAGACCTTGACTGCCTCACAAATAGAGAAGAGGTGGAGACGGCCATTCAAAAGATCCTGGAGAAACCAGAGGATCAACAGCTGAGATCAGCCACGACTAGCTTTCGTGGAGATGGACCAGAAAAAGGCTGATATCCTACTCGTGAAAATCCACCTGCGAGTTGGCTACATGAACTACCGGATGAGAATGTGGCAGCGGCTTCAGCGGTGATTTAGGTGCTAGGATTACGGACATTAAGAGTGCGACTGTCGTGGTATAGTCAAAAGTAAGGCCTGCTACAAATGTGGGGCGGATGATCCCAGAGGTGCAGCGTGCAAGGCTACCGACACGAGATGCGTCTTATGTACTGACCTTGAAGTAGACCAAGCACAGCTGAGTCACACGCAAGGCGCATAGCAGTGTACAGCGTTTCGCGAAATGCTTGGTCGGACTAAAGCCAAGGGTTAATGATTTAAGCCAACCTCCACAGAAGCCAATTACCCAACAGGTTTCTGATTCAGAAAATATCTGAGACAAAGGCTGCTGTGATACTAATCAGTGAGCAGTAATGTGACTGGAACGTACCTACGTGTTATAAAGCCACACTTGGTACAGCAGCAATCTACCTGGACTCTGGTTTGTGTCGGTGAGATGAACAGACGTATATTACGTGAGCTGCTATTTTACCCTGAACGTCCGTATTGAGCAATACAGGCGAAATCTGGACGACTGGAAGATGCGATTCGCGAGATGGAAGGCGAGATCACTGTCGCCGACGAATTCAATACGCGAGAATTAGAGAAAGACATGCCAGTACCGGATAGTAGAGGAAGGTCCATCATGGAGATTGTATCTAGACCCGGCCTGATAGTTCTCAACGTTGGAGTACAGAGCGTCGGATTGGAGGATACTGGAGTATTACAACGGATGTGATCACGAGTACATTATCTTTCAGCTGCGCGATAAATCCCAATCGCAGAAAAGAGTGATGGAACATGGGCAAACTGAACACCGACAAACTAGTTCAGGTACAGCTCGAAGGACATGGAAATCTACCGAGGACGAACATCACTGAAGACACAGACGGAGCGGAGGCTCTCGTGAGGGACACTACGGGTCTTATTCACCGAGCCTGCGACGAATCCATGCCGCTCAAGGGATCGCGACATGGAGAAAGACTCGCTTACTGGTGGTCGGAAGAAATCGCGGAAATGAGAGCGGAAGCGAACACCCTCAGTAGAAAAGCGCAAACAACGCGAGACAGTCAGGAAGTAGCACTGATATCGGCGCAGCATAAAGCAGCACATAGAGGACTCCGACAAGAGATCAACTGAAGCATGGCACAGGGCTAGGTAATCTTGAGCGAGGAAGTCAATCGAGACGTATGGGGCTTGAGCTACAAAATCGTAACCAAGAAACTCTGGGATCCCGAATCATCCTTTGGATGAGAACACCATGGCTCGAATCGTGAACACTCTCTTACCAACACACCCGCCAAAGCAAGAACAGGAGCTAACCGCTGAAGTACGTGAGATTCCCTTGTTCTCCACCCAGGAGTTGCAGATCGCCGCTGAAATGATGCGGAGCGGAAAGGCGCCTGGTCCGACGGGATACCAGGTGAGATATTGAAGATCATCGCGGTGAGGCCACCTTCTCTATTGCTGAACATGCACAACGCGTGCCTGAAGGTGGGTGTCTTTGGCACTTCCTAGAAGGTTGCACGTCTCGTGTTGATCAGCAAAGGTAAGGGAGGTGATCCTCGGCTTCGTTTAACAGGCCACTGCGCGTGTTGGACCATGCAGGGAAGCTCTATGAGAGGTTGTGCAAACCACAGCTACAGGGATCTGTTCAGCCTGCCGGTAATTTAGCCGACAACCAGTTCAGCTTCAGGAAACGGCGATTCACGGTGGACGCTATACGACAGGTAGTTTGGCTGTGAAGGAGAGCATGGAATGGGAATGATTTTTCCAGAAACATCGCGCTTCTCGTTACGCTGGACATTAAGAACGCCTTCAATTCGGCCAGGTGGCCATATACCTTGGACACGTTGAACGAGTTCAGAGTCCCAGAGTACCTTATGCGGGTGATACGGGACTACCTACAGAAACTATCCTCTTCCACGAAACAGAAGAAGGCCAACGCGAGAAATATCTCAGCGCCGGCGTGGCACAAGGGTCGATCTTCGGCCCTGATTTTTGGAACATCCTGTACGATTCCCTGGTACGACTCAGGATACCGGAAGGGGTGTACATGATAGCCTGATGTCGCTTTAGTCATCATGGTGCGGTACTTTGGAAAAGCAAAATATCTGCTTGACCAGGCGATGCGCACGATCTCGTGCTGGATAGGAAAAGACAGTCTTAACTTGGCAGTCGCTAAGGCAGAGTTCATGCCCTTCATTGGTGAACTGATTGAGACCATCATCCCCATGTATGTGGGAGACGCGGAGGTTTCGATAAAGAGGGAAGCTATGTATCTGGGACTCAAACTAGATTTATTATTATTAGAAAATTCTAGGTTGAGTCTTATACCAGACTCATGTCGCTTGGGTAATCCCTTTGCGACCTTACTGATCCTCTAGGCGTCGGTATAGATTTCATATAAAATCTCGCCCAACGCCCAGAGTCAATATTAGCCTCTGCCATCAGTTTTTGACTCCAGGTGGTTCCAGATTACTTTCCAAAGGGAAAGTATCTCCCCCACACTGCTGTTAGCTATATCTTGTTCAGTGAGGAAAAACTCCGCAGCCACCATTCTCCGCTTGCTCATGATTGCTGGGCACTTGCAGAGAATATGCGATGAGTTTCCCCCTCTTCCAAATAAAACTTGCACATTGGGCTTTCTGCCAGCCCTATGTTGTACTTACGGTAATTTAAGGAACCGTGTCCAGTAAGAATACCAGTAATGGTTCTTGCATCCACTCTCTTGAGTTTCAGAAAGTCTTTGCTCCTCCTCTCGTTGAGATCCGTGCCTCGCAAGGCTTTGGCCTGACGGCAACCTTTAGCCATGGTCCAGTACTTCCCATGCTCTTTGGTCACCCAGTTGTTCAACTCGTCCGATCTCCTCTTATCATTGATGCCAATCATTGGTTCCGGTCCGATGAATTTCTCTTTGGTGCCTAGTTTAGCAAGCATGTCAGCTATCTCATTTTCGAGAATATTTCTGTGTACAGGAGTCCATACCAGTGTAACGGTATTTCCTGAGTTTGCCAAGTTGTTTATTGCCTCATGGCATTCTGCGAACAACTTGGATTTCGTTGTGTAATTAGCTAATGCATGAAGCAAATACAGTCGATTAGTAGTGCCGGAATTCTTCTTTTCCAAAGAGCTTCCCTGATAATCTCTGTCTTGGTATTATTGAAAGCCCCTTCGACGTCCGTAAAGATACCTATAGCAAATCTTTTGGCTTCAAGTTGACTTTCAATCCAAGTGACGGCTTCATTAAGAGCTGATTCTGTGGATCTTCCAGCACGGTATGCATGCTGTCCATTGTGAAGAGGCTTTAGAGATAGCATCGTTTCACGTATAAACCTATCACGTAATCTTTCTGTTAGTTTCAGGAGGAAAGAAGTGAGACTGATAGGCCTGAAGTCCTTAGGCGATGTGTAGCCATTTTTACCTGCCTTGGGTCTGAAGACTACTCTGGTTCCCCGCCAAGTTGATGGGATGTGTCTCAGGGCGAGACTAGTCTTAACAAGTCCCACTAATGGCCCAATAATGGGTTTGTCTGCCCTTTCTGAAAGGACCGACAATATCCCATCAGGGCCCGGGGACTTGTAGGGGTTGAAGGATCCAATGGCCCACCTAACCCTTGCTGGAGTGACGACTTCAGAGGTCAGACGACTGTCGGTTCCCGAAGGTGACTCGAGCGCCCAACCTCCTGCCTCCAAACCACTCGGTTCCGAGGTGTCCCCGACTACCTCCTCAGTAAAGCCCGCGAAGTTAGCCCTGATTAGGCAGTCAAGAGTCTCCTCGTCTGTGACTGAGTAGCTCCCATCCTGCTTTTCAAGAATTCCCAGAATAGCCTCCGGGTTCTTCGCTAGCAGTTTATCCATCCTTGCTGCCCGATTGTTACTAGTGACACTTTCGCAGAAAGACTCCCATGATTTTTGTTGCGCAAGTCTTACTTCTTCTCTATAAGCATCCCAGGGCTTGTGCCTCAGTCTCACTTCAGAAACCCGCCTAGTCAGTCCTCTTTGGGTCCCTGATCCATTTTTCTTCTGTAGGAATGGTAGTCAAGAGCTCAAATCTCAATTCAGCATGATCTGAAAGAGATGGTTCATTAGAAACTCGCCAGTTCAAAGTTTTGTCAATAAGGTCCCTGATGCACACTGTAATGTCTATCACCGTTCCCGTTATTGCATTGCAGAAAGTTGGTTCCAACCCTGTATTTAGAATATCCAATTCGGTACTAACAAGATACTCCTGAAGATTCACTCCCCTGTTGTTTGAATCGACACAGCCCCACACCTGATGGTGCGAGTTGGCATTACATCCCAACAATAGAGGTAAACCTCTTACCTCACAGAAGCTGACAAGTTTGCGCACTACCGGAGTAGGACAGTCAGGCGCATCATGAGGTAAGAAACGCCGATCCCACAACCAGTTTGAGATCCGGTCCGACCTCCATTGACACCACTGCCAGGTCCCTCGTACAGAGATCGATCAGTGGGAATGCTGAAACTCCTTTTACCAGCACACACGCCCTTGAGTTGCTCGTACTGGTGTCCCTGTAACAAAAACCAACATTACCCAGTCCTTTGATACAGTCTTTGACAATCCAGGATTCCTCGATTAGTGCTATGCCTGTGTGCACCGCAGTCATGCTCTTTTGCAAAACTGCAGAATCGCCTTTGCTATGGTGCAAGTTATTATGAATAAATTTGATTTGGGAGGTAGCCATTATGATTATGACATCTCCCTTAGATACTTACTCATGGTCTGCGGTCTATTCAGGATCCCGTCTGGTCACTTTAAAGGTGACCTGTCCGAGATCGTAGAAGAGCCGATCTTTGAGGTACTCCAGCACCCTCACGGCACGTCTCTAGGCCTGCTTTAAGGGAGTTAGACTGTTTGGCTGTGGGCCCGCTCCTCTGCTTCTTCTGCGTCTCAGCCTCCCCCTCCGGCGGAGTGTCCTTGTGGTCTTTCTTCCTCTTGGACACCCCCGGAGGCGTCTGCTGAGTGGCAGAAGCCGCAGCGATTCTTTCCTTAGCCAGGATTCTCTCTTTAGCCCAACCCCCCCGCTGAGTCTTTTCTTCTCCCTCAGCGCGGTACCCGTTCCTGCAGCGTTAGCTTTAGAATTCGTTCCCGACCCATGGGCTGCAGTAGAGGGTTTGCCGAGGTTGCCCTCTTGTCCAAGTATGGTTGGGGTATACCGCATCTCGTTCCCCTGAGGGCCCAAGGTCGTCGCCCGCAATACTACTTGATTGTTAATTTTTTCGGAGATAGGGATCTCCATGTCTCGATATGTTTGCACTTTTAAATCCGTTTCTTTAATCTCGTCTTGCATTTTATAAATAACCCGCCCGGTACCCTGACCCTACTGTTGATGGTCAAGAGAGCTCTGTTCCAACTTCTGGGTGCTGCCTTCCCCCGAGCCTGTCCCGGAGAATTCTGTGGCCTCGATGTAGCCCCCCCCCCCCCCGACACAGCAAGGCCCTAGTCCGGTCGCCAACCGGCACTACTATGCCCAGGGAGATTATGCGCCGGCTGGTGAGGCGGTCAGGGTCCTGTTGGCTAGACGACCCATGGTCTCTGTACTATCCGACGGTCTGAGAGTTCTAACCCAGTTTATACATTGTACCCTTAGCCAACCCGAGGAACGGCCACAAGAAAGAAGACGACGGTCCCCTGGCATTTCCAGCAATAGGTGCTCCTTGCATTGTGGTGTGATGTATGGCCCAGTGACGTGTAGTGTTTGCCTTCGTGTTAAATGTAATCGTGTGAAGTGTTAAAGAGAGCCGCTGACCTTCACCCTTCATCCCCTACAAGTAGGGAGAGGAGGAGTGGAGACCCGACCCAGAAAGCCGCTATGGGGCCTTTCACCGGTAGAGCCCGTTTATAGGGATACCCATTCACTCCCAGAGCCCGTTTATGGGGATGTCACATAACAAACAGAGAGCCCGTTCATAGGGATCTTCACTCAAACGGGTGAGCTGGGCCTAGGGTCCCCGAACATTGTCCCACACCAGTTTAAGTCTCCCCACAGACCCCAGAGAGGCCCACTACAAGGTCTTACAGACCCTAGGAAAAGTCAAACTAGATACTCAGCTCGCTTTCTTTCGTCACCTAGAGTATACAGCGGATAAAGCGGCCGAAAAGACGGCACAGTTGAGCCGTCTCATGCCGAACATGAGTGGACCATTACCGAGCAAGCGTTGACTCCTCTTGTCAGTCATTACATCCATCTTATTGTACGGTTTTAAAATATGGGCCAATGCAATGGAGAAGGACTCATGCTGGATTCGACTCATTTCCATTCCGCGTAGAGGAGTTCTTAGTATCACCAGCACCTATCGCAGGCCTCGAGACCCACAGTGCGCGCTATTGTGGGAATCATTCCGATCGACCTACACGCGATGGAATGAAAGTGAATCTACTAAGGGAAGAAAATAGGAGAGGGCAGAACTATAGTCCATAAAGAATAACGGAAACGCCCCATGGAAACATGACAATAATCCTGAACAAGCATAGCCAAGCGTAAATAGACCTTTAAGCGGGATTTTCGAATTCCTGAATATCTTCTTCGCATGCTTGGGGATTACCTAAGAAACCACTTAATAATATATGATATGGAGGATGGCCCAAAAACAAAAGAGATAACATCTGGTGCTGCCAAAGGATCAATTCTTGGATCCGACATTTGGGATGTCTCCTAAGATAGTATCTGTTTATTATTACGTTAAATTGTAGATGGATAATAATGAAGATAACAATCAAATATGCGGTGACTAGAATTTATTGTCAGACTATGCCTAAATAGGTGTGCCTCGCTCGCAATCCTCGTGGCGACTGCCGAAAAGGCAATAGAACGGAAGTGACGTATACACGATTTAGTCAAATTGATATTCAAACTTTGATTACAGTAGTCTGAAACATTACATTATATCATATAGTTAAACGAATTTCAGACATTCCGCTCACCTATCTTAGAAGATACTAATTAACAATCGTACAATGGCACTCATTCGTTTTTTTTTTTTTTTACTACTTTAAGAGTAGATTCTAGTCTATAAATAATCAACAATTCATATAACTTTAACAATTTAAAGAATAAAATTAAGCGAAATTAAACAATTAAAGTATTAAATTCTAATCTTCTTGTCGCAAAATAATTAACTTGGTAACTAGTCTTCTCAATGTTGTACCAGCAGTGCGAACTGTGACGACTCTAGGCAAGCCATCGTCACCTGTATATACTTGTAAAATCCTCCCTAGTGACCATTGTGCTGGTGGAGTAGTTTCACTGCGCAGGATGACCAGATCACCAACTTGAACTGGTTTTTTAGGATTTCTCCATTTATCTCTTTTCTGTAGAGCTTGCAGGTACTCCTGCGACCAGCGTCGCCAGTAATTCTGCGTCATTTGCTGAATGATTTACCAGAGTTTAGAGGCAGGAATGTTGACCTGTGTACAATCAGAGTCTGGAACAATATAAGAGGAGAAGTGAATAAGAAAATGTGCAGGAGTAAGTGGTTGTAGGTCAGCGGGATCATCAGACATAGGCATAAGAGGACGAGACTTTAGGCACGATTCAATTTGACAGAGTAATGTGGCAAATTCTTCATACGTTAATTTATTCTCGCCAATAACACGACGTATGTGATACTTAGTGGATTTTACACCCGCTACCCAAATGCCTCCAAAGTGAGGCGCAGCTGGCGGGTTAAAGCGCCATGCAGTCCCGTCTTTAGCCAATGTAGACGACAATTCTTGACAGTGCGTAGTTCCTTGCTTGTACATATCCTTGAGTTCTGAGTCAGCTCCCACAAACGTAGTTCGCTGGTCACTGAATAGTAAGCTACAATGGTCTCGTCTACCAGTGAAACGTCGAAAGGCGGCCAGGAACGCTGCAGCTGTATAATCAGAGACTACTTCCAAATGAACAGCTCGAGTACTAAGGCAGACAAAAACACAAATATATCCTTTATATGATTTATGACCTCTTCCTGGAGAGGTGCGAATATGAAATGGGCCAGCATAATCAACTCCCGCTTGGCTAAACGGTCGACTAGGCACAACTCTAGGAGATGATAAATTGCCCATTTGTTGATAATTCTGCGTGGCTCTGTAACGAGTACAAGTAAGGCAATTGTGTATAGTCGACTTGACTCGCTGTCTTCCCTTAATCAACCAGTACTGATTCCTAAGTGTACATAATGTGAGTTGTACGCCTCCATGAAGAGTACGCGCATGACAATCTTGAATTACAAGTTCCGTAAATTTACCTTCATAAGGCAAGATAACAGGATGTTTTTTATCAAAAGACAACAATGAATGTTTCAACCGTCCACCTACTAACAACAAACCTTGTTGTATAAATGGATTCAAACTTACTAGGCACGAAGTGTTTGGAAGTGGCTTTTGCTGTCTTAATAAATGAAATTCCCTTGAAAAATGCAAATGTTGCACTAGATAAATCCAAGTATAACGAGCTCTAGAAATTTCTGTGGCAGACAAAATCCCTTTATAGTCGGCAATTTCAATTTTATACCAATTTTGTTCAAGTATTGATGACTGGCTATTAAGTTGATTAATCTTACTTCTAGCGATATCTATGAATCTTAAAATGTAAGTCATAACTCTCAATAATTTAGATAAAGAAGAACAATCATTTAACAATTTCCAAATAAATTGATCTTTCATTTTAGCAAAATCCAAAACTGCTGTAGTACCATCAGCTAAATCTGATTTTCCTACCACCGAGGAAACGAAAGAACATTGTACATTGGTAGAAAAACTTACGTTTGAGAAAGTCTGCAATAAAGAATGAGGCCAAGAGTCTTGCTCTTGGGACAACCAATTAGGTCCTTTCCACCAAATCTGTGCCTCCTTTAACTCAGACGGTTTAATTCCTCGAGAAACAAGATCCGCCGGGTTGTCTACAGAGCGAACATGCGACCATCGGGCTTCAGGCACAAGACTGTGGATATCTGCGCAGCGATTAGCAACAAAGGTAGGCCATTTCGATGGAATTTCCTTCAACCAATGCAAGGTATCTAAAGAATCTGACCACAAATATATTTGGGGTTTGTTAGCTGCAAATAAGGGCAGAATTCGATTAACTAGTTTGGCAAGTAAATGCGCCGATAATTCCAATCATGGTATACTTAGAGTATTTAATGGAGCTACTTTAGATTTAGATTGAAGCAAGGCAATCGAAATTGATGAATCTGTAATTGTTCTCAAGTAAAGCACGGCCCCATAAGCAGATTTAGAGGCATCTGCAAATCCATGAAGTTGAAGTGATATGAAACTGGGCATGAAGCCTATTCATCGAGGAATTTCTATTTTACTAAGACAAGGCAACGGATAATACCAATCTCTCCATTGGTCGGCTTCACTATCAGGCAAAAAATCATTCCAATCTAGCTTTAAGAGCCATAACTTCTGCAAAAATATCTTAGCTATAACTATGACAGGAGCTAGCAATCCCAGTGAATCAAATAATCTAGCAACTTTAGAAAGCACAAGTTTCTTTGTCCAATCGACCACATTGCTATCAATATTTATATCGAAATGAAACGAATCTTCTACTGGATGTCATTTAAGCCCTAATATTGCAAATGATAAATCATTTTTTAATAAGATACTTGGTTCTGCAGCAAGAACATTACTAGGCAAGCAAGTTAATAACGATGAATCATTTGAGAGCCATTTACGTAGAGTGAAACCGCCCACCTTGCACAATTCTATCACTTCATTTTGTTTAAACCTAGCATCTTCTAGGCAATGACTTCCTGACAAAACATCATCCATATAAATTTCATTTTTCAAAATTTCCGCGCCTAAAGGATACCTCTCCTTATCATCATCAGCTAGCTGTTTCATAGTCCTGTTTGCTAAAAATGGGCTACAACCTACTCCATACGTTACAGTTGATAACCTATAAATTTGATCTGGTTCAGAAGTATCAAAACGCCACAATATTAACTGCCAATGTTGGTCATCATCATGTACAATAATCTGTCTAAACATTTTTTCAACATCAGCAACGAAAGCATATTTGTACTTACGCCAGGATTGAACGAGACAAGCTAAATCAGGTAATAAATTAGTACTGATATGAAGGCAATCATTTAAGCTAGAACCATTTTTAGTTTTCAAGGAACCATTAAATACTGTGCGCAGTTTTGTGGTTGCGCTGCTCTCTTTCAACACACCATGGTGAGGCAAAAAACAACAACGAGATATATCCAGAGGTTCATCTGGATCCTTATGTGAAACGAGAAACATGTGTCCAAGCTCTATATACTCAAGTATAAAGGCATGATAAGCTTCCTTAAATGCTTCATCCCTTTCAAAACGTATCTCCATTCGATTCAATAATTTAAGCGCAGCTTGATAAGTATCACCTAAAGAAGGCACATTAACAATTTTAAAAGGTAATCTTAATATATACCTTCCATCAGCTGATCTCGAATGAGTGTGTAGAAAGTGTTCCTCACGTACCTGGTCGTCTGGTGAAACGGGTTGTTTGCAAGAAACCTCCTCTTGGAGCCAAAATCTCTGCAGCAATTCATTTATATCCAACTCTACAGTACTATGCAAGACTGTTGGGGTTGTCAAACTTAGTGGACCCTGTTTGGTCGTCTCTCCAGAAATTAACCATTCTAAATGGGTTTGAGTAGCGATGGGCTCTTTCCCTTCGCCTTTGATCATTTGACCTTCCACAACTTGAGCGTATACAGCAGTACCCAACAGGACATCAATAACACCAGTCTTATTGAAGTTCGGATCAGCCAGTGTAAGCCCCTGCAGATGACTCCATCTGAACTCATTGCCTTTTGTGATTGGCTTATAGCTGCTCACCTTTGGTAACACATAGGCGACCACTTGACCAGTTATAGTCAAAACAATTGGTTTTTTTATCAATCTAAGTCTTTGACATAATGACTCTGAAATGAATGAATACTGGGCACACTGATCGAGAATCTGTTCTCCTTCATCGTTACAGACATACACCCAGGCAGTAGGTAACAGAACAGTTTCGGGATTTGAGTGTATTACCTTGACAAAGTGATTAGCAGAAGAACTAGTATCAAGCACATCTGAACTAACAGATTTCAACTCATGTGAAGCATCATTTTGATCAATGTGTATTGGTACTCTATTAGTTTCTAAATTAGTTTTAGGTTCGAAAGGCAAAAAGGTATGGTGTTTGTTATTACATTTTTTACAACGACTAGTGGAATTATAGCAAAGTTTCCTGCTCTTGACAAAGGCGTGTCTTTGAGTTACTGTTTGGGCCTTAAATTTCTCACGTTGTAAAATGAAATGTGATTTAGAACAAAGGGCACATTTAGTATTCTTATTAGAACTTTCAGTTACATGAAAATTCTTTGAAACAGTCTGAGGCTTATTCGACTGACCTTTAGATGGATTATATGAATTAATTTTCGAGGAATAGTAAGAAGTGAAGGATTTACTTTTATCGCTCGACTCGATGGTTTCTAACGCCATAATTTTTGTATCCAAAAACGTTATCAATTCCTGAAATTTAGCAGGTTCAAGAGATGACCCCATAGAAGTTTCCCATTCCTTGCGGGTCTGAGTATCGAACCGACTGGCGGTCAAATATACGATAATATCATCCTATGTATCCGTTGAACGACCGATTGCTTTCAAAGCCATAAGTGGCCCATTGGTACCGCTTAAAATTCTCTTTATTTCTGCTGAAGTCTCAGAAGCCGTACCTTTGAGCGAGATCAAAGAGGCAATATGCAATTTAACTATTCTCCTTTTATTTTCGAAATGTTTTTTCATTTTATCCGAGGCAGTATCAAAATTACCTTCCTCAATAGGCATCTCTTTAATCAATTCAAATGCTTCTCCCTCAAGGCTCATTTGTAAATAATGTAGCTTATCAATATCAGATAAATTAGTGCGAGAGGCAATTGAAGTATCAAAATAACTTTTAAATGAAGACCACTTTTTAAAATCACCTGAAAATTTAGGTAGGTCGATCTTCGGTAGCTTTGCTTCCAAAGGATCATTTTGAGTAGTAATGTTGAGAGTTCGCGATGATGAAGCAGGCAATGAAGGCATAGTTAAATTATTATAATGTTCAAGAAATTCTCCTTTTCTTTCTAAATAAACTTCCTCAGCACTATCTATGAAATTTTCTAAGAAATACTTATGTTTTAAATCCGTTGTACTTAGTTTCATAATACTATCATGAGCATCCAACAATTTTTTCCAATAATTTTCAATACTTCCAATCTGTGCAGTTGTTGCTCCTCTGGTCATTTTTGGTTGACCCTTTTTCTTAAAATTCGTAAAGGAACGATCAATTATACTTAATAATTCCTTTTGCGATTTTTCAAATTTATCCATAATACCTTTTATTTATTTAATGCGTTGCAATAATTAATTAAGTTGTAATTAAGAGTACTGGAATAAATTGTAGAGTATGACAATCAATCCAAAAAACGATAATCAATTCAAAAATACGACGATCAATTCAAAATGCGATGATCAATCCAAAGTACGATAATCAATTCAAAGTACGACAATTAATTCAAATGCTAACAATAATAGCAATCAATTGTCAAATAAAAGCGAGCTAATTCTCAAAGTAAATAGTACATCAATATAAGCATGTAGCACTCAAACACAATTCAAATAAAGGTTCAACTCTAATACGCATGCTAGCAAGGCAAGAAGAAGCACTGTACACAGGAAGGCAATGTACATGTGAAAGAAAACAAACTATTCTACAGTAAGTCTTAGCGTTCGCAAGCTGTTATGTAAATAAAGGGACAATGTCAACTCTCAAAACAAGCCAAGCAATGCATAAATGCATTCCAATGGAAAAGGCACTCAAACAAATAAACTGCTTGAGCAGTCCAAACCATGTTGTTTTAAGCTGATATTATTCAGCTGTAGAAAACGCAGCGCCAATGCAGCTCCAAAACGCTGTTATTTTGGCGTTGTTTTTCCGTCGGTCCATGAGGCAAGCACGAAGATGGTACGAAAGGTAGACACCAATATGTGTCCCCCACTCAACGGCGAGCCTGGAGAATCCGGGAGTCCGTATTATACTCGCAGCTAGGCAAAGCGAATGAGGTGTGAGGAGGAGGCGACGATAGCTGGATTCTCCGCTATCCCTACTCATAGACGGCTTCCCACGAAGTTAGGCGGCTTAATACGACACCTTCCGAAGACGTCGTAATTTTCGTCGCGCAACAAATGACCCAGTATGGCCGAAAAACTATTGTCTTCTCTCTTGCTCTCCTTTGTCACGGAGATTTAGAAAGATGGCTAGATAACGCTTGGATTAACTAGCACTATCAAGCAGCGTAGAGGCAAGTATGAATTTATACCTCTCACTGACGCGGATGCGATATAGGCACTGACAAAGCTTCAAATCACTTGTCTTTACTGATTTAGTAAAGGAACTTTTCCACGCTAAATAACAATTAATATGCTAATGGCGGCACGTGAGTCCCCTGTAGCGTCTTCTTAATTTTCCACTCAGCAGAGCACACTTTTCCAATTTCCACAATCCCGACTGCGAAGGACCAATGTTTATTATTACGTTAAATTGTAGATGGATAATAATGAAGATAACAATCAAATATGCTGTGACTAGAAATTATTGTCAGACTATGCCTAAATAGGTGTGCCTCGCTCGCAATCCTCGTGGCGACTGCCGAAAAGGCAATAGAACGGAAGTGACGTATACACGATTTAGTCAAATTGATATTCAAATTTTGATTACAGTAGTCCGAAACGTTACATTATATCATATAGTTAAATGAATTTCAGACAGTATCCTACGTATGAATCTTCCCGAGGGCACTTTCCTGTTAGGGTACGCTGACGAAATAGTGTCCATCATCATTTCCGGAACAATGAAAGCCGCTCAGATACTGCTGAATCAGGTCATGCGTCGTATCCTCTCCTGGATGAGAAACCATTGGTTCGAGCTTTCCACAACTAAGACAGAGATCACGCTGCTAACTAAGAAGCACATCAACACCGCGTGCCTGTTCCAAGTAGGAGGTGCGACGATCCAGGCCAGACACTCTGTAAAGTACCTGGGGGTGACGCTGGACAACAAACTCACCTTCAGGGAGCATATAAGAATTGCTGCCAACAAAGGTGCAGAGGTGACGGCAGCGCTGAGCAGATTAATGACCAATACTAACGGGCCACAGCCCTGCAAGAGGCGCCTGCTCATGCGTAATGCCAAGGCCGTAATGTTATAGGGATCGGAAGTCTGCGCCGACGCACTGAAGATGTAGTGCCACAGAAAGTGGCTAGCAACAGTGCAACGGAGAGCGGCTCACCGAATATCGTGAGCATTACGCCGAATATACTCTTACCGCACGGTCTCAAACCGCGGCATTCATAGATGATGGGGTCATTCCCATCGAGCTGCTGGCGCAGGAGAGGAAATTGGTCCACCAGCAGAAGTCAGTCTTATAGTGAGATCTTGGAAGTATCACGCCAAACAACATGATCGAGCGAATTCTCCAAGGACGGGAGAGCTGGGCAAAGAAGCCTTCTATAGAAGCGAAGAAGAGATAAGAACAAAAAAAAACAGATCAAGGAGAACAGGCCTACACAAGCCAACAAACGTGGCATCACCCCGAAATGCTGAAAGGCGGTGCCGGGGTGAGTTCCAACGTCACAGGATAGGGTTATACAGGATTAGTGTGTAAGAATCTCACATTCCCCGAAAATGCGGCCCCTCCGGGAGTCTCCTGGCGGACATATTAACCGCGAGGCGGCCGGGGCCATCGCACGCGGGTCCGGGTACAAAACTAGATCCGGACCTGCGCGTTGGCGATATCCCCCGTTGATGCAAGATTCCTGATAAATTTCCCTCGAAAAAAAAATATTATTATTATTATTACTATTATTATTATCGCACGGTCGTTGGACTCGCAGTGCTCGTTACTGCAGGAATCATCCCGCTCGACCTACACGCGCCGGAGCGAAAGCGAATCTACGAACGGAAGAAAACGGAGATGACATAACAACAGTCCATAGAGAGGAACGGGAACGCACCTTGGAACGGAACCTTGACGCTACCTGACCCAATTTTTGAGTGTTCATGTGTACTTCTGCTCCTACCTCAATTGTATGGGTTCCGCTTATCGCGACGATGCGTTTCACACGTTTTTCGTATGAGAAAAGTGGAACGAAGAAAGTACAGCTCTTCTCGGCTCTGTCGGACAATTCACGCCTGAAGCCATCGTGGGCGAAATTTGCCGAGACGGTCCTACGACAAAAGAAACGGTACCTAGACAGGGCAACCGACGAAGGTATGGATGAAGTGCTGGGAGACGCTCCGACACCCAAACATAACCCAAGGGCATCGGACAACTCCATGTAAATGGACGTGGTGGGATAAGATGGGACGCTTTCTTAACCGGAAGAGGCACAGTTTTCTCTCAATTTATGAATGTCGCGGGGAGGGACTGGAAAACTTATCCTTTCAGTATGGAGATGGAATGTGCCGGTTTGAATATGCGACGGGTTAGATTTAAAACTATAAACATAATTTGTTTCAGATGAAGGGGACAGTAGTTTGCTTATACGATACAAGAATGGCACCATCCTGAGGTAATGTGATCAATACTTCCAGGGCGGATTATGCCAGAAGAGAGAAGGGAGGTAGGTTTTAGTGTGTCGGTTCGTGATGCTGCGGCCGTGTAGTTTTCCCGGATTTTTGTTTATTTTATTTTACGACCTAGATTATACACACGGCGGATGTATCTCCAACCAGCCCCATACTATGCGGCTGTGCGGACCTACTTGGGTGTGCCTTAGATGAGATTTCCTATCCTCCTCGAAAATAAAAAATAAAAAAAATTATTATATCTCCGAAGCCAGACCTGAGGAGGATACCAGCCTTCAATCTCCGCTAACTCGGCAGCTCTTCAATCTTTTTTTTATCGAGAGAGAGAGAGAGAGAGAGAGAGAGAGACGCAGCGTCCTGTCTAATTCCATTATCTTCTAAATAAAAAGTATGTCAATTATTAAATTTTGGTATCTTTATTTCCATAGTTCTTCTCTTCTTTGTTCTATATATATATATACTTAAATAATCCTCCGTGAGTACGCAGTGCCGAAGTATAGATACATGTAGTTAAACAACTTCTTCTTTCCTCTGTAGATAAATTTCAGTACCAAAACTATGGTATAAATCAAATCTATCCTTTTATCTTTAGAGATCTTCTTTCCTCTAGTACACAAAGATTAGTAATTCAAGTCTTGCGCTATTGCACGCAAGTGTAGGCGCAAAATAAAATCAATTTAAAATAAATATATTTGCGCTTCATGCATCTGTCATATAAATACTAAACCAATAAACCTTAAATCCATAAACCCTAAGCGATACACCTTAACTTCAAACTCTAAACCCATGAACCTTAAACTCATAACCTAAACACAAAAAACCTTACATCCATAAACCCTAAATCCATAAATTGTAAATCTTTAACCCATAAACCCACAATTCTAAAAACCTGAACCCATAAACCATAAATGCATAGGCCTGAAACATATATAATCAAGATTCATAAGCCCCGAAGCTATAAACCCTAAACCCATAAACCTGACACGTATAAATTTTAAACAAATAAACCCTAAACTAATATACCCAAATCAAATCCTAAGCCCATAAGCTCATAAACTCAAACCCCATAAACCTAAATCTAATAAACCCTAAACTCATTAAGCTTTAACTTATAAACCCATTAAGGTGGTTATACAGCAAATTTTGAAAAATATTCTAGTTAAATGATAAAAATTATTTAAATTGGAACTAAAAATTTTCAATGAAAATTTATGTTCTTTCAAAATTGACCTTGAGCGTGGGACTGCAAGTATAGCATTAAACAAATTATAATATCTAACACCTGTACCATAAAGAACTGTGAACTCCAAATTTTTAAAAACACAATTATAACGAAAAAAAAAATTGTATTGAATTTTTATTGTAAACATAACCTAATAAAACACATTTTCAAGTCTATTCATGAGCAACACTTTCTTAATAATTTTTTTTGAAAAATCGGAGTTCATGGTTGTAATGCGAACACGTTGCATAAGATATCCTGAAAATTTCAGATTGACTCATTGTAATGCTATGCGCATAAAACTTGCTGAATATTGGAAAACTATAAATGGAGAAAATCGCACTTTTGTAAAAATAAGAAATAAGTTTCTGTTTATTTTAAAACAAATTTTTCTATCGCAGAATATCAATCCAATTTTTTTCTAATATTTTCTATGTTTTCTGAAGCTTGTCTGCAGAGTAAAGAGCAGATTTGGGCACAGGTTAGGATTCGGTTAATGTAGGAACACGATGGAATGTGTACAATAAAGGTCGGAGGAAAAATACGTATAAATAACTATTAAGTCCATTAAAATAATTTATATGGCCAATATTGTCAATACAAAATCATTTTTGATCTAAAAATATACAAAGTATCAGAAAATGAAATAAAGAATAATCGAGTTTTTCATAATTCTGAAAAGTTTTATGCTATCAATACTCAATAATGTCGTAAATTTACCGTTGTAAAACGTCAAAATCTAGACCCTACACGTCACAATAAATCATTATTTTCAATTCAATATTTATTAAAGAATCTTTGTTCTTAACACGATTCTAGGTGACACAATGATCGAATTTCTTTTTTCAACGGTTATGAAACTCATTTTGTAATATATTACAAAATAAGCGGAGAACCTTTTGCTTAAATTCATTTTATTATTTTTTTTTCAGTTATCCAATCGATTTTTAAAACAAAAATTTAATTTTTAAAAAAAATTGATTGGCACTACAAAACATCGAAAATTCGGTTAGTAGTCCAGTCAAATTAGTTTTTGAGGTATCAATAATCCCAATGACATCGGCTAAGGGCTTAAATTGTTCGGAAGAGTGTCTAGAATGATAATCTGAAGACGTGAACAATGGATCCCGTAAGCTTTATAAACAATTAACAATTAAAGTTGGATTTCTGCACTTTGTTTCTTATTTCGCTCTGTATCTTGGAAAGTATTGATTTTAGAGGAAAAAGTTATTAAAAAAAGTTGTTCGTTATTAAATTTTCTATAAAAAAGTCACGGAGAGCACATTTCTATCTATTATAGTTTCTTTGCAAATTGCAAAAGAACGCTAAATTCGTGAAAATTGAAAATTGTTTATAACTTTTTAGAAAATTAATATTTTTCAATCATATTTCAGAAAAATATAGTACTCAAGTAATAGAAATAGCATGCAAAATTTCAAGTCTCTATTCATTATAGTTTTTTCTAAAATAATAGCTATATTTCGCAATTTTTTTTTTTTCACGGTACTGGCAAATGTTAAAAAATCAGTCAGTTTAGTCGCCCTTGTTCATACGCAATCTAGAAGAGTTATATTTTAATAAACTTTTTCGAGAACTGCAAAATTTTAATTAGGGGCTCTCTGGGATGTAAATGTTTATAAAACGTTTAATTAACTTTTTATGTAGGAGACAATATTTTAGTCCGATTTTAATCAAACAAAATTCATTGCAAAGCGGCGATTTTTATCTTAATTTTGAAAAAAAATCGTTTTTCTACGAGCATTAGGAGCCAAGATACATTTTTTTTATAATAAGCCATTGCTCAGTACACAAATGAGATATTGCAAATTTTCAAATTTGCTGCTACAGTTGAAAACTTGTACCTTTAGGATAACTGCCACTCGTAACTCTAAAATCAATTTTTAACTACAAATTCAATGTCGGAAAGCAATGACCGCTCAACGGCGGCCGATCAGCAGCGCGGGAGACGGAGTGGGGGCACCGCCGCGCGCTCGAGTCTCAAAGCTGACAAACTTACTTCAAATCGTAGCGCTCGGAAAAAATCGCCGTAAATCGGTCAATTTTTATCGTATCTTGCTCTTTTTTTTTTAATTTGGGGTAGCGCGAGTAAAAAATAACATTGGTGTCATTACTTTTAGTCAGTTAATTTATAATAATTAAACCTTTAAAATGTAATAAATTTCATTTTATCATTTTTTCCTGCATCAGAATCGCTTTTTACATTACATTAAGAAAGTTTCGTTACTATTTACACATTCTTTTAATTATATTATTCATTTGCTTTTGAAGATTCCTATTTTTACTTTTATTCTCTGGAAAAAATTCAACTCAATCGTATTTCAAGTAGCGACGATGACAATTCAAATTTAAAGGTTCAGAAGCATTGATGATCTCGACAACAATATAACTGTGTGGGACAACGTAGACGTCATAAAATTTTATTATGTCTGCTAAAATCTGGAAACTTCGAAATAATTAGTCTAGGCGACGCGCTGGCGGGCTCCACCCATAAATTTCCTTATAGTAGTATGGGGGTATTTATAGGTGGAGCCCGTCGCCGTAGTACTACGTACGTACCTGAAAGATGATTTCTACGAATAAAACAGTTGCTATGGTGGGGGTAAAAGGGACGGCAGGTAGAAATTCGACCGTTAGGATACAAAGCCGTAAGATTTGGCAGTTGCGAAGTAGCATCGGTGCAGAGCACAGTGAATTTTTGCTTGTGAGTGATTTTTGAATATTTGTGAATACGGTGAATTTTTAGATGTGAATAAAATTACTGTATTATATTTTACTATTAATAGTTAACATTACTTCAATCCATTACTATTCTCTCAATTCGCAAAAATTCATTTAAATAAACGTAATCCCAACTATTCATTAAAATATAAAATATAATTTATTATTTAATAATTAAGAGTACTTCAAATCATTAACACTTACCTAACACGTAGAAAACACTAATAATACTGATGCATTAGAAACAACAGTTTGCAATAGATTCACAATAATCAGAAAATATTCACATCTAAAAATTCACCGTATTCACAAATATTCAAAAATCACTCACAAGCAAAAATTCACTGTGCTCTGCACCGATGCTACTTCGCAACTGCCAAATCTTACGGCTTTGTATCCTAACGGTCGAATTTCTACCTGCCGTCCCTTTTACCCCCACCATAGCAACTGTTTTATTCGTAGAAATCACCTTTCAGGTACGTACGTAGTACTACGGCGACGGGCTCCACCTATAAATACCCCCATACTACTATAAGGAAATTTATGGGTGGAGCCCGCCAGCGCGTCGCCTAGACTAATTATTTCGAAGTTTCCAGATTTTAGCAGACATAATAAAATTTTATGACGTCTACGTTGTCCCACACAGTTATATTGTTGTCGAGATCATCAATGCTTCTGAACCTTTAAATTTGAATTGTCATCGTCGCTACTTGAAATACGATTGAGTTGAATTTTTTCCAGAGAATAAAAGTAAAAATAGGAATCTTCAAAAGCAAATGAATAATATAATTAAAATAATGTGTAAATAGTAACGAAACTTTCTTAATGTAATGTAAAAAGCGATTCTGATGCAGGAAAAAATGATAAAATGAAATTTATTACATTTTAAAGGTTTAATTATTATAAATTAACTGACTAAAAGTAATGACACCAATGTTATTTTTTACTCGCGCTACCCCAAATTAAAAAAAAAAGAGCAAGATACGATAAAAATTGACCGATTTACGGCGATTTTTTCCGAGCGCTACGATTTGAAGTAAGTTTGTCAGCTTTGAGACTCGAGCGCGCGGCGGTGCCCCCACTCCGTCTCCCGCGCTGCTGATCGGCCGCCGTTGAGCGGTCATTGCTTTCCGACATTGAATTTGTAGTTAAAAATTGATTTTAGAGTTACGAGTGGCAGTTATCCTAAAGGTACAAGTTTTCAACTGTAGCAGCAAATTTGAAAATTTGCAATATCTCATTTGTGTACTGAGCAATGGCTTATTATAAAAAAAATGTATCTTGGCTCCTAATGCTCGTAGAAAAACGATTTTTTTTCAAAATTAAGATAAAAATCGCCGCTTTGCAATGAATTTTGTTTGATTAAAATCGGACTAAAATATTGTCTCCTACATAAAAAGTTAATTAAGCGTTTTATAAACATTTACATCCCAGAGAGCCCCTAATTAAAATTTTGCAGTTCTCGAAAAAGTTTATTAAAATATAACTCTTCTAGATTGCGTATGAACAAGGGCGACTAAACTGACTGATTTTTTAACATTTGCCAGTACCGTGAAAAAAAAAAATTTCGAAATATAGCTATTATTTTAGAAAAAACTATAATGAATAGAGACTTGAAATTTTGCATGCTATTTCTATTACTTGAGTACTATATTTTTCTGAAATATGATTGAAAAATATTAATTTTCTAAAAAGTTATAAACAATTTTCAATTTTCACGAATTTAGCGTTCTTTTGCAATTTGCAAAGAAACTATAATAGATAGAAATGTGCTCTCGGTGACTTTTTTATAGAAAATTTAATAACGAACAACTTTTTTTAATAACTTTTTCCTCTAAAATCAATACTTTCCAAGATACAGAGCGAAATAAGAAAAAAAGTGCAGAAATCCAACTTTAATTGTTAATTGTTTATAAAGCTTACGGGATCCATTGTTCACGTCTTCAGATTATCATTCTAGACACTCTTCCGAACAATTTAAGCCCTTAGCCGATGTCATTGAGATTATTGATAAAAATTTATCGTTTTGAATCTAATTTGACTGTACTATAGGTCCATAAAGATACATTATGCACTATTCTTTATCTGTTTCGTAAATGATTATATGGAAAAAATGTTACCTATAGAAAGGCAGTATAAATTCACGTTGCAAATCAAAATTCAGTCCAAAAACATTGTTCCTCAAAGCATGCTAAGTCACAACTTTTAAAATAGCTACCAAAAATATTAAATATTCAATAAATATTAAATATTAGAGTCTTTATTATATGGACTTTTAAGTATATACAATAATTTTTTTTATTTTCAATACAAATGGCGGCGTTCTAGGTAGCCATCGGAGCATACTTCTTTTAGGTTCTCCACGGCAGGCAGTTAAAGTTGAGCACATCGTATCCTAGGACAACAAAAATTCTTTTATTATCTACATTGAATTTACTTGCCTGCACGTCACTTCTCTCCTACCTCTTTCTTTATTTCCTTGCATGTTTTTTCTTTGTATTTCTCTCCTGGTTATATCCTTTCTTCCTCCAATTTTCGTTCACGTTCATCTTAGATTGCGTCGTTTCGTTCTTGAAGTAACTTATCCGGACTCTTTTCTCTCTCCTGCTTTTCTTCTATTTATATCCTTAAACTTTCTCTCATATTTACCAGTGCTTCCACAATGGATTTTTCCCATTCTTTCTCTTCTTGAGCTGTTTCTCTTGAAAATAAGCTGTCATAGTATACTCGTTTTAATGCTTCTTTTCTCTTGTCTAATTCTATTTTATATTTTTCTACTTTTATTCTGCTTTGCTCTTTTAGCCATTTCCGTCGTTGTGCTTCAATTTATATTTTCATTTCTTCTCTTAACTCGTTAAGTTGACTTGTGTACGTGGCACGTAATTATCTCACTCGTTGCTCGCTGCGCATCTTACTTTATTCCTCTCTTCTTTTTATTTCAGCATCTCTCTTTTTGTATTTTCACTGGTCTGCTTGTAGTGTTTTAAATTCTTCTCTTCTCCGTTCTTGTTTTCTTTGTATTTCAAAGAATGTGTATACCTTGTTGAGTTGGATTTTTTCACTGCGTCGTCTCTGTGGGGTGTATCTTTGACGTACCGTATATTACGAGCACTATTGCTTTTCTCCGCATTTTTCGCGTTTGATGCTGTTTCACTCTCACTGTTGGAAATTTTGAAAATTTTGGAAAATTGTTATTTTGAAGATGAAATTGTAATTTAATTCAGTAAGTAAATGGTATACTTAAAAAAGGGTCTTACATGCACTTGTCAAAAAAGTACGTTGTGTAACAAGGGGGAGGGCAATTTCTATCTCGGGTGATGATTTTAGTACTCGTCTCCGTCAAAGGCGCCCTCGACCACAACTCATGTTAAAATTATCTCACCCTCGCTAGAAATGCATGCCCGCGCTATATATACGTCATAACTAGCTTAATTCTTTACGCCGGGAAAAAATCGTTAATTCACGAAAATTTACGCGTTTCTTCCAATACGTGAATAAGAAAGGTAATAGCTCGAGCCACGCACGTTCCTACACGTTTGACCTTCGTTGGGATCTAATATCAAGAAAACAAACCATTGTACAGGTACAAACACGCAGCTGCATGAAAACAAAGAGGCCCAATATGCAGTGCACCGCCGCAAACATTTAAAGTCAAGCACCTCTTAACGACGTAACGATCTCCCTCGCAGTGGGCGCTAATCCCCATGCTAGTGCCATAAACGTTTAGCACCCAGTACCGTTACTCATATATGCACTTGGGCCTTCACGACCTGTGTTCTCGGAAATCTCCACGAGCACGACATGTGCGCCCGAAGGTACATTTGGGCCTTCCAGATAAATCGTGTCACGTACACACTTCTGCCAATAACCAAGGCTAGGGCAGGGGTGAAGATACAGTCCTATTGGCTTCCCCTTCCCTACTCATCAGCTCCCCTCTCCGGTCACCTACGCCACGTCACCCCTTGTGCAGCATCGTCAAGTGTGACATCGCGGTCAGTTCAAGTTCGTCAGCACGACAGAGAGCATTCTACATGTTCTGAGTTCTTTTCCGTCGCTGTTCTCTCGTTCGCGAATAAAACCGATTAATTTGTACACATTACTTTAACGTTCGGTTCACAATTCTCTTTTATACGTTATAAGCGCGGGCATCGCGTTACATTACGACGCAACGTCGTACACTGCCTCCGGGAGGTCGAGTTTTAAACACTATACAGATTGCGACGCAACGTCATACACTGCCTCCGGGAGGTCCAGTTTTATACGCTATACAGAGCTACAAAACTGTACCTGCAGGTCGTGCAACGCGACTCTGTTCAAATCAATACACATATGGCGGTCGTGTAATACGACCCGAAGAGAATCAATCCCACAGTGGATTTTGTCTGTTACCCACACAAATATGCGTAAACACATATACATATATACATATAAGACTCACACCTTCAATATTTTTCATTAACTTTTATTTCTTCCACAGCTTGTATTTTCTTTCTTCGAGAGAGGTTTTATGCCGCAAGGCTTTCCTCTCTCTCTCTCTGACCCCAATAAATTTACATCATTAGTGGCTCATAACTCGAGTTTATTCATTTAAATGTGCCATTCCTTGTTTTACGTTAAAACGATTCAAATATCGGGTATTTTCCACGTTGGAAAATTCTCAACCTACAAAACAGAGCATATAAGATAAAAGCAAATTTAATTATATACAAAACATTAATATTCATTGTAAGAACTTTCATTTCTTTTTTTTGTTATTTCCATATTCTTTTCTTTCAAAAGATAAAATAAGTCGAATTATTAATTGCCACCACTTCTTATACTAGAAGCAAACAAAAACTTCCAAATTGTCTAATATTCAGAGTTCCTCAAAAATTTCAGGACCATGTTAACCAAACTTTGAACAGGTCATGAAATAGTTTAATTATACTCAGCATATGTTGTACGTTGAAACTGGTTTCCACTCTTCAGTCAAAGATATCGCTAACGTCGTATTTGAGAAAATAAAGTCAATATAGGAAATTGCTGAAATACCAACATTATCTATAACAAGAATTATTCAGCAAATCCTAAATTATCATACATAGTGCAGATTACTACTTCAGATACCTAGAAATAAAAGAGGTCTTATCTTTAATAGTAAGCTAATGAATTAGAAGTTTAATTTTTTGTTTAATGTTTTCCATCACGTCCAAAATACCAAAATGGCTATTGGAGGAATAGATTTCCGATCTACAAACATCTTTTAAAACTGACAAGAAAGGAAATAAAGAAGGAAAGAAAGATTGATGTTTTTTTTTTCAAAAATAAGCAGGCGATGGTATTGCTAATACTTCGCTACTTATTAACATTCCCGAATCATTGATTACTGAATATGAAAATAGGTCTGCAAATGAATTCGATAGTTTCGATTTACGGTTCTAGGCACTTACATGCACGATAAGTATTACACGTTATTTATCTCGGTGAATTAAGGCTACGATTCAGTTAAGTTTACGGATAACATTAGGGTAGGAAAACTAGGTTTACAACGAATTATGCAAGCAAAAGAGTATAAATTATCATCTCTTAGAGTTTCTAATGTTTCTGCTGCTATGAACTTTGCAATCGCTCAATATTACAAAATGATTGATTAAACAAATGTATTGTCATCTGAGCCATCTGTATTGCGACATATACGAACTGAAGATTCTAAACGACGAAAAAGGATAGAAGTTGCTTTATGAAGTGAAAAATAAGAAATTTTAAAATTTCCTTGTCACATTCAAATTATTGAGAGGTATTTAAAGACTGTTTTAGAGGCAGCAAACAAATGTCGTGGTAAGAAACTCCGAGTCGGCTTTATAAGATTTACTCTTCTATTGAGGCAAACTATGCTAAATTTTGATAAAAAGTCAGACTCAAAACCAGAGTAATGTCATTCTTGAATATGGTAAGATGGTTAAGTGAGGAGGTATGAGATTCGATGTGCAATCACTTCCACGAAACATGCATAAATAAGTTAAGAGCTCTGTATATACATACGAATAGAATCATAATTTTATACTTTTCTTATTGTGTAATTTTAAAAAGCGCAATGGCATTTTAATTTTTTCGACATTTTGAAGCATCTGTTGATATGAAAAAATGCTGCCGAATGATTTGGCACTCTCCTTTCTCAAAAAGATCTTTTTAATTTTACTTTTGTAATATTTCAGAATCGTTTCTGCATTCATTTTTCTGATATAAAAAAACGTTGAAAAGAGAATTTCCAAAAAATGTATTTATAATAATTTCATGAATGAAGTTACGGAAATATTACTCTCTTATTTTATGTCTCGGTCTACGAAATGTTACATATATTTTACTCCAAGTGATAGTTTAATCAGTTTTTTTTATAATAATTTCATGAATGAAGTACGGAAATATTACTCTCTTATTTTATGTCTCGTCTACTAAATGTTACATATATTTTACTCAAAGTGGTATTTTAATAATTTTTTTTTATAATAATTTCATGAATGAAGTTACAAAAATATTACTCTCTCATTTTAAGTCTCGTGTATTAAACTTTTATCAACTATATTAAAGAATTTTTTGCTTTCCAAACTATTGCTGTTAAAATGTTTTTTTTTAAGTTTTGTGTTGCCGAGATATCAGTTTTTAGCAATTATATAGCAATTTTTATCAATAATATTAAACATTTTACATTATGCACACTTTAATGCTTGACAATGTTTTTAGCGAGTATATCTATATACTTAATAAATTATCACTGTTACTTTGAAAGAAAAATATAAAAAGTCTTTTAAGATTTCGTTGTCCGACAAAATGCATTTTCTTAACATTTTATTTATTTTTGCTTATGAATCAATGACTCTTGCAACTTGAAAATTTTCAGAATTATAGTTATATATAAAACTAATATAAAATAAAAATTTCATTGAATTTTGTCATTTAATTTTCGAGAAATAGAGGCTAAAAAAAATTATTAAACACACAGTATATCAAATGGAAAACAGTATATTTAGAATCTTTTCCGGGATCAAATTGAAGGATTCTATAAGTACTTTATGGTGAAAAAAATTCGCTTCGCGCAAAACATTTCTTTATCAACAAATTTTCAAAAAACCTAAATTTACAAATTTCGAAAAATGTATATAAAATCAAAATAAGAATATTGGAATGCGGATGAGCGACACATACACACATACACACACATCTTCATACAGCGGACATGTTTTGAGAGTAACTTTTCTTTTATCAAAACAATGCTTTCTCTTTGAGAAAGCAATAACAAGAATGTAGTGTTATCATATGTGATATAATTTTAAAGTGAGTTATCAGAGTAAATAAATATCGCATTGAAAAAGTATCAAACTATTTTTAAAAACTAACTACGGGATGTTACACATTAGCATGAAAAAACATCAAAGGCAAAAAAAATTGCTAAAATAATTGTTTGTAATTTATTTACAAAATTGTTTAAAAATGATTTGTAGGAAAAACTAATAGAGAAAACTAAAAAGTAATACTAAAACATGTACCACATGTACATAAAATTATAAACAATTAGATTTAGTGTGTACCCATTACACCCGACTGGCGCTATTAGTTTTTCCTGAAAATCATTTTTAAAAACTATCTTTTAAACAAATTCCTTCTAAAAAATTATTTTATTCATTTCTTTTTCCCAATAATGTTCTTTCATGCTAATATGCAGCACCCCGTGGTTAATTTGGCGATAGCGTGGCTAGGTTAGCCATGGGTTTGAATAGGTTAATAAAGTGCAAAAACTTTATTGGAAGGTTGGCAGATCTAAACTAATTATCATGTATGAGAACTTTTCCTCACTATTAATTTTCCCAGTTCAAAAAAAGCATATTTTCGATCGAGTCTAATAATCAGGCTTGTGAGCAGCATTTTCTCACCACTCATTCCCCAGTGATGGATGGAAGGTATAGGGTAAGATTACCTCTTAGGTAATGCTTATCAAGCTTTGTTAAGTATGTTGAATTATTTGGAGAGTCGTTTTCAGAGGGATCCAGCATTCAAGGAAGCTTTTTACGCCTTTATGTATGAATATAAAGATCTAGGACGCATTTCTCTCGTTTCAAATCGGGATCTAGATGTGCCTCTTGATATTTTCCGTTGTCGTTTTCTACTTCATCATGGCCTACTGAAGAAGAGCAGTACGACTACTAAATTACGTGCAGTATTTAACGACTCCATAAAAATAAAAGCTGGTATTGTATAAATGTGTGAATAAATGACTCTATACGGGTACCAATTTATTGCTTGATTTGACCAATCTTGTTCAGTCCTGGTATATGTACGAATTTGCTTTCGCTGATAATGTCGAGAAAATGTTCCGATAGATGGTTGTACATAACGATGATCAACTTTAGTAGTTCATATTGCGACTTTTGATATCTCCAAACCAGTTCAAATTTACAGATTAGAAACTATAGCGTATGGAGTAGGTTGTAGTTCTTACTTTAAAAATTTTCACAATTTTCCAAAATTTTCCAAAATTTTTAAAATTTTTTGAAATTAAATTTTTTTTTTAAATTTGTAAAATCCTTTATAATTTTTTCAATAGCGGGCGAAAAGTACCTACTTTATTTTTTTTCTACTTAAAAAACGCGAAAATCGTGCGTGTATGACAAAAAATATCTAGTGAAGGTTTGAAAAGAGAAATACCCGTTTGGTGCAGAGATTCTTAAAGATAAAATCTATATGGATGATCCTTTGTCTAGAGATCATTGTCAAGAGGGTACTTAACTTAAGCAAAAGGAGGTGATAGAATTATGCCAGGTGGGCGGTTTCTTCCTTCTCAAATAGCTTTAAAATAATCCATCTTTTGTATCTTGCTTATCTAGGAACTCCTTAGCTGCTGATCTAAATAGTATGTTCGAAAATGATTCCTCATTTGCTATGTTGGGTCTTAAATGACAACCAGTTGGAGATTCGTTTTACTTTAGCATATTTGTTGATAATTATATAGTCAATTTGACTAAACAATTTGTTCTCTCCTATGTGACTAAATTATTTGATCCGCTTGGGTTGTTAACGCCGATTTGCATCCCTAAAGACCTTGAGCATACCTCGTTTGGAGCTATCGGCTGCAAATTTACTAGCTAAGCTACTTAATCGGATTTTGCCTATGTTTGTAGATATTAAACCTCAAATGTTTTTATCATCAGATTCAATAGATACTTTGCATTGGCTATGAAAGATTCCTTCAAAATAGTCTACTATTGTTGCCAATCAATGCACGGATATTCACAATCTTGTGCCTGATGCTCGTTGATCCCACGTACGATCAGAAGATATTACAGCAGACTTATAAGGGTAGACCATGGAGTCCGGATCTTCGATTTTGATAAAACTTTGGGGATCGACTTTTGGAACCTAAAAATGAAGAACAGTACCCTTAGTTTTATTCAATGGGTCTTTAAATCTGAGTTAGTGCCAAAAAACATTAGCGTTGCTCGGATGGGCAATGCTAAAAATCAAATATATATACGAGGGTAGTTCAATAAGTCTTTAGAATGACCAACAGATGGCGCGCGAATCACTCCAAATCATCTGTTTTCAGTCAGCACCACTCCCGACTAGATATATGGTGCAGTCACAGTCCACATCTTCTGAGTTTACGTGTTTTTATAACCAATTGAAAAAAAAATTGCTTGTTAAGAAAAATGGAAAAAAACGAGTTCAGAGCGGTAATTAAACATTTTCATTTAAAGGGTTTAACTCCATATGAGATAAAAAATGAATTGGACTCAGTTCATGGCACATCTGCCCCTGCCTTAGCAACGGTTTATAACTGGGTAAATGAATTTAAGCGTGGTCGTACATCAATAAGTGACGAACCACGTTCAGGAAGGCCCGTAGAATCAACAACTCCCGAAATCATCAATAAAATCCACGATATGGTGTTGAAGGATAGAAGATTAAAAGTGCGTGAGTTAGCTGAGTCCACAAGGATATCTATAGGTGCAGTTGTTTCAATTCTACATGAAAAATTAGGCATGAAAAAGCTATCGGCAAGATGGGTGCCGCGTTTGCTCTCAGCTGAGAATAAACGCAATAGAGTGGTCGCCTCTGAGGCTTTTTTGGCGCGCATAAGTCGGAATCCTGAGGAATTTTTTCATCGATTTGTGACTGTGGATGAAACATGGATACACCACTACACTCCTGAGACAAAGGAACAATCCAAACAGTGGATTTCCACAGGCGAACCAGCTCCAAAGAAGGCAAAGACCGTAAAGTCAGCTGGTAAGGTTATGGCTACAGTTTTTTGGGATGCACGTGGAATTATACTTATTGACTACTTGGAAAAGGGTAAAACAATTACTGGTGAGTATTATGCATCATTATTAGAGCAGCTGAAAGAAGAAATTAAAAAAAAACGACCACATTTGGCGAGAAAAAAATTCTCTTTCATCACGACAACGCCCGAGTTCACACATGCTTCGTTTCAATGGCTAAAATTGAAGAACTAAAATTCGAATTGGTCGAACACCCACCGTATTCACCAGATTTAGCCCCCAGTGACTTTTTCTTATTTCCAAAGTTGAAAAAATGGCTCGGTGGACAGAGATTTACGGACAACGAAGACGTCATTGCCTCTGTAAGTGCTTATTTTGAGGAACTTCCGAAAACGCACTTTTCTGAAGGATTAAAAAAACTTAAAAAGCGATTGACCAAGTGTATAGAGCTCCAAGGAGATTATGTTGAAAAATAAAAAAAAATTTACCCAAAAAAAATTGTTTTTATACTTTATTCTAAAGACTTATCGAACTACCCTCGTAAATCTACTGTACAAAGGTCCATTGGACAAAAACACGAGTATTGGGCTTCATTTTTAGGTATCAGAAAACGATCCCTAAACTTTCATCAAAATCGACCCGGACTCCGTGGTCCCTCCTTGTTAGTATCACGAGGCGTTAAACCTTTAGAGTTATCTCAGTTACAGATTCGATGGAAGGGGCCCAATTGGCTATTTTAAAGATAAGATTTTTGGCTTCGTCCTATATTAGAAGTTTATAATAATCAAAGTCGTATAGCCAACAATCAGATGCGAGAGAATAAAATACTAACGTGTATTGCATCAGCGTTGAAAGAGGGTTTGATTTCCGATAAGATGAAAGACCAAACTATTTCGAGGCAATTCAATAATTGTTCTTCTTTGTCTATGTTATTAAAGGTTATGGTCTAAGTTTTGAGATTCGTTAAGATTATTAGAAGAAATATTATTGATCAGGAGCAAAAGAGGTCCGTGTGTATATTTGAGGACATAAGAGCTTTATCTGCTTCTTAAGTCGCTAAAGCTCTTAGTGTCTAGATTTACTTGATACATAGATAATAGAAGCCAATTCCAAAAACTTCGTATCTAGTGAGTTAGAATCCGTTTATTGAACAAGAGTTACTGTTAGTTGGTCGCAGATTGGAACACTCATTGTTATCATTTGATAAAAAATACACTGTAACACATTTAACATTACCTTACATTGGACAATTTACTGAACTTGTAATTAAAGACTGTCATGCGCATACTATGCATAGTAAAGTGCAACTAACATTATATACACTCAGGAAATAATATTGTTTAATTAACGATCGACAACGGACCAACTGAGTAATACAGACTGATTTGTCTGTACTCGCTATTGAGCCACGTAGAATTATCAACCAGTGGACAATCTACCCTCTAAGAGTTGTGCCAAGTCGTCCGATTAGTCAGTCAGGTATCGATTACTCGAGTCTACATCATATCCGAATATATACACACACACACATATATATATATATATATATATATATATATATATATATATATATATATATATGTGTATAAGTATGTCTAACAAGGAGATCACCAACCCTTCGGAACTCGGATTTTAATGAGACTTTGGGATGTGCTTTCTGGTACCTAAACATGATGCCTAACACTCTTAGTCTGCTCTAATGAGCCCTTGTATTCGAGATATACGCTATTTTACTCCAAATATACGTTATTCTTGTGAGAAAAGGTACCTCTTTTATTGATTATAAATATACATGTATTGACACTAGAAAAAATAGCTTCAAAAATAATAAAAGGAGACAGAAAGAGCTTTAATTTGAGACCTGGAACGTTAAAAAATATTAATCGGAGCCAAGGTCATTAACAATTAAAAATGATCACTAAAAATGCATGAATATTTGTAGAAATTCAATGGTTTTAATTTTTTGTATTTTTATACATTTATAGTCATCGTCTTCAATTGTTAATTGGAGAAAGCATCTCCGAAAGCCTCATCAAAATCCGAGTTCTGCAGGGTTGGTGTTCTCCGTGTAAGTACCAGTGTTGTTCATTTACGGATAAGATGAGATGAGATAAGGATTTATTTTGCACAGAATCAAAAAATTATTTACATTGTCAATTACGGCATAGTCACACTGTTCGCAACATACATTTGAAAGTTATCACACCTGTTTGACAAAGATTGTCAAATTTTCAAACTCATTGCACCATTTCCTTAATTTATCACGTCAAGATAAGTATAAAATTTAATAATTCAATAATAGCGCAGACAGAAATCACAGATTAACGCATACTTATAATTAAACAGACTTATTGCTCGATGTACATTAGCTGCAGGTATCTGCTAATGGCCAATTTAAATTTGTTTAACGAAGGCAGATACCTAATGCTAAATAGAATCGAATTCCCTGAGCGGTAAAAGATTTTAGGCCTAAAGTATCTAAAGAATTTTAGCCCATACAGGGCTCTATTAACCTTGCGGATAATTGCATCTACCTGCGGTTTCCATGTAAGCTTTGAATCCATAACAATACCAAGGTTAGTCACGGTAATGACAAAGGGAACGTAAACGTTATCCTGCAGCTCAATGCCAGGCAATTGAATACCCCGTAATTTATTAATGTTAGAATCGGAACCGAATATTGTAGCTTTTGTCTTCCCGACATTGAGGTGCAGTGCGTTCTCCGTTGCCCAAGCCGACATTGCTCAAGCCATGACTGATAAGCGATCTATGCCCTTACACAGATTGCTCCTAGTGACCTGAGTATACGTTTGCAGGTCATCAGCATATAGTAAGTGTTCAATACCATCCTCTAATATGCCATCGTGGTTTTTAAACGTGGACAGTACTTCGCGGAGATCATTAATGTAAATATTGAACAGTAGAAGCCCCAAAGCTGAGCCCTGTGGTACGCTGAGATGGGTTGTGAGCCAATCATATTAACCATTTGATTTTGTAAGCACTATCTGGTTACGCCCCATAATATACCAAGGAATCCACAGGACAACAATTCTAGAAAACGCCATCCTGATCAGCTTACGTAGAAGTTTTGACGGAGAAATTGTGTCGAACGCTTTACTGAAATTGAACAGTAACAGGACGGTAAACAGATGTTTTTCATTGTCTATGCCTGCACGAATGTCTTCTATTAGTCTTAGTAACGCTGTTTGTATGTTATGGTATTGCCGGAAGCCGGTTTGTCGGGGATCTAGGATTTTCTTTGATGTTATGTACTCTGAGATCTTCTCACGAACTGTCTTTCACAAAACCTTAGAAAGGAAGTTAAGAAGAGTCATTGTACGAAAGTCTAAGACGGCAGATGGAATCATTGTGTTATTCAGAGGTACCAGATGAGCTCTCTTCCATGCTTTAGGACAGATTCCGTTAGAGAGAAAGGAGTTGAAAACGCTTTCCAAGTAGTGACCTAAATATGGAAGAAACTTCGCGATAACGCTTTGGGGTATGTCATCGTCGCCCTTCGCTTGAACCTAGAAATGGGCAACGGCTAGGACCACATCCGAAAAAGTGACTTCACGAAATGTGAAGCCATCTTCACTAGCCTGTGACAAGATGTCATCTAAGTTTGCCTGTCGCCTAGTGCTAGAGATGGATATCCCAGCGAAGTTGGTGTTTAGCCCATCAGGAGAAAAACCATACAGGTCCTTGCGTGCCTTAGGCAGGAGTCCGCGACTACGGAGCTCTTTCTAAATATATTTATTTACTATCGAGGGCATCGAAATTGATCCCATAACTTATCATCCCGGGTGTGCGCGTATCAACGACTCACAGCGTTACGCTGATTGAGAAGATGTGCAAGATTAGCATCAATCCACGGATCGAGTCCTTTTTTTCTTAGGCCTAAGTTATTTTAATGGTGCGATCTCGTCAATAACCTTCACGGTATTTAAACTAAAGTGTTCTAGCTTATCGTCAACACCATTTTCTGGACAATTAATCGGTGACCAGTTACAAGAGCCTAGAAGCATTAGAAGCTCATCCTGCCGAATGGATTTGACATCCCTGTAAGTAAAGTTATTAAGCACAGGAGGCATCACTGATGTTATAAAATCGATTTCGACATTGATAATATTGTGCTTACTAGGGAATGTTGTCATGAAGTTATTAGATTTAAGCACTACGTTATCCTCATCAGTCAGGCTTACATCTATCCATGTATGTGATTCACTGACATGCTGAGCAGTGTCATGATCTACTAGTTTTAAGTTAAGTTCCAAAGTTAGCTCTTTGATGAAGAGTGCTTCCTGCGAAGACAACAACCTATTTGCATTCAGATCGCCCATTATCAATCTATGTTCATAATTAGAATAATTTAAAAGATTTTTAATTAAATCGGAGTTATCAGTAAGAGATACCCGATGGTCGATAGAATACCGCAATAAAGACCGATGGATGGTTGCCCTGTTGCACTTTGCACATCAAGTTCTCAGGTATTCCGCGTTTGCTCTTATCCTGCAAAATCTTTGAGAAACACAGCCAGGTTGCCTTGTACGAGTTATGAACGTACAACGCAACACCTCCCCCTTACATATTTCTATCCTGACTAGGAATAGAATAGTTATCAATATCAACTGCCTCTCTCACAGTACCGACGTCTAGTCAAACATAATTGGCTAACATATCAGATGGAGCTTCTTGGGGGGGGGGGGGGGGGTACGACTCCTCTTCTCTGCAGTACTACCAAAGAATCGCCATTTACATTTTTGAAGGATGCAGATACCGCGTGTAGGCCAGTGGTTGAAACAAACATATGGCTTGTATCGCCGTGTCGACTCTTAATCAGGAAACGACCGCCCCTATACCAACTATATTTAAAACCTAATCCACGAGCTAGTTCTTTAACACTTTTAAATTGTAAAAAAGATTGTTTGCTAAGAAGTTCTTTAATGAATATTTTGCTTTATATTATTTCGCAGTATATCGGTGACTAACTTACTATGCGAGAGGTAGATAGATAGATAGATATACTTTTTATTCATCAGAAGACAAAATCTTACAATTTCATGTACATGTAGTTATAATTATAATTAAAAATATCAGTCGATTTAATATAATTGTTATCTTAACTTTCACTTATTGCATATTTCTTATTAAAATAATAATTCACTTTATCAGTTCGTCAGTTTATAAAATTTAAATGTAATGAACTAGTCACAGTCAAATATCACAGAAAACGCTTCGTCAAAAAATAATAATACATAGAATAAAAAATAAATACAATAGAGATAACATATAAATATAAAAGAATACATACACATACTTTGCTAAATCTTTGCGTACACTATCACGTCTAAATTTAAAACACACTCATTCATAACACTTTAACAATCACGCTAATAAATACATTCACACCTAACTAACACTAAACATATTTAATAAATAAATAAATAAATTAATAAATAAATACGTTGAATAAATAAATAAACCAGATAAATAATTAAATTAAATAAATTAATAAATAAATTTAAATAAATAAATAAATTAAATAAATAAATAAATAAGTTTAAATAAATAAATAAATTAAAAAAAAATTAAATAATTCAAATAAATAAAAAGCCTAAATAAATACTCGACTCATTTTTTATTTCTGAACATACTCTTCACCATGTAATTGCTTAAGGTGCCTGCTAAACGCCGTTTTAAATTTACAAAAGATGGCAGGCACCTCACACTGCTCGGGAGCGAATTCCATCGATGCGCACCTTGAACTCTGAATGAGAAAAGGCCCTTATCGGTGCGCGACCCCGGAACCGAGAGCTCTTTCATACCACCCCTACTTGAAGTCCTGGCCTGGTTTTTTTCAAAGAGGGCAGTAAGATACGGTGGCTGCCGCATGACAACCGCTTTGTAAAGCAGCAGCCCCATAAAATACTCCCTCCTCACCTTCAAATCTAACCAGTCCAGTTTTTTCCTGTAGGCGGTGATATGCTCATCCCGCCTAACACCACATATGTATCTCACACATGCATTCTGTAGACGTTATAGTCGTGTCTGGAGCTCCCCTGACACATCAAGAAGAACCACTGAGCAATAATCTAAGTGAGGTAGTACCAGTGCACATGCCAGCTGCTTCCTCAGTATCTCTGTGGTGCTTGAACGGAAAAGTTTTAAGCTATACAGAGCCCTATTTACCTTTCTACTGACCGCATTCAGTTGCGGCTTCCATGTCAACCCTTCGTCCATCACCACGCCGAGGTTGGTGACTGTATCGACAAAGGGAACGTGTACGCCGGTCTGTATCTCAATGCCTTGCAAGTCAAGGTTCTGAACCTGTTTGATGTTGTGATCAGATCCAAAAATGATCGCCTTTGTCTTGCCGACATTGAGGCGCAGGCCAGCTGACGTTGCCCAGTTCGACACTGATTGTGCTACAGCCGACATGCGACCGATACCATCACGAAGACCTTTCAGGGTCACTTGTGTGTAGGTTTGCAAGTCGTCAGCGTAAAGTATGTGTTCGACACCATCTAAGTCGAGTGCGTCTTGTAAGTCGTTTATGTACAGGCTGAAAAGCAGGGGTCCCAGGACTGAGCCCTGTGGAACGCCAAGATTGGTGGTTAGCCAACCTGAATTCCCGTTTGTGATTGTGACGACTTTCTGTCGTCTCCCCATGATATATGACTTAAGCCACAGGAGAACACTCCTGGAGAATCCCATGCGCATCAGCTTACGCAGCAGTTTAGTGTGTGAGATGGTGTCGAATGCTTTGCTAAAATCAAACATTAACAAAATAGTCAATAGTTTTTTGTTGTTGTTAATGCCTGATCTTATGTCCTCCGTCAGTTTCAGTAGTGCTGTCTGTGTACTGTGATTCTGTCGAAAACCAGTCTGCATCGGGTCCAAAGTATTATTTTCTCGTAAGAAGTCAGTTATTTGGTCGTGTACGATTTTTTCAAGGACCTTAGAAAGGAAACTCAGTAGGGCAATTGGTCGGAAATCTGACACCGTAGATGGGACAGGCTTCTTCTTCAAAGGCACCAACTGAGCTCCCTTCCAAGCTCCCGGAAAAATGCCACTGGACAGAGAGGAGTTAAAGATCTTAACAATATGATCTCCCACAAACGGAAGAGCCTTAGCCACTATACTTTGGGGAATGTCGTCTTCTCCTCTGGCCTGTGATGAGAAGTGGGCAACAGCCAGAACCACGTCCGAGAAGCTGACTTCTCTGAAAACAAAACCGTCATCACTGGCAGTGGTCAGGACGTTGTCAAGTTCTTCATCACCCTCATTTTGGGAGATCGACACCCCTGCGAAGTGGGCATTGAGCTCTTCCGGTGAGAAACCATGAAGCTCCTCTCTTGTCTTTGGCAGAAGGCCCAGAGCCTTGAGCTCTTTCCAGATATCTTTCTTATTATTAATCGCTTCAGAAATTTTATTTTGTAAAAATCTTTCCCTTGTTTCCTTCGTTCGTAATTCAGCTTCAGCTGCAAGGCCCTGATACTCCCGCCACAGTCTGTCGTCATTGGTCCGTGAATAGCGTCTTCGTACGGAGTCACGTTTTTTGTAAAGATGTATTAGTTCAGCATCAACCCATGGTGGATTTGTTTTCTTTTTCGGCACGAATTCTTTTAACGGTGCAATTTTATCTATCACAGCCATGAGGTTGACACTGAGGCACTCTAATTGACTGTCAACACCCGCCGCGGGACCATCGATCCGCGACCAATCACAGTCAGCTAGGTGAGACAGGAGGTCGTCTTGCTGGATCGACTTAAAATCCCTGTAGCTGAATGATTCAACCACAGGGGATGCAGCAGTTTCGACCCCAATCTCGACCTCTATGATGTTATGATGACTGGGAAAAGGCGCAGGCCGATTGTCCCTGCTCAGTACAACGTCATTATTATCTGTCAAGATCACATCAATCCACGTGTGAGAATCCGTGAGATGATGAGTCGCACCATGATCAATTATTTGAAGGTTAAGATCATCAGCCAACCGTCGAACAAATTTCGCATCGGCTGACGTTCCGAGTAGGTTCGCATTCAGATCTCCCATAATAATTTTGTGACTAAAGTCTTGAGTATGTATCGTCAGTTTGTCTATTAAGTCAGAGCCCTATAAAAACGGTACGTGTGGTGGTCTGCATATTAAAGCAACAAAGACGGGGGAAGGCTGCCCTGCTGAACACTGCACATTAAATATTCAGGTATAAATGGTCTGCCCTCCTGTGTTGTTGGAGAGCTGCATAGTAAGTTTGCCTTGAAAGTGTTATGAATGTACAGGACTAGCCCGCCTCCTAGTTTGTTGCGATCAAGTCTAAGTAGTGAGTAGTCATCGATCTGAATGAGATCACTCCCAACATCAGGGTCAAGGTGCGACTCAGCAACCCCAAAGAGATGGTAGGTAGGACGAGCTGAAAGGTGTTGTTTAATCATGCCAATGTGCCCCTTCAGTGAGGTAACATTGACAAAACCTGCCCTGAGTCCCTTACAGTGAACCCCCCCAGCAGTGTCTGCGGATAGTCAATTTTTTGCAGCAGTTGACGGAATTACATTATTATCAATTTCGATTTCATTATCAACAGTTTTTTTTTCCGTATTTACAGTTTGAGATGGTTGATTAATGACATATGATGCCACTATTGTCTGTAAATCAGCCGCAGATGAAAATTCATGAGAGACATCGCCATCGCGCCTCTTCACCAGGAAACGGCCCCCTCTATGCCAAACATATTTAAAATTAAGTCTCATCGCAAGGGCCTTGAGACTTCTATATTTAATAAAACATTCTTTTGTTAACAATTCATTTATAAAAATTTTCCCATTTATAATCCCATCCCTTGTGTCTTGGTCAAGAGCTGCAATGTCGACATCTCTAGCATGAAAGCCAGTGATAAGCTTTTTGGCTCGCATTATTTTCTCGCCTAATGCACTGCTGGAAAGGGTAACAACCCATGGTGACCTTCTACGTTCGCTGTTTGTATCTGCTAATGCCGCAGCTGTTGATTCTTCTGACCGAAGCAGGCGTGTGCCTATTCTATCAATTTTTCGTGTTGATGGAAGGACACGGCACAGTATCGCGTGTGCGACGTCAACACGCTTAGAGACATCACCGTCGAAAATGTTTGAAATAATGAGCTCCGTAATACCGTTTTTAATGTTTTTACTGTGCATTGTCCCCCCATCAATCGTTTGCATACGCGTGCTTCGTGCAGGTGATGATGCAGCGTCAGCATTGTCGTTATTATACTTATTCAAACGCCTAGACATTTTATTTCTACTATTTACAATTTGGATAAACCCGTCATTATTGCTTTCACAATTGTCAATTGTTTCGCTTATATCACTATAATTGTCAAGTAAGGTACTATTCGTAGCAGACGCATTATTAACAGTATTACATTTTTTTGTACTTATAAGAGAAACGGTATTGTTTTGTGTACTGGGGAGTACTGCGATTTTTTGGAATTCTATTTTATTTAGTATGAGTTGGTTATCTTTTTGGATGTTCTCAACATTTCTTTCAATTTTCTCAATAGTAGTAGTATATACAGAGGTAAAATCTTCTTTTGATATTATTTTTTCTATTTTTGTTATTATTTCCTTGTTGTCACGTTCAACTCTATTGATTTTATTTGCTAAATTTAGGAAATCCTTTTCAAAAGTGTTTAATACAAGATTATCAATTTTAGTCTGTGACTCGAGATTTGTCTGCTCTAGATTATCGATTTTTTCAATTAACATGCTATAATTTACCTCTGTATTGGTCAATAAAGTGTTCGTTTCTACGTTATTATCATGTAATTTTTTATTTTTAATTTTTAGGTTATCTATTTCTTGATAAAGCACTTGCTTCTCCTTTTTCATCTCCTCCAGCTGGGAGTGTTGTTTCGACAGTTTTTCCTCAATTTTTTGCAGCTTAGAGTCAATTGAAAGTGCCAAAGTATGTACTGTTGGTAACGTATTTGGCCTATTTACAATTGCCTCCAATCTGCCTTCAATAGAGGTGCAATGTATAGCAAGTGCATTATCAATGTTTCTTGAAGTAGAATTCGCGTACTCCACTAGGCAGGAGACCGTTGTTCCCTTTTTTAACGCGGTACTATCTAGCATACGGATGACGGACGCATTTATATCATTAATACTGCTGTTATTTTTGGAGAAGGAGGACTGTGAAGTATTATTAGCTCGGTCCGCATTCTTGGCCGTGACGTCACTCGGGGATTCCCCACTGTGCTCTGCTCCTGTACTGGAAATGGGCGGGCCTAGTGACGTCACAGGAGACTGTGAGGCCAACCGGAGTAGGCTGCTGGTGAGGGCGGGGCCTAGCCCCTGCAACGGAGAGAGTGAGGAGTTGGTGGGCGCGGCCTTGCTCGCCTGATTGGTGCGAGCAGCTGTTGCAGGCCTTTTATTGGCCGGAGTGGACGCGGCTAGCTCCTTCTCTTTCCCACTCATATTTTTGCTGGCGTTCGTCGCGCGCGCGACTGCCGACTCGAACATCGACCTCTTCGAGTCGATACATGCCTGGCACGCTACCGCTTTAGTTTGTAGCTGCAGTGCATTCCTTTGTACGCGGGTAAGTACTGCAAGAGGCTTGCACGCCGGATGGTAAGTAATATCGCATATGCAGCACTTACGTAGCGAGTTGCTGCTCCTAGGAACCTCCCCGCAGATGGCGCAGTTGTCGAACATGGTGTTAGTGGCGACAAAGATGAGTCGTGGAAGGTACTGATGGTGTGTCTAGGATGCAGCAGGTGTCGCCTCGGTGGTCACGTAGTTGCAGTTCGAGTCGGCAGATGGCGCCTTGATAGTATGGCGCTGCGTGCTGTGTGTCCAGAATGAAGTGGTACCTCTGGATTATGCTTCGTGCTTGGCTCCCGCCACTCTGCCGTGTTCACCTCTCTTAACCTCAAAAAACACCTGGCCGGGTGTTGTTGCTTGGATGTTGAAAGCCGTGCCGATGGACCAGTGGAAGCTGTGATTTATTATCACAGCTATGGTTAGAATGTTCCACTGTGCAGGCACCACAACAGACCGGCTCACAGGCGCAGGATGCAGCAGAATGCAGTGTAAATGCAGGAGCCAAAACACGAGCAGGTGCACCCAGCAGACGCGCGACGGACGAAACTCATGGCGGCAGACATCGAGTTTCTCAAGAGGCAGACAACCCATGGCGAACGACGGCCCACTGAGACGTTTACCGATGAACCAGCATCAGTATGTCTTTCCGATCGGAGCAGATGCCTTTGTGATAAGGATCGCATGAACAACGTCCTTTTGCTGCTCGACTGAACCTACAAAGATATTGGAGATAATAATTTGTAAAACAATATTTGCGCCGATCAGGCCGACGGTATTTTCTACTACTCCGGCGTGTCTTTTGTGCCCGAAAACTATCTATGTTATCACAATCGTCTTCATTATTGACATTGTTAATACTATTTACAGAATTAGTCCTATTACTATTACTATTACGATTATCACTAATGTTATTAGTGTATATGGCTCGAACAGACTTGTCTAAGTCTTTAAATGACACCAATATACGAGAGTCATCAACATTGGTGTTACCACTGTGACCACCATCATTGCCCTGATGCTTAGCACTCTCTACCCTATCTGATATGTTGGTCAATAACATGTTAATTTGTTTTTTAAGAACTCTATTTTCTTGCAACAGTAGCAAACGGTCGTTGTGCAGCCCTTCCAGCGTAGATGACTGCTCAACAATTTTTTCTTTTAGTGTCGAAACTTTAGCAATCCGTTCACCAATCTACCCCTCTGTTACTGGGACGGGAGTTGATACTTTACTAATAGCATTAAATTTTACCAAAAAATGAGTCCGAAGTTCATCTACCGCTATTGCAAGCATATCAAATCGAGCGCTAAACAGTTCAAGCATAGATGAAGATAGTGTAGAATAGCCAATAGCGTTTAGGTCTATGGAAGAGTCATTCGCAATATGTTTCCTATCTGTGATGTTATTAACAGATGAGATAGATGGAGTTGAAGCGGTAAGTTTGTTATCTGCTGATACATTATTGTCCTTAAGAGACTTCTCAGTATTGGTGTCATTTAAGGTTGAGTTCTTATCAATTCCATCAGTCTTGTGTCTCTTGCTCTCACACTTGTTCAGTCAAATTAGATTTAGATTGACAATTTTGGCAGATATATTTATTTACAAATATTTATTTCTCCGTATAAATGTCCAGTCATAACACACGTTATGATATGGTTTGAGCTAAGGTGCTCTCTAGGCACTCTTTACATAAACGCATAAAGGCACTTGGCTGTTTAATTTTTTTACATTTTAAGCACGAAGATCCAGCCATATTTAGGATAATCTGCCAGAAACAGTGAGTATAAGTACATACGAGATGATCGAATTAATAAATTAATTAAACTTTAAAATAAAAATAAAAAGTAAAAATATAAAAATATACCTAAAGATATATAAATATAAATATATGAAACGCACTATTTACAACGCTCAAAGAGAGATAAGAATTTTACATTCACATAATTGGAAGAAAAGTCAGAAAAACAAATCTTACTAAAAAATATCTTTTTTTAAACATTTTTAAAATTTAGACTTTCGCGCTCAAGTGGCATGAAAAATAGCACAGCCAACTATAACATGGCGTACATTAGTACTGCCAACGAAATATCTATAGCTGTAGTGTTGCGCCCTGGTGGCGAAAAATGAAAATTCATGCGCAGCGACGATGACGGCCGCGATTTTGAGCGCTTTGTGAGAGAGATAGATATATGAGAAACTCTAACCTCAGAATTCTGCTTCCTCCGCTATCCTTCGGTAAAATGTTAGTGTATTCATTATTGACAGGACAGCTTCCCCTGCTTGATGATAATAGATGCTGGAATGAATGGAATATGCCTACGATGGTGAACGACGCACTCCAACTCCTCGTGTCGTGTGAAAATGATATTTGAGGTTATATTCGTACAGATAGACGCGGAATTACCCTCCAGGCTTATAGAAATCACAAAGAAGGCGTAATTTTTTAGTGTGAGTGTAAAAACCATTTGGAGAGTGCTTTCTGCTATAAAAAATTACTCCTCAGAGTGAAGAATAATCAGAAAGATGTATATACGTATGAGAGTCGTAGTCGTTCCCAATTCACCGGTCAGAGGGCAGGGGAGCCAGCTATAAGGTAGTTTCGATTTACAGCGCTGAATCTTTCTTGGCCGTACTTGCAAGAAATTGAATTCTATAGTATTGTAATATTCCAATAAAGTTATTATTATGTAGCAGCTATATAATGCCAGGAAGAAATCCAACAAATAATACAGAAGAAAAAAATTGTACGTGTTATTCAGAAATATTCTTTAATAGTGGCTAGATAAAAGCATTGAAAGATATAATTCGAATAATAATGACACGTATTTTGGGCATATGTGCGTACATTTTATATATTTTTAGTAAGCAGTGTTAAAAATATTTAAGGTAGTTGTAGCGAATTTCATCTTTCTTAGAAATCATTTCAAATTTATACTATGTCTTTATAACAACATTATATATATAAGGTTAAAATTTTAATGGGCTGTACCTTCACTAAGCTGAGATATTCAACATTGAAGTTTCAACGTATAACACTTTCTGCATTTTCTTGTAGCGGCACGAACCAAAAAAAAGTATACCGTTTCCCTATTTATACGTCTTTTCAAGATTTTTGCATTATTTACTCGTGTTTTATGCTGTAATGTAGTATATTTTATGGTTTAAAGCACAGATTACTAAATTATGCCGAAATTTGAAATAAAATTGACTTTTGATCTGGCTTGTAACGATACAACTACCTTAAGAATATTTTAAGAGGCCAGCATTAATTAAATGCTGTAAAAAGACGTTATGCATTATATGTACAGCAAAAATATTTTGATGTAATCTAAGTTGATGCAAGTTTTTATATCTTAAATACTTATGTTATATGTGATTCTGCCAAGATTTAAACTCCTTTCAGTGGTCCATGCAGTCTCCTAAGTATTCACTAATCTACATTATTAAATTTAAACCTTCGTAACCACTTACGACGGGTTTTTGAATCAACCGGTACCTTTTGCTAATTTTAGATACACATATATCAATAATAATATAATTTTTATAGTAATTTCATAGTATCATTATTAATATACATGTACGATTGTCAAAAAAGTCAGATGTATGGTGTCCTATTGATTAAAATGCTTTTTAAGAAAATAGAACAAGGTGAAAAGAATTTAGAATATTATAATATATTAAATAGAAAGATTTTTTTGTTTTTATTTTTGTTATAATTAAGCATTTAAGATATTTAAGAAAACTTATTTCAACTTAGATTTCGTCAAAATATTTCTGCAGTGTATATAATGGATAATGACTTTTTACAGGATTTAACTCAGGCTGCCTACCTTAAGGGATTGTCCTACTTTATGAGGTCCAAAAAAGACTCTTTTCCACAATTTCTTTGAAGGGATAAAAACAACTGAGCTTCATAAACTTTTAAGTATATTTTAACAGATATTTGAAGAGTACAACAAAAGTATTTTATCATAATTTTATCGAAAATGGCGGATTTTTATCAGATTACTGAAGCGCCTTACTACTGCAGTCTCCAATTGACGGGAAACATTCAGTTTGTAATTCTTGTCTGAAATGTAAAAAACAAAATGATTTTTAATTTTCATATACTTTTCTCCTGGATAAACTAAGTAAAAGCAGAAAAAAGCGCAAAATTATAAATTATTTCAGCTTCAAACGAAAATGTCCGTTTAAAAAAGTTGACTTTAAGGGGCTAGACTAGTTTCTAGTGCTGAAAATGGGGTCGATTTTCTAGGATTTAAGAAAAAACTATACTACCAAATGTTATGGGATTTTTTGGACTGCATTTAGCAGCATGCAATGTAGTCCCACAAATTTTTTCACGTTGAAATATGGAGATATATCCGAGATATAGGCCATTTCTTGGAAGTCCATAAAAAAGTGACAATACGGCTGCAGTTGTAAGTGACGTCAGAGCACCTGAAATAAAATAAAACAAAAAAGGAGAGAATTCAATACTAAAGATAATAAGCATTGGTTTGGTTCAATAGGTCACATAGTTTTTTTGTTATTACGTCCGCCTATTTTTAATAATTGGAAAAATTAAAAAACTCGTTTTAAAGTTCCCGGTAGGACAATATATTAATTATTGGTAACTTACAGCAATGGAATACTGATATTTAATGGGCTGTGATAACACTTTCTGCATTTAATGCATTTAATTTTAATTTCAGCTATTCCTACTCCATATACTAGCCCCTCTGCTTCTTCACAGAAGTGGTTTTGTTGCATTTGATCAAGTCTTCGAGCCATACGAGCCTCCTTGCTGCTGTTTGTCTAGAGCTTGTCCACCCTATTGATTCGGTCCGCGTCGGTGATATCAACGAATATCTTGCACTGCTGGCCAATATTTAATTTCAGCAACTGCATCATCATTGAAATTACTAAATAGACTTCGTTAAACATGCCTGCAGCTATGAAGGCGGCAATATAAACTATTTTCAGCCGCAATTCATGTGCTTCAGAGCCATGCGACACACTGTTGAATTGTAAGATTCGTTGGAGCTTTGCGTGTATCCGCCTAAACATCGCGTTAAAAGGTTGTCGTTGTAGAGATCTTCATACATCTGGTGGATGTATTTCTCTATATCTTCGGCAATGACACGATCACGATGCTCAAAAGATTGTAAATGATTAGTGGCTCCAGCTGTGCACCATTCGGAGCAACTGTCGGCGCCTGCAGGACAATTCTTCGGCCTCCGTGATTAATCTGTTGATAAATAATGATCCAGCGTTGCACATATATCTTTCTTGATAACTTTGGTAGAACCCACATTTCTTCTTGTCACAAAGCCACAATAAATTTTTAGATTTTTAACGAGAGTTTCCGTCAGCTGGTTCTATCCGCCGCACTTGTCTTTCTTTCTTATGTTTTGGTGTAACTCACTTTTTTATAACGGGACAATCGTCGCCGTACGGATTCTTCTTCAAGAAACCCAATACAGGCTATAAAAAACACTATTTTGTCCATTTAAAGCAGGACACCCCCTTAGAAGAGATAATTTAGGAGAAATTCTTGCGCACTATAAGAATTTATGTCTATCTTTTACATATTTTCTATACATACTGCCCAAAAAAAATTTTTTCTTTGTTTTTCTTAAAAATGGTTTAAGAGTGATTTGAAAATACGTAGATCCGAAGTTAATCACGTGCTCTTTAAAAATTGTTATATATCTGTTATGTACCTTTAATACAAACTACCAAACAAAATATTTTTCAATCGATAAAATAGCTACATTCTGAAATGTATCATTCTTCGAATAAAACTATGAACTTAGAAAATATATGTCTATCTTTAATAGATAATAGCTTGAATACAAACTGCCGAATTAATTACTATTATTGATTTGATAAAATAATTTTTTTAAATTATTAAAAATCTAGTTTTGCTTTCGTACGTATAAACGTACCTTATGTACGAATTTATGTCTATCTTTTATATATCTGCAATACAAACGGCCGAATTTTTTTTTTAATTAAACACTTTTTTTCAACTAAATATTTCATTAAAAGCGTCCTAAATATTATCCATTGTATTATCCAACGTACCTAATTTGCCTGTAATATTTTAGCGCATATCATGCTTTCCTGCAAGAGTTAAGGTAGACGAAAGTTTTGGTTACACACACACATATACACACACGCACACTCGCACAACCGCACACACAAACACATCCATACAGACGTTTTCTAAAAATAGTGTATTTTGATTCCGATTGTCTCAAAACATGTTTCTAACATGTTTTTAGCAATTTTTTTTACCATCACAAAGCTTCCTTTACGAAGAAGCAAGAATTTTAATGAAAAAGACAACCATAGAAGTTTTAGAATAAATCATAAGGAGTCAAATTGCCGTTATAAAATTTTTTTTGAAGGTCTTGTCACCTAGAAACGTGTACGCTTTGAAGTTTGCCCAATAAACATAGTATTGACAATCGTAATATCTTGTGTCGCGTAGCAGCAAGATTTTGAGGTCGTGTGATGCTAAAATTGCAGAATTCATCAAGTATTTGCAGTAAATTTTCATGTATTTTTCTTCTGGGTGAACTAAGAAAAACCTGAAGAAATTATGATATTCTAACATTTTCCAGGTTTAAAAAAAATGCTTTTTGAAAATAAAAATCACTTTAACTTGCTATAAAACGCGTTAAAAACATTTTTTTAACAATTATTTCAGTTCAAATAGAAGAATATGCAATACTGAAGATAACAAGCTTTGAATCGATCCAATAGGATGATTAGTTTTTTGGTAATCACGCCCGCCAATTTAGAGAAATCGTAAAAATGATATCTGGAGAAAACGCACTTCAAAGTTTTCGATAAGAAAAAGTATCAATTTTCGAATACTTACACTAATAATCCGCTAATCAGCTATTCCAGGTCCATATAACAGACCTTCAGCTTCTTCAAAATTCATTTTAATGCATTTTCTCGAGTCTACGAGTGGTACGGACTTCCTTGCTGGAAAACGAGTGGCGCCTGTTTTCCCTCTCGAGCCATTGCGCGTCCGAGTTATCAGTAAATATTTTGCACTACTGGCCAATACTCAAATTCATCAACTGCATGGTACTCAAAACGACAAAATACCCTTCATTGAACATATCTACAGCCATGTAGGTGGCAACTTCAATGACTTTTAGACCAGAATGTAGATGCTTCGGTTTCATGCGCCAGACTGTCGAGTTGGACGACTCGTTCGAATTTTGCGTCTGACCACCTAAGTGTCGCGTTAAAAGTTCATTAATCGATAGTTCCTCATAGATTGAGCGAATTGGAATGTGTTCCTCAATTTTTTCGATAATCAATCAAGCAGGATGCTCAAAATATTCCAGTTCAATCATGAATTTAACCTTGCGCCATGTACTCGCCAAGAATCAGAACAAAACTAACCGTTTATGCTAGAAGCAGCAAAGATGAAATACGTACACACAGAGGTATTATAAACCTTTATACTTCAATAAACCGTATTATGGCTGAACACGATACTACTACAAACTCTAAGTATTATTTTGAAAGACCGTTGAAACTTTTCAGGTACGAAATTCGGAGTAGAAGATCGAGGGTTGGAGCGCAGGCTCCAGTCTGGCCGAGCGCACGCACACTTGCTCGACATCCCTGTGCTTTCGGCTCTGTAGCTTCGTAAATATTTATAATTGGACTCTGTAACTTTGTGTACATATTATTCAATATCTTACGCCTCGATTTAAACAATAAAAAGAAAATCAATTTTTTGGACCTCCTAAGCCAGGATCACACCTTAACTCTTATAAGTTAGTTGAATTTCCATGCGTTTACACTGAAGTGAAAATAAAAAAAAATAAGTGAAAAACACACGAGTTGTAAGTAGTGCATACGTCGTTTCCGTTATCATTATGTGGTTTAAGCCATTTTTAAAACATCGTTTGCTAATTCAATTCAACATTAAATTCTCCATGAAACACATGAAAATCATAAACCCCAAAAAATACACAATAATCATAAACATCATAAAACCCATCAAAATCGTATAACCTGCAACTTCGTGTGTCAATTAATGATAGCGTGAAATTAACTTCCTGCGTTTTCGTCAGCTCTCTTAAGCGCTTTACGCGGGATTAGGGCGAAATTAAAAGGTTAAGAATTGGGTACTGTTCACGCTTTTAAGAATTACTTGTATTACTAAGCTTTGTAGTCCAGGAACACATATTAAATTGTTAATTAGATTAGAACCACTTTTTTCCGTCATAGCTTCCCATGGAATATCTTCCCGGGCATAGCGACTTTCTCGGGTATAGGGTTTCTCGGTTTAGGGTTTCTCAGGTTAGCGTTTCTAGGTCTACGGTTTATGGGCTTAGGGTTTCTGGGTTTAGGGCTTAGAGTTTCTGGGTTTAGGATGCCTGCATTTATGGTTCAGTGTTTCTAGATTTAGGGTTTCTTGCTTTAGAGTTTCTGGGTAAAAAGTTTCTGGGCTTATGGTTCCTGGGTATAGGGTTTCTGGGTATAGGGTTTCTGGGTATAGGGTTTCTGAGTAAAAGGTTTCTGGGCTTAGGATTTCTGGGTATAAGGTTTCTGAGTATAGGGTTTCTGGGTTTAAGGTTACCGCGTTTAGGGTTTCTGGGTTTAGGGATTCTGGGCATAGGGTTTCTGGGTTTACCGTTTTCGGGTTTAGGGTTTCTGGATTTAGGGTTTCTAAGTTTAGGGTTTCTTGGTTTAGGGTTTCTGGGTTTAGGGTTTCTAAGTTTAGGGTTTCTTGGTTTATTGTATCTTGATCTAGGGTTTCTGGGTTTGGGCGTTTCTTGGCTTAGGGTTTACTGTATCTGGGATTAGGGTGTCTGCGATTAGGGTTTCTGGGTTTAGGGCTTCTTGGTTTAGGGGTTCTGGGTTTAGGGTTTCTGGGTTTAGGGTATCTGGGTTTAGGGTATCTGGGGTTAGGGTTTCTGGGTTTAGGGTTTCTGGGTTTAGGGTTTCTGGGTTTGCGTTTCTGGACTTAGGGTTTCTGGGTTTACGGTTTATAAGTTTAAGGGTTTAGGCATTGCGGGTTTAGTGTTTCTGGGTTTAGGGTTTCCGCGTTTAGATTTCCGGGTTTAGGGTTTCTGTGTTTAGGATTTCTGGGTTTAGGATTTCTGGGATTCGGTTTCTGCTTTTAGGGTATCTCGGTTTAATGTGTTTGGGTCTAGGGTTTTTGGGTTTAGGGTGTCTGCGATTAGGGTTTAGTGTTTCTAGGTTTCTTGGTATAGTGTTTCTGCGTTTAGGGTTTTTGGCTTATGTGTGTCTGGGATTTTGGATATCTTGGTTAAGGGTTTATGAGTTTAAGTGGTTGAGGGTTGCTGGGTTTAAGGTTTCTGGGGTTAGGGTTTTTGGGCGTATGGTTTCTCGTCTTTGCGTTTCTGGGCTTAGGGTTTCTGGGTTTACGGTTTATAAGTTTAAGGGTTTAGGCATTGTGGGTTTAGAGTTTCTTGGTTTAGGGTTTCCGCGTTTAGGTTTTCCGGGTTTAGGGTTTCTGTGTTTAGGATTTCTGGATGTAAGGTGGGTGGGTTTCTGCGTTTCGTGTTTCTGGGTTTAGGGTTTCCACATTTGGGGTTAAGGGTTTATGGTCTCTTGGGATTAGGATTTCTGGGATTAAGATTTCTTTGTTTAGGGTTTCTGGGTTTAGCCTTTCTGGGCTGAGGGTTTAGTGTTTCGGGGTTTAGGATGTCTTGATATCGTATTTCTGGATTTTGTGTTTCCGGGTTTAGGATTTCTGGGATTAGAGTTTGTGAGTTTAAGTATTTAGGTTTTCTGCGTTTACGGTTTGTTGGTTTAGTGTATCTGGCTCCACGGTTTCTTGGTTTAGCATTTCTGGTTTCTGTGTTTGGGGTTTCTGGGTTTAGCGTCTCTGGGTTTAGTGCTTCTGGGTTTAAGGTTTCTGAGTTTAGAGTTTTCCTGGTTTATTGTATCTTGATCAAGTGTTTATGGGTTTAGTATTTCTGGGATTAAGGTTTCCGGGTTTAGAGGTTCTGTGTTTACGGTTTCTGGATTTAGTTTAGGGTATATTGGTTTAGAGTTTCTAGGTTTACGGTTTATTGGTTTAGGGTTCCTGGGTTTAGCGTCTTTTGGTTTAGTGCTTCTGGGTTTAAGGTTTCTGAGTTTAGAGTTTTCGTGGTTTATTGTATCTGGATCAAGTGTTTATGGGTTTAGTATTTCTGGGATTAAGGTTTCCGGGTTTAGAGGTTGAGGGTTTACGGTTTCTGGATTTAGGGTTTCTGGGTTTAGGGTTTCTTGGTTTACGGTCTCATCGTTTAGGATATCTGAGTTTAAGTTTTCTTGGCTTCTGGGATAAGTCTTTCTGGGTGTAGGGGTTAGGGTTTCTGTGTTTAGTCTCTTTAGAGTTTAGGGTTTCCGTGTTTAGGGTTCCTGGTTTTAGGATTTATGGGTTTTGCGTTCCTTGGTTTAGGTTTCTGCTTTTAGGGTTTCTCGGTTTAATGTATCTGGGTCTAGGGTTTCTGGGTTTAGGGTTTCTGGGTTTAGGGTTTCTGGGTTTAGGGTTTCTGGGTTTAGGGTTTAGTGTTTCCGGGTTTCTTGTTTTAGTGTTTCTGCGTTTAGGGTTTTTGGCTTATGTGTGTCTGGGATTTTGGGTATCTGGGTTAAGGGTTAATGAGTTTATGGGCTGAGATTTGCTGGGTTTACGGTTTCTGGGTTTAGGGTTTCTGGGTTTACGGTTTATAAGTTTAAGCGTTTAGGCATGGCGGGTTTAGTGTTTCTGGGTTTATGGTTTCCGCGTTTAGGTTTTGCGGGTTTAGGGTTTCTGTGTTTAGGGTTTCTGGGTTTAGGGTTTAGTGTTTCTGGGTTTCTTGTTTTAGTGTTTCTGCGTTTAGGATTTTTGGCTTATGTGTAACTGGGATTTTGGGTATCTGGGTTAAGGGTTTATGAGTTTAAGGGCTGAGGTTTGCTGGGTTTACGGTTTCTGGGTTTATGGTTGCTGGGCTTAGGGTTTCTGGGTTTACGGTTTATCAGTTTAAGCGTTTAGGCATTGCGGGTTTAGTGTTTCTGGGTTTAGGGTTTCCGCGTTTAGGTTTTCCGGGTTTAGGGTTTCTGTGTTTAGTGTTTCTGGGTTTAGTGTTTCTGGGTATATGGTTTTTTGGGTTTAGGCATTGCGGGTTTAGTGTTTCTGGGTTTAGGGTTTCCGCGTTTAGGTTTTCCGGGTTTAGGGTTTCTGTGTTTAGGGTTTCTGGGTTTAGTGTTTCTAGGTATATGGTTTTTAGGTTGAGGGTTTCTCGACTTTGCGTTTATGGGTTTAGGGTTTCTGGGTTTAGGGTTTATAAGTTTCAGGATTTAGGTTTTATGGGTTTAGTGTTTCAGGGGTTACGGTTTCTGCGTTTCGGGTTTGTTGGTTTAGTGTATCTGGGTCCACTGTTTCTGGGTTTAGCGATTCTGGGGCTTATTGTTTAGCCCTTCTTGGTTGCGTGTTTCTCAATTTAGCGTTTCTGGGTTCCATGTTTAGGGTTTCTGGATTAAGGATTTCCGCGTTTAGGGTTTCTGGGTTCACGGTGTCTGGGTTTGGCGTTTTCGGGTTTAGGGTTTCGGCGTTTCTTGGATTCGTGTTTCTGGGTTTCTTGGTTTAATGTTTCTGGGTTTCTTGGTTTAGATTTTCTGGTTTTTGTGATTCTGGGATTAGAGTTTTTGGGTTTAGAGTTTAGGAGTTTAAGGGTTTAGGTTTTCTGGATGTAGGGTATCTGGGTTTATGGTGTCTAGGTTTCGGGTTATTGGTTTAGGTTTTCTGGGTTTAGCGATTCTGGGTTCAGTGCTTTTGGCTTTAGGGTTTGTGGGTTCAGCGACAGTGGGTTTAGTATTTCCGGGTTTTGGATTTCTGGGTTTAGGGTTTGTGAGTTTAAGGGTTTCTGTGTTTAGGATTTCTGGGTTTAGGTTTTGTGGGTTTAGGGTTTCTGTGTTTAGGTTTTCTGGGTTTAGGTTTTCTGGGTTTAGGGTTTCTGCGTCTAGGGTTTCTTGGTTCAGTGTATCTGGGTCTAAGGTTTCTGGGTTTAGCGTTTCTGGGTTTCGGGCTTAGGGTATCTGGGTTTAGGGTTTGTGGGTTTTGTGTTTCTGGGTTTAGGGTTTCTGGGTTTAGGTTTTCTGGGTTTAGGGCTTCTGCGTCTAGGGTTTCTTGGTTCAGTGTATCTGGGTCTAAGGTTTCTGGGTTTATCGTTTCTGGGTTTCGGGCTTAGGGTATCTGGGTTTAGGTTTTGTGGGTTTTGTGTTTCTGGGTTTAGGGTTTCTGGGTTTAGGGTTCATGAGTTTAAGGGTTTAGGTTTGCTAGATTTAGGTTTTCTGGGTTTCTGGGTTTAGTGTTTCTGTGTTTAAGATTTCAGGGTTTAGGGTTTCTTGGTTTAGCCTTTCTGGGCTAATGGCTTAGTGTTTCGGAGTGTCTTGGTTTAGTCTTTCTGGGTTTCTTGGTATAGTGTTTCTGGGTTTCTTGGTTTAGTGTTTCTGGGTTTTGTGATTCTGGGATTAGGGTTTCGGGGTTTAGCGTTCATGAGTTTAACGGTTTAGGTTTTCTGTGTTTAGGGTTTCTGCGTTTAGGATTTCTTGATGTAGTGTTTCTCGGTTTTGTGTTTCTCGATTGGGGTTTCTGGGTTTAGGATTTCTGTGTTTACGTTTTGTGGGTTTAGGGTTTGTGGGTTTACGGTTTCGACTTTTAGGATTTCTGGGTTTAGGGTTATGAGGTTTGGGTTTCTGGCTTTAGGATTTCTGGGTTCTGCGATTCTGGGCTTAGGGTTTCTGAGTTTTGGGTTTAACCTTTCTCGGCTGCGGGATTGGTGTTTTGAGGTTAGGCTCTTTGCGATTAGGGTTTACTATTTGTGGGTTTAGGTTTTCTTGGTTTAGGGTGTCTGGGTTTAGAATTTCTGGGTTTAGTGTTTATGAGTTTAATGGTTTCGGTTTGCTGGGTTTAGGGTTTCTGGCTTTAGCGTTCATTTAAGGGTTTAGGTTTTCTGGGTTTTGGGTTTCTGGTTTTAGGTTTACTGGGTTTAGGGTTTCTAGGTTTCGAGTTTCTGGGGTTTGTGTTTCTGGGTTTAGGGTTTCTGCGTTTAGGATTTCTTGGTGTAGTGTATCTGGGTTTTGTGTTTCTCGATTGAGGTTTCTGGGTTTAGAGTTTATGAGCTTAAGGGTTTACGTTTTCTGGGATTAGGGTTTATGCCTTTAGGATTTCTGCGTCTAGGGTTTCTTCGTTTAGGATTTTGGGTGTAAGATGGCTGGGTTTCTGGGTATCGTGTTTCTTGGTTTAGGGTTTCTGTGTTTAGGATTTCTAGATTTAGGTTTTGTGGGTTTAGGGTTTCAGCGTTTAGGATTTTTGGGTTTAGATTTACTGGGTTTAGGGTTTCTGAGTCTAGGGTTTCTTGGTTCAGTGTATCTGGGTCTAAGGTTTCTGCGTTTAGCGTTTCTGGGTTTCGGGCTTAGGGTATCTGGGTTTAGGGTTTGTGGGTTTTGTGTTTCTGGGTGTAGGGTTTCTGGGTTTAGGTTTTCTGGGTTTAGGGCTTCTGCGTCTAGGGTTTCTTGGTTCAGTGTATCTGGGTCTAAGGTTTCTGGGTTTATCGTTTCCGGGTTTCGGGCTTAGGGTATCTGGGTTTAGGTTTTGTGGGTTTTGTGTTTCTGGGTTTAGGGTTTCTGGGTTTAGGGTTCATGAGTTTAAGGGTTTAGGTTTGCTGGATTTAGGTTTTCTGGGTTTCTGGGTTTAGTGTTTCTGTGTTTAAGATTTCTGGGTTTAGGGTTTCTTGGTTTAGCCTTTCTGGGCTAATGGCTTAGTGTTTCGGAGTGTCTTGGTTTAGTCTTTCTGGGTTTTGTGTTTCTGGGTTTAGGGTTTCTGCGTTTAGGATTTCTTGGTGTAGTGTTTCTCGGTTTTGTGTTTCTCGATTGGGGTTTCTGGGTTTAGGATTTCTGTGTTTACGTTTTGTGGGTTTAGGGTTTGTGGGTTTACGGTTTCGACTTTTAGGATTTCTGGGTTTAGGGTTATGAGTTTTGGGTTTCTGGCTTTAGGATTTCTGGGTTCTGCGATTCTGGGTTTAGGGTTTCTGGGTTTTGGGTTTAACCTTTCTCGGCTGAGGGATTGGTGTTTTGAGGTTAGGCTCTTTGCGATTAGGGTTTACTATTTGTGGGTTTAGGTTTTCTTGGTTTAGGGTGTCTGGGTTTAGAATTTCTGGGTTTAGTGTTTATGAGTTTAATGGTTTCGGTTTGCTGGGTTTAGGGTATCTGGCTTTAGCGTTCATTTAAGGGTTTAGGTTTGCTGGGTTTTGGGTTTCTGGTTTTAGGTTTACTGGTTTAGGGTTTCTAGGTTTCGAGTTTCTGGGGTTCGTGTTTCTGGGTTTAGGGTTTCTGCGTTTAGGATTTCTTGGTGTAATGTATCTGGGTTTTGTGTTTCTCGATTGGGGTTTCTGGGTTTAGGGCTTCTGCGTCTAGGGTTTCTTGGTTCAGTGTATCTGGGTCTAAGGTTTCTGGGTTTATCGTTTCCGGGTTTCGGGCTTAGGGTATCTGGGTTTAGGTTTTGTGGGTTTTGTGTTTCTGGGTTTAGGGTTTCTGGGTTTAGGGTTCATGAGTTTAAGGGTTTAGGTTTGCTGGATTCAGGTTTTCTGGGTTTCTGGGTTTAGTGTTTCTGTGTTTAAGATTTCTGGGTTTAGGGTTTCTTGGTTTAGCCTTTCTGGGCTAAAGGCTTAGTGTTTCGGAGTGTCTTGGTTTAGTCTTTCTGGGTTTTGTGTTTCTGGGTTTAGGGTTTCTGCGTTTAGGATTTCTTGGTGTAGTGTTTCTCGGTTTTGTGTTTCTCGATTGGGGTTTCTGGGTTTAGGATTTCTGTGTTTACGTTTTGTGGGTTTAGGGTTTGTGGGTTTACGGTTTCGACTTTTAGGATTTCTGGGTTTAGGGTTATGAGTTTTGGGTTTCTGGCTTTAGGATTTCTGGGTTCTGCGATTCTGGGTTTAGGGTTTCTGGGTTTTGGGTTTAACCTTTCTCGGCTGAGGGATTGGTGTTTTGAGGTTAGGCTCTTTGCGATTAGGGTTTACTATTTGTGGGTTTAGGTTTTCTTGGTTTAGGGTGTCTGGGTTTAGAATTTCTGGGTTTAGTGTTTATGAGTTTAATGGTTTCGGTTTGCTGGGTTTAGGGTATCTGGCTTTAGCGTTCATTTAAGGGTTTAGGTTTGCTGGGTTTTGGGTTTCTGGTTTTAGGTTTACTGGTTTAGGGTTTCTAGGTTTCGAGTTTCTGGGGTTCGTGTTTCTGGGTTTAGGGTTTCTGCGTTTAGGATTTCTTGGTGTAGTGTATCTGGGTTTTGTGTTTCTCGATTGGGGTTTCTGGGTTTAGGGCTTCTGCGTCTAGGGTTTCTTGGTTCAGTGTATCTGGGTCTAAGGTTTCTGGGTTTATCGTTTCCGGGTTTCGGGCTTAGGGTATCTGGGTTTAGGTTTTGTGGGTTTTGTGTTTCTGGGTTTAGGGTTTCTGGGTTTAGGGTTCATGAGTTTAAGGGTTTAGGTTTGCTGGATTCAGGTTTTCTGGGTTTCTGGGTTTAGTGTTTCTGTGTTTAAGATTTCTGGGTTTAGGGTTTCTTGGTTTAGCCTTTCTGGGCTAATGGCTTAGTGTTTCGGAGTGTCTTGGTTTAGTCTTTCTGGGTTTTGTGTTTCTGGGTTTAGGGTTTCTGCGTTTAGGATTTCTTGGTGTAGTGTTTCTCGGTTTTGTGTTTCTCGATTGGGGTTTCTGGGTTTAGGATTTCTGTGTTTACGTTTTGCGGGTTTACGGTTTCGACTTTTAGGATTTCTGGGTTTAGGGTTATGAGTTTTGGGTTTCTGGCTTTAGGATTTCTGGGTTCTGCGATTCTGGGTTTTGGGTTTCTGGGTTTTGGGTTTAACCTTTCTCGGCTGAGGGATTGGTGTTTTGAGGTTAGGCTCTTTGCGATTAGGGTTTACTATTTGTGGGTTTAGGTTTTCTTGGTTTAGGGTGTCTGGGTTTAGAATTTCTGGGTTTAGTGTTTATGAGTTTAATGGTTTCGGTTTGCTGGGTTTAGGGTATCTGGCTTTAGCGTTCATTTAAGGGTTTAGGTTTGCTGGGTTTTGGATTTCTGGTTTTAGGTTTACTGGTTTAGGGTTTCTAGGTTTCGAGTTTCTGGGGTTTGTGTTTCTGGGTTTAGGGTTTCTGCGTTGAGGATTTCTTGGTGTAGTGTATCTGGGTTTTGTGTTTCTCGATTGGGGTTTCTGGGTTTAGAGTTTATGAGCTTAAGGGTTTACGTTTTCTGGGATTAGGGTTTATGCCTTTAGGATTTCTGAGTCTAGGGTTTCTTCGTTTAGGATTTTGGGTGTAAGATGGCTGGGTTTCTGGGTTTCGTGTTTCTTGGTTTAGGGTTTCTGTGTTTAGGATTTCTAGATTTAGATTTTGTGGGTTTAGGGTTTCAGCGTTTAGGATTTTTGGGTTTAGATTTTCTGGGTTTAGGGTTTCTGAGTCTAGGGTTTCTTGGTTCAGTGTATCTGGGTCTAAGGTTTCTGGGTTTAGCGTTTCTGGGTTTCGGGCTTAGGGTATCTGGGTTTAGGGTTCGTGGGTTTTGTGTTTCTGGGTTTAGGGTTTCAGGGTTTAGGCTTCTTGAGTTTAAGAGTTTAGGTTTGCTGGGTTTAAGTTTTCTGGGTTTCTGGGTTTAGTGTTTCTGTGTTTAGGGTTTCTACGTTTAGGATGTCTTGGTTTAGCCTTTCTGGGCTGATGGCTTAGTGTTTCGGAGTGTCTCTGTTTAGTCTGTCTGGGTTTTGTATTTCTGGGTTTAGGGTTTCGACTTTTAGGATTTCTGGGTTTAGGGTTTCCGCGTTTAGGGTTATGGGTTTAGGGTTTCTGGGTTTAGGATTTCTGGGTTCTGCGATTCTGGGTTTAGTGTTTCTGGGTTTTGTGATTCTGGGATTAGGGCTTCTGGGTGTATGGTTGGTGGGTTTAAGGGTTTAGGTTTTCTTGGCTTAGGGTGTCTGGGTTTAGTATTTCTGGGTTTAGTATTTATGAGTTTAATGGTTTAGGTTTGCTGGGTTTGGGGTTTCTGGGTTTAGGTTTACTGGGTTTAGGGTTTCTCGGTTTCGAGTTTCTGGGGTTTGTGTTTCTGGGTTTAGGGTTTCTGGGTGTAGAGTTTATGAGTTTAGTGTTTATAGGTTTGGGGTTGCTGGGATTCTGGGTTTGGGCTTGCTGGATTTCTGGGTTTGGGCTTGCTGGGTTTCTGGGTGCTGATTTCTACAGTTACTGTTTCTTGGTTTAATTTATCTGGGTCAAGGGTTTCTGGGTCTAGCGTATTTGGGAAAATAGTTTAAAGTTTCTGGGTTTATGGTGTCTGCGATTAGGGTTTAGTGTTTTTGGGTTTCTTGGTTTAGGGTTTCTGTGTTTAGGATTTCTGGGTTTAGGGTTTGTGGGTTTAGGGTTTCTGTGTTTAGGTTTTCTGGGTTTAGGGTGTATGGGTTTCGTGTTTCTGGGTTTAGTGTTTATGAGTTTAAGGGTTTAGCTTTTCTGGGTTTAGAGTTTCTGGGATCCTGCGTTTAGTATTTCTGTGTTTAGGTTTTCTGTGTTTAGGGTTTCTGGCTTTAGGATTTCTGAGTTTAGTGTTACTGTGTTTAGAGTTTAGTGTTTCTGTGTTTAGAGTTTAGTGTTTCTGGGTTTTGGGTGTCTGCGTGAGGGTTCACTTTTTGTGTATTTTTGGTTTCTTGCTTTAGAGTTTCTTTGTTTACCGTTTATACGTTTAGGGTTTCTGTATTGTGGGTTTATGGGTTTAGGGTTTATGGGATTATGGGTTTATGGTGTCTGGGTTTAGGGTTTTTAGGATTAGCGTTTCTGAGATTAGTGTTTCTGGGGAGAGAGAGAGAGAGAGTGAGAGAGGGAGAGAGTCTGTTTGTTTATCGATGACGAAAATTTCTACAATTGTATGTACATGTATAGTTAAAATAATTAAATTGTCAGTCAGTTATACATTTGTCATCTCACATTTAACATTCAATTATTGCGACACTCTTACAATTCAAGCTAATAAATACATTCATACTTAACACTAAACACGTAAAATAAATTAAATCAATAATTTTAGTTAATAAATAAATTCATACTTAGTACTTAACGTGTAAAATAAATTAAATCAATAAATTTAGTTAATAAATAAATTAAATAAATAACTAAATCAAATAAATAAATAATTTAGATAAATAAATAAATTAAATAAATTAATAAGTAAATTAGAGAAATAAATAAATAAATTTAACTAAATAAATAAATTAAATAAATAAATAATTTAAATAAATAAATAAATTAAATAAATAAATAATTTAAATAAATCACGAACCTAAATGAATATCAGAGTTAGATTAGGATTACACAGAAATGAACAAAATAATGTATTAACCAATTTTCGAAAAGTTCGCTTCTGTGTATTCCAGTCACCATGTAATTGTTTAAGGTGCCTGCCTAACACTGTTTTAAATTTATAAAAAGATGGCAGGCACATCACACAGCTTGGTTGCGAATTCCAGCGGTGCGCACCTTGAACTCTAAACGAGAACAGGCCGTCATCTTGCGCGACCCCGGAACCGAGAGCTTCTTCGTACCACCCCTACTTGAAGTCCTGGCCAGGTTTTTTCCAAAGAGGGCAGTATCATACGGTGGCTGCCGCATGACAACCGCTTTGTAAAGCAACAGCCCCATAAAATTCTCCCTCCTGACCTTCGGATCCAGTCAGTCCAGTCTTTCTATGTAGGAGGTGATATGCTCATCACGCCTAACACAACATATGTATGTCACACATGAATTCTGTAAACGTTGTGGTCGTGTCTGAAGCCCCCTGACACGTCTAGAAGAACCACTGAGCAATAGTCTAAGTGAGGTAGTACCAGTGCACTGCTTCCGTAGTATCTCCGTTGTGCAAGAACGGAATAATTTTAGACTATACAAAGCTCTATTCCCTTTCTTACTGATCGCATTCAATTGCGGCTTCCATGTTAACCTTCCGTCCATCACCACGTCGAGGTTGGTGACTGTATCGACAAAGGGATCGTGTACGCCGGTCTGTATCTCAATGCCTTGCAAGTGAAGGTTCTGAACCTGTTTGATGTTCTGATCAGATCCAAAGATAATCGCCTTTGTCTTGCCGAGATTGAGGTGCAGGCCAGCTGACGATGCCCAATTCGACACTGCTCATGCTACAGCCGACATGCGACCGATACCATCACAAAGACCTTCCAGGGTCACTTGAGTGTAGGTCTGCAGGTCGTCAGCGTATAGTATGTGTTCTACACCATCTAAGTCTAGTGCGTCTTGTAAATCGTTTATGTAAAGGCTGAAAAGCAAGGGTTCCAGGACTGAGCCTTGTGGATCGCCAAGATTGGTGGTTAGCCAACCTGAATCCCCTTTTGTATTAGTGACGACTTTCTGTCATCTCCCATTACACATGATTTAAGCCACAGGAGAACACTCCTGGAGAAACCCAGGCGCATCCGCTTATACAGTAGTTTAGTTTGCGAGATGGTGTCGAATACTTTACTAACATCAAACATCAACAAAATAGTCAATAGTTTTTTGTTGTTCTTAATGCCAGATCTTATGCCTTCCGTCAATTTTAGTAGTGCTGTCTGTGTACTGTGATACTGTCGAAAACCAGTCTGCATCTGGTCCAAAGTGTTGTTTTCCCGTAAAAAAGTGAGTTCTTTGGTCGTGTACTATTTTTCCAGGACCTTGGAAAGAAAACTCAGTAAAGCAATTGGTCGAAAATCTGACACCGTAGATGGGACAGACTTCTTCTTCAAATGCATTAATTGAGCTCCCTTCCAAGTTCCCGGAAAAATACCACTGGACAGAGAGGACTTAAAGATTTTAACAATATGATCTCCCACAAACGGAAGAGTCTTAGCCACTGTACTTTGGGGGATGCCCAAAAGTATTTATTATAAAATTATCAATTTTAGTTTGTGACTCAAAGTTAGTCTGCTCTAAATTATCTATTTTTTCTAGTAACGTATTGATATTTACCTCAATTTTGTTCAACAAATTGTTTGTGTCGACGTTACTGTCATGTAATAATTTATTATTAATTTTTAAATTGTCTATTTCTTGGAAAATCACTTGCTTGCAAAGAGAGAGAGAGAGAGAGAGAGAGAGAGAGAGAGAGAGAGAGAGACAGAGAAAGAGAGAGAATAGTTTGTTTCGCACTCGCATGCACACACAACACATACACGCACACACACACGCACAAATACACACACAGACACACACACAACCACACCCAAACAACTGCAGACAATGACGGATGAAAAACATCAACGCTCACGCAGGCTTTCGAACCACACGTATACATACGAATACCAAAACTTCAGAGGGTGACGTATTACTTTAATATGGAATATTAATATGTAAAAATAATGACATCAAGAGTGGCAGCGTTTGGGATGAGTGTCACAATACAAAAGAATTCCTGGTAAATCGACAACTGGATGGGGCACTAGTATCGTTATCATGTACTATTTCACGCGCCGAGACGCACAACATTTGGCGTAGTGAACCTCGCATCTCGACAGTCGAGATGAAACTAACAGGATTTTGAGGGTTCTGTAGTATCTGTTACCATGCAAAACGGCAGTCGACAGTAATGGATTAAAAACATCGCCGCTCGTGCATGCGCACGGACTCTACATATATATATGTCGCAGATAAAGCAGACACATTTTATTGTTAAAATTTTTCCCGAAAATTGCGCATGCAAAAGAAAAAGTTGTGGGTGGGATCGAAAGTGTAAATTAAACCCTTGTTAATGGTCTGTTGAATTATTTCATAGGGCTTCACAGTGTTGCATGGTAAATGGTCGAAAATAATAAAATTGCAAAAAAGGTGTGGCAATTTGTTTCTGACAATTTTATCACATAGCCCGTACACAATTTAGCTTAGAGCAGCAATAAAGTTAATTTATTATTGTCAAATTTATTTTTAAATGATTTTTGAAGATTGTTAAACTTGTCAGAATGTGGTGTGCAATGGAAGTTGGCGGCGTTCCCCTCGCGGAATAGGACCGGGTCTAATGGTATAGCTGGACTGGTGTAGTTGTGTTTATAAGTATAGCAGAGGTTAGTGGTTACTGTCAGTCTCGAGGCGGCAAATATAAACGTATGCACAGCCCCGCGATATACAAGGGCATCAACAGTTTCAATTGCTCCTCGGCCTTCGAGCCGTACAAGTCATCCTACGGCGCCGTCGATAGCAGCAACATCCAGAGCCCCTCTGTCCAGGAACCTCTTCCTAAATCGCCTGCATGCTGCCCCCGTCCAACTCCAAGGATACGTTTCACGTAGGTAAGCAAAATAGCTAATCAAGATGTTTTTAAAATTATTTCTACGTTTATAATTCCATTTACAAGGATTGAATGAAAAACATATTCGTAATAACACGAGTTACTTGGGACATGATAAAATCTGTGTTGAGCACACCTCACTTCTATTTTTGTTATACATATGATGTTAATCATAGTAAGCAAAGTCTTCATAATATAACCCCCAGAATTTCTCTAAGTAGATATATTAGTTCTTAGATGTTAAAGAATATTGTTTATAATTTTTTATGTATAATGTAACTATTTAATAAATTTCAATACAGATATCTCTACATGATTGAGCAGATTCAAGGTTCATATGGAATTCATATTTTCGTCAAGGCCTCGCAGCACAACTTGAACATAATCGTGGCATAGGTGCGAATTGCAATGTCCCAAACATTGTTGAAACAGAACAAATCATTGAAGTTAATAGAAGTAAAGGTCATTTGTTCAAATTCGTGGCTCCATTCCATTATTTTGGTAACAAGCTCCAAAATTAAAATACAAACCAAAATCACAGCTAGGTCCACATAACAATCATTTGATAAAATTTTAGTTGATATTAGTATGAAAAATAAAATACTCTTTGTTTACAATAAAAATTAATCATTTCGTACTTAATAGATTAACCAGAATGAAGTAGAAGTATCTTTAGAAAATGCATATAAGGACATAGTGAAAGAGTTAAAGAACTAGAATATAAGATATGAAGCTTTTGTCTTTCATGCTTTATGTTGCAAAATGCAGTGTTATTACAGATTAGATATTCTGATGGCTCGTCTCGATCAAGAACAGATGGCTTCAGAATAAATTGCATTGATTGTTTAAATAGAACAAACGTTGTAAACAGGAATTTAAAAAAAACATTTTTTGCATAATGAATCATACTAATTATAACACTATTTTATATAAGTATCTAACATAAATATATTTATTTTTGAAAGATTTGGACTGATAATGCTGATATAGGAAGTACTAATACTCTGGAACTAGTGCATTGAAAACAGATTTTACTAGAACAGGTTAACGAATTATAATAGGAGCTGTGAGAGATAATGATAATTTCTTAACAAGATATTATAAAAATAATTTCGATGGTAATTTTCGACGGGTAAACAAGAATATGAATAATTAAATAATATTTTAAATACTTTCAAACGATTAAATATCAAAAATTAATTTTAGGATTCTATATATCTACTTTTGGGACGATATATGGTTGAAAATGGTGACTGATTAACGGTTTTATGTCCTCTAGAGTCTGAAAGAAATTGGCGATATGCTACGTTCTTATTACATGCTCTTATGGGCAACAGTGGTGGCTGGTATATTTGCGACAATTGTTCATCATGTCAAGCAATACGTTGTCAAGCCCAAGCTATTGTAATTTTAGTCAAAATAAACACTATATATTTTATTTAATACCTTAAAAAAATATTGTATTATTGTTATTGTAAAAATGTGCAAGTCAATCTCGATTAATTAATTAATAATAATTAATTAATTAATTAAGTAATTTATAAAGTTAAATAAATATGCGAAGAAGCTACTTCTTTACAAGTGAATAATTAAATACAATATTGTTATTAATGGAAGATTGTGGTATATGATAATTAGAAAAATTAAAATTTTCAAACAATTTTTTATAAAAAATAAGTTGCATTAAAAATAGTTAAATAAAAATACTTGTGCATTAAGAAAAGTTATAAATTTTATTAATTAAGTTTACGTTAATCATGTACGTAAATCTTTTATGCAAATGATTTGCGTAAAAAAGTTCCTAATTTTCACGTAATCATTTATGTAAATCATTTACGTACATTATTTACTTAAATGATATACGTAAGTATTTTCAACACAACTAATCCATTTATCAAAGAACCATGGCGGTTTTAACATTAACATGGTGGTCTAAAGTATTCTTAGACTTATTTCACGTCCTGCTATTGGCGTAGAATCGGAGGTGTATTCCCGAAAAAAGTATTGTTGGACGTACTATACTCGGCCTGCTATTATATGACAAGCGGAGGTGTATTTGCTATGTTAAAATCTAACAGAGTAACTTTCAATATTTGATTTTAGCCTTACATATTAATTTATATTTTTATGTCATTTGGAATTTGGAAGTTATCTTGTCATTTAGAACTTTAGACTTTAGAAAGCGCTTGGCCCAAAAGCGAGGGTGGCAAACACGTGCTACGGGGTCGCCACTTTACCTCCTATGGTGAGTATACTATTTTTCCTTATACCCGCACAGAAAACACATATTTCCCTTCAGGTGCCCGGGAGGAAAAGTATTACTTTCGGTGCAGGTGTGGGGAAAACGTATTTCTGTCCTGCCTGCACCGAAAGAACGGTTATTCGTGCATATATTGAGGGCGGAAAGTGGCTCTTTACCACTTTAGGGCTAGAAAGTCATCCCAACACTTTCCCGCAATGGTGCTTTTAATGCTTCTTTCCCGCCCTTGGGCTTACTTTCCCGCGCTCGAGCGGAAAATATAGCTACTTTCCGCCTTTTATTACATGCACTCTGAAGCGAACTTCCGGTGCAGGTATTGGATAAAAAATATCATGTGTATCATGGGTGGATAGAAGGCGATCCTGACAAGTGTGATTACCACCCTCGCTTTGCTCGGGTGGTAACTTTCACACTCGCCAGTACTCGCCTTCTTTTTGCCCTTAATACACACTATACGATAATACTTAATATATAAAAGTTTATTGCGGAAAAGCGAGTTGTATAAGAAATTATTAATTAAAAACTGCACAAACTTCGGCTTTCTGTTAATGTTAAGGTTGATTTTGGATTTAAAATAGTATATTGTGTACCAAGGACGGTAACTGGGCTTTTATAGACCGAGTACTGCAACCGTACGAGGTCAAAATAGGGCAGGAGGGTTACATATTGGCATGGCTCGAACGTGACGTAACTTAGATAACTATTGGAATCGCTTGGGAATGGTATACCTATTGAAAATATCGAGGTGCGCCAGCTTGAATAGGTGTGCTATTTGCATAAACAACGAAAAAGTGAAAAAAAATGCGAAAATCGCACCGGAAACAATCGCATATAACTCGGTAACTATGCATTTTGGAGAAAAAAATGTATAATTATAAATTTGTTCGTTGTGAAATTTTCTATAAAATAGTGTTGGTCCGATATCGGTAGATTTTAAATGTTCGCTGCAAAATGCTCGAAAGTGCAAAAAAAGTAGGTAAAAAACAAGGTCATTTTAAATTATTTATTTAACAATGAAAAAATAACCCAATCACGCCACAAATTTAGACAAAAATACTTGACTGCAATACAAAACGAGAACCGCAAGGCCGATTTAGATCGGACTGACAGTTTTTGCATAATGCAATTGTTAAGTAACCTACCTGGAAAAAAAGACCTTTTTTTTAATTTTGTGCCAGGCTCAAAGTTATGAATATTTTTTGCACCCACGCTTTTACACCTTCTTGGACCCTTAAACTATCATATATAATTGCTATCTCAACCATTTTTCAATTGTTAATAACTTTTTGAGCGGTTTTAAAAAGTTTGGAAATTTTGGCTTTTAAACAAATAAGCCTGTGAAGCGGGATTTTCGAGTGGGAAAAAACCGGAAAGTATAGAAAAATAGTACTCAGAAAGACGCATTTTTAAAAAAAATCATACAATTCGGTCCAGTAAATATTGAGATATTAACTTCCAAAGTCGGGAAGGGTATGCGGCGTAACGGTTAATGATGTAACCATAAATTATATAACGATCGATAGCTTTTTCCGAGATGTTTTCGTATCTGCTTTCAAAAATTAAATTGCACGTGTGCATCACGCACACAAATTTGCATAAACATTGTGTAGTGCGCGCTCGGAGCCAAAATTCGGAGGGGTGGGGATAGGCAGCGAAACTTGAAATCGTCGCTTCAAAATTGGCGCGCTCGCTTCAGGATGATATATCTCGGCTTTTACTGCACCGAATTTGACGATTTTTTTTAATTGGGGTAGAAAAACGAGAGGATTTTAATTTTCATAGTTACATTTATCAATTTTAAAAAATAAACAATCGGTGGTCGATTTTCATAATCAAGCATTTTTAAATGTTAAATTGAATTGAAAAATTTCAAGCCAAAACTATTTTATTGTTGCTACTATTCGTAGAAGCCATAAACACATATACTTTGGGTTCATTTATGACTTTGTTTTGTTACTTAGTGTTGCAAGGCAACAGTTTAATTTTGCTTGTATATGATATACACCAATTTTTAATAAATTATTCGTACAGCCCCTGTAAAAAATTGAAAAGACATTCATATATCCCGGGGAAGTTTCCGATCAATTCGACTGTCTGCGCTAATACCCACTGGCGTCGGATAATCTGTACGAGTGTCTGTCTGTATTCTGCATTGTAAATTATAATTGCTTTCAAATGACCTTATCCCTTAATTTATTATCTTAGCTATTTACGATGCACCAAGACGCAAGCTTAAAGTAAATTACACGGTGTCTCCAGGTGTCTAGACGGACCCTCATTAAGCTTCCCCCTCCCGAATTAGCCTTACCCTGACACGAACTAACAGTGGTACACAGACCATATATATCGTATACATCCATACGTAAATTTGTTTGCTAGCAATATCCATCGAAGCAACAGCTAAACAGTTGTCGAGAAATTATTGTGGCTACAACTAGAAACAAACATATTTTTCAAATCAGAGTAGATATCTGTGTGTACTTGTGTACTGAGACTATACCATCTATCTGTCCATCAACACCTGGTCACTTTCTAGAACATAACGCAGCCCCTATTGAAAATTTCTGTCTCCCCACTATTCACCCGCCGCTGTCGAGTCTCTTTGTATACATAGGCAGCAGGAACCGTTAGGGATTATTCTGAAAATGACCGCAGGTAGCAACACGAGGACGCTGATCAGACGAAGATTCGCAGGAGGAGGTAGTCAGTTTCGAAAGTGTGCTCAATAGTGCAACATCGAGTTCTGTGTCGAGTTTTGAAGCCGAAAAGTATCCAAGATTGTATTCAGTGTGAATTTTTCAACCGAAAATTTTGAAAACTGTAAGTACACAATTTAAGTTATGTTATATACACACTCATATATTTACTTAGCAAACTTTACTTTAACATTTAGATTTTAACAATGGAGCAAGAGGCCGAAACTTGCATTATCTGCGACGACGTTTTGAATGGAAAATTACGAACGATTCCAAAAGAAGGCATGAAGAATTACATACAATCTAGTTTCAGAAGACAGGATAAGAAATATTTGACATTACGAAAGTTTAATTCGATAACTATACACGAGAATTGTGCAAAAACTTATACTAATGAGACAAAAATTGTAGCTTATCTACGTAGATTAGAAAATTTGAATGAAAGTATGCACGACACGCGTTCAACGGAAAGTTTTAATTTTGCAAGTCTATGTTTTATATGCGAAGAAGATGCGTCCGATAATTTTATTGAAAAACTAAAAAAGTACCCTGCAAGTAGGCGAAAAATCGTTCGTTTAGTTCATACAAATTCTACTAGAGACACGCTTATAGAAAATTTTAAAAAATCTACGAACAGAATCTGCATTGATGTTATTAACAGAATAAGCAGTATCAGAGATTTAACGGCTGTCGGCGCAAGACATCATGACGCGTGCAACAAAAATTTGTTTGTAACAAGAAGAGAGTCATCTGAAGGCCTAGATACAGATACTTCTAAAGCTGCCTCATTTATTTGTGAGTACATTATTTCCAATAAAATGGAATGCCAATTTAGTTTAAAAGCTATACTTGCCAATTTTGACGGGGATACGTGGCCCGATATGAGATATTTGAAAAAAAATTAACTAAAACATTTGGCGATGACGTTATCATACATTCTTCTAAAAAAGGGCCTATTTTATCATTCACTAACATGTGTGGTAAAATTTTAACTGAAAATTGGTATAACAACAAAAACCGTGACGAAAAATTAGAGCGTCTTAGATTAGTTAAAACAGCTGCAAAAATAATTTTAGAAAATATTTGCTCAAAAGATTACGAAACCAATCAGTATCCTTTAAAGGTATTATTGAATGAAATAATCCTCAAGAACAAATTTTCCGATTCAAATTATGAAACTAAAATAACTTCTGTTGCCCACTGCATCTACTCGTCCGAGATCTTTTGTATCTTGTCTTCAGGTTGCTTTAGGCAGCATGCTTAACAAAAAATATGGATCCAAAGATCTTATACGAATTTTAAATTCTTTAGAATTTTGTTGCTCTTACGACGAAACTCAACTTTTTGAAATTTCTTTATTAGCGCATCCGCAACAAAATGCTTATAATAATGCGTATACTCAATTTTTTTTTGATAATGCAGACCACAATGTCAATACTATTGATCGGCGCAACACTTTTCACGCAATAGGCGGCATTCACATCGTGACTCCGCATTGTTCAGTGACATCGAACAAGTTCATTAATAGATTATCCTTACGAACACCTTCTCAAGATATCGGAAGATTCGGTAAAATTGATTTAGAAATATTTCACAAACCTAGTCGTTCTGGAATGGAAAATATCATTGTTCAAGATTTAGATAAAATACGCCCTGTATCACTTGACATAAAATTATCTAAAACTGATTTTCTATGGCTCTACGACAAGCATAGATATTCGACAGATTTTCTAGGGTGAAACGGCTACATGGAATCTATAACCAACCACTTAAGTTATGCAAAAAGCAGAATACTTTTTTTAACGTTTGTCAATGCTCAGCCGAGTAATTGTGATACTCTTTATACTGTTTTAAATCAGGCTCGCTTAAAAAGTAGTGAAATAGACCAAAAGCATTGCTTTGTCACTTTTGATCAACCGTTGTGTTACAAAGCTCGAGAAATAATAGAATGTTATAAGGACGAGTTATCTTCAGTAATTGTTAGATTAGGTGGATTTCATCTTTTAATGTCATTTATGGGAACTATTGGATTTATTATGGATGGAAGCGGTCTTAAAGAGCTTTTTTGTACAATTTTTGCCGAAAATTCTGTTGACAATATTTTAAACGGTCATGCTTATTCAAGAGCTGTCAGAGGCCATATTTTGGCTTACTTGGCTTTAAGGAAAATAATGTTATCTTCTTTTGATTTAACGAATGATGAAAATGCACTTATAGATGATAAATTGACTTTAGAAGATAGTACTTTAACAAGAATTGACGAAGAAAATTTTTTGAATATTTATAATAAATTTTTAAGACATGTTGAAGAATTGAAAGAGCGTGGCCCAACTGCAAAATTATGGCTGCAATACTATGACATGGTAACAGTGATGAAACAGTTTATTCAGGCTGAAAGAATGGGCAATTGGACGTTACACCTCGAAAGCGTTCGAAAAATGGTGCCATTTTTCCATGCCAGTGGACATTATCTATACGCGAAATCTTGTCAACTGTATTTGCAAGACATGTATGAACTCGAAAGAAAATGGATCCACTAGAATATGAAAAATTTACGACAAAAGGCTTTTTCACTATTAGAAGATGAGATAAATTTTGGAGCGGCATTTGGTCTGATATGTCTATAGAACAAGTTTTGATGCGTTCAATGAAAAGCAGCGGTGGCCTTACACACGGTCGAGGAATAACTGATTCAGTTCTTGCGAAATGGGTATTGACAATGCCTTTCCTTATCGATGTCAGTAATTCAATGCAATTATTTTGTAATGTAGCTTTTAGTACTTCAGAGCAACACGTTGATGCTAGACCTTCACGAATTCAAGAAGACAATCGTGCGTTAGACTTAATGTTAGAATTTTTCACTTCTTATGATCCATTCGTAGTTTCTGATGCAATTGTTTCACTTAGCTCAGGCATTAAAGGTAATGAAAATATTAATTGTCACAATGCTCTGGACATCAGGGTAAAAATTATGAATAATATTGTCGGAAATAATTTTAACGCGCTTAAATTCCAACGAAAAAATCGAGTAATGCCTCTTCAAGCTATTCATTCTATTAAATTACTTAATGAAAATGTCATTATCAACCCTGCATTAATATTTCAAAGAATTATTATAGCAATGGAGGGTAAAACCGAGTTGAAAGATTGTTTTTCATATGAATTGGCGCCTTATCCACTTTCTATGTTTGACAATGGTATAATGCGTAAAACTGAGAAATCTAAATTGTATGATCATTTTCAACCTATGTACGACGAGCCATAGTTAAATAATTCTTATCATGTAATTGATGGAGGATTTTTATTGCATAAGGTTGTGTGGCCACAAAAAGAAACTTTTGAAGTCATTCTTGATCGTTATGTAACTTATTTAACTAAATATTACGCTGCCAATAGCTTTATCATATTTGATGGTTACCCTGAAAATTTAAAAAGTAGCACTAAAGGTGCAGAACGATTACGTCGACAGGTTAAAAATTTATGTGCAGAAATACAATTTCATTTGTCCATGACCGCATCAGCATCGCAAGAGAAATTTTTATCGAACGATCGCAACAAAAATCGATTTATTTTATATTTACGAGAAAAATTGCAAGCCGCTGCATATCGTACTGAGCAAGCTCAAGAAGACACTGATACTCTAATTGTTGAAACCGCTATAAATCTAGCCACCAACGAAAAGCCAGCCATTATTGTAGCTGAAGATATAAGTGTATTAGTAATTTTAACGCAAAGAGCGCCTGTAGATAAGAAAATTTATTTCTTAAAACCAAGTAGAGGAAAAACAGCTCAAAGGCTTTACAGTTCCACATCTCTTATCGGCGAAAATTTAAAAAATCTTATTGCTTTTATTCACGCTTTCACTGGATGTGATACTACATCTGCTTTTTTCGAACAAGAAAAAGCTAAAATTATAAAATTATTAGAAAAGAATACAAGCTTAATTGAAGAAGCTTTAATTTTTAATAAAACAAATGCAACTGCACAAGAAATTGAAAACATCGGTACAAAAATCATTGCAGCTATGTATGGGGCAGGAAATCTAGTAATTTACAATTAAATGATCTAAGATATTTATGTTTTAAAAGTAGCTCTACGAATAAAGCTTTTAATTTAGCTATGCTTCCGCCAACTGAATTAGCTGCAAAACAGCATACATTTAGAGCATATTATCAAGTGCAACAATGGCTCGGTAATTCGTTGGACCCGACGCAATGGGGTTGGAGTGATAGGGATAATAAATTACAATCAACATATACAACTTCCTGACAATATATTACGAGACATCAGTTGTAAATGTACAAAGGGCTGCACAAAATCTTGTAGTTGTGCAAAACACGGATTAAAATGTTCCGATTATTGCGCAGGATGCCACGGTCAAACTTGTAAAAATTGCGAAGAAAATGTATTAGACAGTAATATAGATGTAGAAGATAGTAGCGAACTTGATATTGATGGCGACAATGATATACAATTCCATGTAAATACAGACATATTAACAGCTAACGAATGCGTTTCTGACAATAAAAACAGCGACGACGAAATTCCGTGTAAAAAAAGTCCAATTAATGTCAATTAATGCAATAAATGAACTTGTATTATAAATAAATTCTGTAGATTATGTAAATTTAATGAAATTGTCAATATTTTACGATTATTTATACCTTATCTCCTATTATTCAATGAACTACATGCATTAAATAACAATTAAATTAATTTATAACATTATTACGCATTAATTCTTCAATTTAATACTAATTTACAATGAAAAATATATGCCCAATAAGGATATTATGATTAACACTAATTTTTAGCAACATTTAAAAATGCTTGATTAATTGACAATAATTTCTCGACAACTGTTTAGCTGTTGCTTCGATGGATATTGCTTGCAAACAAATTTACGTATGGATGTATACGATATATATGGTCTGTGTACCACTGTTAGTTCGTGTCAGGGTAAGGCTAATTCGGGAGGGGGGAGGGGGAAGCTTAATGAGGGTCCGTCTAGACACCTGGAGACACCGTGTAATTTACTTTAAGCTTGCGTCTTGGTGCATCGTAAATAGCTAAGATAATAAATTAAGGGATAAGGTCATTTGAAAGCAATTATAATTTACAATGCAGAATACAGACAGACACTCGTACAGATTATCCGACGCCAGTGGGTATTAGCGCAGACAGTCGAATTGATCGGAAACTTCCCCGGGATATATGAATGTCTTTTCAATTTTTTACAGGGGCTGTACGAATAATTTATTAAAAATTGGTGTATATCATATACAAGCAAAATTAAACTGTTGCCTTGCAACACTAAGTAACAAAACAAAGTCATAAATGAACCCAAAGTATATGTGTTTATGGCTTCTACGAATAGTAGCAACAATAAAATAGTTTTGGCTTGAAATTTTTCAATTCAATTTAACATTTAAAAATGCTTGATTATGAAAATCGACCACCGATTGTTTATTTTTTAAAATTGATAAATGTAACTATGAAAATTAAAATCCTCTCGTTTTTCTACCCCAATTAAAAAAAATCGTCAAATTCGGTGCAGTAAAAGCCGAGATATATCATCCTGAAGCGAGCGCGCCAATTTTGAAGCGACGATTTCAAGTTTCGCTGCCTATCCCCACCCCTCCGAATTTTGGCTCCGAGCGCGCACTACACAATGTTTATGCAAATTTGTGTGCGTGATGCACACGTGCAATTTAATTTTTGAAAGCAGATACGAAAACATCTCGGAAAAAGCTATCGATCGTTATATAATTTATGGTTACATCATTAACCGTTACGCCGCATACCCTTCCCGACTTTGGAAGTTAATATCTCAATATTTACTGGACCGAATTGTATGATTTTTTTTAAAAATGCGTCTTTCTGAGTACTATTTTTCTATACTTTCCGGTTTTTTCCCACTCGAAAATCCCGCTTCACAGGCTTATTTGTTTAAAAGCCAAAATTTCCAAACTTTTTAAAACCGCTCAAAAAGTTATTAACAATTGAAAAATGGTTGAGATAGCAATTATATATGATAGTTTAAGGGTCCAAGAAGGTGTAAAAGCGTGGGTGCAAAAAATATTCATAACTTTGAGCCTGGCACAAAATTAAAAAAAAGGTCTTTTTTTCCAGGTAGGTTACTTAACAATTGCATTATGCAAAAACTGTCAGTCCGATCTAAATCGGCCTTGCGGTTCTCGTTTTGTATTGCAGTCAAGTATTTTTGTCTAAATTTGTGGCGTGATTGGGTTATTTTTTCATTGTTAAATAAATAATTTAAAATGACCTTGTTTTTTACCTACTTTTTTTGCACTTTCGGGCATTTTGCAGCGATCATTTCAAATCTACGGATATTTGACCAACTCTGTCTTGTAGAAAATTTCATAACGAACAAATTTATAACTATACATTTTTTCTCTAAAATGCATACTTACCGAGTTATATGCGATTGTTTCCGGGAAAAAATGCGATTTTCGCTTTTTTTTCACTTTTTCGTTGTTTATGCAAATAGCACACCTATTCAAGCTGGCACACCTCGATATTTGCAATAGGTATACCATTCTCGAGCGATTTCAATAGTTATCTAAGTTACGTCACATTAGAGCCATATTTGAAAGATTTCGTCGTAATTCTCCTGGCCTAAAAAGCCCACTTACCTCTTGGTGCAGACCATATTTTATGTGACGCATGTATGGATTTTTTTTTGCATATTAAACAAGACGATTATGACCTTTTTTTACTCGGCAACCACCCGTTTATTAGAACATTCTACAAATTTTAAAAATTCCAAAAATGCCAAAATTTTCTAAAATTTGCAAAATTTAGAAAATTAAAAAAAAATGAATATTTTTTACCGCCCGCTGACGGTTTTTATTGCCCGCCGGTCTATAAATGGTCACTTACGACCTGCGTAATAGGTTAAAAAATCGCGAAAATTGGCCTGTGTTACATAAAATATTTTGTTGTACATTTTGCTTTAAAATGTGTTGATTTGCTAATAGCTATAGTTATTTTTACAAACATTTCAGTTAAAATGATGTTATTTGAATCGAAGAAAAACGTTTCATCCCTCCCTTGGGCTATTTTTGTAATTTTTCAGGATACTTTTAGGGGTACATTTCTGGATATTGTGCAGGTTACTTTTAAGGATACATTTTTGGATACTTTTAGGGATACATTTCTGGATACTTCACTGTTGCCCATAAGAGCATGTAAAGTAGAATTTCTGTAGGATATGTTGAAGGCATGATCATATGAGCATCCAACATGCTGATGCCAACAAAAGAACTAATAGGAACGTAGCATATCGCCAATTTCTTTCAGACTCAAGTGGACATAAAACCGTTAAGCAGTCACCATCTTGAATCATATATCATCCCAAAAGTAGATATATAGAATCCTAAAATTAATTTTTGATATTCAATCGTTTCAAAGTATTTAAAATATTATTTAATTATCAATATTCTTGTTTACCCGTCGAAAATTATCGGCGAAATTATTTTTATAATATCTTGTTAAGAAATTATCATTATCTCTCATAGCTCCTATTTCAATTCGTTAACCTGTTCTAGTAAAATCTGTTTTCAATGCACTAGTTCCAGAGTATTAGTACTTACTATATCAGCATTATCTGTCCAAACCTTTCAAAAATAAATATATTTATGTATAGATACTTATATAAAATAGTGTTATAATTAGTATGATTCATTATGCAAAAAATGTTCTTTTAAAATTCCTGTTTACAACGTTTGTTCTATTTAAACAATCAATGCAATTTATTCTGAAGCCATCTGTTCTTGATCGAGACGAGCCATCAGAATATCTAATCTGTAATAACACTGCATTTTGCAACATAAAGCATGAAAGACAAAAGCTTCATATCTTATATTCTAGTTATTTAACTCTTGCACTATGTCCTTATATGCATTTTCTAAAGTTACTTCTACTTCATTCTGGTTAATCTATTAAGTACAAAATGATTAATTTTTATTGTAAACAAAGAGTATTTTATTTTTCATACTAATATCAACTAAAATTTTATCAAATGATTGTCATGTGGACCTAGCTGTGATTTTGGTTTGTATTTTAATTTTGGAGCTTGTTGCCAAAATAATGGAATGGAACCACGAATTTGAACAAATGACTTTTACTTCTATTAACTTCAATGATTTGTTCTGTTTCAACAATGTTTGGGACATTGCAATTCGCACCTATGCCACGATGATGTTCAAGTTGTGCTGCGAGGCCTTGACGAAAATATGAATTCCATATGAACCTTGAATCTGCTCAATCATGTAGACACATCTGTATTGAAATTTATTAAATAGTTACATTATACATAAAAAATTATAAACAATATTCTTTAACATCTAAGAACTAATATATCTACTTGGAGAAATTCTGGAGGTTATATTATGAAGACTTTGCTTACTATGATTAACATCATATGTATAACAAAAATAGAAGTAAGGTGTGCTCAACACAGATTTTATCATGTCCCAAGTAACTCGTGTTATTACAAATATGTTTTTCATTCAGATCCTTGTATATGGAATTATAAACGTAGAAATGATTTTAAAAACATCTTGATTAGCTATTTTGCTTACCTACGTGAAATGCATCCTTGGAGTTGGACGGGGGCAGCATGCAGGCGATTTAGGAAGAGGTTCCTGGACAGAGGGGCTCTGGATGTTGCTGCTATTGACGGCGCCGTAGGATGACTTGTACGGCTCGAAGGCCGAGGAGTAGTTGAAACTGTTGATCCCTTTTATATCGCGGGGCTGTGCACACGTTTATATTTCCCGCCGCGAGACTGACAGTAACCACTAACCTCCGCTATACTTATAAAAACAATTACACCAGTCCAACTATACCATTAGACCTGGTCGTATTGCGCGAGGGGAACGCGGCCAGCTTCCATTGCACACCACATTCTGACGATTTTAACAATCTTCAAAAATCATTTAAAAATAAATTTGACAATAATAAATTTACTGTATTACTGCTCTAAGCTAAATGGGGTACGGGCTATTTGATAAAATTGTCAAAAACAAATTGCCACACTTATTTTGTAATTTTATTATTTTCGACCATTTACCATTCAACACTGTTAAGCCCTGTGAAATAATTCAATAGACCATTAACAAGGGCTTAATTTACTCTTTCGATCCCACCCACAACTTTTTCTTTTGCATGCGCAATTTTCGGGAAAAATTTTAACAAAAAATGTGTCCGCTTTATTTGCGACATACTATAAATATATATATATATATATATATATATATATATATATATATATATATATATATATATATATATATATATATATATATATATAAGAAAATTATTGGGGCGAAGTCGAACCTTGATGCTAGTTTGTCAACGTAAACGAAGAGAGGACGTGAAAGCTTGTAGGCGACATCTATGAAACATGAAGAGAACGTGTGTGTGCACGTTGAACACTCAAAGATACTCGCGTGCACACACACGCATACACAGACACAAACACACATATACACGTACACATACACATAGGCACACATACACATACACACACACTCACACGCAGACATACATACATACACTCACGCGCCACTTAGAGTTCAGCCAAGATCAATGACAAATCTGAATGACAACCGATGCTATAAATAGCGTATATATATATATATATATATATATATATATATATATATATATATATATATATATATATATATATATATATATATATATATATATATATATATATATATATATATATATATATATATATATATATGTAGAAAGTCGAGATATAGATAGCACTGCTATCGTTGACAAAACACCTACTCAAACACACACACAAACACAAACGTACACAAACACACACACGTACTCATACACACAATCACTCAAAAACTGTAATGTTGCCATCCAAAGAGCGGCAGACAATGACGGATGAGGAACACCAACGCTCGCTTATGTGTACGTAACATACATATACATACCAACACCAAAATTTCAGTAGGAGAAGTATATATAACCTTGATATGGGCGATAAATATAGCGAAATAAATGCACCAAGAGTGGCAGCATTTACAATGTATGTCACATTACAAAAGATTTTTCCGGTAAATCGAGAACTGGACAAGGCACTACTATCGTAGTCATCTGCTGTCGCACGCGCGGAGACGCAAAACTTTTCGCGTAGTAAACCTCGTATCTCGACAGTCTAGATAAAACTAAACGGATTTTGACGGATCGGCTGTCTCTGTCACCATGCAAAAAGCAGTATACAGTAATGGAATGAGAACAGCGCTACTCGCGCATGCGCATGGACCCTACACACACACACACACACACACATATATATATATATATATATATATATATATATATATATATATATATATACGCACACGATAAAGTCAGATGAAGAAAATTAGGGGGGGCGAAGTCTAACCTGGATGCTCATTGATCAACGTAATCGAAGAGAGAGCATGAAAGCTTATAGGCGGTATCTATGAAACACGAAGAGAACGTGTGTGTACACAGAGTACACTTAAGAACGCCCTGCGCGAGATCAAGGTCAAATCTCAATGATAACTGATGCAATACATCAGATATGACTAGAATGTGGAGATATATATAGTGCCACTATCGTTGGCACATCACACACCCACACCCACACACGTAGACACAAATACACACGCACACACACACTCACACACACATAACCACACATACGAACGTACATACACCTACGCACGTACATCTACGCATATACACAAGTGCAAACCGGTGTATTCAAAGAGGAGATGCGTGATGACGGACAAGAGTTACCCGCACGATTACAAGAGCGGTACGGCAGCGACTGTCGCAAACTCACAGAATAATCTGGAAATATGAAATACAGATGACACTGCTGTCGACAATAAATCGTGGTACGATGTTTGACGAAGAGCCTCATTGGCTACCGTTAATCGAGCTGGCTGATGGCGGTAGTGCTAATAAGCTGATTGGTGCTCATGTGAGCCAAACCATAGTTTTCACAGACTCGTGAGTGGACGCTCATGGGGACCCCACCGCGGCCACGAGATCGTCGGTAGAGGTGGAACCAAATGAGGATGGGATTTCATTCGTTGAATCATTTGTATGAGTCAGTAAGAGCCATGGATTTGCGCTGGAAAGATCCATTCACGTCAATATTGTACGGGCCGACAGGCTGCGGGAAAACGGTGTTTTGAAAAATATATTAATAACCATCAATCGTATGTGCGGCACTCGAATCAAACGCATAATCATTTATTATTATAAAATGTCACACGGGTTACAGAGATTTCGGCATAAACGTTGAATTTCGTGAAGGTTTACCACAGAATACTGACTACGCTGGTGATTTAAGAGCAAAACTTGTGATTATAGACGATTTGATTTGGGAATCGTCCTCTGGAGATGCAACCGTCGATATGTTTTTAAAAGCTAGTCATCATGATATCCTATCTGTGCTGTTCATCACCCAAAATATATTTTAACAAGGAAAAGGACAGCGTGATATCTCTTTGAATGCTCAGTACATGGTAGTATTTAGAAATTTGAGCGACAGGTCTCAGATACGACATCTCTCTCGTGAAGTGTGTCCTAAAGATCCAAAACTTTGCAAGAAGCTTACTGGGATGCCACCGCAAAACCTTATGTTTATCTCTTGCTGAACTTGAAGCAAGATCCACCCGATAATTGTCGATTTCGCACTTATATTTTTCCTGACCATAAATTACACAACGTTTATGTGCCGCGAAAAAAAATAAATGGTAGCGATACTTTGAACCAGGTACCAGTCGCGTCATCGTGGTGGCTCCAAAAACTCTAACATTGTATAATCTGAACGAGAAACAACGCAAGGCTCTTTTGCAAAGAGCGGATTGGAAATTAGTTCGTCATATTTGTGAGTGTGCTCTGAATGTGTTAATCAGTAATATACCACTCGAGAAACGAGAAACAACACAAGTCTCATCTGCGTTAACACACAACAACTCTACGAAAATTGGCAGCACCTAGTTTACGCTTGTCGAGAAAGAACAATTTTATCGTACAGCGAGGAGGCTTCTTACCTGCTCTACTAGCAGCACTCCTAGGTACCGCTTTGGCTACTCTAATAAGTAAATAAACGAAAATAATTGGAGCACACTAGAAAAATAGTTCTCCTACCACAGGAGAGCGTAGAACGTCTACAGAGTACGCTCACAAACGGTTCCCTAAAGTCTGTTCAAACACCCGGTACAGAGATGAGCAGACTCGATGCAGAGATGAACGAAATACTAAACACGGCGATGTGTAAGGATGAGCGAGAAAAGTGGTTATTATATAGTCAAGTCTTACAACGTTATTTTCACTTTAAGGACGCTGATAGCGCAGAAAAGAGAAAACCATTGCCAAATCATTGGCACTTAGCTTCCTCCAACTAAATTAATTGTTTCAATATGAAATTCTTTGCTCTTATAAATTATTTTTAAATTGCTATATTTTACTGAAATATAACCGTTTAAATCATTTTATTATTTTGATTATTATTATTATTATTATCATTATCATTATCATTATCATTATCATTATCATTATCATTATCATCAGCATCATCATCATCATCATTGTAGACCAAAAAATAACATAACGACTCCGTAGTCTCGAGATTAATAAACGTCAAGTAAATCCGATTTATATTAAAACTTAAATCCACTAATTTGAGTTTAGTATTTTTGTTAGAAAATGCATAATCAATCCAATGCATAGCAACCCAACCCCAAAAATACGCAATTATCAACTTTCAATCAAATACAATTGATTTAAAAATTTTTTTAAAAATCATAAAAATGAAAATAAATAATAAAACAAAAACTAATTGATGAAACTTAAGAAAATGTAGTATAGCCAAAAATTGTATACTCTTTCAAATGCATTTACACTGAATCGATCATATTACTTCTACATACCGAAAAAATTTACCTCATCAATTTCTGAATATTGAAAAATAGAAAAATTATTATAGTACAAAATCGAGTAGATAAATCTTCAAATTTCTTTATAATTCCGAATCCTTATTAAGATACACATAAAATAAGCCTTGGTTGATAAAAAATTACCGCACCGTTCTCGAGATATGAGCGATCAAAAAATTTGTTGAAAAAAGACATAACCTGAAATATCATGAAAAACAAAAGTCCTCATGACCTGGGCAAAGAACCTAGCCAAGAGATTACTAAAAGCTACCTTTCTGGATATTTTCAGACAAATTAAAGCCATTTTACTAAAGTAGATGGACGATAAAAAAAATCGATTTTATTCACAAAATGATTTGTTTCTCAGAAAAAGAAAAGAAAAAACTTGAAAATTTTACAGAATATTCTTCGTCATATTCCTAGTCACCTCAACATTTTTCAAACAATCTCCTTCATATTTTTCACAGATATGGCCGTTTAAACAAAAAACAACATTTCCGTGTATAACGTAAACAGGGAAATGACTTTTTTTAAATTTCGAGTCGGAAAAGATAAACAATTTTATGCTCTTTAAAATGCATTTGAAATGAATAGATAATATTATTTTAAACATACAAAAAAAAAGAAACACTAAAACTCAAAAATCGAAAAATCACTATAAAAGAAAAGAGCAACGAAAAATAAAAAAAAATGTCAACCGCCTTCCATAAAAATAATGGATCTGTAACGATAGTCGGCGTGCGCATACATGGTAGTAACATGGTTGACCTATTGAACGACGCTATAAGAGAGAGAGACGAGTCCCCCCACCACCGAGACATCTCCAGTTTGCTGTTGCACTCCGTGAATCATCAATTCTTCGAAAGTTTATCGGCATCAAAAGAGTTTGACGCAATATTTTTCAATCGTCGTCAAGTGGATCGTTCACAGAGAGCATTGATCACGATCTTGCTCCACGCCCTCACTCTGTAAACGCCCTCGATAGTAGAGGTGGTAATGTTGATGGTGCTGGTAATGGTAGTGATAAATACTCATCTGCTCGCAGCAGCAGCAGTAACAACAGGGACGCCTCAGGTGAAAGAGTTTGCGCTTTACCAGCCAAAAGGAAGACATTATAATGAAGAAAAAAAATCGCCTGACGAAGAGAAGAAAAAGAATGTGAAAGTTTCGGCATTGAGGACAGAAATTCAAGCATGGCGTCGATTGAGCGGGGAGTTCAAGAGAAAGAAAACAGAGTAAGTTTGCAAGAAGACGAAAATTTACGCGAAAAATAGCGCTTTGCACACCTTGATTGATTTACTATCGTTTGAGACACATGTGCCTGGTTACAGATTCTGTGAACCAGGTACTAAATTAGCTGAACGGCTTTTAGCAGATTACGCTTTCTCTCATATGCTTGCAGAGTTTATGGAAGCTGACGAAAGAACGTTGACTTTAATGGCAGCTTTTTGCATGGTTATTAAAATAACCTTTCAAATTTTTTTTTCTCGCATCAAGAAGTCTATAAAGAGAAAACTACAAGAAGCAAGAAGAAAATCAACGAGAAAAAAAAGAAGATACATAAGACTTTTAAGAACCTTTACAACAACCCCCCGCAACCTCCGGCATACGTTGGCGTTGATACATTTTTCCAAGCTACGGGTCGAAAACATGATCGATAAAGTGTTATCAAAAGACTCGAGAGTCAAGATGCCTATAACATGCACAGACCTGTTAGACATCGATTCCCAAGACCAAGTTACAACGTGCGAAATATTGACGATGTGTGGGAAGCTGATTCGATGGATGTAAGGTCTATAAAAACTTACAATGATGTCAACAGCTTCCTTTTAGCTGTAATAAACGTGGTAAGTAAGTACAACTTTGTGGAATAAGTCAAGGATAAAACTTCGAGAAACGTCGGTGATGCTTTAACAAACGCATCTTGTCGAGAAGTAACAATCGAAAATCGGCGTGTCTTCAAACCAACAAAGAAAAAGAGTGTATCGGTCGCGAAATGCAAGAAATTTTGAATAAATATGGTATAGAGTATAGAGTGGTACGCAGCCCTGATATAAAAGCCGCTATTGTGGAGAGATTTATAAGAACTGTGAAGGAGAGAATGTGGCGGTATTTTACTCACAAATACATGCGACGTTACATTGACGTTTTGCCGAAAATCGTAGAATCGTACAACAACGGTAAACATTCATCTATAAAAAGACACCTGCCTCGATGACTGTACGATATTGCCAAAGTTCGCAAATAATTAGAAGATCGATATGGCAATCATGCTTTTCGACAACCTAAATATAGTGTTGGTGGTTTGGTTCGAGACAGTCGTACAGAACGTCTTTGCCAAAGCTTACGAGAGCGGTTGGACGTTGGAACTATTCAAGATTGCTCGAATCTGTTTGTCACGTCAATCACCGGTATACTTTTCAAAACACTTGGCAGACCAACACATTCATGGTTTTTCTTACGCAAAAGAGCTGACTAGAATGCGAAAGGATTTAAATACAGACATTTTGGAGGTTGAGAAAGTTTTAAAGAGTAGAAGTAAAGGTCACTCTAAAGAATATTTTGTTAGTTGGAAAGGTTACCCCAATAAATTTAGCTCTTGGGTTAAGGTGAATCATCTAAAATAGCGATAAAATGAAGGACCAGTTTTATATCATTTTACCCAGCGACAGCAGCCGGCAATATTTTAACGACCACGCTACAACGCATTTTATTATACAGTTACCACAACAAATATGACTACATGATTCATGGTCAGTTGCACTTACGTGGGTTCAAATACCTCTGACATTTTAACACGTGTCATCGGAAAAAGAAGAAGAATATAAAAAACTTTTGTAAAACTGTATACGGTACAGGAATTTACAAAGATATGCAGAGTCTGATACAAGAAATAGATAATTTAAACTGTACGAAGGATCATTTGGAGATTAGAGTCAAGTGTGGCGGATACGTGACGATTAATAGAGTTTGTGCAAAGACTACTTGTATCGAGTTTAGTCACGAGCATTGTCTGTCCAAAAGCATACAAAGAATTTCGGGGTTTGAAAATGTACACAGCATTCTAATTAAAAGTTAAGATCCGATAGAGGACGCTAGACCAGCTTATCTTTCCAACGGTTTACCATCCATGATCACGATTTATACTGACATTTGTTAACCTTACGTAACGGATGACGTTCAATCACGGTTGTTGCGAGTAGTATCGCTAAATATAGATGATTGCGCAGATGGCGGCAACAGAATCAAAAGTTTCTCCGCTTCCATGTACATATCTTTACTATACACCTTCTTTCAGACCACCGAAATTGATATAAGGGACCAGCTTAGGTATCCAATACCATTCAATTACGGTACGCTGACGGTGAAGCTTCATTTAACAGAACAGACTAAAGTGATTGCGTAATACAAGAAAAAAGAAAATGGATCGTTATGATGAATATTTCAATATGCAAGTTGGTAGTGGTGGTGGGGGTACAATTGGTGGGGGTTCTCACATTGGTGGCGTTCGACGCATTTACATTGCCTCCCCCTACCAACGAGGTCATGATGGCACTGGTGCAATCCTAGCAGGTATATTTCGACGTGTTCTCCCATTCTTTACCCGTCGAGCAATGGTGGTTGGGAAGGAGGATGTACGTGCTGGAATGAACATTATGTTTGGCATCGGCACGCGAAATACACCATACAGAGAAACATTTCGCAACCGCGTGAGAGAATTTGGTGAGATTGTGAAGAGAAAGGCTGAGAAAAAACTAGATAAGTTGAGAGCGGTCAGGATATAAAATGCCCCGTCACTTCTATCCTCTTCAATTGCAATTGCTCGGCAGACCTGTCACACTCCGCAATGACAGGTAAGAAAAAGGTAAAGTTAAGAATAAGAAGAAGCTGACAAAAAAGAAGAGGAAGACTAATAAAAGAACAACGAGACATATTTTTGATAGCTAAAGATGGCCTTTTTATACACCCATTCATGTGAATGTCTAAAGTCGGAGCTACTCTTGTTTGAAATCCCTCCGACTCAAATGACGATTGAAGGCTCTCACTGGATAAATTATAAACCAATATCATCGCTAACAGATGACTCAACAATAGACATTGTAAAATGATATCATCTGGCTAATCCCACATTCTTTCGTTCGTATCAAGTTTCAAGAAGTTTCTCGATAATTTTTCTGCTATCTTTGTGAAACGTGACACCCTTATTAAAACTTTGTTGCTTTATCTCGACACGTTGTCTTATTAAATATTCCTCAGTCTTCTCGGAATGTCAGTATTTATTGTTATGTGATACCCCTCCCCCATTTACAATATTTGCACTTTCCACCTCCACTTCTAATTTGAAAGATATATTAAGAGCAGGTATGATGACACTTTTACATCAATCATATCTAACCACTTGAAGAGAAACGACAACATAGCTGAGCAACCACAAACCACTAGTCATCCGCATCAGATATTCAGCAGGTTACATCGACTAAACAAGTCCTTCACCAAGAAGATTATCGTCCGATTAGAATACGATAGTTACAAAGACGAATATTACCAACCAACTGTACGACTGTTGTCTTCTCACTCTGAGGGAATAGCGACCTCAATCAGTGATTAGTAAAAATAAGAGGTTACGGTTGGAGGGTAAACTGATTTATGTGGTTAGGGTTTACGACTTCATGGTGTACGGGTTATTGATTTATGGGTTTAGGTATTAAGGCTTTAGGGTTTGTGGATTTAGGGTATAATGGTAAAGGGTTTCTGAGTTTAGGGTTTATGGATTTAGGGATTATGTGTTTAGAATTGACGGGTTCAGGGTTTACGGGATTAAGGTTTATGGGTTTAGGGTTTATGGATTTATGGGTTTAGGGTTCTGGCGTTTAGAGTCTATTGGATTAGATTTTAAGATGTTGAGGGTGTAGTGTTTTCTGGATTATGGTGCCAGCGTTTACTGATTCAGGGTTTACGGGTTTTAATGTTTATGGGTTTAGGGTTTAAGCTATATGGGTTTAGAGTTTGTGGGTTTAGGGTTTATAGATTTAGGGTATACGGGTTAATGGCTTTCAGGGTTTACAGCTTTAGGGTTTAGGTTTTATAGATTATGGGTTTAAGGTTTAGGGTTTTATGTTCATGGGTTTAGGGTTTTATGTTCATGGGTTTAGGGTTTTATGTTCATGGGTTTAGGGTTTTATGTTCATGGGTTGAGGGTTTTATGTTCATGGGTTTAGGGTTTTATGTTCATGGGTTTAGGGTTTTATGTTCATGGGTTTAGGGTTTTATGTTCATGGGTTTAGGGTTTTATGTTCATGGGTTTAGGGTTTTATGTTCATGGGTTTAGGGTTTTATGTTCATGGGTTTAGGGTTTTATGTTCATGGGTTTAGGGTTTTATGTTCATGGGTTTAGGGTTTTATGTTCATGGGTTTAGGGTTTATGTTCATGGGTTTAGGGTTTTATGTTCATGGGTTGAGGGTTTAAGGTCTATGGATTTAGGGTTTATAGTTTATGGGTTTATTGTTTCACATTTATGGGTTTCCGGTTTTAGGTTTATGTGTTTACGGTTTAAGTTTTATGGGTTTAGGGTGTAAGGTTTATGGGTTTAGGGTTTAAGCTTCATGGGTTTAGAGTTTAAGGTCTATTTGAGGATTTGAGGTTTGTGGGTATATGATTTATGGGTTGAGCTTTATGAGTTTGTAGGTTCAGGATTTATGGGTTTCGTTTTTGTGGGTTTAGTGTTTATGGGTTTATGGGTTTAGAATCGACGGGTTTAGGGTGTTCGCGTTTAGGCTTTATGTGTTTAGGTTCTATGGGATTAGGGTTTATGGGTTTAGTGTTTACGGGATTTAGGGTTTACTGGTTTAAGGTTTATGAGTTTAGGGTTTATGGGTTTATAGGTTTAGAGTTTAAGGTTTATGGGTTTAGGGTTTATGTGTTTATAGTTCATGCGTATAGGGTTTATTGGTTTAGGATTTAAGGGATTATGGGTGGAGGGTTTACTGATTTATGCAGTTAGAGTTTACGACTTCATGGTTCACGGGTTATTGTTTTATGGGTTTAAGTATTAAGTCTTTAGGGTTTGTAGCATTAGGGTTTATTGGTTTAGGGTTTCTGAGTTTAGGGTTTATGGGTTTGGGATATATGTATTTAGAGTTTCTGGGTTTAGGGTTTATGGATTTAGGGTTTCTTGGTTTTGGGATTAGGGTTGGTGGGTTTATCGTTTATAGGTTTATGGTTTATGGGTATAAGGTTTAAGAGTTTACGGGTGTAGAGTTTACTGGTTTACGGTGTTAGGGTTTACGAGCTCAAGGTTTCTGGGTTTGAGTTTTATTGGTTTAGGGTTTATGGGTTTAGAGTTTATGAGTTTAGGGTGCATGGGTTTAGAATTGACGGGTTTGTGGTTTACGGGTTTAAGTTTTGTGTGTTAAGGGTATATGGGATTGGGGCTTAAGGACTGAGTCTTTACGGGTTTTAGGGTTTAATGTTTATAGGTTTAGGGTTTATGGGTTAATGTTTTATGGGTTTTGGGTTTAGGGTATATGTGTTTATAGTTTATGCGTTTGGGTTTTATTTGTTTAGGGTTTTAGACTTTAGGGTTGGAGGGTTTACTGATTTATGCGGTTAAGGTTTACGACTTCATGGTTTACGGGTTATTTGTTTATGGGTTTAGGGATTATGTCTTTTGATTTTGGGATTTAGGGTTTATTGGTTTAAGTTTCATGGTTTACGGATTATTTGTTTATGTATTTATGGATTAAGGGTTCACAGGTGGAGTTTTACTGGTTTACGGCGTTAGGGATTACGGGTTCAGGGTTGCGGGGTTCAACATTTATGTGGTGAGTTTTATATGTTTAGGGTTTATTGGTATATTGTGTATAGGTATAGGGTTTATGGGTTTGTTGTGTATGGATTTACGGTTTCGGCGTTTATGGTTTATGGGCTTTTGGTTTAGGTTGTATGGGTTTATGGGTTATGCGTTGAGGGGTTATTTGTTTAGTGTTTAAGAGTTTACGGTTGGAGGGTTTACTGATATATGGGATTAGTGTTTACGAATTCATGGTTTACGGATTATCTGTTTATTGCTTAGGGTTAAGGGTTTCAGGTGGAGGCTTGCTGGTTTACGGCGTTAGGGTGTAGTGGTTCAGGGTTTACGGGTTCGAGGTTTATGGATTTAGGGTGAATAGGTTTATGGTTTATGGGTTTAGGGTTTTGTGTTTACGGTTTATGGGTTTTGGGTTTATGGATTTTCGGCCTTCTGCGTTTAGAGTTTATGGGTTTTGTGTTTACAGTTTATTGGTTTATATGTTATGGTCTTTAGTCAACGAACTTGCGCTGTACACACGTACGGACTTAATGTTTTAATTTTAATTGTTCTATGCAATATTTATTATGATATGTTTTTATGTAGTACTTACTTTTTCGATATATGACGAAGTGGTAGGATCTCTGTCGTTTGTGCTGGCAGGCTTACTTGTGGTAATCGAAAGTTAAGAGGTTCAAATAAAGTTCACACGTAAACTTCTTTTATTAAAATACTTTATCAAATGTAATTTATTTACTTTAAATTATAATATAAGTGACGCATATTGGTATCTCTGCCTACTTGAGTGGCTCTGTGGCCTAACAGCTATAAAGTGGGTCGAAGGTGATTATTTATACCCGCATTGATCTACATTTTTAATGATCAGCAATTTTTATGCGTCTTACTATGCCGCTGTATGCAGTTTATAATTTTAAGTGTTAAAACTAGATTCTACTACTATGAGAATATGTCTCATGACGTAACAATGGATTTAACGGTTTGAGAGTGGAGGGTTTACTGGTTTACGGGGTTGGGATTTACGGGTTCAGGGTTTACGGGTTTATGGTTTATAGTTTGAGGGCTTATTGATTTACGGTTTATTGGTTTAGGGTCTAATGTTTTATGGTTTAGGATTTATGGGTTTAGGGTCTATGGGTTTAGGCTTTATGAGTTTAGGGTTTACGGGTTTGACGTTTGTGGATTTAGGGTTTATTGGTTTAGGGCTTATGGGTTTAAGGTTTATGGATTTAGAGTTTGTGGGTTTAGATTTTATGGGTTTAGTGTTTTTCGGGCTTAGGGTATATGGGTTAAGTTTTATGAGTTTATGGATTTAGAGTTTATGGGGTTATGGGTTTAGAGTTTCTTGATTTAGAATGTATGGGTTTAGGGTTTATGAGTTTAGAGTTCATGGGTTTAGAATTGACGGGTTAAGGGTTTACAGGCTTGGAGTTTACAGGCTTATGGGTTTAGGTTTATCGGTTTAGGGTTAGTGGGTTTATGAGTTTATGATTTAGGTTTTATGATTTAGTGTTGATGGTTTTAGGGTTTATTGGTATATGGTTATTGGTTTTGGGTTTATGCATTTTGGATTTTAATATGTTGTATGCTTCGTTGCCGTGATATCAATGTAACTTCAAAACCTATTTCTTTATTTTACTTACTCTTTTAATATATATAGAACCCCAAAAGAAAACAGAAATTTTATAACATATAAACTAATTAAATTTTATTAATTAAATTCAGGAAACGACGTAACAACGAACACGCATACGTGCACGTATACTCACATATACATGCACATACTGACGCACGTAGGTACACATCAAAACAACCATACAGTATTTTTAAAATCTAATATCTCATCCATTATCAGCTACCAACAAACTTCTAGATTCTCTATAAGCTTTAAAATAAGCTAACCAGTCTTAATTGTTATAAGGATGGCAACTCTCAATGTTTGTCCGCATATTATATCAGTCACACTGAATTTTAAAAGTCTTACATCACAGTCATAGTCAGCAATCGTAATACTTCTTAACTCTTTATCAGTGATGCTAGAAGCTAGCAAGTCCTAATTCATGTAGGAATTCTATAAATGCTGTCTTATTATATTGTTTATTTAAAATAAACAACAATTTTTCTTATTAATATAAAGTTTATTATTATTAAGTACATTCATCAGTACAAACAGGACTCGGCCCACGTTGTATCATAGCCGGAGATCGTCCGGCGTTTTCAACGCTTGTTCATTTTCTCTTTATTTCTCCTTTGCTTCGTACATTAGTCAAAGTCGCCGACTCTATGACATCTACAATATTGGATGCAGCTGTATTGTATATTAAAAAACTGACACTAAATTCGTGCTCTGCAACCAACAGATCTGCCAGGAATTTTGTTTTAGTAAAGTGAGTTCCATAGAAATATGTATATTATAGGTATGAATCTATTGTTCCAAGGTACATAAATAAATTATGTGACTCTATTGATTCCGCAGAACAATCCTTTATTCGTTTCATAAAAAATATATGCAACGTCTCGGGAGTTTTTTATAATACTCCCCTCATCAAGGCTACACAGAACATATAAATAAAAAATTATTAAAACTATTCAAACGGTACAATTACAAACTATGCCTCACACTGTCAAAAACGAAGTACAAAACATACGAAATAACAAAAAATAATAAATAAAACAATTACCATAAACTTAAACCGAAGAGGGAAATTATTATCTAAAAGATATGATCCCTGCAATTGTTAGGTTATCTTTATGGAAACTGGGGTCTGACAACTTGAAACGCTTGTCAACCAAGTTGTAAATTATCGCAATTTTTTGAGAAAGGCGGTAGTGAGAACAAAAGTTTATATACCTACATGAAGCTGTCGGCTTTCTATACCAATTAGTAATTGTTTTTCTGTTGTCTAATCTACTAATTTCAATATCTAAAAAACTAATTTTATTGTCTTTTTCATTTTCTAGTGTAAATTGAACTTGTTCATTAAAACTATTGAACGTATTCAAAATGACATTTGTGTCATTCGTTAGGTTAATAAGAAAGCAGTCGTCAACATATCTTTTATACAATAAAATACTACTCTTAAGTTTATTTAGACTATTTGTTTCTAACACTTCAATGTAACATCTGCAAACCAAGGACTTGTGCAAAAGCCCATGGGAGTACCAAGTATTTGTTTATAAAACTTGTTATTGAACTGAATGTAAGGCGATTCTAGCAAAAGCTTTATCCCCTTAAAGAATTCAGTTTTTGAAAGAGGAATGATAATTTTTAAATATTTCCATTTTTTGTCAAGTGCTTGTAAAATCAAATGGTGTGGTAAATTAGAGAATAAAGAAACCACATCAAGAGACGTAAGGCTGTAATTGCTAGGAATAACAATCTCATGGAGAATATGTTTTAATTCATAACGGTTTTTCAAATTTGATTTGGGTTTAGGAATATATACATTGAAAAGAAGAGAAATACACTTATCAAAATCATAAGAGGGGTTACCTACAGCAGAAACAACAAGGCGGACCGGATTGCCCGGCTTATGTATTTTTATTAATGCATAGGCACGGGCTAAAGTGCAACTATCTAATTTATCTCTAATGCCATCAAACACATTATCACAATCGAACACACCTCTCTTTCTCCACCTGTTAATGATGTCTGAAAAATCTTTAATCATTTTGAAAAGGGGGGATTTTTTTTAAATTTTATAATACTTTGTGTCATTAAGAGCATCTTCAACTTTCTTAAAATAACAATCTTTATTGATAACCACAGTAACATTACCTTTGTCTGCCTTAGTGAACATCAAATTTGTATTACCATTAACAAAATTTTCGGTTTTTTTAATTTTATTTACAAGCAAGGAGTCAACAAAAGACAAATGTGATTTGTTTTTAATTGAACTATTAAGAATACACAGGAGTTCATCTCTAATTTTTTTATCAATGTTGTCATTGTATTTTAACGTTGTTTTAATATCTTTAAAAAATTCAAACATGGTATTTTTGTTAAGTTTGTAATTAAAATTAAACTTATCACTAAGGCACAATACATCATTAACAAAAGGAGGGAGAGTTATGTTCGAAAGGTTAATCAACCATTTATCACGCGTAATAAAGTTACCTACAGTATTATTTACAATATATCTGTCATTATTATTATTATTAGAGAGAGTGGATAACGTGGAAATCCTATCTTCGTTGTGAAAAACATCAGATTGTTCTTCATACAACCTCAAAAGTTGATGTTTGTTAAATAAATACTACAAATTCTAAAATTTTCGAACATGTCTGGTTCGTACGTTATTCTTAATTCTATTTATAATAGGCTCATAATAAACTTTGAATTTATTGACAATATCAACAGAAGTTAAGTTTGTAATTTTATGTGTAATAGAATCTATGCTTTTTTCTAAAAGTTTTATGTGAATGTTCAAGACAGAAATTTCAAATTTTAAAATTTTCTTTCGTATAAACTTGGAGAAATGGTTGATTTTCCTACTTATGGAGTTACTATGGAACGAAATATTGTTAAGACTCTTGCAGGGATTAATAATATGTTTCGAAACAATATCGTGTGTTCTACATTTCAGTAAGAAAATTAGTTCGGCATTCGAAACAGTTAGTTTTTTAAGAAGTTTCGACCATTTTACAAATAAAAACTTAACATCAGAATTAGCGTGTTTCGCTAGTGCCGACAAGGGCTTATTAGTCTCCACATCCTTCTCATGTTCTTTTTTACGTTTTTCCAGGCGTCGTTTAGTCATACCGACGTATGTCACTGGGCACTGTTTGCAATCAATTTTGTAAACCACATTAGGGTTATCAAGAATATCGAGTCTATATTTTCCTAGTCTAATTATATGGTTGAATTTGTGAATTGTTCTATTAATCGGAATAACATTAAACTTCCTAAGTTTTTTATTAATTTTAAAAGTGATATTTTTTATAAACGGGAGGACCATTTTTGGTTTCCTCATTGATAATCGTTTGTTGGCATTATTGAGATTAGAGTTGTTATTACTAGTGTTGCTAATGTGGTGCAATCGTATTTTTTACCATTTAATCTTGCAAGCATTTAACAAGAAATGGAAATATTTAAAAATTATCATTCCTCTTTCAAAAACTGAATTCTTTGAGGGGATAAAGCTTTTGCTAGAATCGCCTTACATTCAGTTCAATAACAAGTTTTATAAACAAATACTTGGTACTCCCATGGGCTTTTGCACAAGTCCTTGGTTTGCAGATGTTACATTGAAGTGTTAGAAACAAATAGTCTAAATAAACTTAAGAGTAGTATTTTATTGTATAAAAGATATGTTGACGACTGCTTTCTTATTAACCTAACGAATGACACAAATGTCATTTTGAATACGTTCAATAGTTTTAATGAACAAGTTCAATTTACACTAGAAAATGAAAAAGACAATAAAATTAGTTTTTTAGATATTGAAATTAGTAGATTAGACAACAGAAAAGCAATTACTAATTGGTATAGAAAGCCGACAGCTGCACGTCGGTATATAAACTTTTGTTCTCAGCACCCCCTTTCTAAAAAAATTGCGATAATGTACAACTTGGTTGACATGTGTTACAAGTTGTCAGACTCCAGTTTCCATAAAGATAACCTAAAAATTACAGAATCATATCTTTTAGATAATAATTTCCTTCTTCGGTTTATTAATAAATACGTAAAAAAATTATTGCACCACATTAGCAACACTAGTAATAACAACTCTAATCTCAATAATGCCAACAAACGATTATCAATGAGGAAACCAAAAATGGTCCTCCCGTTCATAAAAAATATCACTTTTAAAATTAATAAAAAACTTAGGAAGTTTAATGTTATTCCGATTAATAGAACAATTCACAAATTCAACCATATGATTAGACTAGGAAAAGAAAGACTCGATACTCTTGATAACCCTAATGTGGTTTACAAAATTGATTGCAAACAGTGTCCGGCGACATACATCGGTATGACTAAACGACGCCTGGAAAAACGTAAAAAAGAACATGAGAAGGATGTGGAGGCTAATAAGCCCTCGTCGGTATTAGCGAAGCACGCTAATGAAAAGAAACATGTAATTAATTTTAGTAAAATTAAAATTATAGATCGGGAAAAAAATTGGAGCAAACGTGCATTCTCTGAAATGTTAAATATATATTATCACAGTAACACATTAAATAAAATAGAAGGCACTAATTTTTTAAAAAATGTATATAAAAATTTCCTCAATTTAATTAAAAAACATTTTGAATAATACTCTTGTTTGCTTTTTGATTTTTGTTATTTTATATTTATGCTATTTTACATTTTTAATACAACTTTTCTTGTTTGGTTATATTTATTCATTTTCTTTTTTATAATTGTTCACATTACATATTTGCACACTTACACATTCCTTTTGCACGTCTCCTCCGATTTTTATACAATAATTTTAGTTGATTCCTCAATTCCTAGTTCCAGACAGTATACTAGCGAGGAGGTATGTTTTACTTCTTCGTGTGTTACGAATGGATTTGCCGTGTCTCTCACGAGAGGCTCCGAGCTGACAGAGTGGGATCCGGAGCGCAGATGTGCATGGAGGTGTGTGCGGCGCTAGTTGGGTGACGGACGTTCGGGGCTTCCCCGTTCTCCTTCCTTCTCTGATTCGCGCTACCACCTCCTTGTGTGCTATATTGCTCTGTGGTCTGCGTGCGTTCGCTCTGCTAGCTGGGAGCCACACACCCTTCTCAAAAGTATAAATTTGGAGACTACAAGGGACTCGGTGAATCTTAATTTGCACTTAGTTGTCGCTGAATTCGCGACCATGTAACAGCTTGTATTTCGCGTGGCCGGTACGTACTACCGGCCTTCAGGGCCAATTCCATTATTCGTGTGTTCTAATTGTTCCAGTAAGTTTCTTGTGATTTTTTTAACGTTTATTCTGCACGTAGAGTAAAATATTTTTTTTATAGATATTTAAAATTTATGTTCTTCATCGAATTATTTGGTTTTTTAGAGGTGCTATTACAGCATAAAATTATGCTGGCTCCGCAGATCACGACGCGGTCCATGTTTTGTATTATTTAAGTTTTTGGTAATTTGTTTTATTTATTATTTTTTTGCTATTTCGTATGTTTTGTACTTCGTTTTTGACAGTGCGAGGCATAGTTTGTAATTGTACCGTTTGAATAGTTTTAATAATTTTTTATTTATATGTTCTGTGTAGCCTTGATGAGGGGAGTATTATAAAAAACTCCCGAAACGTCGCATATATTATTTATGAAATGAATAAAGGATTGTTCTGCGGGATCAATAGAGTCACATAATTTATTTAGAAATATGTATACAATATAGATTATATAGTATAAATAACTGACATTTTGAAGTCGATTTCTACCTTTAAAATCAAGGTTTGCCAAAATTAATAGTCTAGTGACAGAGATTTTTTAATTCTCTATAAGCTTGCGAAATTTTAGTGCGATTCGCATGTAAGATTTCGGTGGTGTTACTTGTAAGTAATGTATAGTTTTCTTAACAGTTTAAATTGGTTCTGTTACAGTTCGACGTAATCTAAGTTAGGTAATTTACATCATATTTACTCGTATGCAATTTTAGATAAAATCTGATAACAAGACCTTCGATAGACGTGGTCTCAGCGCTTATAAGAATACTCTGGCCAACAGTTATGCTCGATTGAAATTTTAAAAATATTTAGGTGGCAAATGAGAGATAGTAAAATACTAAAGTACTTCTGCTCGGATTTGCAAGCTTATGTTTATTTATATCGAATGCGTGTACGCATTATATTTGCGAATATTTTCAAAGTAAATGTATTAGTATTTATTTAGTCAATATTTAGTATAAAACGTCATTACCTCTCCATTTTCAGGCGGGTCACCATTTCCGAAAGTTGATGTAATTACCAAAAGTAAAGCTTCGTGCTCAATGTTTGTTATATCATAATCTGCCATACTCAAGACCTGGGAAAAATAGATATCATTAATTTATAGCGTTGTCAATAATAAGTATGTGCGAAATTTTGATCAGAAAATTTATATTAAGTATTTATTTAATTGAAAATTAGTTTTATGGCAGCTTTGTAATAGTACAAAAAAGTATTCATAAAAACATTTTAGAAACATGTTTGGAACATTCGTAATTCAAATAAATTATTTTTGAAAAATGTCCGCATGGATGCGTGTGTGTGTGCGTGCGCGAGTTTATGGACACGCTCATGTGTGCCATAGTGTACGTATGTGTATGACAGACAGAAAGTGAGTATGTATTTGAGTGTATGTGTGCGCGTGTGCTTGCACATGTGCATGTAAATGTATGTATGCGCGTGTGTGCGTATATGCATGATGTGTGTAGATGTGTGTCTTGTGTGTGTGTGAATTAGTGAGGTTCAAGATAACGAAAAATTTTTTAAGTCACCTTATCGATACCATATATTCCTCATAATATTATGTAAAAATAGAAATTTTTTTAGAATTTTTGAAAAATTTTCAGATGTTGCTCAAGTCGATTTTTTGATAAAAATGACTTTTCTCAATTTCTTCTCTTTCTTTAGTGAACTATTTCATTTCTAGCTATTCTTGCACGGTCTAACTACTTTGTTGTAACAGGGGATACTCTCAAAATTTTTTGAGAATTAAATAATTACTTTAAGTGCTGTTTTATCAGACATAAATAATAATTTTGTATACATAGGCATTACAATTTAACGACCTGACAATGGCAATAAAAAATATTCTTTTTAAGTGAAATTTTTTTCACGCTATGTAATATATTCAAGAAATATTGAGAATGAAAATTAGATGTCTGAAATTATTCTAATGAATTGTATTTGTAATATTACTATCAAAATACTTTATAGATTGACTACGATACATAAAATCTGGTCTATATCTCATATTCTAAAAAAATATTGTATTGTAGATATATAAACCAAATAAAAGATAAAATTATTAATTGTTTGAAAATATAAACATTATTCTACTATTCTATCAATATTATTAATACAAATATCATTTATTTTTTATTCCACAATATCGAAATGTATTTAACCAATAATTACAGGGTACTCATTTTTTTTAATTCAAAATAATGTTCCCTTTCGGGGTACATGGGTATTACGTTTATATTTACATTTCTTCTATATAATTTATTTTTACGATAAATATATATATATATATATATATATATATATATATATATATATATATATATATTTATCGTAAAAATAAATTATATAGAAGAAATGTAAATATAAACGTAATACCCATGTACCCCGAAAGGGAACACACACGGACACTATATATATAGTGTCCGTGTGTGCCACACGATGTGCTGATTGGCAGAGCGGCGGACACGTTACTATATCGAACTTTTCAGCTGTATGAGTAGTGAATTGGCAGGCACAAGAAAGAGTTAAAATGTAAATTACTAGCTGTACCCTGCGGCTTCGCCCACATAAATATTTTAGTGAATCATTAGCCTGTGTTTATAGAGACATTAAAATGATTAAAGATGTATGTGTACAAAATGTATATGCGTGATGCCACGTCAAGTGAGTAAATAAAAATTTTTCAAGCACTGAAACTTTAAGAAAATGATGCATTTCATACCCAGAATATCTAAAAAGAATTTCAAATCCGTACCTCTATTAGTTCAGGAGTAATGTCAAACTGAAAGATGTGATTATTTGCATTTTTTCATTTTACTCAAAATGTATGCATTATTATCTCGAGAACTATAGAAGATAAAGTACTTTTATCCGTGTGTTTTGGACAGAGAATTTGATGGAAAATATGATAGTATTTTTTCACTAAATTGATGATTGTGATTGCTCCAAATTTCAGCCCAGACACCGATGAAATTTTAAGCTGAGCGTCAGAAGCAATTTTGTTAAAAAAAATTTCAATGATAGTTTTAGATGTATATTTTAAGATGAAACAAAATTTAGATTGATACTATAACTCAGAAAAAAATAAATGAAATTGGCATATTTTATCAGAAACAGATTTATATGTTGAATCCCATAATTGTCTGAATTTTGTAAAATAAGCCAATTTCGATTACTTTTTTCTCGTAGCTGAATTAAAGTACCATTTTAAATCTCATTTTATCTTAAAATATACATCTAAAACTATCATTCTAATTTTTTTTAACAAAATTGCTTCCGGCGCTTAGCTTAAAATTTCATCCGTTTCTGGGTTGATATTTGGACCAATAAAAATCATCAAAATTGGTGGTGCAAAAAATACTATCATATTCTGCATCCAATTCTATTTCCAAAGCATACGGACAAATCTTTATTTTTTACTGTTCTCGAGATAATAATACATACATTTTGTGAATGTATATATGTTTTGAAAACAAGTTAATCTGGATAAAGCTAAATACAGAAGAAGATAAAGAGAAAATAATGAGAAAGAAAAGCACACTTGGAATTGGAAATAAAAATGTATATATAGTTCACGATAGATCAAAACGGGAGATTCAAAATAAGGTAATCAAAATAGCATGGGAAAAAAGGGAAACAGGAAATGAAGTAAAAATTAAGTACAAGAAAATTAAATGAGATGGAAAATGGTACAAATGGAACGAGTGGACGAAAAACCTGCATGAAGAGGAAATTAATAGTTGGCCAGTTGATACTGGATAGATTAGGAGAAAAAGAAGTGAATAATATCAGTGGAGTATAGGAGGAAACAGTGCATCATGTCATGATTATATAAAAATATAGGGAGAAAGATAAAATGATTAAAATTTGAATATATCAAAAAGGGAGAGGAATAAAACGGATGAAGAATATAAGAAGGAAGATAAATTATTGGAGCAAAGAAGAAGAAGCAAAGGCAATAGTATATGGGAGAAAAAAAAAAAATATATATATATATATATATATATATCATATAGATACTATATTCTTGAAAATCTTTCACAACATCCTTGACGTAGCCATAAATATGTGGACACCTACCTTATGCGATGATCTATTTACGTATAGGAATATTAAGAACATCGAACAGAAAAAACTACAATCCCTTCTAACGAAACATGATTTGTCAGTCTTTAACGAGCATCACATCAACACTGACACAGCGTTGATTTTTATTCAATTTATTTTATTAAATTAAATGTATCTAGTTTATTTATTTTATTTTTTATTTAATTTTTTTAATCTTTGCAATTGTAACAATGTTTTTAAATTATCAGTTATTAAAACTTGACGTTTTAATAAAGTTATACGTATTTAAGGAGGGTCTTTCCCTGGATATAGGGTATAAAACAAAAAATCGTATGAGTGTTTATAAAGGTCCTATGATAAAACTAATGATATGTACTTAATAATAGTCCAAAACTACATGATAATAAAATTGTTCCAAAAATATCGATACGTCAGAAGTGTAAATATTGGTATTTTAAACGATATTTAGTTAAACCCGAATTTATTTTTATATCTCAACCAATTTTAATGTTTCGGAGCTTATTTTTTCCTTAAAAATTTTTCTAAAAGTTAACGTAAGAAAATTTAAAAATAATATATCTGTAATAAGAGAAAGCTAATTATTTATAAGTAATTGCATAACATTTTATAAACAATTGGCTTTCTCTAATCACAGATATACGAGGTCTGTCCCAAAAGTATCCGACCTACCTCGATTTCTCGGCGCTTGATTTATTCTTCGTCATCTGGGGGGTGGCATCCTTCAAAGTAGTCCCCATTTGATTGAACAAGACGCTCATATCGATGTTTCCACTTATTAAAGCACTCTTGAAAGTCAGACTTCGGAATCGCCTTTAGTGCATTCGTCGCATTAGTTTCAACAGTCTGTTTATTGTCGAATCGATGTTCTTTAAGCGGCATTTTCAATCGAGGGAACAGCCAAAAGTCGCAGGGAGCTATATCAGGACTGTATGGAGACTGGCGGAGCTGCGCAACACTGTGTTTCAATAAATACTGCTGCACAAAGTTTGATGCGTGCGCTGGAGCATTGTTGTGATGATGAGGCCAGTCACCGGTTTCCCAAAGTTGCGGTCGTTTTCTCCTGATTGCATTACGTAATCTTTTCAAAACTTCAACGTAGTACTCTTTATTGATTGTCTGGCCTGTAGGGGCATATTCGTGGTGCGCAACGCCCTCATAATCGAAAAAAACAATCAACATTGACTTGATGAACGAGGATCACTGTCAACAGATGTGCGGCCACTTTTGAACCGCCTATATCACTCTTTTATTTGTGTTTTGCCCATACACTCATCTTTAAAGGCCTTTTGCAACATTTCAATAGTTTCCGCACAACTTTTACCGAGTTTAAAGCAAAATTTTATGCAAATTCGCTGTTCGGTTCGTTCTGCCATTTGTAGCAATAAGCGAATTGCGACGAACGCAAAAAAGTCGTTGTAAACAAATACACGCTGCGCGGGAACTAAGGCGTTTCATCGGTATCTCAGGCTACTGACGAGAAGGTTAGGAGTTGCTGGTGACGTTCGTACCCTCCAGAGGTCGCCTGAGTCTCTCCGCGCGAAGATATAAACGTAGGTCGGATACTTTTGGGACAGACCTCGTATTATTCAACTTCTTATGGCGCTTCTTGGTGTTTTGGATCAGGTGTGAATTGATCAGAAACGTTACGTTCGAATCATCAGGTAACGACAGATTTGCACAAGCAGGCAAGTGGTTAGCATAGTAATGGCCAATCAACAACTTATATCTAAGTTAATTACAAAACTGATTATATTCTAAGTATAATTCAGATATTTGATAATTAAATTGCACCAGCACCATGCGCTAATGATTACATGACATAACGTAATACATATATGATTAAATTTACTTTTTAGAGTAGTATCGAATATATGCAAAAATATATGCAGAAGGCAGGATTTATTGTAGTTTCCCAATTTCCAATCAACATAAACCATATTTTAAGTTGAATTGAGGGTTCAGTGCATAAGTTATTTTCGCATTTATATGTTGAATAGAATCACAATCTAAAACCTTATTTCAAATATCTGAATTTTATTTAGAATATTTTCTATGTCGATTTATAATATGATAAGCTATCAGAATAAATTTACTCTTCTTATTCTAAAAACTATAACAATATTCAATCAGTTAACAGTCACACTCTCTTATGTACACTCCGCAACAAAATTAACGCAACACCTAATTCCGATTAAAAAAGGGCGCAAATTCGAAGATCGATATCTCAGGTAAAAAATGTCGTAAGGGGGTCAATTTTTTTTAAATTAAATGTTGAAGTCCCTACTTTAAGATGGTATAACTCGATTTTCGATTTGACGCAACCCCTACTTACGTGACCTTGAAATTCAAGGTAATTTTTTAAAGCTCAAAAATCGTAAACTTTTGCAGTGCGCCCGCGCGTGGGTGATTTTTTTGATAATTTTGATCATTGCATCTTAAAGTACAACTCTTTACCTTTAATTTTAAAAAAATTGACCCGCTACGATTTTTATGACGACTTTACAGCGTTTTAAAAATTGTATTATAAACGCGTTTTTTCGTGAAAAATTTGATAATTTCGATCCACTCTACAATTCAATCAGCGGTGTAGAATGACTCGACTTCGTTGATCGATATCTCAGGTTGAAAATGCCATATGCACGGGTTCGAATGTTATTTCTTGGTTGATTCTGATGAAATCGAAATGGAAAACTCGTATCCAAGAAAACGAATATTACCATCGATTTTAGCGTTATTCAATAAGCACCACGAGGAGCTAGTCGATCAGATTTAACTGAAGCTAAATGTAAAAAACCAATTCTTAAAATTTGTAAACGTTATTATGGATTTGAAATTTTTTTTTCATCTCTGACCGTGTCCAAATTTTAACGAATACGGTTCTTTTACAAATCTACAATTATTTAAAAAATACCGTTTGGCGAAATTGTACAATTTTTTCAGTTAAGGGCTACGGGTTTTGATTCTTACGGCAGTATTTATTTTTTTTTGCTCCAAAAATTTTTTTTTACATTACTGATTTCAGGAAACAATATGCAACGGATGACAAATTTGATCAATGTGTACACTTCCTATTTTTTAACAGATATTCGATGTAAGATAAAAGTTATAAAATAATAACGTTTACAAATTTTAAGAATTTGTTTTTTACATTTAGCTTGAGTTAAATCTGATCGACTATCTCTTCGTGGTGCTTATTGGGTAACGCTAAAGTCGACGGTAATATTTGTTTCGCTTGGATACGAGTTTTCCATTTCGATTTCATCAGAATCAACCAAGAAATAACATTCGAACCCGTGCATATGGCATTTTTAACCTGAGATATCGATCTACGAAGTCGAGTCATTCTACACCGCTGATTCAATCGTAGGGTGGATCGAAATTATCAAAATTTTTCACGAAAAAACACGTTTTTTTAATACAATATTTAAAACGCTGTAAAATCGTCAAAAAAATCGTAGCGGGTCAATTTTTTTTAAATTAAAGGGAAAGAGTTGTACTTTAAGATGCAATGATCAAAATTATCAAAAAAATCACCCACGCGCGGGCGCACTGCGAAAGTTTACGATTTTTGAGCTTTAAAAAATGACCTTGAATTTCAAGGTCACGTAAGTAGGGGTTGCGTCAAATCGAAAATCGAGTTCCACCATAGTCGAGACTTGAACCTTTAATTTAAAAAAAAATTGACCCCCTTACGACATTTTTTACCTGAGATATCGATCTTCGAATTTGCGCCTTTTTTTAGTCTGAATTAGGCGTTGCGTTAATTTTGTTGCGGAGTGTATATTCTATAAAAATAACAATGTTTATATTGTACCACAATACAATGTTTAAATATTTAACTATTACAAATTATCTTAAATTCAACACAACTTAAATAATCCATTTTAATATAAAGTGTTATATTCAGACAAATTATCATAATTAGCCACTAATTTTAGCAGGAAATTTCAATGTTAACTTTCATGATAGGAGTGCACAATTATTCATAACATTTCTCTGAAATAAACTTCAATTATACATGAATAATCATTCTCCACAACATTTCATAATTATTTGCCAAACAACAATCTATGCAGTACTATCAAGATTTATACAGAAGATATAATTAATAACATTTATAATAATAAATTCAGTAGTAATGCTAAATGTAATGATATTTATTTATTTTACATTAAATCAATTTTTCATATAAAGAAAATTCATATACAAAATACCTTGAAGTTTCAATTCTGCCGTGTCTCCCATGACACACACATTTTTTTTAAATTTTTCTTTCATTAACTTTGTAGCAAAATGTTTAAGGAAAGAAAACAGCCACAAAACATAAAATTGGTTAAGAAATAAAAAAAATTGGGGCTTAACTAAATATTTTTCTAATAGAGAATATTTACACTTGTGGCGTCACGATTTTTTTGGAACAATTTTTTTTCATGTAGCTGTGGACTATTATTTATCAGGCTGGGCCCCTTAAGATAAGAATATGGTCAAAAGGCAAACTTTTTTTATTGTTCAGTCTATGATGTTGTATTTTAACCGATATGGATTCTGTCCATACAACTCATTAATTATTTTATTGTTCGGCCAATACTGCACTTTATTACGCGAAAATTTCCCTCTGGAGGGAAAAGTTCCCTCCTCGTAGCTCGAGAGGAGGTTCGCTGAACGGACGCTTGGACAAACGGCGCAACCCACGGAGATCCAATCTCGAGTTATTTAAATAATTAATCATAAGCAATTTAATTATTACTGTTAATGCAGGTTCTATCTACGTAAATGATATATCTATATATATATATATATATATATATATATATATATATATATATATGCATATAATCTTTTCTAACGTTTATTTCTCGATATTAACAGATATACATCAATTTGCACTTATAAATCGTAACTGTAAGAAATTCTATGCCGGCTTGTTAACAGTTAATATGCCACCGTCACTTTACTCAATTCATTTATTGTAACATTAATTTCCGATAAATATATTAATAAAACCCCGAATTTTAAATAAGTTAATTTTTGATAACCACCACGACTCTACTTATCGCCCAATTCTACCGACTTAGCTACTGATTTATGGTCGCAGGTGGGCGGTCCAATGGCCGCTCCCCGTCTCTACTCGCACGCACCAGGTGCCGACCGCGTTGCCGGTATTACCTACAACCTGTAATATAATGACTCGAACTCGGGAACTCTCGACCTAAAACACACAAAAATATTCGACGGCGAACACACACAGCAACTCCGACTCTTCACCAAGCCTCGAACCTCGACTGCACTGAAGCAAAGTAAAAGAATGGACTGTTCTCACCAAGTAATTTTTAAGTCAAAATTACAAAAACTCTCTTTAATACTATTAGGCCAGACGCTTTGTGGGCAAATACTCGCCGACCGAAAATATATCAATTCACGTTGAGATAAATACAAATTAGTAACTCTTTCTCTGCTAAACTCGACGGCTCCTCCTTTTCAGTGTTTCCACGCGGTGCGGCTAACCTCTACCAAAATTCTGCTACTTTTAATAAGCGACTATGCTCGGCGAAGGCTCCGGACGGAATGGGCAGGGCGGAAGGACTCCAGTCCTCTCCTCGTGGCGTCCCTGTACCCTAACTCCCTCTATTTTGCTTTACTCGATCTCCGCTCCTTTTCTAACACCTGTTGGCATAGGCCCTCAACTCGATTTTCACTAGAGTAGTAACCGGAGGTTAGTTATTGCTCTAGTTTTACCCGTCATGCATTTCGCCCCGGGGACGAGCGGAATTTAAAATATTAACAGCGCCCTCTATACTGCACGCTTCTCCGATACTTATATCCCATTACTCGATACATACTGCATGCAAATTGCCGGAGCGCGACACGTTCGTTGTAAACGCGCCTTGTTCCCTTCTCCTTCCGCGCGCCTCTCTTCCCATCTTTTTTTGATGCCTATTTGGTCATTTTCTGTTGGCCGACCGTCTTCCGCCTCTCTTACCGCTTGGCTCTCCCTCTACTCTCCCGATCCGTTACAGCCGCATGGCATGCGCCAGCTTGTTTATCAGCTGTTCTAGTCGTCGTCCACGGCGCGCTCCGATCAAGTTTAAATAAAAAGATCTTGCACCTCGCGAGTTTTTTTATAAATCATTCCTGGGATATATAGCAATCGCAAGTGTCTTCGTTTGGCTTAAATGTAAACTCGTCTGGATTTTTAAAAAATGGTCTGCAGAAAAAAGCTCAGGTTTGCTTAAAGCTTTGTTATTTTGTGAACCAATAGCAACTTTAAGAGGCTTACCGCGTGTTTGAGAAAGTGATAGAGTTGTAGTATTTTGTGTATTTTCTGTAATCATTTTGCGTTTAAGCTAAGACGAAATTACTTGATCTGTAGCTCTTGGGCTTGTTTGCATAATGTTTTCAGTCAAATTCTCCAAGCGTACGGTAAAGTTACATTTATGAGATTTTCCTTTTCCCAACAAAGAAAAGCAGTAACTACACCGGCTTTCAACGGAAGGTGATTTTCTTTCATCTAGATTAAAATTGTATTATTATATTGTAGTTATTATAACTAGAAAAAGATATGTTTTAATGGCTTACTTGAAACTTTTATATTTGTCACATCAACAAGTATTCCATGTCGCTGAGGCATAACATTATTCTTTGCAAAGTTTGAAAATTTTCCAGGAGGGGATTTTCTCGCAAGCTCACAAATATGACAAGCACATAAAACATCGTCGCTTGATCTAGTAGATTTCTTCAAAGGTTGAAGATCAGAAAATTTTGGTAGATCCACACTTATATCTTCATCGTTTCTAATTCTGTATAAATCTCTTTTGCAACTACTGCATAGAACGAGAGGTAATCGGTCATCACTAGTATCGTACTCAAACTGTTTTTCAACAAGCACTTTTAATTCTCCTTTTACAGGAATCATTACTTTAGTTTTTCCAAAGCAAAGTAAACAAATTTGATGACGATTTTCATCGTGTGTTCTTGCCCTCGGCATTTTTACTAACCGTAAAATCAGCATAAGTTTATTTATCGCAGCCATGGCAACGGAATACCAAATTTATCCTCGATGAAAGAAAAAAAAAAGTAACTTCGAGCGCACAGAAAAATATTTGAAATAAGAAGTTAAATAATTTAATTTTTGAGCAGTATTTAAAAAAAGTTATATGAATTTTAAAAGTTTAATGAGTATTAAAAATTTATAAACTTATTTCTAATATTGAAATATATTTTTAAAGCCTAAGAAATCTAAATACAAGATGCAATATAGAAAATAGTCACGATAACCTACGAAAATGATCCAATATCGAGTTTATTTGAAAATCCCTCTAGGGATTATTTTCATTTTAGGCTTAAAATCATCGGAAGATATCCCAGAAATGATTTATAAAAAAACTCGCGAGGTGCAAGATCTTTTTATTTAAACTTGATCGGAGCGCGCCATGCGTCCTTAAGGATTACGCCGCTGATCGCTCTCTCGGGTGTCCACGTACGCGAGTGTGTATATGTGTGAGTGTGTTTCGTCTGCTGCTGCTGTGTTGCTGCTGCTGATCCGGCCCCGCGACTCCCGGCCGCTCTTGTCGTCTCCAGTTTTTCTCTCTTTCAGGCGGTTGCTACCTGTAACAAATATAGGACTCGACCTCTTCTCCGTCGTTGCCACTTCCTCGTGCTGCTCAGCTTCCTGGATATGTTTGCTGAATCGGCTGCTGCTTCTGTCATGTGTTTGTGCTGGTAGTGTGTGTGTGGTGTCGCGCCGTCGATCTCCCCCGTGAAACATATCATAATATGCGCGATTAATACTCCTAACAAACAATATGCAATTTTCAATAGCGTGCGTTCGGTGGTTTGGTGCGTGCGTGATTCCGTCCGGAGTTTGTTTATCCCTCCTAATTGAACAATAATAGTCTCCCCGATACCTAACCATACCTGCCTTCTCTAACCTAACCGTAATTCTCTCTTTACCTCTTTCCTTGTGGCATTTTACATGTCACAAGTCTTATGAGCCACAATTTTTATGGCTTATGTAAGATTATATTAATAGGTTCTATATCAATCTTAGTTCAAGATATCGTTTATTTGCAGAGTTATTAAAAATACGATTGATAAAATATAATTTTTTGAAACGAAAATGACCAGATTTCAAATCGTCACTTGTGCATAGCATTTTGAGAAAAAACATAAATTGATGACAGAATTTCAAAAATCGTATTCTTACCCCTGGTAAGGAATTCAGGTGTTCCCCAAGGAAGTCTCCCTGGTTCTCCTGTTTTCTCCCTTTTCTTTAATGATCTGCCTTCAGCAATTAAATTTTATCTATATCATCTCCTGCTGTAGGAAGCTAACAGCATTATTGAGGAAATCAATCAGGACTTGCTGAGTATTTCAGTATGGGCCACCGAGAATGGTATTGCAATTAATGTGAAGAAGACAAAGGCGATTTTGTTAGGTTCTAGATGGTATATGAGCCGTTTAAAAAATCTCGACTTACAGCCGATCGCCGACTTACAGTTCGACGCGTGTTTACGTTTCCTGCATAGTCTACGTCGCAGAAATACTCCAAGTGACTGCTTTTATCACTACTGCTGTATAATAAACCGTAGTCTTGCGTACCTTTTAAATACCGTAGGATCCGTTTCGCAGGATCCGCTTCGCAGCCTCCAAATGGGACTGATTAAAATTGTTTAAAGGGTAACACCACTCTAGAGTCACGAAAATAGGCCTAACTTCAATAATTTTATTTGAGGATATGGGTAGAGGGAACGGGTTTCCTTTTTCAAGGTTTAATTAAACATATATTAAAGTATAAAAAAAATTTTCTTTATTGAATTTTCATAACAAAATGGCGGCGTCAGAGCCATTTTCTAAAAACGTCTTTTTTTATACCTCCACGGGTAAAATCGTAACTCCGAAAGTACGAGAACTAGGACAAAATAATAAATTTTTTCTTAAAGCATATGTTATTGGCTACAAATTGTTTATAAAAAAAATTTAGTTTAATCAAAAAACGGCCACGTACTTCTTTAGATAATGCGATTGTGAAACTACAGTAAAAATTTGAGAGCGATCCATCTAGCGGTTTTGGAGCAGCGTTTCCGCCCAGTTTAAAAAAAGTAGTTTTGAGAAAAACGCGTTTAAACTCGGCGTCACTTAGCAGCTGTACTGACTCACACATACACGTATATTATAATATACATATAATATATGTATATGTATATTATAAGGCAGGTATTTAATATTTCAACAGATAAAAGCAAAAAGTCGGAGCGGTACCGCCTATGCTCTAAACGGACATTCCGAGACGCGTCGGCAAAATTGAAAATTGAAGCTGTTACATTTTGTTTGACCATATGATCAATTGGATACTATTTTTATGACTCTAAAGTATTGTTTAAGCAAAAAAAAACGATTTTTTTTAAATCCCACAGTGGTGTTACCCCTTAAGAATCTACTTACGACATTTACAGAGAATTATAGGTCGGATCACGTTCCATTTGCAAAAAACAGTAGTGAACCGACCACTTCACGAAATGGTACATTAATACGTTCTTTGCGATCATTTTCATTGACTTTTAGATCCAGGCCTGTATCTGTAGGTGTGTAGATTGATTTTGCTTCCAGCATTTTGAAGTGACTTAAAACACGATTTGCGTACGGCTTTTAATATTTTAATTACCGTTTCAAGTACATTGCAAATACGAGTTAAAATTAAACCGTCATCGACGAATAAAACAAGTAAAACTTCACAATTATTAATTTTACCTACATATACAGATGAATCTGAAGTAAATACTGTAAATCCGTAGCGTGATAAGAACGAGGTGAACGTTTTGTTCCAGCAGCGCAAGGCCTACTTCAAGCCGTACAGGGCTTTTATCAACTTATATACTTTTCCTCTTGAATGATGAGGCACGTTGAGGCTTTCAGGTATCTACATGTATATTTCTTCGTGTAGCCCTCCGTAGAGGAAAGCCGTCTTGACATAGAATTATGCGATCTCTAGATCGTCACGTGTTGCTATAGCCAGGAGCACTCATGGTATGTCGTAGCGGACAACCGGAGAGAAGGTCTCTTCGTAATCGACCCCTTGTTGCTTGCGAATACCTCTCGCATTTTACCGGATCTTGTAGGTTATATTTTGAACACTCACTTCGAATCGATCACGTTTCTGTGGTCTTGGGTCTCGGCACAAGCCTCCATGTACCATTCACTTCATGTATATGAAGTTTCTCCCGTATGGCTTCCTCCCACTTCTCGGAGTCAGAACAGCTGATCGCATCGTTTTAGGTTGATGGATCATAGATGCTTACAAAATTTACCTCGTATCTCACAGGGGGGCGAATGTACCTTCGATATCGAAGTCGTGGTGGCTCGACAGATGTCACACGATTTGCTCTGGCGTCGACGTGGGACTCATTACGTGCCTGTACCTCCTCATCATCGTATTCCACCTCTCTGACAGCGTCTTCCTCGATAGTATGCACATCTTGTAGAAAAGCTGCCTCCTCCACATCGGTTTGTTCATGAAGCTCCCAATTCTTCTGTTCGACAGCTTTAACAGGGGGCTGTAGCTATGGCTGCTCCACTGCCCGCTGCTCGCTGCCATCGTCTGGGTCAAAAATGACTGGAAACATCTGCTCGGTGTGAAGTCAAAGAGAGCTGGGTCATACGTCATCCATAAAAACAACATCTTGAGATACAGTTATTCTTCTTGCAGAAAGGTCATATAACCCATAGTTTCACGAATTGGACTGTTACCCAACCAGAATGGCTTTATGGGCATTGACGTCAAGATTCTTTCGAAGCACCTTTGGAGTGTGTACGTATGCCTCTGCTCCGAACACTCTCAAATGTGTAATATCTCGTTTCTTACCGGTCCAAATCTCATAAGGTGTTTTTGCAATATTTTTATAGTTGGAAGTCCTATTTAGGACATACACTGCAGTATTCACAGCCTCTCCTCAGAGAAACTTTGGCAGCCCCTTCGCTGTCACCATGGCTCTGGCGCTCTCCACCACAGTGCGATATTCCGTTTCCTCTCTTCCATTTTGCTGGGGTATGTGTGGTGCTGTTGTCTGGTGCTGGATTCCCTTGCTGTTCATATACTTTTTCATTTGGCTGCTGCAGAATTCCAACCCGTTGTCTGTATGAAGGACGTTTAAAGTATGACCATGATAATTAGTCACATATCTTTCTAATTTCACAAGACAATCATACACATCAGAACTGTGTTTTATACAATACACAATCCTATATCCGGAGGTGTCATCTTTGAACATCAAAAAATATCTTGACTCGCCAGTGAGTCCACTTGCATGGATCCACAAACATCAGCATGGAAAAACTCACCTATCGTGTCGACAGTTTTGTTCTCACTGTCTTAGTAGAACGGTTGTCAATGAGACTTAGATAGATGACAAGCCTCGCAGGAGAAATCTATATTACCGGACAGCATAGCACCTTCAATTACTTTCTTATAGAACACGCCTTGAACGGTTGCTTTGTTGATATCTCCGAGCCTTTCATGCCATTTGCGGTAAGTGACCACCAATGTTCTTACGAATATCCTGTAGATTGCATTCTCTTGTATTATATCTCGTGCCACAAGAGTCTTCTTCTAGAACAACTGTATTTGATTGCCATCAAACACCACCTTGTATTTCTTGACCGAACATGTACCGACAGAGAATAGATTTTTCTTCAGGACTGGGACGTAAAGTACATTCTCGACTACTCCTGGAATCCAGCTGCCTCCAATCAGCCTTTCAATCAGAACCGCTCCTATCCCTTTAACCTCATAGGGTTGGTCATCACCCAACATAACGTACTGGCGGAAACGCGGCGTGAACTCCACAAACCACTCACGATGCATTGACAAATGACAGGAGGCGCCACTGTCCGATAGCCATACTTGAGAAATGCTCCGATTGAGTATTTTGTCTTCATCACGACAGATGGCGACATTAGCTTGAACAAGCAAAGCAGACCCGCGATTTTCAACCGTCGTAGCCGTCGTTGATATGAAAGCATGTAAGCCTGAGTCAGCAAGTCTCTTGTTGTTTTGATTCGGCTTCTGACCTTCCTACTTGCGGTAATTTCTAGCGTAATGCCCGGGCTTCTTACAATAAAAGCATACATTGTCAGACTTCTGTTCCTATAATGCCCTCTGCTGTGACCCTCCAGATTGATACTCCGATTATTTCTTTTGTCGAGAACTCGTTGGGACGCACGCGTTAATTTCAATCTCCTTGGCGGAAATTCTCTTCGCCTCGCAAAGGAGACGCTCTTGAAGGATGTCGATTTTCTGGTCTTTTATTTCGACATTGTTCCATGCAGAAACAAAGCGTCGAACTTCGACGGTAGCCCGTCAACGATTTTCGCGATAATGGACAGGTCTGACATTTTCTTTCCTATATCCTCCACTGCTCTAGCCTCGTTTCTTATTTTTGTTAAACATTGGTGCACAAACTCATTCGGTTCCATTGTGTGGAGTCGATGGAATTTTTCCAATAAGCCTTGCTTATTAGTTTTAGATTTCTGTTCATGAATGCTGCTGAGCTGCGCCCACATTTTATCAGCCATATCACAGATAACGAGGTTTTGGAGTTGGTCCGGAATCACAGAAGTCGACAGGATAAACATCACCTTGACATAATCTTTAATCCATTTTTTCCCAGCGGGCGTCGTCTGATCGTCGGGTTTCTTGTTTGTTCCATCGACGATTTTTTGCAGTCCGATCGAAATGCGATTTCGATCGGACTGCCATTGTTTGGATATGAAAGTTCCATGTTTGGGCATTTGTCCCGTCGAATTTTCGTATGTGGTGCGTGCTAAGCTTCGCCATGTTAAATGATTCGACACTTCCGAAGACGGACAGAGTATTTCTTTTCTTGATCTGAACGAGCACGTACTCACGCCACTGAGATACACTTTACATAAGATCTCACTTCTGCCGTATCTGAGCCCATAACCTGTTGATAAGTATAAACCTTTATTTAGTGGGACTAAGTTTATTAGCACATGAACCAGATGCGCTCGTCGTAAATTGCGTGTACAATATACTCGGATAGGTATCACAAATAATCACGCGACTTCGGAGCGCGGCAGCGTGGTTCTCGTTGTGCATATATGTATATAGGTATAACGCGACCGTGCTACTCTTTGTCTCTCGAGATGCGTTCGTACAGAGCGTATAGAGCATTCTGATGATTTCCGCGAGATGCGAGCAACGCACGCGAATAGAAAACCGTTGAGCGACACCGTGACTCGGCTGATAAAATTACTGTAGGCGGCACTTATGTATAGTACCATTCAATCCATCCATCCATCGATCTATCCACCCATCCACCCACCCATCCCTCCACCCATCCATCCACCCACCCATTCATCCATCCATCCATCCATCCATCCATCCATCCATCCATCCATCCATCCATCCATCCATCCATCCATCCATCCATCCGTCCATCCATCCATCCATCCATCCATCCATCCATCCATCCATCCATCCATCCATCCATCCATCCATCCATCCATCCATCCATCCATCCATCCATCCATCCATCCATCCATCCGTCCATCCATCCATCCATCCATCCATCCATCCATCCGTCCATCCATCCATCCATCCAGCCATCCATCCATCGATCTATTATGTACTCATTGTGGAACAGCTAAATATTTAATGAAAATAGCCTTAACATAAATATAACGTGTAAATAATTCGAATCTGTGGATGGAAAACTACAATTTAAGCTACTAAATCGCTACTTACTTACTTACTTGCTCACTTACTTACTTTCTTACTTTTAGGTATTATTAAATCACTTGGATTTATAATTACGGTGAAATAACATAGCGATACGCTGTCTCGGCTAAAAAGAAGACTGATTTGTGCGGTTCTGAAAACACATACGAATACTTTTTTGTTTTAAAGTTACTGTTTGTATAATAATACTTATGTTTGTATATTTAAAAAGAATACAAGCATAAATATCAATATGATTTTAATGGTTCTATATTAATATTATTACCATTTCTTATTTTATCATTTTGCTTACTGCTCCATGTAAGGGACACGTTTTTGAAGGTATTCCATAATAGGTACTTTTACCTTAGTAAGGATTATAAGGACTATATTGCGTAAAAGCTTTGCTTTCCTGAAAACATGGCTTTATTGAATGCTAAGTGAATAAATGCGCAAGTGAGTAAACGTCAGTGAGTGAGTGAACAATTGCACAAGTTAGTATATGGGTAAGTGAGGGATTAAGTACATATGGTAATGACTGCGTAAGTTAGAACATGAGTGTGTGAGTCAGTAGGTAAGTAAATCAGTGCACGAGTGTGAAAGAGAGTCAGTGCGTGAGTTAGAAAGTGAGTGAGTGAGTGATTTAATTAGTAAGTACGTAGGTATATGAGCAGGTTAGAGATAAAGTGACTCAATGTATAATTGATTAAGTGACAGAATGTGCGAGTGAGTACGTGAGCAGCAATAGGTGAGACAACAGTGAGCGATTTCATAAGCGAATGAATGAGTTAAAACGTAGTGAGTAAATGAGTGAGAGATTAAATCAGCAATTGCATCAATTATTAAGAGAATGAATGCACGAGTGAGTAGGTTCGAGAGTTAATAAGTGAGTGCATCTGTGAACAAGTGCGTAAAAGTGTGAATGAGTGAATGAGCGAGTGGATGTCTGAATGAGTAAGTTATAAGTGAGTCAGTAGGTAGGTGATTGAGGGATTGAGAAAATTAATGCATCAATAATCGCCGAATGAATGAGTCAGTTTGTGAGTGAGTGTTTAATGGAGTGAACGAGTTCGTAAGTGAGAATATGAAATAGTGAGTGAGCGAATCAAGACATGAGTTAGTGAGTGAAACGTGTATGAGCACGAGAGTAAATGAGTAATTCGGTGAGTGCGATAGCGAGAAAGTAAGTCAATGCATAATTTATAAAGTCAGTGCATGCTTGAGCATGTGCGTGCGTAAGTGGTACGTGTAAGAGTACGAGAGTTAATAAGGTAGTCAATGTGCGCGAGAGTAAGTATGTGAGTGAGTGAGTGAGAGAATGAGTGAGTGAGATCATGTATCAATGAGTTAGTTAGTGAGTTAATTTCAGAGTGAGTGAGTGAATATGCAAATGAGTATGAGAAAGAAAGAGTTCGTGTATTAGTGAAATAGTGAGAGGTAGTAAGAATATCAGAGTGTTAAAGAGTCAGGGAGTGAGAGTATAGTAATGGAGAGAATAAGAGAGACAGAGAGATAGTGTGAGATAGATAGATAGATAGATATTCTTTTTGTTTCTCAGTAATGACAAAAATTTACAGCTGTATCTACATTTTGTTAAAATTTGTTATCACATTATCAGTCATTACAGTTAACAAAAAGATTGGTTAGCTATCACAGGTCGTCAATTATTGTCTAACATATCATGATGTAGTCAGTAGTATCACATATTGTTTCGTCAACTTAATAATATACAAATGAATAGATAACAGCAATACATACACATACACATTTATATTGTACATATATCTATCGCGTCGGAAAATAAAACGCCTTACATTCTTCTTTCGTTCATACACTCGTTCATGCTAATAACTACAGTCACACTTCACACTTACCACTTAAATAAATTAAAGACTACAAGAATAAATAATACGCTTAGAATAAATTAACTAAACAGAATTTAACGAAAAACAATGACGAGATTTTAATTGCGGATTTATGGAGTTTTGTCGCCGTGCAATTCTTTAAGGTGCCTACCTAACGTCGTTTTAAACTTACATAGTGATGGCAGACACCTTACATTGCAGGGGAACAAGTTCCAGAGGCGTGCACCTTGGGCCCTAAAAGAATATAGGCCCTTATCCGTGCGCGACCCCAGAACTGAGAGCTCTTTCATACCCCCCTCCCCCCCCCCCCTACTTGAAGTCCTTGCCTGATTTTTTCAAAGAGAGCAGTAAGATACGTTGGCTGCCGCATAACAACCGCTTTATAAAGTAGCAACCCCATAAAATACTCTCTCCTCGCCTTGATATCTAACCAGCCCAGGCCCTTCCTGTGAGGAGTGATATGCTCATCCCATCTAACACCACATATATATCTCACACATGAATTTTGTAAGCGTTGATATGCTACATTAATGCTGGTATAATCTGGCAGAACCAATATAATACACTTCGTTTATAAATACAGTGCGCTTCATAACTATAGATCTACCATAAATTTTCACATTTAAATGCATGTATTTTTCTATTTTCTTTTAAATCTGTAACTATTGAAACAAAAATCGTCGGCTAAATTTAAAAAATGCGAACGAAAGGAAGTTTTATTCTCTTGAAAACTTTACCAGAATATTTTTTTACATCAACTTATGACAAATTCACGGATAGTTTAAATAAAATTTGAAATCTATGTAAACAATGTACATGAATTTATATAGTCAAAAAATTGAAAGTAGTTTTATCGTTATGAAACACTGTTAACTCTTTCAATATTGATGCGAAGGAAATATTCTGGTGACGTTTTAAAGAGAATAAAATTTCCTTTTATTTTCTTTCCGTAAAATTATCTTACAATTTTTGCTTGCAAAGTAAACGAGAAAATTTCGGGTGATTTTATAGTTATGAAATGTACTGTACATTTTTAAGCAGAGAAACGGATTATACATTACTTTATTAAAAATACTTCAGATGAGATATCAAGTGAGAAAAGGTGTTAAATTTTTACCTCATTTAACAGTTGAAGGCAGTATGATCCCTATAGAGCTTTAAATATGATTTTTAGTTGAAAAACAAGAAATAGACAGTTAATAATTTAGTAAATAACATTTCTCACGAGTATATATATATATATTACTTCAACACATTTCACCTTAAAAAGTCCCCTTTGCTATAATATCTTTTACATAATTGACCAGCACCTTTATTTTCCTGCGCGCAGGCTCCTGGTCACTCAAAATTACAATACCAAGTTTTACATCTTTTAAATTACTTACAATATGTATCTTTATAGAATGATACTATGCAGACTTCTTATTCTTTACTTGCACCATTATCTGAAGCAATTCACCATTTATGAAACTAAAAAAGAAAATGAAAATTCACATTCTTCTGCATTAATCTTATAATACTTAAATGTTAACCATATTTCAGGGTATTCCAAATAGCATCATCTTATAGAAGAATCAATTACAAATGATTTAAGCTCTGGAAGACCTTATTTCATGCTGTTGGCTGATCAGAAGGCTGCGTTGAGGATCTGTAAATATAAAGTTGAGTAAGAGCGGGTGAAACTTATAGTTTGTTAATGTACGAATACATGTAAGTAGCATTACTCATTCATATCTGTAACATTCTTATTTATATAAATAACTATTTTTACTCATATAACCTGAAAAATTGATAATACATAAGTATAATGTAAAAAATCCCTATCCAAGCAAAGTGTGAATAATTCACATATATGTACAACAATTTAACACTAACCTTTCAGAGCTATGTAATTTCCTTAAAATGTTCTATGTAAAATTTCTCTAGGAAACAGGTATTATTTACTCTTAGCATTTACCTTATTTATGTTGGTCTTTCTGAAAATAAAAGTAGACACAAAGAATTCAAATCTTTTAAATGATCAGATTAGTAATTACACTTTGAAACTTATCTCAGTTAATGAATTTGTTATGATGATACACCGCTTTCCATTCACTCTTTATACCATCAAATAGAAACATTTAATAGCTGATAGAAGAAAGCTTGGAATTATCTGCATCGGTAAAACGGATAACGTCCTATCCAGTGCGTTTCATAACTTTAAGACCACCCACATTTTGGGCTAAATCGGTGTAATTTAATATTGTATTGATACATCAACTTTATAATCTTGAAAATAATCAAATTTCTCAACATTTTACGCTATTTAGACAATTTAAACATTTTTCGTAGTATTAAAATAACGAAATATCGCATTTTAGGCTGTTTCATAACAATAAGACCGCTATTAAGTTTTTTTAATTTATTGCTGTGCTCACAATATATATATATATATCACTACTTGTAAGCGCTGATGTATTATTTTTATTTCAATTTAACAATTACCGACAGTACCACTCAGTAGGTAAATGCTTGGATGGTAACTATATTCATAAATATAAACTGAAACCGTTGGGTAAAGATAATTTAAATTTCCGTTTAACGCGTTGTCTATTTCATAACGCAGTAAGTGTAGTAAGTTCAAAAGTAGTCTTAAAGTTTTTAATTTGCAGTTATTAGATAACGGGCCGAGATACATGCTTAACCGAAGAAGAAAAAGGAAAGATTTTAGCATATCGCGACTGCGATACGAGCATAAGAGAAATTTCTCGAAAATTGAGGAGGTCAAATTGCATAATCTTAAATTTTCTTAAAAATCCTGAAAACTATGGTAAAAATAAAAAGGGCGGACCCAAAAACAAAGTTTCTGCTCGTTTAAAGCGCAGAATTATTAATGCAGCAAGCAATTCGAAAAAAAGTTTGAATAAAATTAAAGAAGATTTAAATTTAAATATTTCACGCTCAACAATATATCGTACAATTAAAAGCGCTAATCACCTTGTAAGGCAATCATTACAAAGAGCTCCTCGATTACTAATTCGCCATAAAAATGCTAGATTAAATTTTGGGAAACTTAATATGAATACGGACTGGAATAAAGTAAATAGAACAATATTATTATATTGGTATATAATATATTATGCATGGTTTATTTCTATGAATATTAAATTCACTGTTACTTTATTTTAAGGTTATTTTTTCTGATGAAAAGAAATTTAATTTAGATGGCCCTGATGGCCATCATTCGTATTGGCGAGATTTAAGAAAGGAGCCTGAATATTTTTCCCGTAGAAATTTTGGTGGTGGTAGCTTGATGGTTTGGGGAGGATTTTGTATCTCACATAAATTGCCTCTAGCTTTTCCTTCATGTAAAATGAATTCACAAGAGTATATTAATGTACTGAAAGATCACCTTTTGCCATTTTTAGATAATAATGAAACAGAAGATTGGATATTTCAACAAGATAACGCATCAATTCACGCAAGTCGTGAAACGAAAGTGTGGTTTAACAATAACGATATTATTGTTCTAGCCTGGCCAGCGTGTTCTTCAGACGTTAATCCGATTGAAAATTTATGGGCTATTCTTGTTCGTAAAGTTTATGCTGAAAATAAACAATATGGTAGTGTTAATCAATTAAAAGATGCTATTCTAAAAGCTTGGCAAGAAATTGAGGAAAGAATTTTACGAAATTTAGTTGAAAGTATGCGAAATCGCATTTTTGAATTAATAAAAAATAATGGAGGTACAATTAATTATTAAATTAAAAATTACAGTCTTTTGTTACTATTTACAAATAAAACATATTATAATTAAAATATTGTACATAACGAATTAAATTCTATAGTAATATATATCTCGAATACACAATAAAAATATTGTACACATAATATTAAGCTCTAATAATAATTATAATGTTTTCATATGCAGCTTTAATTACAATAAATAACATTATTAATAAATCTTATTTTTTTAATTCTTTTCCGCATATTATATTTTTTATTTTAGAGTTTAGAAATAGAAAATTTTCAGAATTTTAAAATATAATGACAAATCATAGTTTAAATTAATTTATTGTAATATACAGTAGGAATAGTAATAAAATAATATAACTTTACAGTGGTCTTATTCTTATGAAACAGCCTAAAATACGATATTTCGTTATTTTAATACTACGAAAAATGTTTAAATTGTCTAAATAGCGTAAAATGTTGAGAAATTTGATTATTTTTAAGATTATAAAATTTATGTATCAATACAATATTAAATTACAGTGATTTAGCGCAAAATGTGGGTGGTCTTAAAGTTATGAAACGCACTGAATGATAAACTAGACTATATTGTAAGAGTTGATATGAAACTCGCGCGAATTTTGAAATCGTAGTGCTAATTAAATGATAATGTAAGGACGTTGGCTTTTTTATTTGACTTTATTACTACCTAAACTTTAATTTCTAAGTAGTAAACACTCTATAAATCAAGAATATATTATAAAAAATAAATATTGTTTTATAATTTATAGGGATCAAACCCCCTGAACAATCATCTTTTTTATATTATAGATAATGCATATAAATGATTCAACGTACTAACAAGTAGAGTCCACGACATGCGGGAAGTGATTTTCTTTGAGGCTTCAAGAAGTGAATTCTGGTACCTAAAAATGATGCCTAACATCCGTTTTTCATCTCATAGGCCCTTGAGGTCAACTTATATTCTTTTGTATTCAAAATACGCGTTATTTCAGTAAAAAATGGTACCTGTACTTCGAATCATAACACTCCAAATTTTTTTGCTAGAGAAATGATGCAGTATTATAAAAAAGCTGACTACAAGAGCTTCATTTTAAGCTTTGTTTTATATAAAACTATTATTTTCTTGCAAAGATATGAACAATCGAAAATGATGATGAAAAATGCTTACACATTGGAGAATTTTCAGCAGTTAAAATTCAGTAGTATTTCATGCATTTTTGTCGTCATTTTTGATTGTTCATAACTTTACAACAGAACAATATTTTTATATGAAACAAAGCTTAAAATAAAGCTCTTGTAGTCAACTTTTGTATGTTATTGCATCATTTCTCTAGCAAAATAACTTGCAGAGTTAGTAGGCATCACTCTTAGGTACCAGAAACCATTTCCCAAAACATTATGGAAAACCGTTTCCCGCAGGTCGTGGACTCTACTTGTAAGAGGATATTAATATCTGCTTCGTGCCACTTATATTGATTGACACTGCTGATGTTTAAAACTGCGACATGCGTAGCGCACCTAAGATGCTTAGTTAGACAAAAAAATATTTTTTATCTTTTTTTTTGGTAATGGTGTTCAATTTCTTTATATACTAAATAATCTTATTATGACTTTATTTGTTACTGATTTTGTTCTAATTTGTTAAAATTAAATTAAATTAAATCATAATTTACTTTCTAATTAACATAATGTGGATAAAGGTATAGATAGGTAAAAGAAAATAATGAAAAAGATTAATATAAAATCAATTTATAAAAAAATTATCAAATATATACGAGTGATTTTCAGTGAATTGTAAAATTTCGCGTCTTCGATAAAAAAATAAACTACATACGAAATAAAAATTAAATAAGTTTTTAAGTAGTTTATCGAATAAAGATATAAAAGATTTAACTTTATCTATTACACAGAGTGATCATAAAATACTTATCATAAAAGTTATAGACTGTACAGTGCTCAAGCTATCACTTCCGTGATATGTCCTTAGTTGAAAAACTGTTCTTTTATTGCATATTTATAGCTAGAATACACACCTTAATGTCAATATCCCAATTTTCATCTATAAAAATATATAGAATCTGACGAACTATCTGTTAATACAAAGTAAATTTAAGTCCATAAGTTTAAACATGTTTAAAGATAAATATGACCAATTGCGAATATATACATTTTAATCTTTTTTTAATCAATATTTCACGTTACTTTGATTTTTATCACATTTGTACAAAAAATCTATCTTCATGGTTTCTGGTATGATGGTTTGAGTGCTTAAAACCACTTTTTTTAAGTATTTTAATGTTTTCAACGGGCCTTATTAATTAAAAAGTCCCTTAAGATGAGTTTACAGTCAAAACCTATTTTATATCTAAAAAATCATATTGACTGAAATTCGAAAAAAGTCTACAACAAAGACTATGCGCATGGAACAACAACAATTTATTGAAAAAATAAAAATTTTGATAAAGCCAATTTTACTTCATTAGCATACAGTTATTTTGTATACTTCTAAAACATATTTTGTCGTATTTCTAAGACAAAAATCAGAAACTTCCGTTTTTTCAATTTCAGTTAATAAGATTTTTTAGATCAAAATAATCGTATTTTTGTATACAGAATAATATTGAGCAATGTGGTAGCAAGAGTACGTGCTCTAAGTACCTATAGGTACTGACTGTAGACCTATCTCAAATGGTCTTGAAACCATTTTTGTTAAAAAATTCAGAAAATTTCAGATTCTCCGCTAGATGGTGTGACTAGAAACACAGTGCTCTTTTTGTACTGATGTGTTTGTGCGATAAACTGGTATCTTCTTTGGTAAACTATGATCACCTAGCGTGATCTGTTTTACACAAATACACGTTTGTCGATTCTTTCGAATTTCGCACCTTTCCCATGATACAGCGATATTGAATAGGCGAAGCGCGAGTCGCACCGCGAGCGTTGCATGTCACTTGCAATATCATCTGACGTGATTGTGTCATTGAAGTGGCCGTCGTTGAAGCTAGATGCGCGTATCCATCATTATACTTAGCGCAATTTATAATTTATCGTTATTCCCTGAAAATAGGATGAGGAGTTCAGTAAATTCGGCGCGTTTATCGTCCGCTAGGATTTGAATCCGGAGCCGTTCAGAAGTAACGCCATCTATGAGTAGCCAGGTAGCATAATGTATGCAGATACAGCGCATTTCTGGCTTGGCGGCAGCGGTGCTTCGCGACACCTATCGTTCAGGCGCGACTGGCTCCGAAATTTCACGCCATGCAACAACGAGACTATTCAGCTGGGAGACAGTGTGTCATGTGACATCAGAGGCTACGTAGCAGCATTCATCAAGAAGTGGATTGACTGTATGTGGGTTGATGACAGAATCGAGAACGTATTTTACGTCCCGAAGTTTAAGAAAAACTTGATCTCGGTAGGTGTTTGCATAGCTCGAGATGTACGTGTTATTTTTTAAGACGATGCAGTGGATATGTATTACGGGCGATAGCTAGTTGCAGCAGGCATGAAGAAGCAAAATTACATTTACCGTTTGCTTTTCTACACTTGTGCGAATCATTAGGCAAATGCTGTTACCGTAGATCTCAAGAAGTGACACGATAAAATGGGACACGCATATGAGGACACAGTCAACATGATCTGCAACAATGAGATGGTGACTGTAATCCTGGCCAATGGTAAAAGAGATTTCTTATGTGCAGCTTATCAGCTCGGAAAGGCTTATTATCTTCCATTCCTCAAGTATATGGAGGAGAGGGCATGATAAAAAGCCAGACTTATCTCATCTAAGAGTTTATATGTATTAAGTCTCATCCGTAGTAAGTTTGATCCAAAGTCAAAAAGGATGAGTATGGTGGGATACGAAGTGTATTCGAGTAATTATCGCTTATTTGATCCTACTCCTAGGAAAATTGTGGCGTCCAGAGAAGTCAAATTTTGGGAGGACGTCTCTGCAGAGGAAAAAAACCAGTCAGAGGTGGCGATGCTGACAACATCCCAGGAGAAATATGAGGATGTATTCGAGGATGATACGGTTACAGAGCCATATGTGTGTGGCAATCAGCCGCAAGCTACCCACACGCCAGATAAAACAGCAGGGAGTGTGTCTGGTCGAGGTCTAAGAGACAGGATCAGCATACGGAGACCAGCAAGGTACGAACTATGCATCGCATAAACGCATGAGCCATAAACCTATAAGGAGGATAAAACTGGGTATGGAACATGATACAAAGCGAGGTTATGTGTGCGACGGTTTCGCCAAATTTATGGTTGTACGCATTTTACTATCATTAGCAGCCTACGAGGATCTTGAAATCCAGCAATTTGGTGCAAGGACGGCATTTTTGTACGGCGAACACGAAGAGGATGTTTGTCTTACTATTTTGGAGGGTGTAACTGTAAACATTAATAGTAATAAAAATGTTGTATGTAAATTAAACAGAACGTTATACCGGCTCAAGCAGGCATCGCGCTGCTGGAGCAAAACGTTTGAAAAATTTTCATATAGCTCTATTTTCTACAGGTGGATCTTGAATGATACGGTGATTATCGCGATGTTTGTGGATGACGGGCTTACTTTGTTAAAATAGATTGATACAATTAAGAGTAACTAGTGTAGTAATATAGTAATAGGAAAGAACGGTCGATATGTTTACATTAGACTAGCTATGCTTCAAAGGTATTACAAATATTTAACATGCTAGATGCAAAGCCTATCTGTATTCCTGCGGACAACAGTATAGATTTAACTGAGAGTATGTCATATGAGAGAGTGGACGTTCCGTTCCGTGAGATTGTTGGATCCCTCGTGTTTTTGAGCAATGTCACAGGACCCGATATAGCCTACGCGGTTAATGTAATTAGCATATAGCGCTTAGTACAATAGAAGCAGAGTTTGTGTCTGCGAGCTTGGCCGTACGTGAGGCTATTTGGTTACGCAGACTGATGAAGGATATTGGATGTCATATTGATAATGAGCTTACTTTCCACATTGATAATCAGAGTGCGATACGTCCAGTAAAATATCCCGAATTTCATAAACGCTCCAAACATATTGATGTCTAGTATCACTTCATTCGAAAAAATATGAGGCTGGACATTTTCACAAACGCACTGCGGAGAGACCGTTTTATAAGACTATGATTCTGCATAATTTATGTGAGGCAGTCTTTGATTATTCTTAACATTAAATTCAAGTATGCATTATGCGCTCAAAATTGAGTTGTGTATTTTATTTATCTGAACAAGATAAAGACTGTTTCATTTTAGCAATTTATGGGAATGTTCGATAAGGGAGTGTATTACACAAATACGTGATTCTCGATTCTTTCTCATTTTGCGCCACCCCCATGATTCAGCGATATTCAATGGGCGAAGCGCGAGTTGCACCGCGAGCGCTGCGCGTCGCTTGCGATAGCGTTTCGCCTGATCGCGTCAGGCCGTCGTTGAAGCTAAACACACGTAGCCATTATTATACTCATCGCATTTTATCATTTATCGTTATTCACTGACGCTATTATATATGTAACAACAAAGTAAATACATTATTGATATTCTAATACTGTGTTTAATTATTTATTACATGATCTGTAAATACCTGCAACAAACTCAACTGTTTATTTATGCCGTGTTACTGAAATGTATTTCGTGCATTCACGCAGTGTTGACTAGTGAAATTTTGCAACTGCGTATCTCACTCCTGCTCAATATCTTTCTATTTAAGTAGCTTGCAAGTAGATATAGAATGAGAATTCTGTGACCCCCACCACTCCACCTTTTGACTCACCTGTAGAGGTGAGAAGCTCTGTGATTGATCAAGCCAGACAGGTGAGAATAAGCCCCGCCCCCAGTCAACTAAAATGTGTAAGTGAGCAAACGTAGGTCAGGTGGAAATCAGCATCCTTCTTATTACTCGAATTTTTTAGAAGACTTTTGTAGGTGAGAAAGCTACTCTTCTATGCATGCAAATGGGAGTATAGTAGAATACGTGCCTGTGTACGCATGCACGTACCCGCGCGCTCGATCATCGTCGAAGTTTCGCGCGGACGAATGATATCATGCTCTTGCGCCGACAATCATTCGGGGGGTGTTAGGTTGCATTCGGTACACTTTAAAGAGGTAGAAAAAATATCTCGCGATACGAAAGCTTTCATGAATGCAGTCGAATATTTGAAGGAATATCAAACTGTAAGACGCACATTTAGACATGTGCGTTTGAGCGTGTGTGCGTGTGTGCGTGTGTTCGTGTCGGGAACTCTCTGGAAGCTTCTCATAATCGACGAGAACGGACCTTCGACGGATCTATGGATGAGCCAGACTGCGTGGGAATTAGCGTTTGTATGAAAGCTATTGTATGTTTCGTTCTGCCAATGCACGCTGTGATATCCGGATCGGGGTGCTCGTATTAAAGAAATCTATTTTATCGACTAAGACTTACGTTAGATATTTACATTTCAATTGTATAGAGTATACTTACAAATTTTCAATATAATCTAATAAAGAAATTCCAAGAATTTTGTACTAATAGTGAAAATCAAAAACATCTCTAATTTTCATAATTTCAAGAAATGAATGCCCCTATGTGATAGATGACCCCCAAAAGTGGACCTTAACTTTTGCTCATTTAAATCTAGCTCTTGTAATTTACCCGATAATGTGTAATCAAGTAGTGCGCGCTATATATATATATATATATGTACCGTATGTATGCAGTGAGCAGCAGCTTCGATATTAGCCGCGAATCTGATATCGTGCGTGTGTATATATATAGCGCGTTAGCCGAACGTGCAAGGCGTGTATACCTATATATATATATATATATATATATATACTCATGTGAGCCTTTAATTGGAAGACAACGTCTCGTAGGAGCTGAAAAAGGCTTTTTATAATGAGAACAATCATCCTCCCATATTGTTTCGACACATGAATCCTTCTTTTTAAATTTAGCAGAATAAATCTTTAAAATGCAAAGATTAAGCTGATATTTTACAAATTTTTAGATTGATGTTTTACGAGATACTCTGCATTTAATACATTTAACTGTTGATTTGAATACAAATTGGTCAGGCATATACTCACACACCTATATATGTATACTATAAAACGTACCTCTTACTCAGAATATTTTATCACTTTAGGATAACGATGTACAAAATTACATTTTTTATATTATACTAATTGAATATTATTAATTTAAACTCATAGTTAGAGTAATGAGAAAGATCTCGTTCGTTCTACCATCTACAAATTTCGATAATCGGAAATGCTTTTCGGTAGTGTCTTGCAATCCACCGTAGGATACCAAATTACACTTACCATGGAATTTAGATATACCGGAATGGACTTGAAATGAAAGACAAGATGCATTTAATAATAATATAGCAGATTATATTTTTTCATAATAAATTCCTGCGTATAATTCATTCCAAAATTGTATCAAATTACACGAATTGTTCTCGAATTTTCTCATTTATTTTTTCTTCTGGAAATTTCGGTAGTTGTACACAGTTCCGATAATTGTTGCGTATGGTGCATGCCTATAAAAGCGAACAGAACCCGGCTCCTTTTATCATTCAAGAGTTGGCATTCAAAGAAACACCAACAACAATGTCTGCATACGATTGTACACATCTCGTAAATAATATGCTACAAGCCTACAGGCTTTTAGCACAAGGGCGTCTTCATCCAGAAAAAATATCAGACTGGATTAAACTTGGAAGCAAGAATTTAGGATATTTAAGGGTACTCCTACGTAATGCATCAAATACCGCAGAGAAATTAAAGTTTATTTTCACAATCGGTCTTGTTCGGGACGAGAATAAACTAAGGATTTTGTTAAACTAATTTATACACCATTTATGATAAAGTCTGTTATTTATTAAATACAACATTCGCCTTACTAGTATAATGCGCTTTGTAACTACCGATCTGTATAAAGGCCAGAGTGCATTTCGTCTCTGCGTCATTCTTTTTCGAGCTAGAAAGAGCCGCTCGAACGACGACCGCCGAAAACATACATAAGAAACTTGAGAATGTCATCGCATTTAAACTATACAGAAAGTCTTAGAGACCTATTGCATAGGAACTTATTACACAGTTACATTTTCTTATTACTAATGTATTCTATCCGTAACAATTCTCCCTCTCGTATAAAATATGTTTTATTTTATACCCTAAATCGAGTTACGGGCTATCACCAAAAACAATCCGCAGAACGCCAATATAATCCAAGACGTTAAATCTATTCGAGAGCTAATTACCAACTAACCTTAATGCCTCACACATTTCATAATCACTGCAAATATCTAGCATCGTTGCTGTAAGTACAAATACATACACTTTTTAAATCGTGAAATCTGCACATCGCTGATTTATTATTAATAATGTTGCAACAATTAACAACACTTTCTAGACTGGCTTCATATTTTCGCTTTAAATATTGTTAAACAATGAATATTTGGAGGTGCTGCCTGTGATTTTGCGTATTTGCACGGCCACAAAAACACATAATCCCTGGCATTTTCCCTATGCCTCCAAGAAAACCGTGCAAAACTCGGTGAGGGGAAACGGCATCGGACACCCTTGTACTGAATTATTAATCAATTATAATTTCGGTGTTCATATTTTATAACTTTTATTATTTTCTTATAAGACAATAAATTTTCATATTTTATATTTAATTTTTAACATTCGCGCTTCTATTTGTAACCCATAAACTCACCCTCAGTTAAACAGCTGCATACATACTCCCTAATCTCGATAGAAACCCAAATCTATTCAATACTCTTTCAATTCTGTAACCACTGCCTTTCGATTATACATGTATTGTAGGCAAAACTCATATCCGTTTTTCTCTCAAAATGTATAAACGGTTAACTGTTATTACTATTTCATGAGTAATAAGCACGGTAAAAGCGTATTGCTCTAGTATCCATTTGTAAATTATAAAATTCATTTCATATCCGAATATAATTAGACTATTGCAAAGTCATTATACGCATCTGCGTATCCACGCGACATCTCCCACGGTTTCGCCTTTTGACCGGCATCCACGAGTCGCATTGCCGATTCGCGCAAACAAATGCTAAACCGCGGAAGACTGTCGGCAATGCCAATCTCAATGAAGAAATATACAATAAACTATAGCGAGTTACCAAATTCATGTACAACAATGATGCTCTCCCCTGTTCAGACTCTTGGCCTTATGCATTCGATAACCTTCAGCGCAGAGCGAACTCCCATTTGAAGTTCCATAATAGTCTCAGGACGACCGCGAATTGTCCCGAACTAGTGACACTACAGCCGTGGAATTGCACGTGGAGCTTCACACTTTAAGAGCGTCATTGATACAAAACTTTGACGTCCCCAGTTATAGCCTCACTTCTCAGTGATTCCTACAGCTCAACCCTATGCTTGTTTGAGCGGCGGTCATTTTGCTTATAGGAAAACACTTGGCTTTTGTAGTGAGCCTACTACTACAGCTCTACCTGTGCGTGCTTTCGCGGTGGGACTATTGCTCATAAGAGAAGTTATGCTATAACTATTGCAGAGACATTCTATTTTTCCTAATTTCCAAGATAAAAATTACTTCATTTCGCACAGAGTTTAAACCAATTCACCTGGGCCCTCGGCCAATTGGAAAAAACAGCTAGCAAAGACAAAGTAACCATAATACTTTCCATGAATGACAACATTTTTCCAAACGTAAAATATATAATTTACTTCAAATTTAAGGATGATTTTTACTTTTACTATTCTTTCGTTTAATCAATAGTTTTCAAACGATGATAGCATGTTCGAACATCCCGTTAATTGAATTTCGCTTTTAATAATTTCATCAAATTATATACCATATAAACCATATCAAAATATGACGAGTCGCAGCACCTCAAAAGCCTACTGCGATAAATTATCAGTTAACAAATGTTTTATTTCTATTTTTGCATAGCGCCTCTAAAGCCTACTATGCATGTACCTATTTAGCGAACATTTGTGTATAGCGCCTCTAAACCCTACTATACACTTCTAACAAATAGTTCATAATAATTCGAAAATTTACAGAATTTTTAATATTTCAACGTATATTCTAAATCCGACTTTGTTTAAAGCTAAAAAATGTACCGCACACTAAGAAAACATCTCTAGAACGTTTGTACATGAATATTATGTTTTGCCTACAATACTTCACCCCATGCAAGTTAATAAAATTTTTGTTCTTTTCTTCATTTTTTTTTGTACTATTTTATTACTCTAAAACCCAATCTGTTCACCTATAAAATTTTAATAATTCTCAGCCCGTCCTAATATATGTCACATTTTGAATCCCCTGTTGATGCGTTTATTGCACGTATCACGACGAAAGCATATGTTTCTTATCTTATAAGTTACGGTTTAAAAACGCTTATAAACGTTGGCCGCTGCACCGTAACCGCTTCTTGAAAAAGGCGCGCATAAGCGCTCTGATCCCTTTGACAGCAGCATGCCTCCTCGCCGTCGTTGCTTCCGCTCGCGTAACTTCGCCTGCCGATGTAGTCATTACATTAGTCATTGAAGGTGATCTTTTCAATTGCAGCTTGGTTACTGATAAATCCTCTCTAAAACGAAGTTTACTAGTAATAAGAATTTCACATTAAATAAAATTAATTTTACAATTAATAGTATTAAACAGAATAACATAAGCTAATTACGTCGCGCTCAACAGACCCATAATATTAAGAGTTACTAACTTTCCAAAATACTTTATATACAAAAAAAATATACTATAACGCTACATTATAATATTACACAGCATATTGTATCATGCTCCAAATGATTCTTGCCATGGGAAAGTACGATAGGCCTACTTTAATTGTTTTTCAAAGAATCCCAATAGTCTCACTTATGAAAACTGAGCGCTGCACATTGACACCCGATACGCGGCTGCACCGACTTCGAGCATGCTCGGACGTGCGGCTGCTCCCCGCCGCGACGTATTTCTTTCACGCGGTAATACAGTGTACCATTGTGCGTCACACGAATTTCCCCAAGCTACTTTTATTTTGAATCTTAATCAATATTAAGAAAAGGCAAATACGACAAAACTTTTCTCGCGTTATTTAACTGTTACAAACAAGTCATGAGGACTAACTGACAGAAATATACTTGCAATACATTCAAAACACTTCTAAATTTAGCTAAATTAACATGGTGCTGCACGAGTAAATTTCATTTATTTTAAGACCTTTTAATATCAATTATTATTTGCAAAAAATCTATTATTGAGTATTAAGTACTAACTCCATGTATTAATTCATAAAATACATTAGATTAGCAGCCAGTTTGTAAAATGCGCAATATTCTTACAATCTTTCAAATAATATGTACATTGTTCTCAAAACTTTTATTCTATAAAGAGTCAATTAAATAGAATTCTATCTACTGATTTTGCCAGTTTGAAATTGGATACGACGTTTCATGCAAACATTCAGTTACGATAATTATTATTACTTGTGTTACTTTATGCGGCTGTACGTTACACATTTTTCTTTTTTTAAAATCATGAATGTCTATTTTGCTCGCACTCAAAACTCATTATATTTATTCATAATACTTTCACTGTAGGAATATTTCCGTATTAAATGGTATCATAATTAAAACAAATTCCCATTTAAAGAAACATGATCATGGAGCACACTACAGGGTATACTTGTAAAAAGTTCTAAGCATAAAATCACTTTATTTTGCAACTGTAACTTAATTATTACAAACTAATCGATAAACCGATTTTGTTAAACATGTCTAGCTTTACTAAATCCTTTATTAATCGCTCTAATTAAAACGCTCTCACAACTAAACAATAGGTACTTTATAAAATTACTTTATTTTCCACATTGCCCATGTCCGTAAATTTCAACCAAATGTCAAATAATAAATAAAAATATATTCAACTACTAAATTAATAACCAAATATAAACAAATTAGACTGAATCCTATTACACACGTAATTTCAATATAATATTAAATTACCACAAAGTATTAAAATACACCGTGCAATTTAATTTAACAAAAATAAATAAATACAGAATCATTTGGCTTTTTGGATAATAATGTACTTATCTTGATGTTTTTGTCTCTGTTTTGTTAATTAACGAAGAATTCCCAAAAACTATGGTTAATCAGCTTCTGTCCTCCTACACCATCGTCGACGAGGTTAGCCATCGTAAAAGTCACAATTAAGAGGCCGCTTTGGCATCGTCGTTGTTATCGGCACGCCTTTATCTTGACTTGACTTCTTTCTTCTCTGGGCAGCGGCGTCGGTTTCGAATCCACGTATAAGCCAGCTTCACTGATTTTGCCTCGTACTTATTTTCAAATTAAGTCATCCTGATTAGCTTTATTTTTCACAAGCTTTATTCTCTTCATTGACGGCATACTTCTTTTCAATTAAGTTATTTCACTAAAAACACTTTTTCCAAAAATCCTTTTACACATGTCCCACAAAACACAATTAATCCCGATGTTTATTCCCGGGTTTCTGGCACCAAATTGTTCGGGACGAGAATAAACTAAGGATTTTGTTAAACTAATTTATACACCATTTATGATAAAGTCTGTTATTTATTAAATACAACATTCGCCTTACTAGTATAATGCGCTTTGTAACTACCGATCTGTATAAAGAGTGCATCTGGTCACTGCGTCATTCTTTTTCGAGCTAGAAAGAGCCGCTCTACGCGCCGCCGAAAGTCGCCGCCGACGACCGCCGAAAACATACATAAGAAACTTGAGAATGTCATCGCATTTGAACTATACAGAAAGTCTTAGAGACCTTTTGCATAGGAACTTATTACACAGTTACATTTTCTTATTACTAATGGATTCTATCCGTAACAGATTTCCTTAAGGGAGTGCAAGATAAGTTGAAATATTTGCTGAAAAAGGGCCATGGTGTCGCTCGTAATGAAAGATGTAGTGATCGAATTAGTTGGCAAGATGTCGACTGTGCATTCAATAATCGAATTAGATCTGGTGTGATTACTAACTTGAAAAATTTAGATGTAATAGCTTTCATGAGAGATGCTGAGGTTCTGTTTAAAACTCGAATCAAGAATGCTCTCAAACAGTATCACGTTTTAAAAGTTTATACAATGCTGGCTGCTGAATACATCATTACAAAAAATGATGCAGAGGTGGTGAACATTAAATATTTAATTACCAAGGCTGAGTCTATTTTACAAACGACTAATTTGTAAGAATGGTTTAAAGTGAATGTGCATTAACCTATGTAAAGAGAAATGGAGGAATTTTTGTAGAGAAATGGAGGAATTTTCGGAGAGAAATGGAGAAATTTTCGGAGAGAAATGGAGGGATTTTTGGAGAGAAATTCCGGTTGGAGCTTTAAATCTATTTATAATTTAAGTGTACATATCAACAAATACAATCCCATCGAGGTAGTTCCCATGTCGAACTTCCTGATTCTATTAAGAAGAAAAAAGCATGTGTTAATTTGAAAAATTTTGATGACGCATGTTTTAAGTGGGCAGTGCTGTCAGCATTGTATCCATTTCGAACTCATACTGATAAAGTACTTAAAGCTACTAGAGTATCATCATATCAGAAATATGAACATATATTAAAATTCAGAGGAATCAAATTTTCAGTCTTGCCAATACATATTCCGTCATTTGAAAAATAGAACAAAATATCAATCATTGTTTACTGTTTGAGAAAAGCAATTGGAAAATTTAGAGTTACACCACTTTATTCAACAACTCAAGAAATAAAGAGTCATGTCGATCTTTTACTTGTACAAAGCTATTATATAGATGAGTCTGAGGAGGAGGATGGGCAAATTCACAACAACTATGAAAATCTTAAAGTGATATATCATTATGTTTGAATCAAGGATTTATCTTGTTTAATCTCCAGACAAGTTTCAAAACATAATGGTCAAAAATATATTTATAATCGATATTTACATTTCTTCTACAGTAAACGTCAATTAGCATTACACAAACGAGACTGGTCCAAGATAAACAAGAGTCGTGTTAATTTACCGAACTATAAAAATAAGACTTTAGAGTTTAAAATTTTTAATAACAGAGAAAAAGTTCCGTTTGTTGTTTATGCAGACTTGAATGTGTCCTCAAAGCTATAGAAATTGGAAACGCCAGGATCATGAAGCTTTCAGTGTAGGATATTCCATGAAATGTAGTTACGATGATTCGCTCTCGTACTATCGCTGCTACAGAGGACCTAAATCCGCAAAGTGGTTTTCCGAGGAGTTACTACAACTTGTTGAAAACATTGAAACAGTATTCTGGTGTCCAATCCCTATGGATACACTGATCCAGGAGCAGATACTGTCTTTTCAAAAAGCCACAGTATGTCACATATGTGAGAAACCACAGGGACAACAGAGAGTGCAAGATTACTGCCATCTCACTGGTAGGTAAGAATACTCTTTTTCGGTATATAAGTATAATATAATATTTAACGTTTGATACTGAATATTATATAATATTTCAGATATTGAGGTGCTGCTCATGAAACATGTAATTTGAACTACCAAGACTCTCGATGTGTTTCAGTCATTTCTTACAATTTCAATGGATACGACTCGCAGTTTTTAATCAAATCTATTGCCAATAGTATACCTGGTAGGATTAAACTCCTACCGATAAATAAGGAAATATTCATATCATTCACTAAACATATTGATGACAGCGACAAGTTTCAAGTTTATCGACTCTTTTTGATTTATGGCATCCCTCTTAGATAAGTTAGCATCATATCCTGAGGATTTAAATATTTTTAAGCATGAGTTCTACAAAGAATTAACATTGACTGAAGAAAAATTCCAATTGCTTCAAAGGAAGGAAACTTTTCTTTATGACTATTTGAACTCTACAGAGAAACTCAGCGTTTCAGAACTACCCACAAAAGATGCATTTTACAGTAAATTGAATAACTGTAATATATCCGATAATGACTACAAACACGCTGAAAATGTTTCGACTAAATTCAATATTTCAGACTTAGGTCAATATTCAGATCTATATCTGAAGTCAGACGTGCTGCAATTGGCTGAAGTCTTTGAAAATTTCCGCAATAGCTGCCTCAAAGCATATGAATTAGATCCTGTACATTATTACACAGCTCCTGGTCTGACGTGGGACGCTATGCTCAAATATACAAATATACAGTTAGAATTACTCACCGACATTGACAAAGTGATGTTTATCGAGCGTGGCATAAGAGGAGGTGTGAGTCAATGCTACAACCGCTATGTCAAAGATAATAATAAATATATGAGTGATGATTATGATGAAAAAAAAGAATTAAAATATCTCATATACTTTGACGCAAACAACCTTTATGGTTGCGCAATGTGAGTAGTATCTACCATATGGAGTCTTTAAATGGCTTAATAGAAACGAGATGAAGATAACAGATTTTAACGTCGCAGTCAATTCATCAGTCGGCTATATTCTCGAAGTGGATTTAGCGTATCCGCACTACATTCACGACAAGCATCGAGACTTAGCTTTTTGCCCTAATCACTTGAAACCTCCAGGCTCATCATTTGCAAAACTAATGACGACTCTTCACCCTAAAACTCGATATGTCCTGCATTATCGAAATTTGAAACAAGCATTGGCGAATGGATTGAAACTCGAACGAAGTCATCGAGTATTGAAATTTGATAAAAAACCATGGCTAAAAACTTACATTGATCTGAATAGTAGCATGCAAGCAGAAACTAAAAATGAATTAGAAAAGAATCTCTACAAATTGATGAACAACGCGGTATTTGGCAAACCGTGGAAAACGTAAGATAGCGACTTGACACTAAACTTGTAACCAAGTAGGATGGACGATATGATGCTAAAGCTCTTATCGCGCAACCTAATTTCCACAGTCGCTTTATCCTGGACGAAAATCTTGTATATACAGCACTTACAAAGATAGAAGTTAATATGGATAAGCCAATTTATATTGGACTGTACGTATTGGATCGCAGACTCTAGTATACGACTTTTACTACAAATATATGAAGAAACAGTTTGATGACTATTGTAAGCTACTTTATATAGGCACGGATAGTTTAATATATGAACTAAGTGGTAAAAATATTTATGAAATCATGATACGCGACGTACAGTATTTCGATACTTCTGACTAGCCATTGGAAAATGCGTTTTGAATGCCACTAATAAACAAGAACATGGTAGGTTTAAAGAAAGATGAATGTAATGGACGCATTATGACAGAACTTTTTGGCTTGCGTAGTAAAATGTATAGTATTCGTATTGATGGTCAAGATAAATGTATGATAGTTAAAGGTGTGAAAACCCCTGTAGTTCAAAATACAATTACATTTGATGATTACATAGAAGTATTCAATGATAATAAGAGGTATTCAACTCGAGGTGAAACAGATACTCTACCATGTCACTATAAAACCATGAAAATAGATGAAATGTAGAAGAAAGTACGTTAATTGTATTACAATCAGATTTATTTATCCATGTATTGTGAGAACTATCAAATCCTAACCGTTTTACATAAATTTGATTTCCACATTTTTTCAACACTTTTTCCACCAGGTAGACGTCCGAATACTTGGCTTTGAGGAGTTCCTGCTTGTAAAACCACCAGCGATGGGTTGATAGTCTTTCAGCTTACAGGTGATTACTGGATTCGTGGCCATCACTTGACTAATTGTAAAACTCTCTGTTGACCAATTGGAAGTATAACCCTTCTCAAATACTTGTTTCATCTTGCTCATTTGGACTTTGTCTCCAATCTTAAATTTTGGCTTCCTCGCAGCTTTATTTGTAGGAGAGAATTTTGCCAATATTGTAGCTTCATTTACAGGTGAAACATATTTTGGTTTCACACCAATGGTGCGGTGCTTGCTGTTATTGTATGCAACCATCTTATAAGGTAAGATATCAAGCCACTTGTATTTCCCACGCAAACTAAATTGCATCCACATCTTATTCTTGAGCGTGCGATTGAAACGCTCACAAATAGACGCTTTGAGATTACTTAACTTTGAGTATAGATTGATTCCATACTGTTTTATGAGACTTTGAAAGAGGGAGTTGTAAAATTCTTTGCCTCGATCGTTATGTAGATTTTTTGGAACACGTCCTTGGTGCAAGATGGATTTCATAGCTGCTGCTACCTCGTAACCCATCACCAATCTTACGTTTTACTGGAATAGCCCAAGCATACTCGAAGAATACATCGATAACTGTGAGCATATACTTATAACCTTTGTTCTATTTAGCATAAGGTTGCATCTCCACTAGATCAACCTGCCAGGTCTCATCCAAGCCTCGTACACTAACTTTTCGACGGGGATAGTTACGTCTAGCAGATTTATGGAGTTCCTCCATAAGTCTCTCATGCATCATCATTTTTTGAGTTTCTATCTACCGTAATATTCGATTGAGAATTTTTAAAAACAGATCATACAGTGTTTGAATAGCTTTATTCATTTTTTCCATTTTATTTGTGTAATTATCGTTCAGACTACTTAGCTCTGATTGAGCATCATCAAGGTCATTTCTCAAGCGAGCTGTCACATTATACAGACTACCAACTTCTGACTGAACCAAGCCTTGTAGAGTGCTTAAATTGACGGTGTCATTTGACTGCTGAGCAGTGGCAACGTTGCACACTCTCTAGTTTTCTACGTCGTACTGACCATCGGCAGTGAGTTTATAACCAACAGGTGGACCACGGTTAGCTTCAGCTCCACGAATGTGGGCTTGACGAGTCTCATGAAAGGTTGGATATCCATCAGTCTCAGTCAGAGCTTACTCTTCGAGAATGCTGGGTGGCTCGATGTTGAGGAGTCGCAGCAATTGACCATGATGCTGGCTACTTTGACGTACCGGTGCCACTGAATGTGATTTTAGGATTTTCCCGAAGACCATCGAAAAATTGTAGTCAACGCGAAGTACGAGCTCAATATTACGAGATCAAGGAACGATTTGAATTATGTAGATCAGACGCAGATTCGGGTGGATAAACAACCAGGCTACGAGACGTTTAAAATTTAACTCACCAAAGTTGAGTGGTTAATGCCTTATGTGATGCTATCGGACAAGCATAAAATTCGACTGTTTAGTTACATTAAGAAGGATATACCTATTGTTTTGAGCTTTCGCAGCTGGGAATCGTAAGAGTGTCCGTTATTGCCTACTACATTGAACTACGTTTCGACTGTCAAGACAGCTAATCAGCTGGAGAAACCTCGCTTCGTTATGCTGGGCTTTCAGACCAATTGCAAAGGCCTGAGAGCACTAAATGCTAGCCAATTTGATCACTGCAACATTAGAAATGTCAAACTCTTTCTCAATTGACAGTACTATCCCTATGGAAACCTTAACCTCGATATCAATAGTAATCAGTATGCCATGGCAGATCCTACGCTGCAAAAGAGTGATTATATAAAGTATGCTCCCCTCATCGTCATCGATTGCTCTAAACAAAACGAGTCATTGAAACATGCTCCATACGTGCAGCTCGGATTTGAGGCTAGAAATAATTTTGCAGCAGGAACATCAGCCTACTACTTGATCCTATATGATCGATTTGTCAAGGGTAATCCAATAAGTTGGGATGTAAAAAAGCTTGTCTGAGTGATAGTGATTTGAGTATAAAATGATTGCAGCGCAGAGCAGTCAGTTAGTCACAATGAAGTACGTGGAGGATGTTCAACGCTTCAAGCAGCCTGTGAATGATTTTGTTGTGAAGGGATTCGCCATAGTTTCGCTCAACTCCAATCTCAAGCAATTAGTATTTTTGTTTAAGCCACCCACATCATGGTGTAGACTTTCATCTAAATATAAGAGTGAAAGTCTATGGTTCGAGCGCAACTATCACTGCTTGTCATGGAGTTCCGCGGAGCTGCCCAATGAGGAGTTTAGAAACGTGCTTCACAGTACCTGGAACGATGTAAGTGTAATATATGTTAAAGGTCTGGAGAAGAAGTGTTGGCTCGAAAAATGTAACTTCCAAGTATGTGATATGGGAGATATGCGCCGCCCTTCACTGCAACGGCTTAAAACTGAAACATTGGACAAGCTATGCCCCCACCACAAATTCGCCTACAAGGGCAACTGTGCACATCGGAATGTCTTAGTACTAAAAAAATTTTATCATGAAAACACACCAATGCTAGATCGATCACTCAAGATATTCTTTCGCAAGGAGCATCTATCATTCATGAGCTCCACGGACATTGCTCGACTGCTGACGAGTTCTCTCACGACCTTTGGGGAAAACAATACTGAACAGGCATGGGATAAGCTGCCTGAACATTTGAAACATGATGCAGAAATCTTAGGATGTCTGCGATGTCGGGAGCATAATTCTATTGATAATGGAGTACTACCTTTAAGAAGACACTGCGTTAAATGTATACTAAATGCTAAGACTTAAAATATTTATAAATTGTTTTATTAATTACAATTATTGTTCACTTTGCGAAAACATAATTTTCTTTTACATTATATTATTAAATAAGACAGTATAATTTTCTAAATTAAATTGTATGAACCTATCTAAGTATGGGAAGTATGTTGAAGTTACTGTAAGACGCTTATACCTTTCTTTAAGTAGTTAGTTGTGAAATATCTGCTACTTTTGAGAAAATACACTTTGTGTATCTTTTCATGTATCTTGATACTTGGCATAAGGTACTCGTCCATGATTGATCTTTATCTGCTCATCTAAACATACTCTTATGATATTATAAATTTCACAGAGACCTGCTTTGACTCCACTGTGAACTCCGACCTCGGCTTACCTGATTATTGTATGTAAGGTTATAACGGTAATGCTGATTCAAGAACCCCTGGAAGAAGCGGTTGAGTTCTTATTGCTATAAAAGAACATATCTCTGTTGCTAAAATATTTTAGGACTTTTCCATTAAGCAACTATTTTTAAGCCTAAAAATGAACGACACCAAATTTTTTATTGGAGCAGTATACCTACCTCCGTCATCAACCTCAGAAACTTACAAGCATCACTGTAATTGTATTGTCAGCCTTGTCAGCCAATACCAGGTTGACCACCTTGGTCACCTTTTTTTGATGATTTTAACCTCATCAGCATTAAGTGGAGCAACGATCCGCTAAAACATGAACTTATTGGCTACTCTCCACTGGAAAATAGAGAGATAATTTCAACGGTATGCTCCACCTACTCTAGTATGGAGCTCTCTCAACTATATCCTGTTCATCCGGACAATGGATACACTATCGACCTATTATTCTGCTCACCTGCGCTCGCTGTCCATTTGGACGTTCCTGATATTCTTGTTCCTACGAATGATCACCATGTACATGCTACATTTCTACTAGATATATAACAATCCATAAACTTTAATGTCTGTTGTACTCAACTCGACTCTTTTAATGCAGATTTTAATAGTCTGAATAATTTTTTCTCTGGCTGTGATTGGAAGAATATTTTGGAGTCAACAGACATTAATGTTTCGGTATCTCATTTTTATGATTCTTTCTCAAGACTATTAGTCGATATATCTACCTCTCATAATATTCCAATCAGTTAAAATCTTTCATTCATGACAAAAAAGTACAAAATTGTAATTGGAAACTCTCTAGTCTCGCCACTGATTATATTGAGTTTAAGGGGTAACACTACTGTAGAAATTTCAAAAAATCGATTTTTTTTGGCTTAAAACATGCTTTGAACCTTCTAGAATATGTTACAAAAGGTCCCATCCCGAAAAAAAAATGATTCTTTAAATGATTTCCTCATTTTTTTACGCCCGAAGCTGATTTTTAAATTTTAAGTTGATTTTTCTCGAAACGAGTTTTTCTCAACGGGCACGCAGCATAACTTGAACAGTTTTCATCCGATCCATTTGAAATTTTAATAATATCTTAATTATTATATTTCGAAGTGAATCACGTAGGGAATTTTTAATAAATTGATTTAAACAATTTTTATAAACAAAAACGTGCCTTTTTTCATGAAAATTTTTAATTTATTTTCAATTCACTGCCAAATTTGTAAAAATCAATATTTTCAAAATCCCCTACGTGATTTACTAGCTATTAACATCAAGAATAAGTGGGTTTGTTTGTTCCAGGTTGAAATGTGCAATTGGTACACTGCATGCCGCAGAGCGCTTCCGATGCAAGAGGCCTGAAGAGATCCGCTATAAATCAGCCATTTAGTATTTTTTTTAATCAATTTTTTTTTAAATATACTATAATATTAGACTAATAATATATCCAAATATCATTTCTTTATAACCTTTCTTTCCATTAAAAAAAATACCCAAAAAAACTCTGTTTTTTCGCTATTACAGTGGTGTTACCCCTTAAGAATTTTCCGGCAGTACCTATACGTAAGTCGAGGTTATGATATAAATCTTATATTTCTAAAGTTGAAGCATCTGGTCATACGTTAAGAAAAGTAACGAAACTAAAGGAATTCCATCTAGCATTACATGGAGTGATAGATTGGCATCGACTGACCAAGATGTAGTTAACTAATTTCTTCAATACTTTGGGTCAGTGTATTGTAACGATTCTACTTCTATCCTAGGCTTAAATTATGAATCAAATTGTATAGTTAGTGATCTTTCTATCGACATTAATGACTTAAAGCAGGCAATATCTTTATCATAGGATACTCCTACATATAGTTCTGACATGGTACCTATATAATTGATCAAACGTTGCCTTACATCCCTTGTAGAACCATTATTTCAAATGTACAATAATTATTTTCCTTCAGGAGTATTTCCAGCTGTATGGGATACCTCTTTGTTGCTCCCTATATTTAAAAAGGGAGAAAAATGAGGTCTCATATTACAGGCAAATATCAATATTAAGTGCCTTTCCCAAATTATTTGACCGCATAGTTGCATAAAAACTTTCAGATTTATACATATATTATAAAGTAACAACGTTGTTTCTATAATTGCCGGTCTACGATCACAAATCTGATTGTGTATAGTAATTTTTTACATTCCGCTCTAGACAAGTCCTTATAAGTCGATTAGATTTACATGGACTTCTCTTATGCTTTCGGTACGGTTCACTACGTAAAAGTTTTAAGCAAATTATGGAGATTCGAAGTACAGGGAAATCTTTTTTCTTGGCTTAATTACATCTTAAGGAGCGAAAACAGATTGTTCGAATAAATGAATATGAATCTCATAGTATAACAGTTACATCCGAAGTCCTACAAGGCTCTCGTGTAGGCCCTCTATTATTTATTATTTTTGTTAAGGATCTAAAACAAAGACTAAAATACACACGCTTACTTCTATATGCAGATGATGAAAAAATATTCAAAGCAAATGCCTTGCGGCTTCATGTATCCTCCATTCAAAAAGATCTCATCGAAGTTCAGAAATGGTCAGAAGAAAGTGATCTTCATCTAAAATTTGAAAAATGTCACATCATATCCTTCACAAAGTCTAGAGAGACTATGCACTTTACTTACATTATAAATAATACGCAACTTCAGTCGGTTAATGCTATCTCTGATCTTGGTATCATTTTTTATCAACATCTATCTTTTAATAATTACCTCAAATTCGCCGCCTCTAAAGCCTCCAGATCAAGTATTTATAATGATCCTTAGTCTGTTTTATGATTCATAAATTTGGTCTCCTTACTTACGGTATGGCTTAAATCGCCCTAAAGCTACCCAGCATAAGTTTCTGAGGCATTTATCTTTCACGCTAGGTACACGGATGAGATGGACGACTATGGACCTATTTTTAGAATGGTACATTAAAGTTCTATGCACTCCATACATACCCTTCACGTCCACACATTTGTCTATATATTACTAAAAAATATGTTTCATAGTTCTGACGTAAGCGACTACGACGAAATTGGCATAAGTTACCTTGTAATCTTCGAAAAGACGACTGTCTATAGAACTTTAGACAAAAAATATGTTCTTATGTACTTAAATTATACTAACAAGGAGAAGACCAACCCTGCGGAAGTCAGATTCCGATCAGGCTTTGGGAGGTGCTTTATTGTACCTAAAACTGAAGTCTTACATCCGTAGTTTGTTCTAATAAGCCCTTATATTCGAGATATAAGCTTTTTTACTTCAAATATACGTTATTATAGTGAATCTACCTCTTCATGTGATTAAAACTATTCATGTGTTAACATTAGAACAGATGGCCTAGAAGATAATAAAAATAGTCAGGAGGAGTTTTAATTTTCCGACCTATAACGTTAAAAAATAATAATCTAAGCCAAAGTTATTAACAATGAAATATGGTTGATGAAAATGCATGAATATTTTAGAAAATTATACGGTTTCAATTTTGTTAATGTTTCATGCATTTTCAGTCACCATGTTCAACTGTTAATAACTTTGGCTTAGATTAATATTTTTTAACATTACAGGCCTCAAATTAAAGCTCTCTCCGTCAAATTTTATTATCTGTTGGGTCATTTTTCTGAATGTTAACGTATGTATAGTTATAATCACAGGACAGGTATTAATTTTCACTAAAATAACGTATATTCTGAGTCAAATATTCAAGTTTCTAATTGCATACTACCATCTACCTATTTTATATCTTTCTGTTAACGGATAAACACACCCGCTGAATGAATGAATGAATGAATGAATGAATAAATGAATAAATGAATAAATGAATAAATAAATAAATATATATATATATATATATATATATATATATATATATATATATATATATATATATATATATATATATATATATATATATATATATATATATATATATTTGAGCACACGAAATATATATATATATATATATATATATATATATATATATATATATATATATATATATATATTTTTTTTTTTTTTGAGCACACGAAAAAATTTGTCAAGAAGTCTAGTTTTTGATGTCGTTAGGTGTTTTAAAAAAAATTCTAATTTCAAAAAACTGTCTAAAGTGAGGTATTTCGCAAAAAATTTCCATGGGTTTTTCAAAAATGATCGACAAAATTATAATTCCTCAATAATTTTGACCAAATTACTCATTAACTGTATTTTAGGGGTCGCTGAACAAGAATCCGATGTCAGATTTCAATTCATGATGGCGGATCGAAGATGACGGATAGTATTTTTTAATGTTGACCGATTTCTACTAAATTCTTTATGTGTGGTTTTTGGGATCACTGATTACGATTCCGAATTCGAATTTCAAATTTAAGATATCTGATCCAAAATGGCGGACCTTAACTTCAAATTCCAGATTGCTGAACCAAAATGGTGTACAGATATTTTCTTATTATTGGTTGATTTCTAAAAAATTTCGTAAACGGACTTTTTTATGTCTCTGATAGCGAATTTGAGTTCAGGTTTCAAATTCAAGATGGCGGATCCGAGATAGCGGACATTACTTATTTATCGTCGATTGATTTATCCAAAATTTCGTATTAAAATATATTTATGGTCAAAAAATATTTATATTCACTTAACACAAAACGAAGGTTAGATTTAAGAAATTCAAAATAACTTTTTAATTATGGATAGATTTTTGGAAGATTATTCTTAGATCTCGACATTTACCAATTTTGGTTTGCCCTGTGGATCTCACTTCCCAGTACCTTACTTGAAAATTGGTGGTTTATATTCAACACTCCTTTTTAGGATAGTTGATCTATTTTCCACAAATTTTCGTAGCCCTTTATTCTCAAATCAGTAGCGACAGTCCTTTTCAGGATAGTGGATTTTTTTTAGATCTTGGGTGCTCTTCAATATCGGCTTACTCTCAATAGTAGTCCTTTTTGCGATAGTTGTTGAGATTTATTTTCAGGTTCAGTAACGAAAATTGGTGGATTATATTCAACAGTCCTTTTTAGGATAGCTGATCTATTTTCCACAAAATTTCTCAAATCAGTAGCGACAGTCCTTTTCAGAATAGTCGTTTTTCAGATATTGGGCGCTATTTCTTATATTAAAAGTTTAAATTTGATAAGTTTAAAACAGATAGATGCGTGGATTTATTTAGGAAACCCGGCGAAAAGAGTCATTATGGAAAAGATTTCCGTAGGGTTTCTAGTGGTCTAATAAAACAATCCCCTCATTTACATCCCGACTCTAGAATTCGCGTTGCTTGTCGAAAAGGCTTCTAATTTAAATTTAAATGATAAGGATGAATCTATTCAAGCCAATATAAATGATTCTGTTTATTCGTATACTGATGATTCTCGTATATCCAATGATGAAGGAAACCTTGATTCTAGAGCGTCACCGGAATCAGAAGTTCGATCCCAAAGAGAAATTAATTTAGAGGAAATGCTAGATGGGCTTAAAACTAAATTTTCAAGTTTGGACAGGAACGATCCTCTAAGAGTCAGTGTAGGGTTTACTAGTCCCGCATCGATCGCCTCCCCAGATGGTGGATAAGTGAACATAAATATTTTTTAATACCAAATTTTGGATAAATCAATCGACGATAAATAAGTAATGTCCGCCATCTTGTATCCGCCATCTTGAATTTGAAACCTGAACTCAAATTTTTTATCGGAGACATCAAAAAATTCCGTTTACGAAATTTTTTTAGAAATCAACCAATAATAAGAAAATATCTGCACACCATTTTGGTTCAGATATCTGGAATTTGAAATTAAGGTCCGCCATTTTGGATCAGACATCTTTAATTTGAAATTCGAATTCGGAATCGTAATCAGTGATCCCAAAAACCTCAACATACAGAATTTAGTAGAAATCGGTCAACATTAAAAAATACTATCCGCCATCTTAGATCCGCCATCTTGAATTTGAAATCTGACATCGGATTCTTGTTCAGCGACCCCTAAAATAATGTTAATGAGTAACTTGGTAAATATTATTGAGGAATTATAATTTTTTCGATCATTTTTGACAAAAAATGGAAATTTTTTGCGAGATGCGTCACTTTAGACAGTTTTATTGAGGTTACAAATTTTTTTTTAAACACCTAACGGCATCAAAAACTAGACTTCTTGACAAATTTTTTCGTGTGCTCAAAACAATATTTTCCCCAAAATTGAAATGGGCAGGGGGGTGGCTGATTTGAAGAACAATTCCGCATATATATATATATATATATATATATATATATATATATATATATATATATATATATATATATATCATACTCCGTCATGCTTGCACATTTACACGCCGTCTTTTGGGCAGAGTGATTTCTCTGTCACAATGCCCCCCTCCGCCCTGAAATCCCGAACGTAGTGAGGGACGCGACATCACACGCGTGTACCCGTTGAGTCGTACCTGTTAATTATTTTAGGAAATTTAATTTTTATGCATGGTGTATAATTATTTTGGAATGGCTGTGAATCATAATTTTTGTGATATTTTTAAAATACAACGACTTTATAATGTGTTTTACTATTATACTGTTGTTTACCATGTATCTTTTCATAGCTTATTCAGGTACTTGCTTATACTCTTTCTCTCTCCAATAATTTGTTAAATCTAATTTCGCTACTTGAGGGAAGAGTATACCGATTTTCGGGAAATTTTTAAGTACTTAAAGCATATATTCTTGGGACTCATTTAAATTCCTATTCACGTCATAGCTTATTTTCAAATGGAACAAAAGAGGAAAAGTACATAAGAAAGAGAGTGAGAGATGGGGAACTATCCAGACAAAAGGGGACTATGCTTAGAGTGAACATTAATTTTACATTATACGTTGCAAGCTCAAATGCTAATAATTAAAAATACATACTTTTTAAATTTTGGAAACCTTTTTAAAACAATTTATTTTAAGAAAAACGTAAATTCTTACATTTGTTATTACTAATTTTTAAAATGATTTTACTCAAAACTACAAATTTGAAATTTAAAAATAGTTTGTACATTTTGACACATTTTGAAAAAATATACAGAGAGATATTTCACTAAAACAAATATATAAAGGTCAATTTATGACATTTCTAACTAAAATTTGAGCTGATTTATTGCAAAAATTATTTAATAAATCTTAAACATCAGTAATAATAAATATAAATTAAAAAAAAAAACCTTTCCTATGAACATTTTTCAATGACGGTCATGGCAGTTAATTATATTGTGTAGGGCTTAAAAAAGAATAAAATTTCATAGATTTAAGAAAATTAGCTTTAAACGTATACTCTTAATTTATTTACCGCTGATCGCTTATTCTTTGTCGTTCTGTAACGCTTTTTCTACCTAACTTGCTTATTTATATAAACTATTTTTACATTATTTTTATTTCTGTAATACATATTTTCAGTATTTGTATTAATCGAAATTTATTTGCAAAATCACTTTTAGTACAAAAGAATTCCATTATTCAAATCTATATTATAAATAACTATAATTTCTGTATGGATATGATTGATTTTCTATTTTGAATGAATACAATATTATACTTTTTGGTTGGGAATAAATTAATGTTTGCGCCTTTCGCTTGTTGACCGCTGTATTGTATATTCTTCTAGTCGATTTACCTTTTGCATAGTCTTCTTTTAGTCGTCGGCCCGCAATTATTCTATGCTTTATTGATAAGTGTATTTATGCACTTTCTAATTACAACATACTTCTTGAATTTTGGGCTTCGTTTGATTCGATATTCTTTACGGTTAAATCGATTTCGAATTTTCGTATACCGCTGATATGACGCTGTGGCTTTCGTCTTCTTTTTTTTTCTAGTTGCGACCTCCGTCGTTACAAATTTTCTAATTTATCATCTTCATCTATTTTAAATGAAAAATATTTCACTTTTGTTATTTTCGGTCATCTTTTCGCTTTCTCATGTTTCACCATTTGTGACGAGGTGTTTTTCTATTTTTACAATTTTCTTATATTTTCTTATTCTTCGATTTATTTTAATTTTTCTTACGTTTTATCTTTTAAAGCATTACTTTTGTGAATTTCGTATTTATGACCTTCTATTAAAATACCTTCTTTTTTAAATTTTATATTTATGATCTCTTTCAAATTTTCCAATTTTTGGCTCAATCTTTTGGCTTCTTATTTTTTACCTTATTTCAAAATAATATTTAACACATTTCAATTAATTTTATTTTCTTTTCTGTTTTTGATCGATTTTTCTGATTTGGCTATATCTCAATTTTTAGCTCTTTAATTTTTTTCATTTTCTACATTAAGTTTTCCATCTATTCTTTTAAATGCGAATATATTAATATTTGTTTGGTTTGTCATCTGTTACATTTCAATTTAGCTTTCGTCTACTTTTCTAGGCCATTGAATAAAGAACTTTAATTTTTTTCTCGCTTTAAGGGGTAACACCACTCTAGGTACACCTATTTTTGTCGATTGTTTGTCGTTAAATAATAAGCGAAATGAAAAATTCGTATAAAGAACTTTATTGCAGAATTAATGAAGTGTAAAAAGAATTTTTTTTTCATAATGGCGGCCATGTTACTTTTCTGTTGACGTTCGAACGGGAGGACAGTTTTCTCGTACATGATGAACCCTAGAACAAAAAACAAAGTTATTTTTGAAGTATATATTAGTCGGCATGGTAGTACGTAGGAATTTTTTTCAAATCAAATTTTAAAATAAATGTGCACATTTGAAAAAGTTTCGATTTAAACAAAATTTTTTTTTCAAATGTGACCATTTTTTTTTAAATTTGATTTTTTTTATTCGAATTTGTGGCCGCTATTTTGAAAACAAAATTTGTTTACACTTTATTAATTGTACAATAAAGTTCTTCAAACGAATTTTTCATTTCGCTCATTATTTACCCACAAAAATCGTCAAAAAGGGTGTATCTAGAGTGGTGTTAACACTTAAGTGTGCTGCTATATCTTTTCTTCATTGTAATTCTACACTTTAATTCTCATTTACTTTGTACTCGCTTTTTATGCACGCTTCTGTTTTTTATATTGTATTTTACTTCTTTACTTCAATTTTTAGGTTTTATATCTTTATTTTCTCTTCTTTTTATTTTTTAGCATATGCTCCTTAATTAATTCACTGCAGATTTTTGTTCACATCCTTATTTTTCATCAAGCTTTTCATTTTTAATATTTTGGCGTTTACTTTCGCACTTTTGATGTTTATTTGACAAATTTTTTTTTTTTAAATACTATTGTATATCGTACCGTATTTAATACCATTTTGTGTATTAGTACCGTAATGTTTACAATTCAACTTTTACAGTTCGCCCAGCTTCATCTGATACCACGAGTGCGTATCAGTGCTGTACTGTCAGCAATATATTTCAATTTTTTAGATTTTATATCTTTACCCTTTCTGTAAATTGTATATCAGCAGGATAGCTACACTTAAAAAATTTTTTTACTCATACTCTTTCTAGGAATGTCTCTTATAAGATATTTTAATACCGTTGTTCTTTTTCGGCTACCTTCTGAATAAAAAAAAACTATCGTTACGTAGGCGCATATATTTAAAGGAAAATAGTTTTCCTGAACTATTACATTTAGGTTTTTGCCTGTTGTCTGCATGCTCTGTCATATTATGCCGATTTCATGTTTGTACTAAATTTACTTATGTTCGCTATTTATATAATGCTATTTTCCTCTAAGTTTTCGCTTGTTTTTTTTAATTTTACTTTAAATTTTGAATTATTAATGACTATATTAATTATACATTTTGACTCCGTTTTATTCTGTAAACTCGTTATTTTCTTTCACCTCTTTATAATAAACATTTGTTTAACTATGTTATATTTAAAAAGAATATTATGTAAAAAATGGTAGCTGTGCTCTTATCTTTCGACTTTATTCCGTAGAATTTTAACCAATGGCATTGAATGCATTGGGTCGACTAAACTTAGCAATTCCTTTTTATTTGCGCCTCGTGCTTTTGTATACGCATTTTATCGACTTTCTTTTTGCTTTGCTTGCATTATATCTTTAAAATTTTAATTTCTCTTTTTACATGTTGCGAATTTTCAGCTAGTAATATGACCTTAGTCAGTTTGCCGTCACTGATTGCAACATGTACAATTTTAACCCGATTTTTACGAGCTCGGCGCAAATGCTTTTCTCGTAAACGAGAAAACAAATATGTTCGGATATTGTACTGACGCGATGTACTCAACTTCTCCGACGGTCGCCAGGCTTAAGAGTACATGATTCTAAAAATCTATCACCGCGTATTGTACTAGCTCTTGATTAAACGGAGTCTGGCTCGACGCTAAATCTTAGATTTTCTCAACTCATCGGCTGAGCATCTCTTTTTGCGAACTATTATTTATTCATTGAATCACGGTGTGTGTCTCGTTAATCGTGTGACATACACCTATTTTTCTCATGACATTTCGTATTTAATGTTGTACTAACGGGCAATTTTATTTAAAATTTTAGTCATTGATGTTAATTGAAAGTCCTTTGCGTTTTTATTTCATTTCTTTTTGATTATCGAGATTTTCTCCTCATTCATTTTGCTCTATTTTACTACATGTTCATTATATAATTATTGTTGTACGTATTTTAATTCGTTTTGATTTTTAAATTTATGTTTGAATGTACTTTAACCGTAATCATGAAAAAACCGATTCTTTTTTATAATTTATTATTGATTTACAAGTTATAAATAACTTAAATATAAAGTTTTAGTTATGAATAAAATCATACAAATTTTTTTTACAGGTTTTAAGTGATTATTTTTAAATTACTATCTTTTTGAAATTCGCGCATTTTTTGGTAGTTGCACAGATCGCAGTGCCGTACTTCGTTAAAAAGGTGTAACCTAATCATATGTTCTTATGAGTGTTCACTTCCAAAGCTGTCAAGAAGTATAAGTATTTTCAAGATCATAAAAATACTACAAATGCCAAATGGATTACTGCAATACGTTTATTCATTCGGTTAAGTCAATTTATTTTATCAGTAGCTAATGTAGTTTTTTAATGTATTACTCGGTGAAATTTTTTTTTTAAACCCGCGTATAGTACCAAGGAAAAAAAAGATCTTAGTCAACTGCACATGAGGAAAAAATAAGTTCGATTTAAAGGGATAACATCTAGAAAGATTCAAATCTATTACTTGTATGTAAACTATTTTTACTTCTAAGTGTATGATTTTTCTATTTGATACTGAAGTAACATTAATTTCTTTCAGGTTACAAATGGCACGCACTGCATGATTGAGATGATGAAATCATGTTTTGTATTTGAGAATAGCTGCTGAAGTAGATCAAAATGTTATAATAAAGACTAAGGTGTACTGTTTGAAGAAATTGTAACATTAGTGAAGTGTAATTTTAAATGCAATTTTCTCGTAACTGCGTTTTCAGAGCTTGCGCGACTCCTGCAGATTGAATCGATGCATGGATTTTAATGACCCAGGTCTTAAAATGTTCCTTTTCAATGTTTTTTGATTGAAGCTATTTAGAAACCTTTAAGAATTTATTACCATGTGAGAATTCTAGTCTAAATGTGAAAAAATGAAAATTTTAATAATAATTATAATTATTTTGACATTCAGGTCTTCAAAAAATTTAAATGAATTAAAATTAATTTCTCCAACTAGCTTCAGTCCAAAACGACATATAAGAGGAACAATTTAAGATCAGCATGACTAAAATTCAAGCATCGCTTGAGTCTGTAGGTTACGTGTAAGCAAAAAATGTTCATAGACTGATATCTCCCCCTGTAAGGGGGGAAGGGTCTCATTAAGGATGATTTTTGTAAGAAATGTATTCAACTTTAAGGATCTATTAATACTTATATTTTAGTTATTTTCCTATTATTTTTACAGATGGACATCTTCGGAAAAATGCTATAGGTATTCTACCCCCTTAACTGAATTGGCATTATTATTTTTTTTAATTGTTTGTTTATTGTACGCTCTATTAATAATTTTCTAGATTTATTTATACATCATATTCTTCTCTTGTTCTGATTAAACACTATTTATTCTTAAATTTTATATTATAATCAGACAACCATTTAAAAGAAAATTATTATTTTTACATATTTAATATCTCTGTGGGGATAACAGAATACATGTGCGTCAAGATTTACCCAATTTACAAAATATGATACAGTAACTTGGGCTCTGCATAAAGAGTATATTGTATTTGTCAACGCACAACGCGTTTCGTGATACATAAAAGAGCGCTACAGTTCAGAGGAGGTACAGTGCTCGCAAATTGCACAGAACACACATCGTATTAAAAATCTTTCTCATAAAATCATAGCATAATATCTACAAACTTCTCTCAAATTTTAGTGAACATTTACAGTATTTCCATATATATTTTACACAATCATCAGATAATTCTCCAATTGTTGTAAATAAAGGCATTTAACAATTAAACGATTTTTTTTTCGGGTAAACACAAAAGTACAGTGCGCTCTCTTTAAATTGTAGCATACACCTTTTTAGTAATCTGTATCAAATTTATTCAACGTTGTAGGACAAACTTCAGGATAAATTTTATCTATATTTTTTATCGTTATCTCAAGCACAGTGTTTGAGCAATATCTGCGGCTCGGTACAAATTTTTTACTCCGGTGCCGTTAGTGTCTCTCTCATTTTAACACGTACGCAATTTGTGAGTTGCACGCACGTTAGTAAAAAAAAAAATTTTTTGAGTTTTTCCCACATAGAAGGAAAACGCATTGCATGCGCATTAAGGCAGCTCGAGTGAGAGAAATATATAGTTGCAAGAAGTGACGGCCTGTACAGTTCACACCAACACCCTCAGACACTTTTTATAATTTTTAATAATTGTGCCATAATTGTTACAAATTTTTCTGAAATGTTCTACACACTCCACCCAAATTGTAACCAGACTGTTTAAATATTATTTCTCCAAATTTTAATTGATAATTCACTCCCATCCTTGACTAAAAAAAAAAATTTTCAAACAACTTTTAGAAAATTTTAAATTTCAAAATCAAATTAAATCAAACGTGATTCCCTTTGTCTCATTTATACCGCGAATAAATTCAGTGAAAACTTTTATGAAAACCAATTTGATATACTTCAAAAATCGAAAGTGATTTATCCATGAAAATTTAAATAAATTCAGTGAAATTTTCATAACAGTTAACTCAGTATAGATCAAGTAGACTCTGCTTGTCTTGGAAATGTCAAAATAAATTCAGTGGAACGAATCTTTTTTAAACTAAATTTAGGAATGGATAGGTGAATTCAATTTTTGTTTTCGAAATCAAGTCTTAAAATTTAATCAACAAAAATTTAAATACTGCTGATTTAATGTAAACTCAGCACAATTATTTAGTTTTAACTTCAAATCTTAAATTAAATTAGTGGAATTTCACAACACGGCAGATGCAACATGCAATATCTCTTTTCTACAGTGCGTTGTGTTTTAAATTTTTATAATTGAAACAAATTTGAAGAAGTTCGCAATTTTTAAGAAATCTTTTAGATAATTTAAAATCTCACGATTTATTAATCGTCAATATCTCGAAAATCAGTACTTTTGTATAATCTGGAAACACGCCGCCTTAAATAATTCGAGATTAGTGGAATATCTCGGGATCTTTCATAATTTATTTACCATTTATAACTTAACAATTTCAACATTTGCACACACTACGCAATTTAAAATTTTTGCAATTTCACGATATTTTCAATTTTTGAGGTTAAAATCTTCTCAAATAACTCGGGATTTTTATAATTTATTTACCATTTATAACTTTACGACCTTCAACATCTACACAGACTGTCAATCGGGGATCTTTACCTTTCACAATTTCGCAACTTTTGAGGTTCAAGTTTTTCAGACGATTGGGGATTTTTGTAATAGGTTGCAGCTTTTCCTAACATCTGCCCATCATACAATTTAAAAAAAAAATTTTTTTTTACAATGTTACGACTTTTATTAATACGGCAACTTCAAGGTCAGCACTCGCCAGACAATTCAGTTGCAAATAATAAACATCTTCGAAATTTTTGACAACGCATATAAATCCACACTTCCATATAGCCTTTTTAGAAAATCACAGCGCAACTCTTACAGCCTTTTTCGAAATCTAACTCATAGTTAATCGAAACTGATTTTTGTCAACTCGCAATTAACAAAAGTAGAATCGTTGTTCGATCTCTCACAGCTGTGAGACTGAGTCATTGTGCAAATTGCTACTGCGCAGAGAAACAAGTTCTGAGGATTCAACTTGCGTCGATTTGTAACCGACTCCAATAAATAACTTGTGTAGTTTTGGTAAAACTTGCCTTTTATAAATTATAATATTTATACCATCATATAACATAATATAATATATATATATATATATATATATATATATATATATATATATATATATAATTATACCACATATAGATGTATACATATATATATATATATATATATATATATATATATATATAAATGTACAAACTATACACATGAACCATATTTTTCAATTATTTCGGCCAGTGTGTAAGACTCATAAATAATAACGGCGAGTGTCAAATGGCCCACTAGCTCATTTTCGAGTGAGTTTACACGATTTTTCAAATTTCGTAATAAAACTTTGGAACCGTGCACAACAAGGACATGGTAGCACTTCGTTCCCAGGCTTAGGTGACACACGACACCTCCAACCGTCAGTACGCGTTATCGCTCGGCGTCGAGTGCTGAGTTTCAAAACTCATATTTTCTCGGAACGAAATCGAGTTGGATTTCTGTCGGCAGAGCAGCCGGCATGCATGATAGCCCTCCGAGAATTATTTTTCTCCTGCGTCTCAAGTGTGGTGATAAAACACCAACGAGAACTCGAATTATGCTGGCAAAGCATATTCACTAGAATTATTTTTCTTAAGCGTCGTATCAAATCTTAACGTTTCAGCTTGTGACAAGAAAAGATCACAAATATCACGTATACCTTAGCGCGATCAAACTCTACGTTTATTCGCAGAATATTCTTCTCATCGCTCATCAAGCTTCGACGAGTCAGCTTGCAGCGAAAAGAGAGCGAGCACCAAACGATACTTGCGTGTATTATACTTGGTGTGCGTTCGGAAAACTCTCCCACTCTGCATCTATCCAAGCCTTGATAAAGTAGCTTACAATAGGGAGAGATTACGAGTGCTGTCGTGCGCGAAAATATATATGCGTGCGACTCACACTCGGCGCTGACAATAATCCATCGGCGACAGTTAGAAAATCGAGTGAATCCTGCGCTTCGAACCTTTTTGAATAATTCGAAATAACTACGACACGGAGATAGACTTTTGTTGAACTTCAGCATACTTCGTGTGAATTTATCTTTCGATATTTTTATCAAACTCGGGTCTCTCTCTTTTTAGACTTTTAAACATTTTCAGATTTTTTCCTTTTCCCTTTTTAGAATTTTTCCTTTTGAATTATCTATTTCAATAAATCACATACTCAATAGAAATAAACAGTCTATGACACCTGTTCCGCCCTTGGACATTCCCTGGCCGGGGGAAGAATTTACAAATAACCCGGAACTTCCAATAGTCCCTACGGAAGAACAAATAGCTGTTCCAACCGAAGACCAGGAGAATTTACACGAAGGATTCACTATTCTTGAGAGACGCCTTCAAGAGTGCGAATATAAAATTGAAGAGTCGTGACTTATCAGCAGAAAAATCCTCGATATGTTGTACAACTATATTAATAAAATAGAAAAGTTATAGGCACACTTAATTGCGCAACAGCTCAGAACCGAAGAACGAATTCCTACCTTAGAAGAACACGTTATTGATATAACCTTTAGACTGGCGAATCTTGAACTTTAAGGAAAAATATTCAAGCAAACACACGCAGCATTATATGTTAACATTCACATTTAACTCTGCGCAAACAAATTCTGGGATCTTAAGTTATCTATTGATTTTGAACGTATAATCCTTGAAGGTTAAACCATCGCAAATTTTCACAATTTGGATATTTGAATCTTCAAATTGCTATACTTTCACGGGTCGTGAATCATACAATTCCAGAAAACTTGCCATAGGTGAGATTTCACACCCTTCAAAACTTTTGTTACATTGCTGAAACGCGCCTCTTTAAAAAAAAAATTGTCATTTGGGGTGGGAATTGAACGTTGAGAGTAATAAAGCATCTACGCTCGCATAACCTAGAAATTTGGGACTTGACTAATTTTTACTTAACTTTGGTGAGATATTTTGATTATAAGCTAAAATGTCGCTTTCCAATTTATGGGGTAAGAACAAGAATAAAAATAAAACTTCAAACTGGTATAGTAGAGCTGCCAGTGTGGCAGGTTATCCGGTGGACATGGATCAAGCCGAGCATCAATTCAGCAGCCTGCCGACGGGAAATAGATAGCTCAACATCGAAACAACGAGCGCGTCGCAATTTATATCCGACAACATCTCTAATCAAAGACAGGCACTAACACGAGATTCGAGTTATTCGTTGAATAACAGCACGAATTCTTTGGATGAAAATAATGCGACAGGAGGACTAGGCTGGAGTTTACCTACAACGGCATCTTCATTTGTGCCTATACAATCTACAGTACAGCCCGTCAGCAGTGCGTCACTTTCGCAGTCATACCTTACGCAATACACCGGTATGTTGCCCTAAACAACAATATCAACAACCTCCAGAGTACATGCGCATCAACACGTGCCTTTCTCTTAGACATGCGCAGCAGAATTAACCATGCTTTGGCAAGAAAAACTGCGGTGGATCCGAATCTTGCTGGTTCCAGATCAGATCTTCTACCCATCTGTCGGGGAATATCAACACAGATGCCCACGATCACAGTGACTCCTTCGTCTCAAAGTGCAACTAATAATTATGCACCATCCAGTCGAACTGTAATGAGTTTAGGCACGCATCATAACCTCAGCGTGGTCAGCAAAAATCAAACATATCAACTTGATCCACTGTTACGAAGTTCGCAGGAGTATGCATTGTTCGATCGAAATCCTAGCACTGGCTCTAGCTTAGCAAAGGCAGACCACAACAGACTCTAACTCTACAACAGAATATAAATCAAGACATCCTGAGTCCAACGAGGGACTACTATCGCTGCAGCAGGCCTTCATCGTACCATGACCATAATAAACATTACTCTGCAAACATTGCCACTGCACCGACAGCTGCACATGTATCATGGGATACATGACAAAAGCAACCGATATTTTACACGCCCGAAAATTCGCCGGACAATCCAAATAGTGAGTTTGATCCTCGAGTAGTTGGCAGCAGACACACTCTACAGCAGAACAATTACATTAATCCAAACCTAAACTCTATTGGACACTCAAACTCACACACAACACCTTCGAGCGCCTCGAGTCTTGCAAACAGTCATTTGGAATATGACATGTATAAGAGATCTAATCTGTCTCTTTCACAAGCATTAAATCTGATTCCAACTTTTGATGGAAATCCAGAGCGCTTAAATCTTTTCTGCTCGGCGGTCAGGCGAATTTTGGCAACATTTGGTTCGCAAGCCGAACAATACGCTCTGCTGGCCATTGCGAATAAACTGACAGGTCGTGCGGTCGATAGGTTTTCCGCTAGCATTCTGCAGTACACATCAATAGAGAAATTTTTAAGTGACATAATACTCCAATACAGCAATATTGGTCTGGCTGATGAGATATTATGTCAGCTTAAGTTAATAACGCAGAGACCCAACGAATTGGCTGGAGACTATGGTCTGAATGTCCAGAAACTGCTCAATCGCCTGCTCACCATCTATGAATCTGCACCAGACATTGAATCTGCGGATAGAGAATGCAGAAAGAGAGGAGCACAGAATGATGCTCTCCAATACTTCATGTTCGGTCTAAATAATCCTTTGAACCATCAAGTCAGAAGTGAGCGACCAGAATCTTTAAATAATGCGATACGTCTAGCGATTGAGTTTGAGTGTAAACAAAGTGCTAGACTATCCTTACATCAGATGATCGCTCAGCCGCAATACGACTACGTACAGGTTAATTACATGTATACTCAGCCTGCGGCGAATAAGCAGACAACTGATCCTCCAAAAATTAATCCAGTTGCCTTACCCAACAAGCAAGACATCAGATGCAAGAACTGCGATAGCACTATTATTGCGAAAAAGGTGAACATAATTTCAAAATGCTGCTACAAATTGGAAAATGACATTAGTGCTAGGCGCATTAATGCACAGAAAGTGCAACATCCGGTAGGCAACAACAACAGCAATAATTATGGCGGCGGAAATCCCCCAAACACTCAAAATAACTTTGGTAACAACGGAGGTGTCAATTATTCCCGCAATAACAACAACTATAATAATGGTGGTGAAAACAGAAATCAAGACAATTACAATAATCGAGGGAACTTCAACAGTAATCGAAGTAATACTAATTATAATAATTACAATAAATATAATGAGAATCGTAAAGATCAAGGTTATCAAGATAACTACCGTGGCGACAACTTCAATCTGGGGAGTCATAATAATAATTACCGCGGAAGCAACTACAATCATGGGAACAGTAACAATCGTGACAACGACTACAGTCGTGGCAATTATAATACCCGTGGAAATAATAATTACCAAGGCTATAACAATAATAACAACCGAGGGGGTTACAGCTGTAACACCCGAGGAGGACCTGGTTATGGCAACAATTACGGACGCAATAACCGTAATTGGGATAACATTGGCTACTTGAACGAGAATCGTCAAAAAAGCAATGAAAGAAACCAACACGTCACGTAATAATACGTTTAAGGATCAGGATAATACCAGGTCTTTAAACTCATAAACTGCTCGACTCAGTCCTCAGGGGACGAGCAGAATGATCCCCATGATTACAATAAAGAAACTAACAAAATACGGGATGTGGGTATAAAAATCACAACATCAGGGTGTCCCCCACCCGTCACCACATTGCAAAATTTTGGCATAATCATTACAAAACCAGAGTCAGAGAAATAAAAAGCTGAGAAAATCAGCATAAAAACAGCATGGGTGAATATTTCTTCACCAATCAGGCCGCTGGAAAGCCCTAATGTTTCTGACAAGCAGGCTGATCTTGCGGTTGATTCAGATTCTGACTCAGACTCCAGCATCAAATAAGTTAATATCAAATTAGCAAAAGTAGGGCTTTCCCCACCAGTTATAACGCTGAAAAGTTTTGGTCTGGCTAATAATTAAGCGGACTTTTTCATCGACATGGGATCTGACATATCGATAATCAAGGCTAGTATTGTCGATGAACGATCTGTAAAGATAGATAGGTCTGTTGTTCTGGCAATTAAAGGAGTTACTGCAGGAACATGTTACACTTTAGGGAAAATCAATTTGGTAGCCAATAATGGTATACCGTGTACGTTACACATAGTCCCCGACAGCTTCCCCATCAATGTAGAGGGTCTGATCGGTTGGGACTTTATTGACGCTCATAAGGCACGTATTGATGCCGCAGAAAAGCCTTTAGAATTGCGTGACGATATTTTCATTCCCTTTAAACATGAGGAGTGTTTTCACATAAAAGGCAGACCACGACAGATTATTTTTGCAAAAGTCAGAAATGAAGAGGAGAAAGAAGGTTGGGTACCCTTAGAAAACTTAGGGCCGAATTTGCTATTTGGGAACTTCTTCGGTAAAAATAATGCTGGTTGCACATATGCGGAAATTTTAAATATAGGAACAATACCCGTTACCATACCCGTACGCCAAGTTGACTTAATACCTTGCTATACTGCAAAATCCCCTGGTGGTACAGATCTTGGTGAGGACGATGTCGAAAGTGTCACCAACCGTGACAACATTCTAAATTTATTTTCTGACGATATAGCTAAGGATGGGGAGCAAAGATGGAGATTGGTCACTGACTTCAGTGACGTAAATAAAGAAACAGAGGGCAGTGCGTGGCCCATTCCCTTTACCAGTGATATTTTGCAACAACTTGCGAGTGCACAAATAATAACGGTTATGGACTTAAAACAAGGGTTTCACCAGATCCCAATACATCCAGACTCAGCAAAATATACAGCTTTTAGTACTCCGGTTGGACCTAATGGTTGTCAACATTTCGAGTACACGCGCATGGCCATGGGTCTCAAGGAGGCAACAAACACCTTCTCCAGAGCCATGTCTTTGGCAATGGCAGGCCTTCAATCTCAAGAAGTTGCCATATATCTGGATGATTTCATGATCAGGAAAGAATCTCCAAGAACATGAGACCAGATTCAGAAGAGTTATGCAGCGCCTGGTAGATGCCAATCTCACAGTGGAACCCAAGAAGTGTCAATTCTTGAAACGTGAAGCGAGAGTTCTTGGGCACATTGTGGAAGGAGGTCAAATAAGAGTAGACCCCAACAAGTTAAGAGCGGTTAGAGAATATCCAATTCCAACTACTACCAAAAAAGTGAGACAGCTTCTAGGCCTTTGGAACTACTACAAAATGTACATTCCCAACGCTGCGGAGATATCTTTGCCTCTCACACGGCTTCTACACAAAGGTGTGAAATTTCACTGGCGCGAATAGCACCACTCAGCTTTCGAGCAAATGAGGAATATCCTATGCTCAGAGCCAGTTCTGGCCAATCCAAATCTGGACGAACCGTTTATAATAACAGCTGATGCTTCAGACTACAGCATAGGAGCTGTACTGAGCCAAGGAAAATTGAGTCAGGACAGGCCATGTGCCTATGCCTCACGACCACTCAAAGGTAGTGAACTCCGTTATCCGACATACGATAAGGAGCTATACTTGCTATTGTATTTGCCAAGGAACAATTTTTGAAATACGTGTACGGCAAGAAGTTCACGGTGGTAACTGACTATGAACCTTTAAAATATTTCCACACTACCAAGAAGCCAGATCTCAGATTTAACAGACTGAAAGCTGCGCCCAGAGGCTATCATTTTGACATCATTTACAAGCCTGGGAAATGCAACACTAATGCGGATGCACTATCACGCAACCCCGTGATAGAGAAAGGGGAAGACAACCCTGAACTTCCTCGTGCACAGCTTTACAGTCTGGCAGACAAACAAGAAAAAGAAAACAGCAATCTGGATGAGATATGGCCACCAGCACGTATGTTTAAGGCACGCATTGCCAATCAAAAGAAAACGAATAAGGAATCCAAAAAGAATCGAGTAAACTCATCATCAGAATCTACAAATGACAACACGTCAGATGATGAGGATATAGCTGACAAAATAATAATTTACAGAAAAGGAGAGATCCTAGCTATCAGAAACTCATGTAATGGTTTCTATTTGTGCAAAATGCTGTTAATCATTTGTGAGAATAACACCGATATTCCTATCATGTAGCTCTCAGTAAAAGAAAAAGTAAAAGATGAATATTTTCTTGATTATAAAGATCATATTCACTTCGCTTGCATCTTAACAAATGTTCATCTAACCAAGTTACGCAAGAATGAGTTCAAACTCAGTGTTTTTGAACGTTCTCGTATCAGAGCGGTGCTGAAAGCTTCCATAGAATTCTCCAAAACGAATAAAAAGACAACAGCAGTTGAGGCAATGGCAGTCGACGAATACAGACCTGATCTGAATCTTGATTTTAATGCTGACATCACCAGAGATCCATGGCTCAGCACACGCAAAAGACGCAGGAGTGCCAGAAGCAAATTCATTGCGAACTCTCCGGATCTTCATAGAGCAAATAAACCTACCAGCAGCTCACAGGATGAACCAGCTACGAAAGTCTGCAAGAAGACCAGCAAAGCCGACAAAACCGCGAAGAAAACTCAGTCAGGAAAATCCACGGTGCGGTCGTTTAAAGCAAAACCTAAGGCTAAAAGGAAACCCAACTCTCTGAAGCCACAGACGGTAAACAGAACTCCAGCTGAATTTAAAACAACGCCAGAAGGTCAACATCAGATTACTAGAACATCAGGTATTCCACCCTTGAAAGTCATCACGCTAAATCCACATGTCAGTCAAAATGTACAGTGTGGACAGAAGGAGCAACAGATGGTTCAACCCATTACTCAGGCATCACCCTCGCCACCAAGAGCACCTTCTCCTATTTCTGACATATCGATACTAAAACCAACACATATTGGGGGACAAGTAGCACCCGCTGAGACACAAACACCCTCTCCGGTCGTGCAAAAGTCCAATGATCATGGTAAAACGTCTGCTGGTGCAAATCAAACTTCATCAGACAAGAGTGGGCAGAGTAATCAACAAACAAACTCTCCTGCGGAAATTATCAGCCAAATCAAAAACAACCTGCATGCTAAACTGCGTGTGAATATCACAGAGCAGCAAGTAAGAGGGAGAAATGGCGTGCATATCGACTTGTGGGAAGCAAGTTCAGGATCGCATTTGAACGATCCACCATTAAACATGGTGATTCCAGAAAAGACACAGACTCCGATTCCGACGGGACTTGCTAAGGAAACAAATACCCGCAGATCATCACCTGCTATGTCCGGTCAATCACCCGCGGTTTCAGGCCCTATCAGTGAGCAGTCAGGCCGTGCGTCTCGTTCGCACAGCCTGACAACCGTCAGCGCCTTTTTTGCTGACGAACTTGCTAACAGAGGAGAAATCGCGCACACGTCCGTTACGAATATCGAACTTTGTGATGAGCAAGATTTACCATTGGAAGAAAAGTCTGTAGCGCATGAGGATCGGGCTCATGGCTTTGACTTTGTGAAACCCATGGGATCTTTTGACGATTTTGATTACGTTCCACGCAATGCGGATAGGAGAGCACGCAGGAAGTCAGTACACGCTCCCTCGGTCAGCTCATACAGAGGCAGATTTAGAGTATTTGAGCATCGCACCACATGTGCCAATTCTGATCTTAATCTTGAGCGATTTGTACACATTCCGTCTCAGCCACCAGGCAACTATTTCTTTTACTCATTGGTAAAATGTTTAGACCTTAATTGCTCGGCGTTGGACTTGAGAGCACGATTAGCTCGATCCACGGCTTTAAACGATTGTGGGAATCCAAAAGAAGCTTCAGAGATATTACTGTAACCCACAGAATTTGGGGATGCAGACTGTGTCTTTATATTTGCAAGAGAATTCAATCAAACCGTTTGTGTTCATCATTATTGTGATAATGGAAAACTTTAACATTGGCACATAACTGCTAATAGTTCCCCAAATTATATACATTTACATTTAGTGGGAAATCATTTTACACCACTTCTGGTAGTTCAAAGTCAACAACAATGGAACGCTTGGCAATCCAGCTGGTAACCAAACACCTACACATACACCACCACGCAATGCTACAGCTGATCATGAAGCGAGTACTCCCAGCACACCCTCTATGAGCATACGTGACGCATTCATAAGAGCCAAGGCACACAGCGCCGCGCTAGAGCGTAGTCTAGTCACGAAAGCTTGACCATCTCGTGAGAAACCTCCCTGGACACTCCAGGAAGGCGAGGAAGCTTCACCTCTAGTAAAAACCACATCGATTCATGAGCATCCATTCATGTATAAGGAAAATTTAGTGTATTTCCTAACATCTGATTTCTTCTTCGACACAGAAATTCTTGAAAAAGCACTCATCGAGAAGCAGTACATAAATCTAGATGTGATTTGCAGCACGCAACACAAATTAGGTCTTGTGGATAAATCAAGCTGCAGGGAAATGAAACTCTTGGGGTTATTTGTGAAGAACAGCATCGACGACAGACCCTTAAAAACAGACATGAAAAAGTGTATCAAGAAATTAAACAGGGAAGCGTTAAGTGAAGGAATTACCTCCTTAGCCATCGTCAGGGACCTTGCCATTTTCACACTCAAAGAATATCAAATATTCATTGAGTTATTTGACCGCATATTTGCCGGGGTCAAAGTAGTAGCCATGTTCTATCTAAACAATTTACCCATCCCACCGGTAGAGCACAGATACCGTCTTTTAAAAGAATACCACGAAGCAACGTTAGGAGGCCACCGTGGTATCAACAAGACGTATAGTAAAGTGGCAAGTGACTATTATTGGCGAAATATGAGAGCAGATGTTCGTCAGTTTGTCATGGGATGTTCCCAATGCCAACCAACAAACTTGTCAGAGTAAAGACACGTCTTCCCTTCAACATTACAGACACACCCTCAAAACTGTTCCAAAAACTCTCCATGGATTTTTATGGACCTCTTCAGGAGACAGAGGGAGGCTTCAAGTACATACTCACAGTGCAAGACTGGCTCACAAAGTGTGTCATACTCAGTCCAGTTGTCAGATCAGCAGCAGAGGAAGTTGCATGAGCATTTACAGACAAGGTCATTTGCTACTTTGGACCTCCAGCTGCTTTGGTCACTGATCAAGGCACCCACTTTCAGAACAGATTACTTGAAGAATTTGCAAAAATATTCAGGATAGACAAATATTTTTCCACAGCCTATCACCCACAGTCGAATGGTGGCATCGAAAGAATGCACCACACATTGACTGAATATTTAAAGAAATACATAGAAAACAAAAGGGATTGGGGAACGTGGGTCAGTGTTTGTCAACACGCTTATAACTGCACAGAGCATGAGGCGTCGGAATTTACACCTCATGAACTGGTATTTGTTCTAGTATCTAGTTTATTCCCACGGGATGCTGAACTATCCATAACTTACTCTAAGTATGTTGATGAATTGATCAGTAACCTGTCTCAATTGCAAACCATCGCTGCCATGAACTTGGTACAAGCCAAATATCGATCAAAATACTATTATGATAGACGCTTAAATACCAAAAATTTCAGAGAGGGCGAATTGGTTTACATGTTAAAAGAACCTCAAGTTGGTAAATTTGCCAAAGATTATGAGGGGCCGTATGAAATTATAGAGATCAATAATCAAACTAAAAATATTAAATTACGAAATAATAATATCACTAAAATCACTATCTTAGACAAAATTAGGGGACCTGGTTTTCTTAAAGATCCGCCTCCGGCAGGCTATGATTACAATAGAGTACTCCATGAAAGTTTCGAAAATGAATCAGGGAACGTATGATGAATCCTCATAATTTACATACATGCCTACAATTAATTATCCCCTCTTTCTCCACTTACAGGGTTTTCTCATACAAGATGCCCGTGTGCATCTAATGCAAAGTAACAATTAACTCTTAAGCAAACTATTTTCGAGGCTGTCTTCCCCATATGAATAAGTAAATTTTGGTATAGTGAGTTGTAGCATTCTCGCGTACAGGGAGAATTATTATTATTATTATTATCATTATTATTATTTGTTTATTATTATTCTATCAGGATGTTATGGCACTATTCTTCTGTTTTCCGCTGCTTATGGGCGCAGAGTCTCATAAGTCAGCCGAAAAGCACACACACAAGCCGTTTCTCTTCTCCTTCCTCATTTGATCCCCTCTGCCTATGGGCGTAGGATCCATAACAATTTTCCTGACGCAATGCCCCAATTAACAAAATTATCGCTCGCAATGATATGCTGTTAACCTTCAATTTTAGAATCCTCAAACTGATCAAGGGTATAATAATTTTAGGATACTAACACGTGTCTATCTTTGATAAACATGATCTCTAATTTAAGCACCCTGTGTAAATAATAAACCCGTGTAGATAAGCTAATTCAAAGATTCAATCACTCATCTGCTTTTCTTTCTCATATTTTTCAGAATTGTCGTTTGTGATGAATTCAGAAATCCTGACACCATTACGTTACTAGAGAATAATCCGGGAATGATCTCGGAATATATCTCACCCCTCGCCAGTTCAAATGTAGACTGGAAAATAATTCACAAAGTAGAGCTAGACTCATACTTTGATACGGGGAATGCGTTAACTAATCAATGACAGAAGTTATACCATTATTGTGATGCACTATTTCAACCGTGCACTCACAAGGGTCTAATGGAAAATTCACGCAAGCAGCTTGATGAAACCATTAATCAAGCTAGCAGAATCACATAGCTCCTATCAGATGTGGGTGCTTCAAACGATGCACGTGCCAAACGATCAGTGTTACCATTCATCTGACAAATCAGTAAGATTCTGTTTGGCACGTTAGATGAAAACACTGAAGAAAGTCTGCGGAATCTTATCCAAATAACTTCGAATGATACCAAAGAAGTAGTTAAACTTCTTGCGCAACAGACGGAACTGGTAGAGACCAGGTTCACCGAAATTGACAGGAGACTAGAGACATTAGGCGTAGCCCTATATAACATTTCCAAATAGAATGACTGGTACTTCAAATCTGATACTATACTGAAAGCAATCCAATTCCTAAACAATGGCATCATTCAGTACAAGTTGGATACTGAAATTGTGACTGACGCGATTATGCTAGCGTCACAGGGATCAATGCATCCGCAATTTGTTTCGCCCAGTTTGTTTATCAAATCGGTCAGATTAGTGGCGGACAGCATAGGTAGTGCGACCTTTTCAGATGATACAAAAACCTCACCCCTAAAAATTGCAGAAATTTCGGACATAACTATATTTTTCGCCGAAAACAAATTAATGTATCACATTTCGATACCTTTAATTGACTTGCAAATCTTCAAATTATATAAAGCATCGGCCTTACCAGTTAAACAAAACTGCTTTCTATCTAATCAAACCTTTGCGTATATTTGGCCCGAATATCATTACTTTGCAATAAGCGAGAACAATAGCACTTATATCCCTTTTCTCTTTGAAAAATTAGATAGATGTAAGAAAATGAACAACCTCTTAATTTGTAAAGAGACCGAGCCTGTTCGGGAAATCAGAAATAACGCGGACTGTGAGGTCAAATTTACTACACGGCGTAATATATTAAATTTAATTGATTGCAATATTAAGATAATACAATTACAAGATACATAATGGGTCAGGTTACACTAGGTAAATTCGTGGGCTTTTTCAGCCGCACGAACAGAAACCCTTTTTATACTATGCCCAAAATCGACACATGTAATAGTCGAAATAGGGAATGCAGGCATCTTAAGACTTAAACCAGGGTGCACTACTCACACAAACAATACTGGGTTAACTGCGTCCCGCGAATTTCGCATGTATTCATCAGAAATTGCGTTTATAAAACAGGACTTAAATCTGAGCACCATAATGTCAAACTACGCGAATATACAAAACTTGTCAAACTTAATTCAAACCGTGGTAGATTCTGAAATTTCGCAAAAGGCGAGAAATCTGCATGGTATTCATGTAAATTCTCTCAAAACTGGAATAAATTTTCAGGAAATAGTAGAGAAGGCAAAGAAACTTTGGGAATATAAAGATATAAACAAGGAATTCGACTATTTTAAATACTACACAAATACGAGCATTTATTCAATAATCGGTCTAATAATATCCGCAATTGTGATTTGGAAATTTCTAATCCCCGGGGGTCCCTTCTACTAATCTGTCTGAGAAAAGTTTCAGATACATCCAACAGCACAGCAGATGAAAGAAGACCAGAGCAGACAGTGCGTTATATTGCACGCCCGCCGCAACACTCCATAATAGACCTGGCATGGGATGAACAGCCCTATCCGATGCCCAGACGCTATGCGCAGGCCGCCCGCCTACTCGACCTATCGGCTCCACAGGAGTCTTGCTTCATGGCCATAGAACCAGCACCGTAAAATCCCATAACAGATATCCGAGCACACATTTACCCAATAAACACTGGGCACATCATTATCCTTCGCATGCGTGTTCGCACGCCGGCGCATGTCGGACATGGAAAATTTTATTAAATTAAGACACTCGTGCAAACGAAAATGTCGGCATTACACAATGTAAGAAATGCTGAACAAACATCATGCTGGAAATTGTATACTTTTTATTATACTGTCTTGATGCAAATAATTTTAACTTACAATAACCATTTTCCAACGATCATTTTTCTTTACAAGTATAATGATGGGAACAATTTCCAGTAAACCTTTTTGTTATCTTAATAGATGTCAACAATTAGATCTTCTATCACGAATGTGACCTCTTATCATAAGATCTTTCATATTAACTGTAAAGGCAGTTGTCATTAATTGGAATAATTCACTTTATATGTATGATAAGATAACTATAATGTAATCATATAAATATTAACAATTGAATGACACAGTTTTTATGGTAGAGTTTAGCCCTTAGCTTTTGATAATCATAACGAAAATTCATAATCAATTAGAGTAATCTTTTATCACCAGACTTAAACCAGGACAAAGTTTCATTTTTAGTAACGTAACTTCCTATTATACCACGAATATATTATATTGTCATTTCAAAGATAACAAACCTCGTCTATTATATTGCAAACATACATCCATAATATTACATAATATATCCATTATATCAGAAATATATATCCACTATATTACAAATATACATTCTTTATATTGCATACATATATCTACTAGATTATAAAAATTCCTATGTAGAGAGAGAGAGAGAGATGCCCGTACACATGAACATCTTTTGTCACACACCGTGCTCATGCGGAGCATGTACACACAGCACACAACTCATACATTACAAAACTATTGTAAACGAAAATGGGATAAAAATTTTTTTAGTTGTGGTTCCCGAATCCACAACGCCGGGACCGCTGCTTTGGGCGTGTGACGTGCTGCATCTCAGCGCACGTCGTGGTTCTCACGATGGAGAGCCGCGCGTGCAGTGCTGACGATGCACCCTTCGCACTGCCCGGCATGGCAACGTCGGGCTCGACTTGTGAGTTCGCAGAACCACAAGTCCGAGCCTACGGAGGTGCGTTATCGCTTAGCATCGCATCCGGCGAGCTGCAGCTCGGAGGCTGGAGCTACGCAGGGTAGTAGCCGCCGACGCATCGTCCTGTGAGGACAACTCCGCTCTCTCTCTCTCTCTCAGATGCTAATAAACTAGTATCAAGAGCATTCGGGACTTTGCCTTTCTTTTTCACGTCGAACCCAAGCACAATGCATTCTTGTCCCGCAACACTTTGATTGTTTTTGTTAATTTTTGTTTTGTAATAATTTTTTCTCTTAAAGTTATTCTTCAATTTGTGATATATTGATTTTCTTATTTTGTGTGTACTCATTTATAAGGTTCTGTTTTGGTTTTAAGTAAATGAAGCTATTTGTTAATATTCATTATATTGTAAGTTGTAACATTTTTCTTTTGAACTTGTTTATATTTATTTTAATATATTATAAACTGAAATTTTTATTTTATGTTTAGCTTTAAATGTTAACATTTGTAATTTTATTGTTATATTGTTTAAGTCTGCTTTTTTTGGCTATTCTTAATTTTGCACTAATTAAGTATGCCATTTCTATTTATTTATGTTTTATTTATTTGGTTGAGATATTCTAGATGTATTATTTTCCTTTTGTTCTTTTACATCTGTTTGGCTAATCACGAACTCTTAATTATTTTATTACCATACAATGTTTTGAAGTTATTTCTGTAAATTAAACTCTATTTTGTGCTTTTTACCTTTGAAAGAATTTTTGATCGATTTATAATTCTACTTGTATTATTTATTTAGTAATTTGTTTAATGCGCTGTTTCTAATTCTCCCCTTTAATCTTTCTATGCGCTGACAAAATTTGCTTCTGCGCTTTTCTGCCTCTACCATTGGCGTTTGACTTTCTGCTTATTCAGAAAAATGGTCTTACAAAATCTCTTCTGTTTTGTAATATTTACTATTCGTATCTCAATATAGAAAATAAATCATTGTTATATCACTGATAACATATCTTTTACTACTTTTACATATCTGCCCCTGCGATAGCGTCGCATAGGCGAACGCAGGGGGCGCCTAGACCAAGCGACCAGATGCGTCCCCAGATTGCGGATGGGGGAGTGGCCACTATCACTGGTTAGCTACGAATATATTGAATAAACAGCCGCGGACAATGGCCGACACCACACTTCACAAACATTTACTCTTACACTCATTACACTGCACTTACCACACTCACTACACTGAACAAAATACACAGACATCTCCTCTCAGGCGGTACGACTAGTCGTAAGGCAGATACACAGAAAAGCGCCCGACTCGATTGTTCTCGCACCCGGACACACTGGGAGTGTCCGAACTCCTGTCGGTTGTTTCCATTGGCATGGACAAAGGGCTAATGTGAGCCTAGTTCTGCCGAGGCGGTTAGTTTCGGCGCGGGATCAGAAGCCGGCTGCTTCGAACCCTGATCAGGAAGTGCGTATTGGGCAGGGGGATCGAAACCCCTGTTGCTCCGGTCAAGCCCTAGTCCGTCCGTGTATTCCGAGACCGATGAAACGAAGGCTGGGCCTCTGGCAACTGGGGTAGGATCAAAGTATCCGAGGGTGCACCCCCCCCCCTATGCATGATGCGCCGGATAAAGAATCAAGAAAGAAAATGTACCTACAAAACAATGAGATGAACCAGGAGGAAGGTAAATCCCATACCTGCGAGGAAGCGATGATGGTATTGAAGCAGCTTCCTTCATACACATTGTCGGGTGGCAAACAACAGCCCAGCCGCCCGCAGATAACAACAGTCGAGGAGTTCGTAAAGCAGGTGAATCAGCTCCTCAAATTAATTGGTGATGGGCTAAAGAGGCAACCTGGTGTCAATAACAACACACAGAGAAACATCCCGACACTCTTCGATGTTTTAGACGAATGGAAGGACCGCCTACGCTTAAACACCGAGGCGCACTGTGAGAGTCAGATACTCTGAATGCCGTGGTTACTTCAAGCCAGCGGTCTCAAAATAAGACGGTGCGATCGCAAGATGGGGACTCCGATAGCCTTGAGGCAGCAGTCACTGACAAGCAGGCTAGAGCCATCGGGCCCTTGGAGATCGCCGATTCCGTGACGGTCCTGTCGAAGAAGGACAAAGCTGCAGCAAAGAAACAACAGCAGCAGCTGAAGCAACCTACGCAGCAGACCGAACAACAGCTGTAGCGCAAACAACAAGAGTGGCAGCAGCTGCGACAAGAACTGCAGCAGCAGCCGCAACAACAGTCGTCTCAGACAGACAAGACATCGTCAAACAAGAAGAGAGAGCCTTCTGAGAAACCTCCAAAGAAGAAGAGGAGGAGGAGAACGCCTAGGAAGCGACTCAAGGCTGTATTTGTCCGACCGGGGATGTAGTGTGAACTGATATTAAGTGTATCAGGAAAAGCATGGCTGACGACGCCCTGGTAGAGTTAGGCACAAAAAGCAACAACCAGGAGCTGGGGACTATAGGAGACTCCATCAGGAAGGTAATGGGCACGTCGGGGACCGTAAAGATTCTGACACCTACGACAAACGTGGAAGTCAGATACCTTGACAGCCTTACCACCAAAGAAGACGTGGAGACGGCGATTAAGACAGGCTTTTACGAAGCAGGAGTCTCAACGGGTAACATTAGCGTTTCGTTGACATAGCCGAACAGTAGAGAGTAGCGACTGGCCATCGTAGAAATGGACCAGGAAAAGGCAGAGTTCCTTCTTGAGAAGAATCGCCTGAAAGTCGGCTACATGAACTGCTGACTGGCAAATACCTACGTGGTACAAAGACCCACCTGGCACAGCAGCAATCTATGTGAACCCACGAACCATCAGAGTGGAGGAACACGGGGCCGGAAGCGGCTTTGTGTGGGTAAGAAGCAGAGACGTAACTTACGCGAGCTGCTACTTTACTTCGAACGTTCATTGAGCAATTCAGGCGGAGTCTGGATGAGCTGGAAGTCGCGATCCGTGAGATAGAAGGCGAAATCGTAGTCGCCGGCGACTTCAATGCGCGAGCATTGGAGTGGGGCATGCCAGTGACGGACAGCAGAGGAAAGTCCATCATAGCATTTATACTCGGCCTGATAGTTCTTAACGTTGAGAACACATTCAGAAGCGTAGGGCATATTGGTACGATTCCGGACGTGTCTTTTGCATTCGAAAATCTAGCGCGTAGAGATAGATTCAATGGAAGCGACCATCAATACATCACCTTTCAGCTGCGCAATAAATGCCTATCGCAAAGAGTCGGGCAAAACCACTCTGATGGATTCTAGCCAGGCTGAACACCGAAAAGCTAGTCGAGGTACTGCTCGAAGGACAGGAAAATTTACCGATGACGAACGCCACCGAAGACAGGGATGGAGTTGAGTCCCTCGTGAGGGAGACTCTGAGTATCATTCACCGAGCCTGCGATGCATCGATCGCAAGGTATCGCGACGTGCAAAATGCCCTAATTACTGGTTGTCGAACGAAATCGGGCAACTGAAAGCGGAAGCGAAACGCCTCAGAAGAAGAACAAAAAGGCGTCTGGGCCCGACGGGATACCAGCTGAGATATTGAAGATCATCGCGGTGAGAGCACCTACTCTATTGCTGAAAATGTACAACGCGTGCCTGAAGGCGGGTGTCTTTGGCACTCCCTGGAAACTCGTGATGATCAGCAAAGGTAAGGGAGGTGATCCCCGGCTTCCGTCGTATAACAGGCCGCTGTGCATATTGGACCACACAGGAACGCTCTATGAGAGGTTGCTCAAACCACGGCTACAGGGAGCTATGCAGGCTGCCGTCTACTTAGCCGACATCCGATGGCTTCAGGAAACGGCGATCCATGGTGGACGCTATACGAGAGGTAGTTCGACTGGGAAGGAGAGCATGGACTGGGCGATCCATCTATTTTACCAGGTGATTCGCAGGATCTCGCGTTGGATGGGGGAACACGGTCTTGACTTGGCAGCCGCTAAGACAGAGATAGTACCCTTCACTGGCAAACGGATTGAGACCATCTTCCCCATGTTTGTGGGAGACGCGGAGGTTTCGACAAGGAGGGAGGCTGTGTATTTGGGACTCAAACTAGACACCAAGCTTAGTTTCTTTCGTCACCTAGCGCATGCAGCGGATAAAGCGGCGAAAAAGACGGCACAGTTGTGCCGTTTCATGGCGAACACGAGTGGACCGAAAGAGAGCAAGCGTCGACTCCTTATGTCAGTCATTACATCCATCTGCTTGTACGGATCTGAAATATGGGCCGATGCAATGGAGAAGGACTCATACCGGATTCGACTCACTTTCGTTCAGCGTAGAGGAGCCCTTAGAGTCACCATCGCCTGTCGCGAGGTCTCCGGAACAGCAGTGCTCATTATTGCGGGAATTATCCCGATCGACCTACACGCGACGGAGCGCTAGTGAATCTTCGAACGGAATAAAACAGGAGACGACAGAACTACAGTCCACAGAGAGGAGCGGGAAGGCACCATGGAAACATGGCAATGATCCTGGACAACCACAACCAAGGGTAAATTGATAGCAAGGCTGATAGACAGATAGCCCCTTGGATTAATAGAGACCATGGGAAGTAAATTACTATCTGACCCAATTCCTGAGTGACCATGGGTACTTCTGACGATGCGTTTCACGCGATTTTCGTTTGCGAAAAGTGGAACGAAGATAGAACAGCTCTTCTTGGCTCGGTCAGACAATTCACGTCTGAGAACATCGTGGTCGAAATGCTGTCCGCCGAGAAAGAAACGGTACCTAGACATGGCAATCTACAAAGGTATGAAGAAAGCACTAGGAGACGCTTCGACACCCCAACATAACCCAGGGACGTCGGATGACTCCATGGAAATGGACGTGGAGGGAGAAGATGGGACGCTTTCTTAACCGGGAGACGCTCATGTTCTCTGATTTTATGAATGTCGCGGGGAGGGACAGGGATACTTCTCCTTTCCGTATGGAGATGAATGCGCCAGTTCGAATACGCGTATAAACGAGGAGGGTTAGATCTGATGTCCCTTCGGGGGATTTAAAATTTAAAATTTTTAAATTCGGTTCAAAGGATTTTAGGTTTGAGTGGGTTGATTTGCGATGGAACGGCTGTTTTTTCGCATTTTTGATTATTTTATTTTTCATTCTATATTATACACACGGCGGATGCATCCCCAACCAGCCCCACACTATCTGGCTGTGCGGACCCAGTCGGGTGTGCCTTAGATGGCATTTTCTACATACCCTCGAAAAAAAAAATTCAATAAATTTATTTATCTGATAATGTAATGTCTTCCTAGAATTTCAAAGCTGTCCTTATTTTTCCTCTACAATTTATGTATTTTATACATCTTCCTATTAAAAATTATTTTTAATTTCCTAACAGTAAGTTACGATATTATAAATCCATTAAGTTGCCATTTGTGACGATATTATTTATACTTTTGTCTATATTCATAATAAAGCTGGCTTTGAAATCTAAATATATATATATATATATATATATATATATATATATATATATATATATATATATATATATATATATAATTATACCACATATAGATGTATACATATATATATATATATATATAAATGTACAAACTATACACATGAACCATATTTTTCAATTATTTCGGCCAGTGTGTAAGACTCATAAATAATAACGGCGAGTGTCAAATGGCCCACTAGCTCATTTTCGAGTGAGTTTACACGATTTTTCAAATTTCGTAATAAAACTTTGGAACCGTGCACAACAAGGACATGGTAGCACTTCGTTCCCAGGCTTAGGTGACACACGACACCTCCAACCGTCAGTACGCGTTATCGCTCGACGTCGAGTGCTGAGTTTCAAAACTCATATTTTCTCGGAACGAAATCGAGTTGGATTTCTGTCGGCAGAGCAGCCGGCGTGCATGATAGCCCTCCGAGAATTATTTTTCTCCTGCGTCTCAAGTGTGGTGATAAAACACCAACGAGAACTCGAATTATGCTGGCAAATTATGCTGGCATATATATATATATATATATATATATATATAAATATACTTTCAACTACATTGTTTCGCGAATTTATTGTCTTAATATATTTTATAATATTATGCTGCTCTAAGTTCAATAATTCCAATTGTATCTTTCATTTAATATTTTTCTTTAACAATTCAGACAATTAGACAATTTGCATAAAAAAGTACATTTTCAATTTTTGCGCAAATACACCCCTATTGAGCTAAAAATTATTCAAAACAGCTCCAAAATGAAAAAAATGCTAAAATTACCGACTTTGACCCACTGTAACTCGAACATACTTAGTCAAAAACATCTGAAAAAATTCACAGACACTTATAAGAACTCTATATACATGATAAAATTGGTTATGAAAAAAAAAATTTTTGTCTTCGATTTCAAAGAGAATCCCCATATATATATATATATATATATATATATATATATATATATATATATATGGGTGATACTCTGGGAAATCGAGACAATAGAAATTCTTATTTCGTATTCCTGCGGTAAAAATGTTCCACTTGGTACGAAGAATGTATGCGAAGATTTTTAGATTTATTGAAATCATTACGTTCAAAGTTGATCATGGCTAAATATGACCATGTAGTAATTTTTAATTTTTTTTTAGCTAATTTAAACCTCCAAATATTTAACAAAATTAAATCTCTTTAAAAAATAGCAACAAAGGATTTTTTTAGCAATTTTTCTGAATCTTTCATAAAATATGGTTTTAAAACCTGTTACGATTTTATAATCGGCTAATTAAATTATAAAAATGACGGAGGAATTCGCCTGAGGCTAGATTCGAAAAATTATTGAAATGCAGATTTTAACAATAACGTCATATTTGACTTCAAACAACTTTAAATATATGGAATAAAAAAATTTGAAAAAAATCAGACTAATTTACATACTAAAAAAACATTTTTGCAAAAATAAATTTGTTTCTTGTTTTTTGTTCTCGATTTCTTAAAGAACTATGCATATATATATATGGAAATATGGAAATATGGAAATATGGTCAAACATATTAAGCTCCGAACAACTTCAAACTTATGAGCTTAATATATTTTTATATGTAAGTGGATAACTGGGAAATCGAAAACCCAGAAATTTTGTTTTTAATGTAAGAAAACATGTTTCTTTTAGTATTTAGAATGCTTGTAAATTTAATCAGACTTTTTAAACCCATACGTTTAAAGCTGTTCGGAGATAAATATGAGCATATTTCCAAAATATACATTTTAATCAATTTTTGATCAATATGTCACATTATTTTGATTTTTTCTATGGATATTGATCTTTTCCCATTTTGCGACCATAGCAGTACCTTTTGTAAGGAAAAAAACTATATTCATGATTTTTGGTGGGACAGTTCCAGTGCTCAAACCCAGTTTTTCCAGAATTTGATGTACCATATAAAGAATAGCTCGATTAGTTCATCAAATTTATCCACTATTACTATCGGATTAATCCAGAGTGTATCGCAAACTCTATTAATTAAAATTCGGAGTACTAGAGCGATCTCTTTTTTAGTTAAATCAAGTGTAACTCCCACCTTCTTAAATCAAAACTTCCCGTAGTCATTATACCTTTAGCTTATAAAATAAAGGAATTAAATTTTTTTAATGATTTCACACTCGTAGTACAGTTATCTACATAGAATGATTTTAATAATCTTTCAACAATTTCTTTGGACCACCGATTGTCACCTCTCTCAATGGATTGTAATAAACAAGAACAGCCTGAAACAAAAGCGGACTGCAAGTAAGTCCAAACACTACACGTTTGCATCGAAAAGCTTTAGTTACCGTCTATGAATCAAAGAGAACGTAAAAAATCGCGATCCTTTTGATTAATTTCGATGTGTAAAAATGCTTTACGAATATCGGCTATTACTCCAATTCATATTTTCTGAATCTCAAAATCATTGTCGGTATCAATTCTATCAAATTGGGCTTTTTTCGAGACACTAATTTAAGGCGGGAAAAACCTTTGTCGCTTACGGAGGCATCAAAATCATTCGGGAAATATTTTATCATATTCATCATACAATTTATCTTTTTCAAATTTCTTCACCGTATTATGTAATCTTTTTCTTGCTAAATAAAATTTATTTGACACCGGTGCGAGATTATAGACCCACGGTAAATCTGTATAATGTACTGTATAACAATTATTTTCATTTAAAGAAACCTATTTCAAAAAATTTTCTTTAACGGTTTTCTTAGTCAAAAGACGATCAGATTTTTCTATTGAATCTTTAATACCTAGAACGTCCAAACTCCATAAATCAGAATTTTTTGCATCAGATACAAACATCAAGGTAGCTTTTGTTTCAGTATCTTTTTGTTTAACAGTTGGAGCTTTACCGGTCACGGTCCAACTCAACTTTGTTTCTACAACTGTAAAACCTTTGGATAAATCATATTTGTGTCTACTAGAGAGATTGTCGACCATATCGCGCCTATCAAAAGATCAATCCAGTCATTAAAATGCTCGGAATTCGAATCGAAATCGTTCAAAGGAACGTTTTTTCTTGCAACTCCTGAAGCCGATCGACTTTTTTAATGCTCGGAACTTCGGCACATATCACATGTTTATCCATGGTTTAGAAGTTGCAAACATAATCGCCTTTGAGATTTTTCATGCGTACCAAATAAACATTATGTACTTGACTTTTTGTACTTACATCATCAAATAACGAATGAGCGATTTCAACGATATCTACTGTCTCATATTCCAAAAGTTCTGCTATCTCCTATCGAATATAAAACCTCTGAGACCCGCCATCTATTAGTGCTCGTAAAACATTTTACTGAGAACCCGTATATACAATTATGCGCAAAGTTTGTAAAGAAACATCAGGAAAGTTACAGTAATTCGCGAGATTATGCTCTTTGAGATTACGCTCTTTCTCAGTATTTACAGTCGTCTTCGTTTTATTATTAAAAGTCGCGTCCCTACTGTTACTATAAAGTTGAAGAAATAAGTATGAAATGACGATTCGTGCACCGATTACAAATTATTCTTACTTTACAATCTCTCAAACGATGACCGCGTTTAAGAAATTTAAAACAACAATTATTTTCTTTAGACAGATTTTTTCTCTCATTGATCGAAAGTTTCTTTGCTTTTTCACGCGCCGCGTTTTCATGATTATAATTAAAAAATATACATTTCCTATGTCTTTATTCACCTGAAAATAGTACGCTGGCAGTGGGTAGATCCGAAGATGTATCCGCTCGCCATTCTTCACCTCTGATTCTTATAACTTCAGAAGCTGTGACAATCGATCCGTTTATACTGCCCCGTTCGCCGCCTCTGCCTTGCTGCTCGTTGTCAACCGTTGCAAAGTTCTTAGAATTTCTATGCTTTCTGCCTTTGAGCCTTTTTCCATAACTCATTTTAAATATTCCAACTTATCTTGCTTGGAAACATTTTTGTCTTCATGTATTTTGCGAAAATGTGACCAGAACTGCAGCCACTTATTCGCACTCCCGCTAAATTTCGGTACCTTCAGTGTCGGACGCTTGGACGGCTATTCTGTATGAATTACTGTTTGATTTGTAACTGATGTTGTATTAGGCTGATTATTTTCTTGTTTGATTAACTTCATTCTTGCCGTTAAAAAGTTGAGCTCATATACTTCGTGAGACTGAAGTTTGGCTTATATAGCCGCTTTGTTTTTGTTGAAGTCGAAAAATAATTGCACAAACTTTATATTAATGCTCTCAACTTGAATCATTTTTTATTCTAACAACTGTAAAACCACTTGCCACTATTGTTGTTCAATTTCTTCATCTAAACACTTTTCACGCAAACTGTTCAAACACTTTGTAAACAATGTACGTTGTACTTTTCGAGACTTCTTGATGATTTATAATTTGAGGTTAACCTCTGTGGTTTCTGCTGTCACGATCGCCAGATGTTGTAATTAAGGAAAGGTAATAAATCAATAAATAAGAGACCGTAAAATTAAAGTAAAAAAAGGGTCGTTAATTGCAATACTTCTATAAACCTACTCTCTCGATACAGTTCTTCTCGCTTGGGCTTCTCTCGAAAGTCATATCTGCCATAGCAGCGGCGTTATTGTTTCTCATCGCACTTGTCCACTCTCGCGATCCCTCGCCGCTCTCTCGCGGCATTCGTCATACATATCCCATAACATATATCGACACTTTCGCATACTACTTTAAATTACGTTGCGTGCAGTACATGTTGATTTCTATGTATATTTATAGTTTATTACATTGCTTTATTTTAGGGTTCATTTGGGCAAGCTGATTTTGTTCCGGAATACCTTACTTTCATGTGATGCACCTGTTACAGTGCTATGCCCCTCTGTTCAGGACCGATCAGCGTGTTCGAGCCTCTGATCCTGTTCGACTGGGCTCTTGCTACTTCGTTTATCTTTATATGGCGTTAATGAATAGTGTAAATTTAGTGAGACTATATATTACAGATTGTGAGTGCAGTGGAATGATTGAGAGTAATGATTTAAGTAATATGGTCTGTGTAGTGTTTTCTTGGCACTTCCTAAGCTGATCTATTACTATTTGTAGGGAAAATGGTTGTCAAGGTAGTAATTTTGTTTTCCAGTACTATGATCAGTATATATATATATATATTGGTGTGACCTGTATGCGATAGTTCTGACATTGTGTTCATCCTTCCCAGGCTAGAGTGCGCTTCGACTTGAAGGGCAGCTAGCTTGTACAGTAGCTTATATGCAATATGAATTGCAGTAGTGTGGCTGCAAAATTCAGTTTTCTCTATTTCTTCTTTTAGGTGTCCCAATAGGGAAAAGAAAGAAGTACATGAATTGGGGTAGTTTGTTCGAGTGTAAATCCCCTTATCGAAAGCAGTTTGTGTTGGATATGAATTATTGGGGTTAGGTTTTGGTAGCAGGTAGTGTTGTATAGTTAGCTTTCGTTAAGCAGTGCTGGGTTTTATACTTCATTCTCTTGTACACAGTTTTATACACAAATGTATATATATGTCAGAAAGTTCTATTATTTTGGAGCAAACTTTCTTACAAATTCATAAATGAATATTTAATATGAATTGTTCGGATTAACTTTCTTAAACGTTGAGAGAAATTTGTAGATTGAATTCTTAATACGCAATTTCCAACAATGATACTTTAGTAAGAGAAATTAGTAGTTATAAGTTTGTTATGTGGTAAATTGAAAGCTTAGATTTGTACTTTTAAATTGTAAAATGTATATTTATAAATTTTCATAAAAAGGTTTATTTTACTATAATTAGTAACATACTTTTAAGATTCATACGAGAGAATTTTGTTATTTATATCTGAATTATATGTTATTGAACCTTTTACAGGGAATGTTTTTTTTTTAATTTGGTTTATGATTAATTCTTGAATTAGAAGGAAAATCTTGTTAAGCATATTGTCTTACAAGGAGAGTCCACAACCTCTAGGAAACGATTTTTGACCAAACTTTAGGATGTGGTTTCTGGTACCTGAAAACTAAGTCTAGCACTTGTAATCTTGTACAATCAGCCTTTGTTCTCGAGATATGAGGTATTTTACTTCAAATATGCGCTAATTTAATGAAAGCATGTACCTCTTCTTCGTACAGTAATTCGGTAAGTTTTTATGCTAGAAAAATTGACACAAAAGATAATGAAAGAAGAAAAATGAGCTATAATTTAAGCTTTGTTTCATATAAAAATATTATTCTGATACAAAGTTATTAAGAACTGAAGATAGAGACCGATAAAGCATGAATATTCTATGAAATTTAACTCTTTTACGGTGGCTTTCCGTGATTTTCTAACTTTTTTGTTTAATCTACGATAAAAATCTTTAAAAAATTACCTAATATTCGTAATATAAGAAGTATGTTTTCCAAAGTTTTTCAGATTTTTACCCTCCTAGATTCCAAAATATGCACACATTAGTCATTTTTAGACCAGAATATGGTAGGTCTTGTAAAGTTGGTTTGTGTCAATATATTCATCAAATAGATTTAGGAAAATTTATCATCATTCTAGACATCAAAAAGAAGAAAAGTTAGCATTTACTATACTTTTAAATCAATTAATTTATTTTTAGAAATATAATCTATTAAAATCATAAATAAATGTCGTATTTTCATGATTTTTTAAAGGGAAATATCATTATATGCCATTAGTAATTCAATAAAACTACATTAAAAATGCTAACTTTTGTTCGAAATACATCAAGCAATATTTGAATAAAAGATTCAAAATGATTCACTGAATTTATTGACGCAAATCAACTTTAGCATACTGAAAACTTGAAGCTGAGAAAATCGAGCTTTTGTAAAAAGAAGAATAAAATTCTGATATATTACGTATTGCACCATTGTATCACATTTATTACATCAGGTAACTATATCAGATACTATATTAGGTAAACAATAATTAATTATAAATATACTAAACTTTCAAGTCTTTATTCTATTTCGTAAAAAAGTGTAAAAACAATAAAACTTTATTTTTAATGTATTACTTCCAGTATAAAAAAATGTTTTCTTGAGCTGGGACTACTTGTATGTTTTCCATTTTCGAGTAAAGACCATTTTTCTGCAATAAATTTTTGTTCAACTTTTCGATAAAAAATTACCAGAAAGATATCTTAAAATACATGATTTTCTATGCAATTTCAGTGTCCATCTTCAGTTATTAATAACTTTGACTCAGAATAATATTTTTATACGGAACAAAACTTAAATTATAGCTCTTTTTACCTACTTTCTTTATCTTTTGCATCATTTTTTCTAGCATAAAAACCTGCAGAGTTGCTGTACGATGAAGAGATACATTTTTTCATTAAAATAATGCATATTTGAAGTAAAATGCCTCATATCTCAAGAACAAGGGCCCATTGGACAAGATTATGGGTTCCAGGCTTAATTTTTAGGTACCAGAAACCACTTTCTAAAGTTTGATAAGAAATCGTTTCCCTGAGGTTGTGGAATCTCCTTGTTAGTATAACGTCAAATGTTCATTAGTGTGTAGAATTATTTAATTTATTGGAAAATGATTAAGGGGTTATATCGCCCTTATGCTCTAAAAAACAAGGCTTTGTTAATTATTTTTTTTAAGGACATTTGAGATTAAAGGTATACAAATAATACAGCTTTGGATTAAGCAACTCTTGAAGAAGAGAAAAAAATTTTTCATTGATATTTTTTTTACAAAATGACGGCTGTGCAGTGATTACCGTGAACCGCTTTTTCAAAAAGGTCTTCCGCGGCGAGCAGTACAAGTCTCGTCCAACTCCACCTATAACAAAATTTTTTTTTTCTATTATCTACATGAGTTTTGCTAGTGAAGTACACATGATTATATTTTTAGAATTTTTTTTCGCGAAATGGCGATTGTTTTAACAAAAAATAGTATTTTCAACGAAAAAAATCGACTTAAATTGTTTATAACTGTTTTCTTGTTAATTAATCGCTAAAATCGTGTGTACTTCACTAGATAATCAAACAATGAAGCTACTGCTAAAATTTTAAGTCATTCAGATGTAAACTTTTTGAGTTCTACTGCTAGCCAATTTTGAAAACATGGTTTCGAGAAAAACGCGTTTGAAGTTTCAAAATGCTATAAATCTTAAGAATCGCAAAAATATAGTCCATAATAATTTTTTTACCTTCAATCTGCTATCCCTGCACCATATAATTATCGTTTCAGGGCCTTCATTTCCTCTTCTTCTTTTTTTTTGCCTGATGTAATGCTGCGCCTGGCCTCTTTCGCGATATCGGACATACGATACTCAGCGGTTTTGACGCGATTGGCGTCCGTTTCCACGCAAAGCTCGTACATGCTTGGTCTAACAGTCAACCCAAGAGCATCGTAAACGGCAAACAGACCCGAGAAGCCGTTATTGAAGATAATAACGGCTACGTCAGTCGCAATGACAACTATAGCCTTACCGCTTGACACCGTCTTTGGAGCAATTGACCACACTACAGCATTAAACGACTCATTATTGTTCTGAGTATACGCACCCAAGCAGCGTGATAGAAGGTTGTCGAAGGTGAGTTCATTATAAATGGGTTTTATTGCGTTAAAAACATCCTCATGCATTGGACTCTTGTGCTCGTACGTTGCAAGTGTACCAAGCGCTGTACTGCACTGCCAAGAACACCAAGAGTCTACTCCGACGGGACACTTCTTGTGCTGTGTATTCTCCTTTGTCGACATTGTATGAAGTAACGTTGCCCAAATTTCATTCCGCATTTTTTCGACTGAATCGTAGTTTCTCCTAATAGCAAGTCCGTAATAAATAGAAAGTTAATCAATTAACTTTCCGGTCAACTTTCCTCGGCCGCCAAGACCTTTCGTTGTTTTTTTCAAATTGCGCAGACGCGTTCCCATGCGCTTCTGAACGTGTCCGACACATTCTTTTTTTTCGACGATGAAATCTTTATAAGGTTTTGAGTCGACTATACCTTTATATGTTTTTGAATCGCCGTCGCCGATATATTTCAAATATTTGATATTATGAAGTTTTCTGAGCGTTTGAACATTTCTATAACTGCGTCGATCTCCATTTTCCCGGCACTACTCGTACCTTCATGGTTGGCATCACAGTTCTGTTTGTGTGAAGGGTATACCTCTTCGTATTCAGCAGTACCTTCTTTTTTTTGCCAATATTCACACAATTTACAATAGTTAGATTTTACACACACATCCAATACCTTGCCAGTGTACCAACTAATCAAAGTCACCAATTCGAACAAAGACGTAAACCCTCCCTTTCGCCAAGATCCATCGCCTGACACCATGAGACCTTCTTTTTCACCTCGTTCGATAGAAATTTCTTTTTCTTTAATCGCTGATTTTCTCATAGATATAATTCTAACAGATGAAGTAGCAGTGGCGATATTAGATATGATCTTACTGTAAGTTGTTTGAAAAACAGGCTTTGCAAGATCCATCATAGAGCAGAACTTTTTTATACCGTTGATGCCTATGCCTATGATGCGCATAGCTAAAATAATACGGCAGTTGATCTCATAAGCACAACCATTCATTACAGGACAGCTGTTAATATCAGCATCACCACAGTTCGAACAAGACACAATAATTTTGAAGCCTAGTCCACGCTTGTTCGACTCTAAAAACCGCACGTCACCATTACATTTTTCGCATACTACTAATTCAGAAAGAGCAGTAAATACAGCGAAAAAATTGATGAAACAGTAGCCGAAATTATTATCAACATCGCGGTCACGGTCTAAATCAGTAGTTTTCAATTTCTTAGCCGAGGTACTAACGTGCTCCGAATCGCCTTCGAACGAATGGCGGTTAGGCGGACGTCGATTACTAATTTTACTCCGTTTTGTACTTGTACTTCTTGTTTTACTGCCTTTACGGCCACTGTACACCTTTTCACTCATAATTAAGTACTTGTAAATATAATTCACAGTTAAAAAGTAAAGCAAAACTCAAAATAACAACGTAAACAACGAGAACGGCTGATCGACTAAACACAGGGCAAGTGTGAGTAAACACGTGCTGTAAAGATGCTGTAACCGTCGTAATGTCATGTAGTGACCTATATAATTAAAATTTAAAACACGATATCGATCGTAGGTAACTTCTACTAATTTCCAAAGCCGCGAAATTCAAAAAAGCGAGCATCGCTAAAATAAGCGAAAATTGTGATTTTGGAACATCAAAGCTGTTTGGAAAAAATTGATTTAAAAAAATTTTGAGTTTAAATCGGTACTTGGGCGTTGTAGATTTTGATTCTAGGATTGTTTTGGCAAGATTTAAGCCAATAAGAAAAAAATGGAAAAAAACAAAAAAATTTGGGGGATATAACCCCTTAACAGATTATGCATTTTATTTCAAATGGATTCATTATACATTTACTCAGGTAGCTTAAAATGCATTTTATAACTTTTACGTGAATTTTGAAATAAATTTTTACTAGCATAAAATATTGGTTTGTAAATTTTTGTACAAATTTTATTCGAAATTTGTCTACTCTGTCTGAAGTTTGGTAAAAAATTATTTATTCAATTACTACCCAGGTTTTTTTCTATCTTCATTTAAGATGTTGTAGATTACATAAAGTTTTGATAACTCTGACACAAAAAGGAATCACTTTATTTGAATTAGACGTTATTTTTGAGAAATACCCATATATAAAAGCATTTCTGAAATAACTGGTGTAGGAAGTTCGTGAAACGTAAGGAAATTCACATGATAACCGTGGTCATCTCGTTGTAGTTTGATTTGATTATTTGGATAAAAATTTTCCTTTAGGGCTATGTTAGCTAGGTTGTTAGATAGAATGACTGACGTGCAATGGTAGGTTAGTGAAGCTATACATCCATCCTTTAATGCTAGATACTCGTATTTCTTACCTTAGGATATCATAGTGTTAATAGGGCCTACGGTAATATGGTTGTAGTGTGAGAAGTACACCTTTGCGAAACACCTACCTTTCTTTCTCCTGCATGAATTTGGGAAAACTCGCACGAGATTGTATGTGGTGGTATAGTGTAGTTTATGTACTACTTACCGTGCTATCTCTTTTATGGAAAAAGGGTTAAACAATTTCTTGCTCATAATAATTGCAGGGCTTGAATGTTTATGGGATTGTGTAATTTTAGGTTTGCAGAAATTGAGTACTAGATACTGTAGTTGAATTCCTAGTAGGGTTTGGAGTGGGTATACGAAATAGTGCCTCAGATTTGATTGCGTTTGTTGAGTTCTAAGTAGGTAGTTGTGCATTCGATAGAGTTAAATATTGTATTTTGTGATAGTTTTATTTCGCAAATTTTGCAGTTCAGTGTCATAAAAGCATGTCTGCTTAGTCGATGGAATTCGCATGTGTATTCGAGAGGGCCCAGAACTCTAGGTTGAAGTCTATTGGCTAGTATGCACTATTGGCAGCATTTATCATTCGTGATGACTTGGATATAAATTATTTTTTAAAGCTCGATCGATTTTACATAGTGACAAATAAAGATTTCAAAATTTCTATCCTTAAGGATGCTGTTTACCCGAAAAGTCGTCAAAAATACGAAAAAATCATTCTTTTAATTTTCATATATTATCATACTATATACAGATAAGTATAACAATATGCCCATAAAATAACCCCAAAAATTATTTTTCGAATTATACGACATTTTTAAGGATTTACAGAATTTTGTTGAAAATCGATATTGTTGAGTTCTTATTTTCACCAGAAAGCAATATAGTCATTCAACCTATTCAAAACAAGATACCCAAAGAGAAAGAACCTTAAAAGGTTAAATTAGTTATGAAACTTGAGTAAATCGAAATTGAACTGCCAAAGAAATATTGAAACCTGTAAATATAATTTTTGTACTCCTGTTTAAACCCTTGATTATCTCAGAATTAAGAATTCGAATATTTTTCAGAATCAAAGTGGATTGGTGATGAAACTTTTGACGGATCAACTTGAAATTATGTATAGTGTTTCCTCACTGTGTAAGCAACAAAAATACGTAAACTTTTTGAAAATTACAAAAGTTATCAAGGTCAAACCTACAAGTATTAAGAATGAAGCACTAAAAAATTGATTTTTCATGATCTTGCTTGGTCTAACAGGTGCAGTTTTTTCATTTTGAATCTCAGAACATATATTCCTCAGGTCTTTTCACCAAAATCAGTATGCCATTGCCAATTATATTCTCAACATGGCTAATTTTTAAATTATTTTTAAGCAATTTTTGGATTTTTTCAAACATGTAGAGGTACTTTTAGTCCTATAACCTCACATTTTACTATATTCTAATAAAAAAAATTAATGGTAAGTGGGTAAAATAAAGAAAGTAGATTTGCGAGTAAATAGCCCCCTTAAGTGATGAGAATTTATTGTCCGAGTGAGTTCGCTGTCGCAGTGTCAATGGCTCTATTTAGTAGTTTTTATACATTTTTTCAGATCATTAAAGGCTTGCTTACCTATTAATGCTTCTAAGTTTTTTTGGTTATTGCTTATTTTCCGTTGCTTGAAAATGTAGGATGAATTTTATTTGGGTTGCTCACATGCTGGTTCTTTGCAGAAGTTGCAAATATGATGTATTCGGGTCCTGGGTGATGGTACTCTAGGTATATTGGGTTGAATCCGTGTGACTTGACTATTGAGATCTTTACATCTTCGGTTTTGTTGTAGGTGGACATACTATTGATTGGTCATGAGTCTGAAACATCTATATAGATTTGATTTGTGAATAATAATTTATTATGGCCTCCTTTTTACTTTTTGTGTTTGGAGTGTGTTAGAATTAACTGTAGAGTTTATAATGATATATTATGGAATTAAATGGATCATTCAATCTTGCCATTTGTATATTCTTATATACAATCATTAGTTATAAGCAGGTCCTATGCAAAATAAAGGTACATGGTAGCTATTACAGTCCAGTGTCATATATGAGTTTCTGTATATGAGCCAATGAATGCGACGATTTACAAGAGTCAGGGCTTCGCCAATTGGGGTAAAACCTGGTGTAAGTGCACAACTCAAACAGAAAAGTTCGCTATTCTGATTTTGAATAAAATGGGGTAGGTAGTCGATGGGAGACGCATCATCAGTCCATCAGGTATTCATAATGTGAAGGATGGTCCGTTGGCCTGATCCCATCAATGATTTCTTACTTATTTAGTACGGGGTATGAATGATCCATTTCCATTGAAGTGGTTGACCTGTTCCCATTATATATCGTACCATTTGACAATGAACTTACGTCCCCTTCGCTTGACGATGTTGATGACATGGGTACTGTTGGTCCTGCAATGGGTAATGGGTCAAATTGTTTATATTTTCGAAGAAGTGGGTTATTCAGTTGGAAATGATGGTGGGGTTATAATTTCATCAGGTCTGAGCATCTTTATCGATTTGTATTGTTAAATTGTGTTTGGGTTTCGGCGTAACTACATCGCATATTATTTCTGTATCTTTTTGATAGTTGTCTGTTTTTAATTCTGATTCTGATGTTAGTGATTGCTGATGTTTATTGAGAATGATTTATGATATACGATGGTGCTTATGAGAATGATTAATGTAATGGTAGTGAACATGTAGATGTCGACACTATGTGAAAGAGGGATTGCGGATGAATTTCATTTCGATTATACGCCGCGATCGGTTTAATCATTTTTTCAAGGTTTTGGACAGATTCCCTGTTGCAACGCCGTTACCCTAAGCGGGTCCTGGGCGTAGTCGTCCAGAGCGGACGGGTGGGTGCCTATCACCACTACACAGCGCGTCCTCAGGTTGCGGATAGAGGAGCGACCCCTGAGAAAGAGGTTAGCTGCGAATAAAGCGAATAAGCAGTCGCGGACAGCCGATAGGCCCAGGCGTGGGTGTGATGAGCCCGCACTGGCGAACGCATTCATCTAGAAACACTACGCAAGCACCGCAACAACTACAAACACTATACAAAATCTCCTATCTTACTTTCTTCTTCTACCTTACTCTGTAATCTATCTCTTTTACTTCACATTTCAAACAAAAAATGGGCCAAAAATCCTGCTGTCGTGGAGGATGCGGAAGCGATGACAACTGCCCTGAGAGGGGATGTGTAGAATGATTCGCCACCTGGTCTTACATGGCAACGAAGCCAGCGAAGGCGCGCTGCCTTGCAGGGGGGCGTTAGGATATGAGAATGAAACCGAGTGTGTCTGACGACGAGTTGACTATGTCCTCGCCAAAGTCAGAAAGCTCCCATACTTAGTTCTAGGGAGGTATGAGGGTTATCACCCCTAGACGGATGGACTCACCTGCGATCGGAACAGGATCCAAAACGCGCGGGTTTAACTTACTATCATGGCTCAAAGAAAACAAAACCAAACCAAAACGAAAAGAAACTTAAGGGTGGGAACCTGGAATGTACGCAGTCTACACAGAGCAGGCGCGTTCCGGGAAATCATAAATGAAACTGAGAGGTACAATTTAGATTTGGTAGCAATACAAGAAACCCGATGGAAAGATAACGCGATGCTAGGATCCGGTAACTTCACCTTTTTATACTGGGGCGCGAGCGGGCATTCTCTAGGCACCGGATTTCTCGTTAACAAAAGCATCATACATTCCGTTAAAAGTTGCAATTTCGTGAATGACCGACTCTCGTATATCATCATCGAAGGAGCGTGGTATAATTACGTGGTTATTAACGTCCACTGTCCCACGGAGGACAAAGAGGAAGAAGTCAAAAATCTTTATTATGAAACTTTAGAGCAATTAATCGACCAATTCGCGTCTTACGACACCAAAATAGTAGTGGGGGATTTCAATGCTAAAATAGGGAGAGAGGAAATGTTTAGGTCCACCATAGGCAAAGAAAGTCTGCACGAAACCAGCAATGATAACGGTATTATGGTCATAAATTTCGCAGCCACAAAAGATCTTATAGTCAAGACCACGTGCTTCAAGCACAATGATATACACAAGGCAACGTGGACATCGCCGGATGGGGCCACACACAATCAAATCGATCATTTTCTTATTGATAAGAGGCGCCACACGAATGTACTCGACGTAAGGACCTATAGGGGAGCGGATTGCGACTCAGATCATTATCTAGTAGTGGCCAAATTAAGCGACAGATTAGTAGCCGATGATAGAAGTTAGCAACCGATTTCAGGCGCTCGAGGAAACGGATGAACAGACGGGAGTAGATGACGATCCGAACAGGTTGTGGGAGGCTATCCAAAAACTATAAAAGGGGCCGCGAACAAAGTACTGGGTAAGAAAAAAAGGCCGAAGAGCAAACCATGGTTTGACGAAGAGTGCGAACTCTGGTTTGGAAGGCGCAAGAAGGCTAAATTAGATAGTGTACACAATGAAAGCGGTACGGCCGTAGAAGAATACCATGAAATAAGAAAGCAAGTACGTGTGATTTACAGAAACAAGAAGCGCGAGTATCAGAAAAATGAAATTAGAAAAATAGAAACTAATAGTAGGGAAAATAACCCGCGCGAGATGTACAAAGGAATAAACTCTATTAGGAAGGGTTTTCAGAGTAGATCGCAGTTAATGAAAGATAAGGACGGGAACCTCGTGACAAGCGAAAATGAACTATTGAAATTATGGATGGATTATTTCGATAAGTTATTAAACGTGCATGAAAACTCCGAGGAAATGGGAGACGAAATCCACACTGCTGAACTCCATATGGACGAAACGACCTACAAAGAAATAGAGGCCGCGATCAAAAAGCTAAAAAACAATAAGGCCGCAGGAAACGATTCTATACCAGCTGAACTACTTAAATATGGAGGCACCGCGCTTACATCTAAAATTTTTTATCTAGTATGTGCTATTTGGAGAAATGAAACAATACCAGAAAATTGGAAAGAATCCATCATCATACCGATCTTTAAAACGGGAGATAAAACAGACTGCAATAACTACCGGGGAATCTCACTTTTAGCTACCTGCTACAAAGTTCTGTCAAACGTAATACAGGCCAGACTCACGCCATTCGCGGAAAATATAATAGGAGATTATCAGTGTGGATTCCGGCGCAACAGGTCAACGAGCGATCAAATGTTTACTATAAGACAATTATTAGAGAAAAAGTGGGAATATTGCGAAACTATACACCAGCTATTTGTGGACTTTAAGAAAGCGTACGACTCTGTCAAACGAAGCAAAATGTATGAAATCCTAGTGCTCCTTGGCGTACCAAAAAAACTCGTAAAATTAATTCAAATATGTCTCAACGGAAGCACTGGAAAGGTCCGAGTAGGCGGTAATGTATCCGAATCGTTCATGATACGCGACGGTTTGAAGCAAGGTGACGGGCTTTCAACGGTACTCTTTAACCTGACGCTAGAGCATGTTGTTAGAAAAATGCAGGCTAGCGAGCTAGGCGCAACACTCAACGGAACAACGCAAATTTTAGGCTATGCGGATGACTTGGATATAGTGGGAGATAATGGTGAAACGGTGGCGAGAAATGCGGAAATCCTTATAAATGCGGCTAAAAACACGGGGTTAGAAGTGAGCGAATCGAAAACGAAATATATGATCATGGAGAAACTGGGCATTCGAGAAGCAGAGGGGGATCTCAGAGTCGGAAATTTCACTTTTGAAAAGGTTAGCGAATTCAGATATTTAGGTACAACTATAAATGATCGAAACGAAATTAAAGCCGAGATTAATAAGAGACTTCATTCGGGTAATGCCTGCTTCTACGCTGTGAACAGATTACTTAAGTCAAAGCTACTGTCGAAAAATGTCAAAATAAGGATATATAGGACTATAATAATGCCAGTAATCTTGTATGGGTGCGAAACCTGGGCGCTCACTAAAGCGGAAGAAAATCGTTTTAGGGTATTTGAAAATTAGGTTCTGCGGAAAATATACAGGCCAAAGAAAGATGAGGAAACTGGGGAGTGGAGGAAACTGCACAATGACGAGCTACATAATTTGTACGCGTCACCAAATATTAACAGAATAATAAAATCACGGAGACTAAGATGGGCAGGGCACGTGGCAAGAATGGGCGATGATCGTACAGCAGCGCGCATAATGAAAGGAAAACCGAAAGCAACGCGACCTCTTGGTAGACCTAGACGCAGATGGGAGGATAACGTAAAATCAGACGTAACTGAAATTGGGCGGGAAGGCTCGAAATGGATGGGGTTGGCACAAAATAGGGAAACGTGGAAGGCTTGCGTAGATGAGGCGATGAACTTTCGAGTTCGAAATGCCATTTAAAAAAAAAAAAAAAAATTGGACAGATTCCGCGCCATCGATTGATGGCCAATCACTGAGTGAAGGATTTATCCTCTTGAATGAAGGTAACAATTCGGGATTGTCGTGAGCTTTCACGAGGATTGGGGCAATTGTCGCAATGTTCAAGGATATTTTTGATCGACCATCGCACTTGGGTCTAAACTGGAACTGGATCCTATTCCAGTTATATTGGTAGTTTCTGCTGTATCATCTGGGCAATAAACTTGTAGTAAATCTAGTTTACACAGTGAGAACAGCCAGCCATCTGTGGCAGTGATCTTGCAACAAAATCCAGTGTGACTTGGTGAGAAACGAATGTCACATAGCTGAAATGCTGTAATATTCGGATAAAGTAGCATCGTCTTTTCGCATGTTTCTTCTTCATAAGTCAGGCCTTTGAAATTACAAATATGATGGTATACTGACCTTTTGCATCGACGCAAATGTTCGGTGTCTTGGAACGTGTGCTTAATCTTGTCATTATTAATGGCGATTTATGGCGATCTAAGAATGATGTAAGAGGTTGCTGTCTTACCCTCATAAATTTGCTGGGCTATCAGAATTGAATGTATCCAATATTGGTCATATGTATGTGTGCCGAGGAGAGGAATGTGGCTTCCTATTATAAACCTGTTTTCAATTCTTCCAAGCTGCACTATTTCCACTTCGCTCAATGTCTTGGCCCGGATATGACCCTTTGGGATAGGAAAATCGTATCATTGGTTGATGTCGTGAAAATGTTGTTGTATTACCTGTAATTGGCTTTTGTGAAGTAAGACCGGATGTAATCTGCTTGTTCTAGCGTCGTGAATATCAAGGATAACTCTGTAAACTTCCAAGTGGGTATTTAGTACAATCTCTACTGAATAAAACCACTCATTCAGATTGAGAGTATAATTTTATGTGATTATCTTGTTGATTATTTTTTCCATGTTAATTCCCAGAATTTAGGTTGGGATGTAGGTTGCTTCTTGTTAATCTGGGAGATTCTATAGGTGTTTCGCAATTTTTCTGAATTTTCTCTGAGTTAGGTGGGCCTGTTATTCGATCAGGTGCGCCGGACCCAGTAAACAGCCGATCCATCTGTTCGTTGTAATAGATCCCACGATCTTCGGACATAGTCTCGAAAAGTGTTTTGCTGAGACTACCTATAAAACGGAAGGGTACTCTCCGTTTACTACAGAGGGTGGATAGGCTGTTTCCATTGGTTGTATATGTACACATTCGACCGTGTCTTCTTGAATTTGTATATGTGATGTACGCGTACTGTACACAGTACACATACTATAGCTAAAGTGCCAACGACACATCTAAGGTGCGGTGTGCGGGTAAGCACCACGAGCTGGGGGTTCTATTCCCTGGTTGGATTCCGAATGTAAAAAAATTCGAAAACTTCGTAATGACTATTTTAAATAATGGGAAAAATTCAAGGACCTGAATGATTTTATCTAATTCAAAAGACTCAGAGCTCTTGCCCGCACAACCTTTAAAACGAAAAAACTAGAAAACTTCAAGGAGTTTGTACAGAGTCTTGACAGTCACTTTGACATTAAGTATATATGGAACACCTTTAAGATTCTTAAAAATAAATGGATAAAGGTCACTCAATCACATTTATCTGAAAACCTGCAAATAGATAACAAACTTAAGGCTATAAATAAAATTTGTCCTCCTTGGGTACCATGTAATCCGGATTATATCCCCTTATGCAATAAGAATGAATTCTTGGACTCCAAACTCACGTTTGCTGAACTAAATTTAGCTCTAGATTCACACAAGCTTAGTTCCTCACCTGGCATCGATGGGATTGACTACTACATAATTAAGAATTTACCTATTAAACTACAACTTACCCTTCTCGACATTTATAACGAAATTTTTAGAACAAGTGAATTCCTCGATGCCTGGAAAAACTCCTTCATACACTTAATATGTAAACCCGATGGCATTAATTTTAGACTAATTTGCCTTACGTCAACTTTGTGCAAACTCTTCGAAACTATGATAAAAAATAAATAACAATGGTGGATAGAAAAACAAAATATTTTGCCTAACTCTTAGAGTGTTTTTCGAAAAGGTCAATCGTGCGCTGATAATTTATTTAACTTAACTTTGAATGTACAACAAGCTTTTAAACAAACGAAAGAATTATACACAGTTTTTCTCGATGTAAGCAGTGCGTTCGATAATGTCAACAGCGACCTTTTAATTGAGAAGCTGGCTAAGATTGGCTGTCCCTACAAGCTTGTAAAATTCATTAAATTTCTTACCTATGATAGACACATTCACAGTAACATACTCGACAATAAAATGTACATCTACAAAGGAGTGCCTCGAGGCGGTGCGCTTAGTCGCTTACTCTATACTATTTATGTTTCAGACATCTTAAATAAAATTCAGAAAACTCTGCCTCTGTTTTACAATTCGCGGACGATATAGCGCTCTGCTCCAAAAATAAAATTCCCTTGTAAAAGCTATCAACACTATTAATGACAATTTATCTAGTTTAAGCCGCGATCTTGCCCCTCATTAAACCATATTTATTAACTTCAACAGAAATGGCATCCTCCCACATCAAACTGTTCTCAAAATTAACGACAATTGCACAATACCTTTGAGCGAGTCCACGCATTTTCTTGGCGTAATTTTTTACTACAGACTAAATTTTACTCAGCACCTGATGGGGTGCTCACCCGAATGTGCTAACGATCTTCTACAAGAGTTTTATCCGTTCCATTATAGAATATTTCCGTTTTCCGTTTCGTTTATTTTCCTACCCGTAAGAACTTGGTAAACAAGCTTGAATAAATTCAATACTCAGCTATTCCCGCATTTTTGATTATCGAATATCAACTCCTCTCAACGTTCTTGTTACCGAATCGAAACTCCCAACTGCAAAGGAAAGGTCTCGGTACTTGTGCTATTCGTAATTTCTCAAAATATTTAGCAACAATAACTTTCTGATACATAAAACTGTAAATAGTTAGTATGCCTGCCATTTAAAAAAATCAAAAACTAAGCGGAAACGACTATTCGAAGAATGCATCATAGATCTAAAAAATTCTAATTATCCACTAACTGAAGCCAATATTTTCCAACTTTATAAAGCTCAATTCATATTCAAGCGTCATCGCCCTACTCACCTCCATCCACTTCAATTGAAACATACACTGAGAGACTTTCGGCCTGGCTGATATACCGTAACAGTAGCGACAGAAGCGCCGTGCGTTCAGCGCAGTCAGTGCCCCGAAAGTGAACTATCTGTACTCATATAACGCGCGCCGTTGATGCTCCGATTGACCGGAGTAGTGGTTACTCAGATTGCCGGAGCATGTGTGCCTTGCGAACCAGGAGCGTGGCGTATATCGCTACAGCGCGTATAGGGTTTTCAATTTTCAAAGAAATCGTCCATTCGGAACCGCTTACTACAGCGATTTAGAGCGACAGCCAAACTTGAAGAGTAGCAGCTACTCCGAAAGTCTCTCAGTGTAGAAACAAAAACTCATCATGCAATCAACACAGATGTCAGTAAAGATCGTAGCCGCAAGACCGTAAGTTCAGCATGCATTTGTCCTGCCTTAAACATCTCGATTGTTAGGAATCTTCACGGTATTTCATCGATCTTTATTGCTTAATCTATTCCGATCTGCGATGCCATAGACATCGTTTTAAGAATGATTCTCAAAGTTTTTTAATATTTACCGACTCTCCATCGGTGTTGCAAGCCCTAAAGCTCAACAGAATTGACATCAGACTTAACCCATATATATATATATATATGGGTTAAGTCTGATGTCAATTCTGTTGAGCTTTAGGGCTTGCAACACCGATGGAGAGTCGGTAAATATTAAAAAACTTTTTATATATATATATATATATATATATATATATATATATATATATATATATATATAAAAAGTTTTTTAATATTTACCGACTCTCCATCGGTGTTGCAAGCCCTAAAGCTCAACAGAATTGACATCAGACTTAACCCATATATATATATATATATATATATGGGTTAAGTCTGATGTCAATTCTGTTGAGCTTTAGGGCTTGCAACACCGATGGAGAGTCGGTAAATATTAAAAAACTTTTTATATATATATATATATATATATATATATATATATATATATATATATATATATATATATATAATTAAAGAAAAATACCTACAATTTTTAAATAAAAATCATCAAGCTTCCACGATTCAATTCTGCTGGGTTCCATCTCATTCCGGTATCCTCGGTAATGAACAGGCAGACTTCCTTGCTAAAAATACTAAAAATAACCCCGACGATCTAGAAGCCCTCAACATTCCATGTTCTAACTTAAAACAATGTTACAAAAAGATCATGGCACAAAGAACAAAAAGTCATGTTTTTTTTACAATCTATTACGATGCAGCCGCCAAACCCTGGTTTTACAACAATAATTTACCTAGGAAACTTATTGTTACTATTAATCGCTGCCGAGTCGACGTTTAGGTTAATTCATGTAAATACTAATTCTTTGTACGGCAAGTAAATGTCATTTGAGATTTAAAGCTTTATAAAAAAAAAAAGACTTTCAAATAGCTAAATCGCAATTGTTGGGATTTGCCTCGACAGAAATTTATATTCACAGGCAGGGTTAGTGGTTCCATTTGCGGTTGCAAATGTCTGCCCACAAATGTTCTAGAATGAAGTTTGCTTGTAATTTTTAAACGGACTATCTGGAATTAAGGTGTAAAGACTTTGTTGGTCATTATTTACTATATAAGGTGCACTACGTATTATATATGCCATATTGTATGATTTCTCTCCAGTCCATTGAATGACGGAAATGGAACTCATCTAGTATATGAATGATTGAAACGAGTTTAAGAGTGGCATATTAAATTTAATAAGATAATGTGGAGTCATAATAAGAGTGTTTACTGCACTTACCTCCGATAGGGTCCCAGTTGAGATACAACCGTCCGACATTGGGAATATTAGTTCTTGTTCAGTTTCCTGAATTTGTTGGACAATAGCATCAATAGTTACCTAATTCATCACATCTTGGTTCAATTTACTTCGTCTAGCTTCCTCTATAATTTGAATCCTCTATAGATTTAACTTCCTGTTTTCATCAAAGAGCGCCCACAACTCGTGGTCAAGGTTGTTTATGAAGTCTCTGGCTTCTTGTATGAAATGATTGTTATGAATTATATTTATATTGCTTATGCACTATCTTGTTCTTAAATTCCGTTGCATTATCAGAGTGGAACGTCTCCAGCACTCCGAAGCGTAGGAAGATCTTCTCTCTGAGTTCCATTTTAATCGTTTTCGCATTTGCCTTGCGAATGGAGATACACTCCACCCAGCGCGTGAAAAGGTCCATGAATACTAGCAGGTATTCATGACCGCGCGTTGTACGAGAGTTGGAGCCCATAATATCTCCAGCGACTACCTCCCACGGCCTCGTTACAATACGCCGGCCCATAAGTCCAGCGGATACTAATTGGACAGCTTTGCATTGCTGGCATACTCCGCAGCGACGTACGTAATTTGCTATGTCCTTATAGATCGACGGCCAATAATACAGCAATGCGATACGCTCATATGTTTTTGCGCTGTCCAAATGTCCAGCTGTCGGCTCGTCATGCCATTCATGTAGGACTTGCATCCCCTTTTCTTTTGGTAGGACTAGCTTCCAAGCATCCTGGTCCTCTAAAAGATTTTCAATCGAAGGATCTGATCGATAGTAATATAGTCTGTTTGCCACGCATCACTAATATCCTCGTCTGGGCAACTGACTGACGCAACTGGTACTTCCAACTCATCCTCGTACATGCGAGATAATGCGTCTGGCACCCAGTTTTCAATGCCTTTCCTATACTCAACTTCGAAGTCATAGGCAAGCATTTCGAGTGCCCACCGTGCCAAGCGTCCTGTGGGGTTCTGAATTATTTGTAACCATTTCAGACTGATATGGTCCGTAATAACTTTGAAGTGGTAACCTTTCACATAAGATCGGAACTTTCTTATGGCCCACAGCACTGCAGGACACTCTCATTCAGTTGGAGAGTAGTTCCTTTCAGCTGATGTCAACGAGCGGCTAGCAAAGCACAACACGTGTTCAACCCCATCAAGAATTTGTGTGAGCACCGCTCCCAAAACAGTGGAGCTAGTATCTGTCTGTATAACGAACTGATGGTCAAAAGAGGAACTATGTAACACTAGAGCAGATGCGATCAATGCTTTTATCTGTTCAAATGCCATCTGTTGCTCATCACCCCACCCGTACTTTACATTTGATCTAGTCAGATACCCATCTTCCTGTAGCTGCTTACCCAAGCGGGTCCGCAATCGTTGCGAAATCATTCAAAAATTTCCGATACCATAATGCCATTCCTAGGAATCGTCGAAGCCGCTTAAGATTTCTGGAGCAGGAAACTCCTATACTGAAGCGATCTTGTCTGGATTTGGCCGGAATCCCTCTCGATTCACGAGGACCCCCAAAAATCTAACTTCACTGCGGCAAAACTCGCTTTTGTCAAAGTTGATGGTGAGACTTGCATCGATAATTCTGCGGAGAACATACTCAAGCCATATAAGGTGTTCTTCGAAGGTCTCCGTTGCTATATTCATATGATCCATATACGAATACGCGTGTGCCTCAAGCTCAGGCCCGATTTGCCATATATGGGAGAGAACAGAATTCGAAAAGGCCAAGGCCTGGCACCGTAAATGCAGTCAAGTGTCGTGATTCTTCGTGTAACGACACCTGATGATATGCACTGCTTAGGTCAATACTGGAAATATAGCGCGCTTTCTGTAGCTTTCGCAGGATAGAGTCCATGTAACGAAGCGGATACGCAGGTACCTTAGTCACTCCGTTCAATTTCCTGTAGTCGACGCAAAAGCGATAAGCGCCGTTTGACTTACGAACCATTACTACTGGGCTAGACCATTCACTATGGGATCTATGAATAATCCCTGCCTCCAGCATTTGATACACTTGGGCATGCATTTCTTCTTTAAGTTTTTTGAAGACTGTATAGTACCTTTGCCTAATAGGTCGCGTAGAACCAACATCGATCTTATGTTTGATAAGATTAGTGCGACCTAAAGGCACTTTGCCCTTTGGTAATTCTCGATCCAACATCTCCTGTAATTGTAAGCATTGTACCTCTGTAACGTCGGCTAGTCCGACCGAGGAGACGGGAATTCGCTCATCCACTCCTACTACTGCTACCTCGAGACGGAGAAGTTCCTGAATCCCTTCTACGTTTAATTTATTTTCGCGAGGTAGGATGTGTGTGTTGAATGCTCGCTGAAAATCTACTCCGAGAAGACACCCTTCTGGTAGCTCGGGTAGGATAACGACCTCTAGGTGGCGTCGTACTTCACCTATATTGAATGGTAAATCGACATATCCGATCACAGGTGAGATCTGTCCGTTAGCCATACGCACGCCTGGTCCTTTACTTGGTGCATTCTGTTTATTACATGCTGCTGCAACCTGCAAGCCAGGTAGTCCAATACATGTACGTGCCGCACCTCCATCATGCAGTGCACGCACTCGGAATCCCCCAATTCCTACTTCCATCCACCTGCGAGAGTAGTCTCTCTCGATGTAAGGAGCTGATCCCTCAGAAGCGACATTCGCATCGTGAGCTACTATAGATTCTGCCGCCGTCGCGATCGGTGGAAGAACTGGCTCAGCTTGCTCTTGTGCTTCGCTGGTCTCATTAGAGTGAGTGAGTGAGGTCCTTAGGTTGGCTGCAGGGGTGGTATGGACCTGATCTACACACCCCCCTCCTCTTTTCCTGCAAACTCAGGACACGTCCTTGTAGTGTATCCTGGCCAGCTACAGGCCCAGCAGACAAGATGGGAACGTGGCCCAGTTGTCTTTCCTTTATTTTTATTGCTGGCCGGCTAGCGTGTAGAGTCTATTCTTTTCGGACTACCGCCTCTTTTATAATTCGACCTCCTGTATCTTGTGGGAGCCAATTTTTGCACCGCTACTTCAAAGGCAACTGGCGGTGGAGCTTTCATAGGGCTAGTCTGAGTCACCTACTTTGGCTTTTCCTCCAACAGTTTCTCGATCATAGCTAAGATATCTAAAGACGAACCCTGCGATGTCGCTACCAGACTTGGAGCGTTGCGCTTCGCACTCCATATCTCCTCTAGTAGCTTGTCAACTTTATGAGACAAATCTGGGGTCGAATTTTCAGCAATTGCAGCCAGACCACATCTTATATTAATTTGTCGGTGCGCGTGGCCCTTTATATGCCAATTCTGGCAGCAAGCAGTTATCAGCTGGAGGTGGCTCTTTCCAGTTACGCCGCACCTCCACGACAGCTTCTGCCTGTCGCGCCAACGGAATCAAGGTGTCTAGATCGGTAGTTTGCTCCTTACTCACGATCGCTTGCAACTCTGGCGACGTATTTTGATATATAAGTTCAGTTTTCTTTCCTCGTTCCAAGGTACTTCGAATTTGTTAATGTACGAGAGCAGAGAAAATATGTAGTCCGTGACTGGTTCTGCAAATCCTTGGGTGCGCGCCATCGCTTCTGTCACCAACCGCAGTGTATAACGGCTATCCACGCCGTTACAGCGTCGTGCTGCCTCGCAAAAGTCGTGCCATGTGTGCCAATTTTTCCTGGATTGAGAATACCATTGAAGTGCTGCTCTCTTTAGCAACTCCGTTATGGTATTCAAGAGGTCCTCGTCCTCTATGCGGGCCAGTGTGTGGCACTCATTGACGCGTAGCAAAAATTCTTCAATACTACCACCGTCTTTTTCCGCGAAAACTTGATGTTCCAGGATCAAACCGTTTTTCCCATATCGTTAATACGATGACTAGCAAATGTACTATTATGCGATTGTCGCGTTGTCTCAGAATACTGAGGCACTCCCCTCCCTCTATACTCTGGCTGGGTTGAGAGTGTCTGATCACGCAAGTGATGTAAAACTTGGGGTGTTTGCGTTAAGTTTCGAACCACCCACTCTTGCAGCTTCTTCCTCTTGTGCCCTTGTATCGTCCTTTAACTGGTAATCGTCCTCATATAGTAGGTCGAGTGTGTCTTGAAAGGCAAGACCTCTTTGCTCCTAGCCCCTGATGCGTATTCGCTGATTCGCTGTTAGTCATTGTCTCAAAGCGCAGCCTTGTACTCGTAGCTAGCTCAGCAAAATTCTCTCGTAGTTCTTTTACTTGAGTACTGTATTCTTGTACCAACGCCTATGGACTTACCATTTCGAGTGCTACGGCTCTTGGGACGGGGTATGACGTACCATTCGATAACGTCATCATTACCATATTTGGATTTGCAATCATATTCACAGATTGTCTTGTATCCGTCGAAAATACTGTAGTCGGGTTACTTGTTTTACCCGATCCCCCTAAGCCAGTTGCTGTAGTAGTTGTCGTTGTTGTTTTGGTACTCGTTACTGCCAGCGTACTCGGCGTTACCATAGTATTAATTGACTGGATTCTCCAGAATGATATTGGCATTGGTTGTGATGTTGGTGGTGGGATGAGCGTTTGTAAAGGTGTATCATACGTTGGTGGTGTGGTTATGTCAACCAGTGGCGTGTGAATTGGTGTTGTCGTAACCACCGTCACTGCTGCCGCCGCTCCTGCTCCCGCATTATGATGTACTCCATTCATGTTCCCGAGTCCATTTCCTTGGCATTCAATTAAGGAGATATTTGTTGAACTCATCTGAGTTGAGCTGAATGCCGCTGGATCGAAGTCGCTTGATAGTCCCGTTCCTGTTCGATGGCTTTCCAAATATTGCTGCCTTTCTAATATTTTGGTTTGCGTTCTGTCGCTGAATGTTGCGTCGCTCAATACCTCGTCGAGATTCTCTTCTCGACGAGTTTTCTGCTCTTCGTCGCTTGAGTTGTCTAAACTATTAACGAAATCTGCCGCTGTATAGTCGACCCGCAAGCGTCTATATATTCTATCGATTTTCGCAAATTGCGTGCCATCGCTTTTCAATTCGAGCCTATTTAAAAAAATATCTAACTTTTGTCCGTCTGAACGTAGAATCCACGCTTGGATCTCTGTTCCTAGAGTTTCATCAAAGGAGACGTCGTATTGCTTCGCCATTTTCTTTGCGTAGGATCCAAAAAAATTTTTTTTATACAAGTTATTAATTCAAACTTTTAACACTAAAGTAAAGCTTAATTGTACCCGAAAAAAACTAGTGTTCATTGTACAAAGCAACAAAAAAAAAAGAAAATAAAATTGCTTCTTTCTGTATATTTTATCCATACTAGATTGCGTAAATCGCTTATACGGTATCTATTATCTAGTAACTATTGCTCATAAAATACTAATATACAAGCATTAACTCTGAAAGTACACCGTTTTTATCCGATATCGATTTGAATGAACTAACTTGCATAAATCCCTATATATAAAAAATTTCAAAATTCTATTTAATTTTCCCAGAAAAATGAAAATAAAATGTTCTTTGAAAAGACGCAAAAAAAAATTTGTCAATCATTAATTAATTAAATAGTTAATTAAATAATAATATTATTTTATAACAATAAGTAAATAATACTAATTATCAATCAAACCAATAACAATTTTATTATTAAAAAACAAACAATTATTCCAATAATTAATCAAATAATCGATTAAACACTAATATTTAATTAGGCGTCCTACGGAAGTTCAGACTCTGTCGACTGTGGTTCCTGTGTTGAAAGGATCTGCGAGTGACCGTCTATCGTGATTATGGTTGCGACTGAATTGGCGGCCTATTGTGTCGTTTAAGGGCTCTTCCAGCACAGACGTTAACATTCTGATCCGGACTTTCTTGCCGGCCCTGTTGCCTCTCCTTCTTGACGTTAGTCTTCCTTCACTTTCACCTTCTGGCGTTTGCTCTCACTAAGAACCCTTCGCTACACTTAAACTTTTCGCTGGCACCCGGCACTTCTACACTTGCATTAGCACTATTTTCACACCCCACTTCATTTCGTTGTATTTATGATCTATTTAACGCTGCACTTTCCTATGTTTTATGGAAAATTTTACCCTTTAAGCACTCGCGTCGTGTGCCTGTAATTTTATTCCGCGCCTAACATTTAGGAGGTCCTAGTGACATAATTCGTTCCACTGTTCCACTGATCAGTTCCTGAACCTGAATCAGTTCAGGAGCACCACTCGATATGTACTCGGCAAAAATGTGTTTGTACATACAACACGTTAGTTTTATATTATATGTTTATAAACATGGGTCACGATAATACTTTTTGAAAAAAGTGAGGTCCCGGGATCGCTGAAATGAGCCACGGAATTTTTTATATAAAAGTAAGTATGAAAAGAAGCTCTCAAAAAATTTTCAGCACCTAAGATGTGCAGACTTAGTAGAATTTTGCTTCCTCATAGATGAAGTTTTGTGACGGTAACAAAAAAGTTTTGCTAAAAACGTATTAGAAACATGTTTTGAGACATTAGGAGTCAAAATATACTACTTTTAGAAAAAGTCTGTATGGATGTGTATGTGTGTGGATGTGTGTGTGTGTGTGTGCGTCTGTGTTTTTGTTTATTTAGCCGTTTTTATATAAAAAAATATCATCGATTAATTATGTATGCATTTAAAAGAGAATACCTATTACCTATTTTTTCCGACGAGAAATTTTAAATAAGCTTTTTTAGTTATACACGAACACGGCATATTTTTTTTAAGTGAAGAAGATATAGCCAATACTAAGATCCTTTAATTTGTGAAAAAAAATATTTTTTCTAGAAAACATGTTATAATATAGAAAACGATGACATTTTAGACTGGTTTTGGTCAAATTCACTACCCTTTGAAGTAGCCATTTTGAAATAACCTGTATAAATAGACACATGTTTTATTATCACTGCGCGCAAGGGGTTACGTTGGATGGCTATACATTCCTTTTTATGAACATTTCATGCTAAAATTTAGACATTTAAAGAGCAATATTTTCAAATAATATTTTTGAACTATTATTATTATTGAAATATTATATATTCTGAGGATATATTCTATATCGACAATTTATTGTTTGAGATATAAGCAGTATTTTAATATGAACTTATATTTTTAAAAATAATATTTTAGGTAATAATAAAGAAAAAATATGTTTAAAATTGTTTAAAATATGTTAAAAAGAAAGTACCAAAATTTTCAGAGTGATTCACGAAAAACTGATGCGCAGGCTTACAAAGTAAGTTATCAAAATTAAGTTTTGAGAAAAATGAGATTAAACATAAATATCAGTAAAAATAGCATGATCAACCATTTATCTACAGCTTTAAATAAGTCTAAAAAAATTAGTTTTCGCGTAAAACCTTTTACTTTTGAAAGAAAATAAGTTAAATAAGTGTTTTACCACTTAATAAAATCGATTTTTTTACCAAAATTCGGTAGCTTCTTCAATTAAACGGTGTTATCTAGGAAATCTGATATGGAAAATTCTTTAAAAAATTTGGAGTGATTAGGAATATGGACAAGAATATTTTGTGAAACTTGTAAGTCTTTATCCTTTTCCATTTTTCGAGAAAAAAATAATTTTGTAAAATAAAATTTCTTGGCGAAGGATAACTTGAATAGCATCTCATTATGCTTTCTGAAAATTTCCAGAAAGGTAGCTTTTTACTATATCTTGAAATTGATGGAAGCCTAGATTATAACGACATCTATATTCAGAGTTATTTGAGGTTATATTTTTTTATCGTTTAACCGGAACTGATTTTTCTCGTTTTTAATGAAGATTTGAATTGAAAAGAAATTTTGAGATTCATTGATCCGTTTTTGTTTTACACTGATATCTTTAGTTTACGATATTTTACGATATTCTGAAGGCAAATTATTTTTGTATTTTATAAATAATATGATTGTTTAATTCTTCCTTTCTTTCATTGTATTTAATGGTCATGTCTCCCGTCTTTTTTGGAACTCAGATATTTCACAATGCATACGTAAGTTTGTATTTTACATTTGTATTTTACATTTGAATTTATAGTGTCTTGCGATGTCGGTGGAGAGAAATCCATCACCCGCTTACGAGCGTCTCAAGCATTTTTAAGAAGGGTATGTATTGGTGCTCTGCAAATGATTTGGGGAAAGAGAGAAGAGTTTTCGACTATATGTCCAATACAGGCAACACATCTTCGGTACTGGCATGCAACAACATCTTAGATTGCGGACATTTTTGGCGGATACGGTGTATCTACAAGAGACATCGTTACGAGTACCTTCTCCTGGACAGATGTGACCCGCGTCAAGAGGGTCGACATTATCGGCGGACGAGTCCATGACAGACCCGGGGAAAATTCTGAATTTTAGCCCAGCGCGGACGAGTCCATTTTTTACGCAGGGAGAGGACCCTCGGAATTATCGGCAAGGATTAACGAGATCATCGCACTTTCAGCCTTCAGGTAACTCTTTTTCTGAAAATCGTGGACATTTTTGCATTACGTTCATGCAAGAGAAATAGAGAAAGAGCGAGAAACGCGTCGACATATTTATCAACATTTTGGCGAGTAAACGAAATTTTTATGACCTTAAAGTATTATTTAAGCCGAAAAAAATTCGATTTTTTGAAAATCCTGGAGTGGTGTTATCCCTTAAGTTCACATTTACAATATAATTTTTGACCAGGAATCAGCTTTATGAGGGAGATTTCATTAAAAGTTTCACTTGTTGTAGGGTTAATTTCTCTTAAATTTCCTTTGATAGCTTTAGTATGAGTAGAAAAAGGATCACAACATTTATTCTGATTTACGCAAAAGTAATTTAAATAACTGAGCTTATGGTGGAGACATATAGTTTTCTTTTTGATATTATCATTTTCAACTCTATATTTTAGAATTGCAAAGTCACTTTCACTTAACTGATCTAGTTTAATTAATGTTTTATTATTACTATACGTTTTCAAATGACATGGAGTATTTGAACGCATTCTATGCGTAGAAAAATAATTATATGACTATATGAAATTATTTACTTACATCCTGGCTATAGATGACTATGTAAACATAATAATCTTTAAGGCATGCGGACTGGCAAATAATATAAGACTGCAGGAACATGGCCTGTTCCGCGTTCTATTATTAGCATTACATTAGTATTCTGAATATATATATATATATATATATATATATATGAGGCAGTCTTTGTGAACGAATGGCCCCCCCTTGCCCAAAATTTGAAGAGGCGTAGGAGAACCATCAATAGCTTAAAATGTTCGTATTGACAAGAGCTACAAAAAGTCGAGTGGCGTTTTTGTCCATTTTGAAAATGGCGGCTTCAAAATGGCGTTAAGCACCCCTAAAACGTGAAGAGTACAGATAAAAATGCCCGTAAAAATTAAAAAAAATAATCACGTTAGACTTTTTTGACTCAAATTTTAGCTACCACTCATACTTCAAAAAATCACGTGGTAGGTTACCGAAATCCAACATGGCAGATCCAATATGGCGGCTAATATGTCGATAATTTTAAAAATCAACCGAATTGGCCCATATTTGGTATATGGGGTTTTTTCTGGTTGCTGATGATGAATTTAAGGTCAAATCTGCAGAATTTAAAATGGCGGATCCAATATGGCGACTAATATGCCGATAAGATATGGTTTTTGCTCCCGCCGTTTATTTATGTATCCATGATTTCTTCACGATGACATTCTTCATTTTTTTAAATTTGTATACCTTATTAACATATTAGTTGCTATTTTTAGTGGCATTTTTAGTTCCAATATGGCCGCTAGAAACTCGTGACTCATACTTTTTTTACCATAACGATTATAAAACCAGCTACATGAAACCGATTGAGGTCCATGGTGCCTTAAATAAAAGGTCTTGGAATTTACTTTCAGAAGACGTATAAAAAAAATTTTTTGTTACCATAAAATTCAATATGATGGCCAAAATCACGTGATATAGGTAGTAATTCACCAAAATCGATTACAAATAACTTTTTTTTAGACATGTTCACGTCTCGAAAACGCTGGAATCAATGATTTCGTATATATCAAAATATTGGCGCCCTTTGTCGCGTGATGAAACTGATTTTTCAATAAAATAGCCAAAAAAGGCACTTTTTCGAGTTCTACAGCTCTCTCAAAGATCCTGAATGGTAAATATTGAATGTTTCTACAAGCGCCGTATAGTATCTTTGTTATTACTCAGGGGTTGGAATCCGCCATTTTGGATTTGGAAAATCAAGATTCTGATGGCATATTCTTAATCAGCGACCTCAAAAACCCCCAAATAACGTTTTTAGATAAAAATATACTTAATTTCAAAAATTTGTGTCCGCCATCTTGAAATCGCCATCTTGGATTTAGAAAATCAAAATTTTGATAGCATATTCTTTATCAGCGACCCCAAAAACCTCTAGGAACTAACTTTCATGAAAATTGAACAGCAAATAAGCTCAAAAATGATTTTTTTCTAAAAAAACACACTTTTTGCAAATTGTTTATTTATAACAATTTAATAACAAATAAAATAACAAATTACATTCGGTAGAATTGTAGAGAATCGTCTTACCTATCAGTAAAGACCATCACCTTGAATAAATATACGTAAATACGTTTTTTATAAATAAAAATAGAAAGCTATTTTGGTAGTCCCTATAAGGGGCCACTATGCTTCTAAGGCTTAAGGCTTGATTTGTAAATAAACAAAGTTATATTGTTTTTTAATCCAAAACCGGTAAAATACAAATTTTATCCTCATAGCGCAAATCAATTTATTTAAATCTAATGCAGCATGTGGCGGATTTTGGTATATCAGCTGAATGGCATTATTTTCCAACGGCACGTGGTAAAGGTCCATCGGACGGTCTTGGAGCTGTATTCAAGAGAGAAGCGGCACGATATAGTCTGATTTGCAGTCCAAAAGATGCCATTTTAACCTGCGAAAAACTCTATGAATTGTCTAAAAATAAATTTGCCGATACAATTACTACATTCTATTTCAGTATCAAAGATTATCAGAAGATGGTTAGGCATTTAAATAGAAGATTTGAAAATGCTGTAGCTGTACCTGAGATATCAAAAAATCATTGCTTTCTTGTTGAAAATAAAAAGTTGATAATTAAAAAGTATTCGAATGCGAATAAACATACCGAACTATTGTATCAATAAAATATAATATTCTTACTTCTTTACTCAATTACTAATTAATTTATCAATTCTTACTTATTTACTAATATTAAACATGACGTTAAGTTTTTTTTTTTTTTTTAATATTTTATCAAACTGACACATAAATATGAAGTATATCCGAAAATAAAAATAATTATTGGGTCTGACGAGACATGTATCACCCGTATTGTTTAATATTGGCCGCCATTTTGTTCAAAAAAGATTTAAATACTTACAAGGAGATGATCAGGGATCCGGATCACCGATTTCGCTCAAATTTAGAGGAAAGTTTCCAAATGCAGAAATATGAAGAAACCCAAAACTTTAGACGCCAACGAAAAAACCACAAGAAGTTAGATCTCCTTAAGAATCATATTTAACGTATAACTGTATATCTATATATACCTATTCCATATATATAGATATACAGTTATACATTAAAATAGGATTTTTATGGAGCTCTAACTTCTTGTGGTTTTTTCGTTGGCGTCTAAAATTTTGGGTTTCTTCATATTTCTGCATTTGGAAACTTTCCTCCAAAATTGGGCGAAATCGGTGATCCGGATCCCTGACCATCTCCTTGTTAGTACTCATGAGCAAAATACGCAAACTTCCACTCCCGCCTGGTGTCTTGTAGACTTCTTCACATTTTCAATTTGTTTTCATACATTTTAGTACCAAAAGGCCTATATCATATAGTTTACACCGACATATTGGAACTTGGGAGTAGCTAAAACAAAGATACTATACGATGCTTATAAAAACATTCAACATTTACCATTCAAGCTCTTTGAGAGAGCTGTAGAATTCGAAAAAGTGCTTTTTTTGGCTATTTTGATGAAAAATCAATCAAGTTTCGTCACGTGACCAAGGGCAATAATATGTTTAAAAAAATAATATACTTACGAACAGCATTTCGAAATCATTGATTCAAGCGTTTTCGAGACGTGAGCGTATCTAAAAAAGTTATTTGTAATCGATTTTGGTGAATTACTACCTATGTCACGTGATTTTGGCCGCCATATTGGATTTTATGATAACAAAAAAAATTTTTTATACGTCTTCTGAAAGTAGATTCCAAGACCTTTTATTTAAGGCACCATGGACCTCAATCGGTTTCATGTAGCTGGTTTTATAATCGTTATGGTAAAAAAAGTATGAGTCACGAGTTTCTAGCGGCCATATTGGAACTAAAAATGCCACTAAAAGTAACAACTAATATGCCGATAAGGTATACAAATTTAAAAAAAATGAATAATGTCATCGTGAAGAAATCATGGATACATAAATAAACGGCGGGAGTAAAAACCATATCTTATCGGCATATTAGTCGCCATATTGGATCCGCCATTTTAAATTCTGCAGATTTGACCTTAAATTCATCATCAGCAACCAGAAAAACCCCCATATACCCCAATTCAATTATTATTTTTTAATATTACAAATTGTTATCGTTTGAGAAATTTATAAATTAAAAAATAAACGACTCTTTTAATTAAATAATATTAGCAACGATAAACATTTTGAATACTTAAATAGCGTTTAATAAATTATTCTTACCATTTATCCAAGACAAATTATTGGTATACCGTTTAGTATTTTATACTCGCAGTACGTTCCGTAGCGTATTTTTCGTCCCTTCTCTAACGCTTCTTTCTGATCAGGAGTCAGACAGAATGCATTTTTCTTCACCTTTATCATATATACTAATACAAAATAAAACAGCAAAAAAATTACTCAAAAAAGAAATTTTCTAGTGTTCTAAAAACGAGGAAAATAAAAATTGGCAACAAACTGTAATATTGTGAGAATTGTGTCGACTTACTAAAGTGAATGTTAAGCATTCTATCAAATGTAAATTAATTCAATAGTATCAAAAATAGAGTTGACCAACTAAATTTAAAAGTGTAAAAGTCACATCAACTAATTTTCTGCCAATCTTAATTAGCTTAACATTTACACTTGCAAATTCAGTTGGTCAACTCAATTTTCTATATTCTTCAAATAATTTATATTTGATAAATTGCTTGATATTCATTTTGATTGATCGACTAGATTCTCCCAATATTACAATTTTTGAAAATTTTTATTTTCCTCGTTTTTAGAATCCTTGTGTTTTTTTTTTAACAAAATTATTTGCTTTTTTATTTTTTATTTTGTTCGTTTTTAGAGTTAATGTGAACTATTATAATTTTACGAACGAAAAAACTCATTTTTTATTCCGGAATTTGAAAGAGAAGGGTGTGTAAAGTTTGAATATATGGTCATGGAGCTGGGTAACATTGACCCGAAAATAAAAACAAGCTCATGCCGTGCTTGACCAGTAAGGAAACTCTATCAGCGAGCTAAATTTGAAAGAGAAAATTACATGTTATAATGTATAGTTATGACTTTCGTTATTTAATTCTTGGGTCAAATTGGTCGCAAGGATCAAATGAAGGTCAAGATCAACTACAGAAATCGACACGCAGAAGCAGACATTTCAAGATAGTGCATGTACTTAAAATCGTTGAGATCAATTTGATCCAGCGTCATGACAACATATTCTAACGGGGTCAAAAATAGTTATTTTCATTTGCTGTGTGTGTCAAAACTTTCAAAACGTTATATTATGTATATCGTAGAAAACGTACTTTTGGAAACATTACCTTATACAAACTTTATAGACCATGCGTTCACTGATCCGCTTTATATTGATCCATCGTCCAGTCATCAAGGTTATATCTGATTTTCCAAACTAAAACATCCATTGTAATCAGGAGAGGAGAAAATTATACGTTAGAATGTGAGTCCAAAATCCAGGGTCAAATTGGCTCTAACGGTCAAATCAAGTTAAATCCATACTTGACCAATTAAGAAAATGTCCAACAGCAGATATCAATCAAGATACATATTTCACATTATTACATAGGATCCATAACCTTTGGGATCAATTTGACCCAGAATAATGATCATATCTTCTAAAGTAAAATTTCTTCCTCATTACTTCTTCATTGTTCAAGCCATTCTCGAGATATGATCAGGACGAAGTTATAAACAAACAAACAAAAAACCGCTGTTAACTGCTTTAGCACAATTCTTTCTCAAAGAAATTTAATGCACAATCATTTATTGAATATTTATAATGTGGCACTGCATTCGCTCGGCATGGCAGGCGGAGCCGATCGTACCACATAAACCCACGAGTGACACGTCAGCAGAGATTCTTGGTTCTTCCTTTGTTAATGTTCGTTCCAATAAAATCTTCATTTTCCGTTCTAAGTATGGCTCATAGTTTTATCATCTTCCCAATCTGGTGTCTTTGTGCGTGATTGATTTAACATTTGGTCCCGAGCCGGATCGGGAATTGCGAAGGAGTCATGTGGTCCACGGTCCTGACGGAAATACGTGTGGGGTCAGGCCGCGTATCAGCAAGAGTGGTTCTTGCGTGACTTTCCCGTCCTGCTGGCAGAAGCAAGGTTGGGTTGGGTTATTAAGTTACTATTGTATCGGGTTATTGGGTAAGTGGAAGCAGGGTCGGGACTCGGGTCAGCAAGAGTAACTATTCTGCGACCATCCCGACCTACTACAATGACAGAGACCTGCTGGGACGACAGAGCCGGGTCCGGACGCAGGTCGGCAAGAGTGGTTCTTTCGCGAACATCCCGACCTACTGGCAACGACAGAGATGGGTCGGGACGCAGGTAGGCAAGAGTGGCTCTTGCGTGACAATCCTGCCTTTTCTGCATGGATAGCGGGTCAGGACGCAGTTCGGCAGGAGTGACCATTGTGCGACCATTATGCCCCAGTGGACTGACGATGACTACGACACGATCATATCACATATACCTAAACGAAACCCCCCTGACACTCGACCCTCTCAGGGTGGCGCACTGCCCAGTCGGTCGGAATTTTGAGTCCCGACTGGGGATCCTTCGATTTCTGCTACTCATTAGGCCCGGAGGAAGGGCGCATTATGGGCGCAAATCAGAAATTTTGTGTTGAAATAAAATAGCGCCTCGTAGAAATGACTTAACGACTTGATTTTTTTTTAAATGTTGGTAGACTGATATACATTAATGATACAAAATATAACCGCCAACACGTGGATAAAACATCAAATACCTAAGAAATCGTGTATTATCGACATACTAGTTGATATATGACATACCTCAAATAGGGTACTTTTTCCTGTTATAATCGTAAGTTTTTGTAATATGTTCTGACATTTAAAAGATTTACGTGGAAGTATTCGGTCAGAAACTTATCTCAATCATAGAAAATTTCTCTCTCTACCTTCCCCCCTCTTTCTCTCCCTTCCTGCCTCTCTCTCTCTCTCTCTCTCTCTCGCTCTCTCTCGCTCTCTCTTTCGCACTCTCTCTCACACTCTTTCTCTCTCTCACTTTCTCTCTCTCTCCCTCTCTCGATCTCTCTCTAGCTCTCTCTCTCTCTCTCTTACTCTCTCTCGCTCCCTATCCATTTCTCTTGCTCTCTCTCTCGCTCTCTTGTTCTCCCTCTCACTCATTTGCTCTATCTCACTCTCTTTCTCGCTCTCTGTTTCGCTCTCTCTCTCTCTCTCTCTCACTCTCTTTCTCTCCCTCGCTGTCTCTCTCTAGAATACCTCAGCGTCAACCACATGGCCGTGATAGATAAAATAGCGCCCTTAAAATAATTTATACAGATAAAGAAAATTAGTCCCCTATGGGTTGATGCTGAACTGGCACATCTATACAAAAAGCGTGACTGTACGAAGACGTTACGCGCGGACCGAAGACGACAGACTCTTGCAGGAGTAACAGAGCCTTGCAGCAGAAACTGAACAACGAACAAAGGATACACTAGAAATTTTTCTGCGAAATAGAATTTTTGAAGCTCTTGATATCAAAAAAGACATCTGGAAAGAGTTCAAGGCTCTGGGCCTTCTGCTAAAACCAAGAGAGGAGCTTCATGGTTTCTCGACGGAAGAGCTCAATGCCCACTTTGCAAGGGTGTCGATCTCACAAAGTGAAAGTGATGAAGAACTTGACAACGTCTTGATCACTGCCAGTGATGACGGCTTTGTCTTTCGAGAAGTTAGTTTCTCAGACGTGGTCCTGGCCGTTGCCCACTCCTTGTCACAGCCTAGAGGAGCAAACGGCATCGCTCAAAGTATAATGGCTAAGGCTCTTCCGTTTGTGGGAGATCACGTTGTTAAAATCTTTAACTCCTCCTTGTCCAGTGGCATTTTTCCAGGAACTTTGAAAGGAGCTCAATTGATGCCTTTGAAGAAGAAGCCTGTCCCATCCACGGTGTCAGACTTTCGACCAATTGCTCTGCTGAGTTTTCTTTCCAAAGTCCTGGAAAAAATAGTGCATGACCAAATAATAGACTTTTTACGAAAAATCAACACTTTAGACAGACATCACTACTAAAACTCACTGAAGACATACGAGCAGGCATTAACAGTAACAAAAGAATGTTGACCATCTTGTTAATGTTTGATTCTAGCAAAGCATTCGACACCATCTCACATACAAAACTACTGCGTAAGCTGATGCGCATAGGTTTCACCAGGAGTGTTCTTCTGCGGCTTAAATCATATATAAAGGGGAGACGACAGAAAGTCGTTACTAATACAAAAGAGGAATCTGGTTGGCTAACCACCAATCTTCGCGTGCCAAAGGGCTCAGTCCTGGGACCCTTGCTTTTCAGCCTTTACATGAACGACCTACAAGACACACTCGACTTAGATGGTGTTGAACACATACTCTACGCTGACGACCTGCAAACCTACACTCAAGTGACCCTGGAAGCCGCAATTAAATGCGGTCAGTAAAAAAGTAAATAGGGCTCTATATAGTCTTAAATTTTTCCGTTCTTGCACCATGGAGGCACTACGGAAGCAGCTGGTATGTGCATTGGTACTTCCTCACCTAGACTACTGATCAGTGGTCCTTCTCGACGTGTCAGGGGAGCTTCAGACACGACTAAGCGCTTGCAGAACTCATGTGTGAGATACATATGTGGTGTTAGGCGCGGGGAGCATATCACCTCCTACAGGGAGGGACTGGACTGGCTAGACATGAAGTCGAGAAGGGAGTATTTTATGGGGCTGTTGCTTTACAAAGCGATTGTCATGCAGCAGCCACCGTATCTTACTGCCCTTTTTGAAAAAAATCAGGCCAGGACTTCAGGTAGAGGTGGTGCGAAGGAGCTCTCGGTTACGCGGTCGCGCACCGATAAGGGCCTATTCTCGTTTAGAGTTCAAGGTGCGCACCTCTGGAACTCAATCCCAAGCAGTATGAGGTATCTGCCATCTTTTTGCAAATTTAAAACGGCGTTGGGCAGGCACCGGAAACAACTGCACGGTGACGGGAATACACAGAAGTGAGTCTGCGGACTGTGATAAATTGATTGTATTTGTCCACTTCTGTGCGGTCCTAATTTAATTTAATTTAATTTATTTTAAGTGTTAAATGTTAAGTATGGGAGTATTTATTAGCGTGAATTGTTGTAAGAATGACAGATGAATGAGTGTATATTTTATTTACGATGTGATAGATGTACGTGCAATTTGAAGGTGTATATGTGTATATATATTCTTTTTATTTTATTTAATTTTGTTATCTCTTAGTATATTTATTTTTGTGTATGACGAAGCGCTCGTGATTAACCTTTTTGACTTTGACTCTAGATCATTAGATTAGATTTTATAAATTGACAACCTGCTAGAGCGAACGATGTTTTTATATAGGAAAATGCAATATGAATGTAAAAGTGTCGAATACCATGATAACAAGTGTATAAATTAATAGATCTTCTATTTTAACTATATGTACATACAGTTGTATAATGTTGTTCTTTCACTCTCTTTCTCGCTCTCTCTCTCTCTCTCTTTCGCTCTCTCTCTCTCTCTCTATCTCTCATTCTCGCTCTCTCCCCAGGACCCATACATTTTCGAACCTATTAACCCATACATCCATAAACCCATAAACTTTAAACGTCTTATAACCTTATGCTCAAACCTTCAAGAGGACAAAACATCTTTGAAACGTAATAAAAAGAATTTTCAAATTCCATGAATAACTTGAATTAAAGTAGAATTTTCTTTTACAAAATTTACATAATAATACGAGGGTAGTTCAATAAGTCTTTAGAATGACCAACAGATGGCGCGCGAATCGCTTCAAATCATCTGTTTTCAGTCAGCACCACTCCCGACTAGATATATGGTGCAGTCACAGTCCACATCTTCTGAGTTTACGTGTTTTTATAACCAATTGAAAAAAAAATTGCTTGTTAAGAAAAATGGAAAAAAACGAGTTCAGAGCGGTAATTAAACATTTTCATTTAAAGGGTTTAACTCCATATGAGCTAAAAAATGAATTGGACTCAGTTCATGGCACATCTGCCCCTGCCTTAGCAATGGTTTATAACTGGGTAAATGAATTTAAGCGTGGTCGTACATCAATAAGTGACGAACCACGTTCAGGAAGGCCCGTAGAAGCAACTACTCCCGAAATCATCAATAAAATCCATGATATGGTGTTGAAGGATAGAAGATTAAAAGTGCGTGAGTTAGCTGAGGCCACAAGGATATCTATAGGTGCAGTTGTTTCAATTCTACATGAAAAATTAGGCATGAAAAAGCTATCGGCAAGATGGGTGCCGCGTTTGCTCTCAGCTGAGAATAAACGCAATAGAGTGGTCGCCTCTGAGGCTCTTTTGGCGCGCATAAGTCGGAATCCTGAGGAATTTTTTCGTCGATTTGTGACTGTGGATGAAACATGGATACACCACTACACTCCTAAGACAAAGGAACAATCCAAACAGTGGATTTCCACAGGCGAACCAGCTCCAAAGAAGGCAAAGACCGTAAAGTCAGCTGGTAAGGTTATGGCTACAGTTTTTTGGGATGCACGTGGAATTATACTTATTGACTACTTGGAAAAGGGTAAAACAATTACTGGTGAGTATTATGCATCATTATTAGAGCAACTGAAAGAAGAAATTAAAAAAAAACGGCCACATTTGGCGAGAAAAAAAAATTCTCTTTCATCACGACAACGCCCGAGTTCACACATGCTTCGTTTCAATGGCTAAAATTGAACAACTAAAATTCGAATTGGTCGAACACCCACCGTATTCACCAGATTTAGCCCCCAGTGACTTTTTCTTATTTCCAAACTTGAAAAAATGGCTCGGTGGACAGAGATTTACGGACAACGAAGACGTCATTGCCTCTGTAAGTGCTTATTTTGAGGAACTTCCTAAAACGCACTTTTCTGAAGGATTAAAAAAACTTAAAAAGCGATTGACCAAGTGTATAGAGCTCCAAGGAGATTATGTTGAAAAATAAAAAAAAATTTACCCAAAAAAAATTGTTTTTATACTTTATTCTAAAGACTTATTGAACTACCCTCGTACCTTCATTTTGACATTTTTTATATCTTTTTTGTATCTGGCATACCTGGGTGCGAAAGCGCACTCTCATTGAAGACTTGATGCACTTTCCGAAGGATTCCAGAGCTACGCATGAATGATATTGGCTCAACATTTTTTACATTTTCTTTATAATATTAGTTTCAGTATGATCGAGTGAAATTCGATTATTACTACCAGAAATTTTTTATTTATTTCTGCATGAGATTTTTCACATGCTCCGGCAAAATTTCATGTTTGTGTTTCTTTAGACGTTCTTCTATATACATCATTCATACTTTTGGATCGGACCTATACATTTGTCGGTTGAATACATCAAGGAGGCGTGCTGATCTATTATACTGACGGGCATCGATTTTGAAATTTGATCTATAATACTTGTGAGAAGTTTCATTCGCATCGTCTGAGAAGAAGCCATTGGCATTGGGAACTGTTTCGCTATATCGACTCCGTGTTTTAATATTTTATGGACTGTTGGACTCATTCTTGCCCATGGATACAATGTATAGTACCTGAGGGTATTTTGAGGGCGTTGATTGCGATTTTGAAGTTATATTGTAGGTTTAATAGTAACGAGTTGGCCATAGAACCGATAATACTACTGACACCCTGCAGATATTAGCATTTCTTAGCACAAGGTACATACATACCTATGGATTTTCTAGGGCACTGATTGCGATTTTGAGGTTAGAATGTAAGTTTAATAGGAACGAGTTGACCATTTAATCGACAATATAACAAATCAGGCGGGTTTTAAAATTCTTTAGCACTGTTTGTGATTTTGACGTTAAAATCTAGGTTTAATAGGATCGAGTTGGCCATATAATCGACCATACGACTGATAATATGATCTTGCAGATATTAATATGTTTTAGCAAAAGGTACATACCTAGGAATTTTTTAGGGCACCGATAGTGATTTGGACGTTAGAATACGGATTTGATATCTAAAAACCTCTCAAATACTTATCTATATATAGTTCTTGAGCTTATTTATATGTTAAGAGCATTTGTATAATATGTTAGTCGTCCAGAAAGATGTAGATACTTAGAAATTATAATAAATATTTTTAACAAATTACCTTCAATCGCTTGGAAGAATTTGTTTGCCGATAAACATAGAATGAATGGCTTTTAGGGCTTTATTAATTTCTGTCGACTTATTGCAGCATTTTGTACGAATTTTCATTTTTCTTAAATTGATAAAAAGTAAGAATTTTTTTTATATTGGTCCTTATTTTTGCCGTGGGATCAAATTGAAAAATGAAAATATTTTCTAAGGCTTTAATATGGCGGTTAGGGTACTAAAAAAAAGATTTCGTATTTCTAGTGAAAGAATACGTTACCTAGAATTTTTTTTAGACTTTTGTATGCCTAAATACCCGAGATAAAAATCGAAGATGAAAATGACACGTTTTTCGCTGTAGCGGAACATCGTGAGGTCTTGGGTGTCTAAAAATCCGGCTGGGACATATTTTTTTATGCCCTTTCGTGCGGTACATATCAGATATGGTATTTAGGATAGGGCATATTCACTATACTTGCCCGACTGCAGCCTTTGAAATAGATAGATTAAATCAAATGACGCGTATGTCTATGGTTTATGTTTAAAAAATAAAGAATTACCTGGGAATGAAATGCATGACTAAAAAGTTCTCCTAGTTTGTCTGCGTACATTTGTGATTTTCCTGTTTCTGTAGCATAAAGTACAGTTGCTTTAATTCTCCTTGATAATGCTCTACCAAATAACTTTGATGTAAATTTTACAGCCCTGAAAAGTAATATTTATTATACATCAACAACCACAATTTTCAGTATATGTCGACGCTCTCTACGAAAAGTAATGCCTGTCCGATTTTCAGCGAAGACTAACACGATAAAATTTTCCGACGAAAAGTAGCACGACTTGAATTTTTTGAACAAAGAGTAACACCAAGTACAATTTTCTGACGAAGAATAACGCTACTCAGCTTTATTCAGCGAAAAGCATCGAATGTACTTGTGGCGAAAACCAACATTTTTTATAATGTTGCAAAGTTGTAAAGTTGTAAAGTTGCAAAAATGGTAATTTTGATTATTATAGAACAAAGAAAGTGTTACTTTTTCTTGCAAAATCATTCCATGTATAAGACTTTGTCACAATAATTTTGAAAGCATTAATCTTTCCCGCAAAAGTATATAAGATGTTTCTTTTCGCCGCAAAACCATTTCACGTATCAGTCTCCGTCGCAAAAATTTTGAAAGTGTTGGTCTTCTCCACAAAAATAAATGTAGGCGTTACATTTTATAGGGTGCGTCGATGTAGATGCTACATAATAGATAATGAAGTCTTCATAACTATTAAAGTTAATATCATTGTAAATTTTGGCTTCCCAAAAGCTGCCATTTGATATTATAAAAAAGCACATACTTACGCTAACGCTTATCTAAATAATTTATCTAATTATAGAATGTGTCTTTTATGTTTATAAAAATTTGTCATAACGCTAAAGACGTACATTTATAAATATATATGAGAATCTGGATCCTTTGAATTATACAGTTACAAAAAAATTGCGACATATTATTCATAGCGAAATAAATTATTTAAGCTCTGATTCAATGATTGCCACCTTATATTGACTAGTAATACAGATTTCTTTTTTAAATACAAGAATACTTGGTGTATTTGCTATGTTACGTCGTGTGACGTATATTTTGATTGTACGCGTAAAAAATAAACAAATTTCAGTCATACCGCGGCAGCAAAAAATGCACTTGCGAAATACATACGCATCAGTTATTAATCGAATCAATAAAAAATGCTCGCGAAGTGCGTTTAAAAAAATTATGTTTATGAAAATTTGATAAATATTATAAAATTTATGTAATTCGGCAAGCATATATATTCAGACTGCACGTCTCAAGAATCTGTTCGAATATAGTATCTATTAGAACTTCGTTCGTAAGGCCCACAGTAGGCTGACTCGCGTCTTATTGTAACGAAATATTCAATTATCGAAAAATTCGCGTAAAAATTATATTAATAGTTACCTATACATTTATATACATTTATACATTTACAATCTTAGTGAACTGTCAATCTTATTCTTGTTAAATAAAAACATTCTTGTGAAATAAAATATTCTTGTTCAATAAAACTATTCTCGTTAAATAGAATTCTAATACTTTCATTAACTGAATCAAAGTTTTAACCATTACTGACTGACAATCCAATCAACTTAAGGAGCTACAGGAAGCAGACGAGCTGATCAAGTAAGTACTTTAAAAATCTATAAAAATATTAACTATATTAATCTATAAGGCTTCTGGTAGTGAGAGTACCAGATTTAAACATAACAATTTGGTAGAGCCTTACCACTAGACTTCATATATATGTTCTGAATTTCCGAGATTCGGGAGTTCAGGACTTAATAGCTATATCTATTTGACTATAGCGCTTAAAAAACAAACCGACTTGAATTCTTTTGGTTTTTTCTTTCTTAAAAATACCATCATGAATATCGAATAGAGTTGTGGCATATTCTAAAGATACAATTTTTAAATCTAGTCAAGTTTTGGCATAAGTATGTGCTTTCTATAGAAGCTAAATTATAGTCTTCTGAAATACAAAATTTAGTGTTACTAATTTTGAAAGTTCTTATAAGCTTTAAATATATGTACCTAGCTATCTGCTTAAAATGAAATTTTCTTCTTGGTTTCTTTGACGTAGAATGCTTATTCCGATCTTTTTTCCATATATGTGTTCTCCATGCTAAATCCTAAAAAGTCAGTACATGTAAACTATTAACTTTTATTTTTATAATTGCAAGTCACTTATATAAACTTATTAATTAAATCATAATTAATATCACGATATAGTTTATTAATAAATTTATAATCTTCAACTTCTTATTATATTTGTAACATACACAAATAGTCAGGTCGAAATTTGCCATATGAAAATAAGCAGGTCGAAATTTGCCTCAACGGAAATTGAGTAAGAAATGGACCACTGTCTTCGAAATAAGAAGAGAATAATGTTCACGAAATTTTAGTGTTTAAGGTGTGACAATCATTTTTAGCTAAAACTAGTTAAAAATCAATGCATCGATCATGCAGGCTTAAACGCGTTTTTAAGGAGTTGAAGTAAATTAAGACATGGAGTAATAATAGAAAAAAATGAGCTCTTGTACTTTATTTGAATTACAATTTTATTGAGCGCCAGCTGCGTAAACTCGAAGCACGAAATCGACTAGTGTTATTAATCGTACGAATGTTGTAATATTTTAGTCCTGAAATACAAAATTTAGTGTTATTAATTTGGAAAGTTCTTATAAGCTATGGTTTAGGGAAAGCTACAAGGTTTAGAAAAATACTGCCTCGAACCCCTAATATTAATATGTGTTTAACTCTTTTTATAAACATTATGAATAAGGCTTGATTTAATAAGACTTTAGTTTGATGTCAATAACTATTCACAGCATTTAAAGCTCTTTCGTATGTAGCTTCTTTTCTATTTTTCAAAATAAAAATATGTACATTTATTACTTTACAAAATAAGGAACTAAACATTGGTACCTAATAGTTTAGCTCTAATAGCGTAATATAGAATATGGGTGAATTTCAAATGATTGTAATTTTTTATGTAGTCTTGGTACAGAGACTATGCACCAAGTGTGGTTATTAGTTGTGCTGTCGGCAAGTTGTGCAATGTTGCTGTGTTGTTTTAGAAGTACGTACATTTTCTTTTACATTGTTTAGTATATTGTTTATTATATGTCTTTGTATTGCAGGTCAAATGTGTAATGGCTAGTCCCTGCGAAGAATCCTTCAAATACTAGTACTACTAGTCAACTCTTTAGTTTAGTATATAGAAAAGGTAAGAATACTTCTGTGGGTTCTCGAAAAAAACGACTAATTACGCTTATTTGAAAATTGAGTTGTTTGAAAATTAGTGACCATGTTTATTATTTAAGCAAGAACACATTTGAAAGAATTCCTGTTCATGAAATATTGCAGTAAAAAGTCAAATTATTCTACTTTTATGTATAATTAAACCCAAACATTATTTTAAAAAATATTTAAAAATTCATGTCTCTTCCCTATAGTCATAAACGTCATTTTAATGTTCAAAATTAGAAAACTGTATTTCTTTTAACACAGGTATGAACCGACCTTTTTCATGCCTAAAAGTAGGATAGAAAATTGTGTACTTCGAGCATGTTTGGCAAATGTGTAAACCAATATCCATTATTTCCCGCACAAGCGGGAGATAATTATTATCTCCTAATAATAATTATCTTATAATTATTATCGCTCTTTCGGAAAATAATGGATTATCAACTGTATTGTGCACGACTCAAATGCACAATCGTTCACCTAACTCACATGCATAAAAAAGGCTCTAGCATGCTCTGTTAAAAAAATACGGTGTGTAACACGGAAAGAAAATCTATTTCAGACTCAGGTGAGGTGAATTCAGCATTCGTCTCGGTCTCGAGCGCCTTCGGCGCCCTCGACGCCGACTCGTGCTGAATACTTCACCTTCACTAGAACTAACTTTTATAAGTCTCATTTTACTCAGAAAAAACGCAATTTCTAGGCGTATTGGAGTCTGCAGTTAAGAAAACGCCATCTAATAGATTTTCAAAATAGTGCAGTTAAAAGGTATGTATATAGATATACTGATAATCTATAGAAATTTTAATTTACTATTAATAAAATAAATATGAAGTCGGTTAACAAGATAATTAAATTTAATATTTTGGGATCGGTACTCCGCCGTAACGGCGAGCTTCGTAAAGTGTCACAGAAAGTTCCATTACGACATAGAGTTAATATGTATAGCGACAGCTGAACGGAATAACCGATCAACTCGGCGCGCAATCGAAGAAGAGGTTAACTTGGAGCGCGCCCCAAGAGTAGATCAACTCAGATATCGCGTAAATAACGGTTTCTTTGGCCAATTATTCTTCGCTTTACGTTATGCTTTTACAACTATAAAAAAAATAAATTATTTTTTCTTCGGTCACATTCGTTTGCATATTTTTTTAGAGTTGCAAAACACAACATATAGCGAGGAATAATTAGCCAAAGAAGCCGTCATTTGCGTGATATCTGAGTTGATCTACTCTTGGGGCGTGCTCCGAGTTAACCTCTTCTTCGAGTACGCGCCGAGTTGATCGGTTCTTCCGCTCAGCCGCCGATATAGCAATATCTAGTGTCAAATAGTCGTTGTTTGAAGCTGAGAGAGGTGGCTACTTCAATTGTTTTGATACAACTAGTATATCTATATATAGTTGTAGTTCCGATCTCAATTACACACCATCTTATTGCATGGCGCAGAGATATGTGGTAACGTACTAGACAAAGACTGGTACAGGAAGGGGGTTGCTACCATACAGCGAGCAGGGACGCTATCAGAGATATATCGTGCGCCTATCGGACAGTATCTGAGACTTCGGCACTGGTCGTCGCGGGAGTGATCCTGATCGACCTACTCACCAAGTAACGACGTAGAAACTATCTTAGAAATTCGGAAACCGATCGAGATCAGAAAATATGCAAAGTGGACAAGAACACTTATCAAGAGGGTCGAACCATGGGTCAACTATGAACACGAATAGGTCAACATTTAAGTGACGCAGTTTCTCACCGGTCACGGATATTTCTGATCGTTTTTACAGAAATTAGGAAAGGTAAGGGATGCGTCCTGTCTACACTTTAGACACGTAAAGGATGATCCCTGACACACATTCTTCTCATGCGAAAGGTGGCAACACGACAGAGCTGTACTAGGAAGAGACATGGGTGACATCATTCCGAGTAATATCATTGGATTGATTTTACAAAACTAAGAGAAATGGAACATAATAGCGTCTTTCATCGAGAAGATACTACGGCTTAAGAAACGTGAGGGCCTCGTAGATGACCCATGATAATAGAAGAACATACGCTTTCTTATATGCAGATCCTCTACATATGCATATATAGATTTTATTTTCAATTTTATTTCTTAATCATTTTTTAAATTTATTTTATATTTTTTATAATTATCTTATTTTATTTTAATTTAATTTTATTTTTTTTTCTCCTTTTTGTTATAAAATTGACAGAAAATTGTTTTACAATAATCTGATATTAGCGAACAAAAAAGTTAAGATCGCTTTTGAATCGAATGATTAAAGACCGGCCCGAAGTAATGTTAACACTGATACCAGGCCGCTTCTCTTGGAGGGAGAAGAGGCCGGAGTTTAGTGGGCATTATCGATCCAGGATTGTTGACGCAACTAAAGGGGAAAAGTCTTGAGCAATTGAGTCCTACACACGGGTCTTTGAGACCTGCATACCGGCCCTACGGTGCATTAATGCATTATACAACTCCTCGGATACAAGAGAAAAAAATATTATTATTCTCACTGTCGCTGTCGCTGTCACTGTCACTGTCACTGTCACTGTCACTGTCACTATCACTGTCACTGTCACTGTTACTGTCACTGTCATTGTCACTGTCACTGTTACTGTCACTATTATTGTTATATTGGAGGCGTAGACCCCGCTATCCAACGCGTCTACAGGTTGCGGATAGGGGAGCGGCCAGCGGAAAGGCTAGGTGGTTGTGAGATAAACACCATTAGCTGAGAATAAGTAATCGTGGACCAAACCTCCATTAATTAATAGTGGTCGATGACCGAGAAATACCCACTCCACAGTGAATACATACAAATACTAACAAACGACAGAATCATGCATGACACTGTTCTACACCAATACACACTACACTATACAAATATAGGTACTTCAATCGACGGGATCACTCAGACGAGCAGAGCAGAGACGAAAGACACAAGTTCGGCAAAGATTGATAGGAGGCTGTACAAAAGTGCATCGTTCGACAAACGAGTAATTTCTTCTCTTCCTGAACTGAGAAAACCATGGGCATTAATAATTATCACTTGTGATGCGAATTCTTCACCGCAGAGGGACATTGGATGTTTACGCTCATGCGTAGCTACGAATACCACTCAGCGTGGTAAGAAATTCGCTCCAGAAGCTAACAATGCGCATTTACGTCCACGCGTGGCAGCGAAAATCGCTCACCGTGGTGTGAAATTCGCCTTACAGCTAGTAAAGTATATTTACGGTCACACGTGGCATTGAAAGTCGCTCACCATAGTATGAAATTCGTCCCACAATCCAGTGTTCTACGCCTTTTTAAAAGTAAATTTAAAAGTTTTTTATTTTTAAAAGAGAAAACATCTTAATTTTTACTTAACTAAAGTAAAGAGAGCTATTGTTTTATAAAGTAGAATATATTTATTTTCTTCTTTATTAAAAGTAGGAAATATAATTTTGTAACTTTTTACATCAATATGTACATATTATATGATTTGTTCATTAATCGTTTGGAACGTTTTTGACGTTAGCAAATGAAATTTTTAGTGTATAAAACACAGAATGTACTGTAAAAATGAAACATATTCTGCAATGTAAATAATATACGTACTTAAGTTATATAATTAGAGTTGATGTAAATACAAAGAGAGTAGAAACTTTTTACAAATAAGATTATTGTTAATAAACCTAACAACCAACTATAAAGATTAAATATTTCATAATTTAAATAAAGTATTATACATAATCTATTTATATAGTAGAATAAATAAATTCTATAAGCAGCATTTATGTTGCAAGCAGTATTTATGTTTACTTTTGATTACGAATGGATTAAAACTTATTCACAAATAGTGAATGAATGTTCTGTTTGATAAGCCACAGAACCAACTATCAAAATTCAATATTTTCTGATGTAAATGTAACAGTACACAGGATTTACATGACTAAAGGTAATATAAAGGAAATACTATAACTTTGAAAACAGCGATTATTATTCAAACAAACATGAAGATTCTTCAATGCTGTCTTTGCTAGCAGTATTTATGTTTGATTTCGTATTGTAACTGCTTTAGTACTCATTCACAATTATCAAACCAATATTGTAGTAAATAAACTCAGAATCAACTCTAAAACCGCTGCCAATTCATTGGCAATTTTAGCTTGTTCAAACGAAATTAATTGTTCCAATATAAAATTCTTTTTTCTAATAAATGAATATTAAATTGCTATATTTCTTTCTAATTAATAGCTCAAAAAAGATGTGTCTCAAAAGATAATTTTTTACTAAAATTACAGAACGATAGGTAATAATCCTTATCTCAGCAATTTCTTCTCTGTACGTAATTTATTAGAATTATATAAATATTTAAATTAAATGTAATCAATGTTATTACGCAGATTAAGGCAGTATTGTACTTCGGAACTTTCAAAAAACAGATTTTTTTACATTTTTCGAAAGTATATGTATGTAAGAATATCATACTAAAGTTTCAAGACGATCCGAGCAGTCTAACTGTACTTTTCCATTCTTCGAACGTATCTACCTGAGCGAGCTAATCCGACGCGCACGGTGAGTCAGCCGCTTACCTGGCTTTGTACGTTAGAGCAGCTGCTTCCTTTAAAAACAAGTATATATATATACTATAATACTTCAGTCTCTTTTCTTCTGTATTTCACTTATACTGTCTATTTATGACACTTTACTGCTCTTTCAATTTTGGAGCAGCAGTCGTGTTTCAATATTCGAAAGTGTAACATCTCCAAGCATGGTCTTCAATTTATTTTCCGTTTACAATGGATACGAATAAAGTGTATCGTAGTGATAAAAGTAGCAGGCGTCCAGGATTGAAATTTAAAAAACGTTATTTTCATGACAATAAGCACATCGATGAAAAAGGCGCTGATTACGCGAGTACATCGGCAGAAAAACTACGAAAATCTAACGATCAGAGTTTTGATGTGAAAATTGTAGGTAATGGTTATTCAATTTATCAATTCTTTACTTTATTTTCTATGCTACCACAGTCGGTACAATATATTGATTGCAAAGAAAAAATGTCGTTTTTAAAGTATGGATTGCAAGGTCTTGGTTTTAAAGTGTGCGTTACTTGTGCGTGTGGCGACAGGTACATCAATTCGTGTACGATGATTGGTTCTGGATATGAAATCAATCGTCGACTTGTGTTTATATTTCGTTTGCTTGGTATTCGAATTTACGGCATAAATTTATTTTGTGGACTGACGGAACTAAGCACAGGCTCGAGAACATCACAACAAAAACAAAAAATGCCGAGAAAAGACATGGTCAAAATGTGACGGTTTCAGGAGACGGTTCGTGGGTGAAAAGAGGGTTTACTTCCCTTGTTGGCATCGTATCATTGATCGGCAAGTACAGTAAAAAAATGTTGGATGTTGCAGTCATGTCTAGTTACTGCAGAGCATGCGATTACCGGAAAAAAGTCAAAGACGCGATCGGTTTTGCTGCATGGTATGAAAATCATAAGACAAATTGCAGCGCAAATCGTGAGGGTAATGCCGATAAAATGGAGGTTCAAGGTATTGTGAAAATGTTTTTAAGATCGTTGGAGAAATTCGCAGTTCGGTACGATTTTTACATAGGCGACGGCGGCTCCAAGATATTCAAAATGCTGCTTGATACGCATCCATATGACGAGGATTTTGTCGTCAAAATGCTACAATGTATTTTGCATGTTGCCAAAAGGATTCTTAAACGTGCAAGTGAAGCTAAGAAAATTCTCACATAGAGGAGGAAAGCTGAAGCTGCGAAAAAAAGCCGCCGACAAAAAAAATATTGGAAAAGTACCAGCACGAAAAACTACTAAAAAAAAGTACCTGCGTCGAAGATAGTTGTCAAGAAACCTAAAGTCGTAATTAAAAAAGTGAAAACACGGATTTAACTATTAAATTAATCAAAGAGTTGTCACGAAACTGCAGCCTAGCAATTATAGGGAATATAAATATACTCGAAGGAATGCGCAGCGAAATCTGGGTCGGGTACTACCATAAGATTTCGACCGACTCCAATCCTCAACATACATACTGTCCGGACTCTTGGTGCAAGTATAAGAAAGCCATGGCTAACAACCCTTTGCAGGATTTCAAACATTCTCCTGCTATTGCTGCCGACGTACAAGAAGTGCTCAAACCAATATACGAAGATTTATCTAAACAAGACTTGCTTGAGAGATGATTAGGTGGAAACACTCAGAATAATAACGAGTGTTTCAACTCCACAGTTTTGAGTATGGCACCTAAGCATGTTTACAATGGAAAAAAAATGTGAAAATTGTCTGCCTCACTGCTGCATGTATTTTCAATGAAGGATTCCGACCAATTTTGAAAATCATGGAAGTTATGGGTATCGAAATCGGCGAAATCGCCGCTTCGTATTTCAGTACGCGTGACCAGGAGCGCGTAATCAGAGAGCACTGCCGCTCGACTGATGCTTCAAAGGAGAGCAAAACACAACGGAGACAGGCTAAATTGGATGAAAATGCTCTTCTGGAACAGTCTGAAGGCATTATGTATGGTCCAGGCATCACCGATTAAGCGTAAGTTAACTTGTTTTGTAATTTTTCCTTTAAAAAATCTTTAATCGCGTTTTTCTCAAAAGAACGTTTTTACACCCCATGTTAATGAAATCTCAAAAACTACTGAACCGATTCTTATGAAATTTTAAACACATATTTTGTACACTTATATTAACCCATAGAACTAAAATTATATAAAAATTTTCATTTTAACTATATTTTTTTGCCAAATCAGCGAAAGAAAATAACGAGTTTTTAAGCCGCCATTTTGTTACTTTTACAAGTATTTTAAAAATTCTAGTTCCATGAGTTGCTGAAGTTATACTTAACCTAAAACTATTTGATTTTTCTGTTTTAGGTCAACCATTATCGAGATTTTGAGATGGCATACCATATAATGATAAGAGGTAAGAGTGGGACGCGTGTACTGACATACCGGCACACGTGTTACGATAAGAATTAAGCAAAGAGTTACAAACTCGACCCACAGGTGGCGTCGAGACATATAACATGCAAGTGAGAGCACAAGCTCGGGTATATAAGCAGCCGTACGGCCGCAGAGCAGTCATTCTCTCTCTAGCGGCTACGCTTATTAGAGTGGGCTAATCTTACCCCGCGCTATATAGCCAAGTTCACCCTAGAATTGAATCAAACTTAACGCAATCCTATGTAGATGCATTGAATTATTAATAAACCGTTTAAAATATATAAATTCTAACACTTCTTTAAACATCTCCTAACACTGTCAAACTGGAGTTCAATACTCGACAAGCTCACCTCTCGAGCCGTGCCTCTCGACGTATTGACTCTCATCCAAGGTGACGTCCGTAGGCTCTTCGACCCTTGGACGCGCACCCTGAAGGTTGCTAGCTTCGGCTACCCGGGTGCAGAGCCTGAGTCTCCCTCCAGGCAACAACTCGAACAGCTTGCGCGCATTGCATCGCGGCACCTGTAAGACTTAGGGGGCTAACCGAAGATCACTTCCACTTCGGCCGGAGTAATCGGACGTTCTAGAGGATCAAGTGCACTCCGCGCATCTTTTACAGGGCCAACCCTCCGCGATTTCGCATCTCCCATATCGACACATAGTTTGTCCGTTTCATCTGGCGCCCGAACAGGGACCCTGTTTACTTTCGCGGATCATGATACTCCCTATGTTTCAACTGTCTATGACAGACTCACAGCTGCACGGCAGGATTGATGCATTATACGATCTAGTAGAGACACTCGCTGAGACGGAGCGCACATATCAATGAGTTAGTCGAATAATTCAACGTCCTATCGGTGGAACACCGCCACATAAATAACTTTTTCGGAAACCTTGCCAATGAGAGTCGGACCACGAAGGTAACTGAGGATGCACTTATCAAGGTAGTTAACAAAAATTCAGTGAAGCTCAACTGTGTCCGAGCGCACCTTGGTTACATGACTGGTTTAATGACCAATCGATTCAAGATGGTAGAAGCACGCGTCGATAGTTTAGTATCTAAAGTCGAACAACTGACCACGCGATTGCAAAATCAAACTCTTTGAATGCGCCTCCATTCTCGTCAGTCACGGACGGCACCTACATTATAAAATCTACACTCACACAAAACAATTACACACCCACGCATTTAGTTAAACCGATTTGAGGAAACATATTTTTTTTTACACATACGCACCATTTCAAGCGGGCTTTAAAGCCCCATCTCTAATCAATCGAATATTATTTCGAGTCAGTGCATATTTGTATGCGCGAACGATGTAAAAGCCAAGGGTTGCCCCTCTTTGGAATTTCATTTTCGGGAGACGCCTGCCAGTCTATAGCAGTCCTTAAGACGTTCAGTCGTGATAAAAATTTTATGTCTCGAGTAACGTAGCATCAAGCTTAGATAATTGCTGTAAATCAATCAATTCTTCTAAGGTTTTGCATAATTGCATTAAATTCTAAAAAATGTCTGTTAATAAAAGGCTCTCAAGCGCTATCTTTGAGGAAATCAGAGAAACTCAGCCTGATGATGTCTTAGATCAAGATGATAAGAGACAAAGAGACTGGGCAGACGCGGTTAGCCAAGAATTGAAATTGCTGGATGAGAGACAGGGTGCACTTGAGGAGAAAATAACGCAAATTGAGAAAGAGATGGAAGACACCGGAACAAATTCTTTCCCCTCCTTAAAGGCCTCTCGCGAGGAAACGATAGCTCTAGATATAAACGCGCTCATCGATGCTCTCGCGGAAGTCATTGAAAGGTTAAAAAACGATAACGAAACATTAAAATCACGCGTTGATGATGTTGAATTGGATAATCGTCGCGTGCAAAAACGGTGTAGTTCATCAGAATCGGAGAATGACAAGCTAATTGATCAGAACATAAACCTGCAGTACACGTTAGACGAGGTAAAAGCCATGTTACCAGATGACGAATACAAAGACGGGATACAAAATCAATTAAAGTCATTCGAGGAGAGAACAAAGAGAGAATTTAAACGTGTAGAGTCATTAATCGGGAGACGTTCACGTGAGACTTCGGGAGAAACCCATTCAGATTTAACTAGAAAATTAAAAATAACGTTACCTCAATTTAAGCGCTTCGCGACGGAAAGGCCTATGAAATTCTTGTCGGAATTACAAAATTACATGAGTATTATCAAACCCGAGGACTCGGAGTTACAATGTATAATTTCGCAATCGTTAGAAGGAGACGCGCATAATTGGTGGTACTTTATTCAAAATGATATACAGACCTTCGATCAATTTGTGAGTCAATTCAAAGATCGGTTCTGGAATTCTAACGTCCAGCGCACCAACAGTCGTAAAGTAGAATTCGGACAATACTCGTCATCTGGGCAACGTAGTCGCGTAAACTACGCCATCTACCTGTTTGGCCTAGCTAGAGAAATAGAAATGAACTACACCGAGGCGGAAATGGTCGGTAAAATCGCGGAACACTTCAAAAGGGGTATACGTCATACGGTGGCCGGCCAACAGATTAAAAACATTAACCAATTCTTAAAAATATTAACGGATTTCGATAATGACGACCAGCGTACGCGACGCGTATCAACTACCACACCGGTACAAGCGCAGAACACATCTGACACACCGTTAAACCCGGACAAAACTCCGTACCCACCTAAAGTAACGCCACCTAACACACAAACTAACACACACGGATACACTTATAGCGGGCAGTAAAATAAAACGGTTTTTAATAATAATACACAGCGGAATAAGTCTTATAATGAACGTCAGATAAATGTGGCCAAAAACGTTGACGCAACGAAATGAAACTCGGATTCGGGATATAAGACTAACCAGGGTACAAGGGGGGGGGGGGGGGCGGTTCGAACGCAACCTCGTAAAATCTCGGGAAACGGGGAATAGTTGCACCAACAATGTCGGATGCGCTACCTATAAACCGGGAGAAAGGTGCAACTAAAGTAATGGCGTCCATCTTGGAAGATCCCCGCGACGAACTATTACGCGATATAAAGCCCGAGGGCGACGAAATAGAAATTTCTCACTGTCCGGAGATAAAAATATCGATACAAGGGGTTGAGATTAACGCGTTAATAGATACAGGTAGCGAGGTAACAGCCATTTCGGAGGAATTTTATTACCAACACGCGGGAACTTTTAAGTCGAGTCCTACCTTACCGATCAGTGGTAAACTTATAAAATTCCTAAACTCATTAAACCGTGCATAATCGGATTTGATACAATAAAAAATTTTAAATTGTTAATAGATACGGTACACGAAGAAATTCTATTCTCGATAAAAAATAAAGACGGAGTAATCTCGTACGTTGATAAAAGAGTACCGCGGGACAAATTCACGTCTCTGACAATACCGAATGAATACACCGCGAGCGGGTATGATTCGGATCTTGATAATCTTTACGAAGATTACGAAAATAATTACGAAAATCCTTACGAGCTACCCTTAGAGAAGATCGAGGAAAAAGTGAATTCTTGTGATAACCTAAATGAAGCACAAAAACATTTAATAATCGCGAAAAAAGAAGTGTTCGAGAAAAAACCCGGTCTATTAACTACATACGAGCATGAGCTCATAATTACTGATAAAAACCCGTGGTTTTGTAAGCCGTACCCGTTACCGATGAGTCAAAGACAAGCCGCATTAGAAGAATTTAAACGTATGCTCGAGTTAAATATAATACGTAGATCGAACAGCGTATATATAAATCCGATAAAAATCGTAATGAAACGCGATAATTCAGTTAGGCCATGCCGAGACGCGAAAAAATGATATAAAGTCTTGCAAAATAAGTATGAAGGACCTTCTGGTATCGAAGAGGTACTTCAACAATGTACAGATAAACCGATAACAAGCGTTACAGATTTTACGGCTAGTTACTGGCAAATTAAACTCGAAGAAAATTCTAGAAAATATACCGCGTTTAAAGTAGATAATCACGTGTACGAATTCAACGTCGTGCCATTCGGGGTTAAAACAAGTGGATCTGCGTTAATCCGGGGTCTAGCAGAAGCCACATATGACTTTGATAATTTCTTAGTTCTGTTCGTAGACGATATGATGATCAGGTCACAAACCTACGAGGAGCATTTAGAAAATCTTGAAAAATTCTATGTTAGCTTATTAAACATAACCTAAGATTAAATTTCAAGAAATCTAAATTCTTCTGTGAGGAAATAGAGTTTTTAGGGCACTGTATATCCGCGAAAGGGGTACGACCTGATCCAAATAAAATAAAAACGATACAAAATTTATAAAAACCACGAAATTTACGCGAATTGCAGAGTTTCATTGGGTTTATTAATTTGTATTCGAAATTTACAAAACATTATGCAGAGTATCTAAAACCTTTGTTAAATTTATTGAAAAAAGACGTAAAATTCCATTGGACTAATGATCATCAGAGGGCGTTTGAAGAAATAAAAACGCTTTTTGATGAACACGTGTTCTTAAAATATGCAAACCCAAAGAAACCGTACATTATAACGACGGATGCATCGGACTTTGCCTGTGCAGCCGCGTTATCTCAATTAAACGACGACGAGGAAGAAGAGGTAGTCTGCTTTGTGAGTAGAACATTAAAGGGAAGCGAATGCTCATATTTTACAACTGAAAAAGAAATGCTAGCCCTTGTATGGTCGCTCAACAAACTAGACACCTTCTTAAGTGGGGCAGTAGAAATTATAGTCCGTACGGATCATGAGGCTCTAACGTTTCTAAAAACTTGTAAATTCAACAATCAGAGACTCCAAAGATGGAACCTCGCGATCCAGGACTATAATATAAATCCCATACACATACCGGGGAAGTTAAGCGCAGTCGCGGATTATTTAAGTAGAATCGACGACGGAGAATATGTTAAGCGCGAAAACAAAACAAAAATAATAATCTCCGCACTTGCGAAACAAGAACCGAGTAAAGAATTACAGATAATGTGTAAAGACTTAGAAAAATTTGAACGGCAAGACCCGATAATACGACAAATATTGTATAATTTAGAAATAAACGATGTAAAAACGCGAGCGAGATATAAAATTAACGATAAAATATTATGTAAAATAACGAAAACTAAACTTAAGATATATGTACCAAATAATATGTTGCGGGATTTCATCCGTGAAATCCATAATAGTTATGGACACATAGGTAGTAGAAAAATAAACAAAATGTTATCAGAGCATTTTTTTTGCTCCTGCCTTAAGAAGAAAGATCGTACAGACACTAGTATCTTGTGATTCATGTCAAAGAACAAAATATTTAACTAAAAAGTATAGAGAAATGTCACAACCGATCTTAGTACAAAGGCCAGGAGAAATGCTCTCTATAGATTTTTACGGACCGTTTGCCGACCTCAACGGGAGGAGTTAAATATATATTAACTAGCATAGACGTATTTAGTAAATATGTTGTATTCTATGCTTTGCGCAGAGCGACGGCGCGATCGGTAATTCAGAAAATCGTTGACGACTATGTACCGACATATGGTAAACTGAACGCGATCATTTCCGATCACGGGACTCAATTCACGAGCGAGAAGTACGTTAACGCGTTAGAATCAGAGGGGATAAAAGTAATTTATTCGTCAATAAGACATCCGCAATCGAATATCGTAGAACCAGTGCATCGCGAGTTAGGACGATTCTTCAGAACTTCCGTTTAGGACAAACACAAAGGCTGGTCGCGATACGTAAAAATAATTCACAACATTATAAATGAAACGCATCACGAGTCAACTGATTTCATGCCGACCGAGTTGCATTTTGGGAGGAAACCGACGCGAATTTGGGAGAAATATCTAAAAATACCGCCGGAAGAAGACGACATCAATCAGGAGAAAAAGATAGCGTTAGCATGCGAACGATCACTCCGTATTGCACTCGCGCGCGCGGCAAAGAAAAACGCGAAAAACAATCATTTCACATTCAATATCAACGATAAAGTAATGGTAAAGGCGCTAAATGTATCCGACGCAGAAAACGGGAAGCTAGCAAAATTCTTTGATGTATACAAAGGACCGTATGTAACAAAGGATAGAATAGGGATAGACACGTACTTATTAACGAGCGAGATCACGGCAAAAGATCGCAGAAAATTCCATATAAGCAATTTAAAACCATACTTTGTACAAAGCGATAGAAATAATAGACACCGCGGGTAAATAGAGAGAGAGTAGTAGAGTCTCGCGAGCTGAGGTGACAATAACACCATCAGGTCAAAATACGAAAACATGCGGTGACCGCTAAACACCGCCGAAAAATCAACGAGTAGAATTAGAAGCTCCGGGAGATCAGTTTAGACCAGATCCTTGACATGAGCAGACCAAAAACAGCGACCGTAGCCTCGCAGACGAGTCCGGTGGAGGTGTGCCACCAGGGGACGCAAGTCAACGAGCTGATGATCTCCGGGATCGCCGCCGTGCATCCATATCGAGGATGACCTCGACGAGATCTTCGAGGAGATGCAACGGCTAAGCGATCCCCTCCACTGGCACATGGACGACTTTGAAGAGTTCACGGCGGCGTCATAAGCGCAAAAAATAGTTTTTTATTGTTTTTTCTTCGCATTTCCGTTTTTTGTTTTTAAGAAAAAATTGTTATTTATTATTTTAGTTTTATAGAAAAGAATTTTTTATGTTGCCATCGTTTTGTAAGTTAGTATTTTTAGATTATTAAGAGTGTAAAATAAAGTATTTTAAGTTTAGTTTTTTTTCAGTAATTAAGTTAGTTTTCTAAATTTATATATAGTTTTAAGAAAAAATGAAGTATTTTATGTTTAATTTTATATATTATAAAGTAATTTTTAGTTTATATAAATAAAATATTGTTCAGTTTAAAATAAGACATTATAATTGTACCACGCATTTCATACTTACCACTGCCTCTCCTTTTATTGGGGGAATAAAATGTGATAACAGGCCTGTGGCCTTATAAAATTTTATTGGGGGCAATGAGACGGCATATCATATAATGATAAGAGGTAAGAATGAAGCAAAAAGTTACAAACTCGACCCACAGGTGGCGTCAAGACATATAACATGCAAGTGAGAGCACAAGCTCGGGTATATAAGTAGCCGTACGGCCGCAGAGCAGTCATTCTCTCTCTAGCGGCTACGCTTATTAGAGTGGGCTAATCTTACCCCGCTCATTAATAATAAACCCTTTAAAATATATAAATTCTAACACTTCTTTAAACATCTCCTAACACTGTCAAATCGGAGTTTAATACTCGTCAAGCTCACCTCTCGAGCCGTGCCTCTCGACGTATTGACTCTCATCCGAGGTGACGTCCGTAGGCTCTTCGACCCTTAGACGCGCACCCTGAAGGTTGCTAGCTTCGGCTACCCGGGTGCAGAGCCGTTGGGGCCTTTTTCTCTCCCCCCCCCCCCCCACTGAGTCTCCCTCCAGGCAACAACTCGAACAGCTTGCACGCATTGCATCGCGGCACCTGTAAGACTTAGGGGGCTAACCGAAGATCACTTCCGATTCGGCCGGAGTAATCGGACGTTCTAGAGGATCAAGTGCACTCCGCGCATCTTTTACAGGGCCAACCCTCCGCGATTTCGCATCTCCCATATCGACACATAGTTTTCCGTTTCAATTTAAATCTATAAAAAGTGCATAAAATAAATTTATAAAAATTGTTTAGTGTATTTAAAAAGTGTATTTTTTATGCTTTACAAACCTTATACTAATATATTTAATAATAATCTAAAAAAAATTCACTAAAATACTTTTTATTCGAGCGTTTAAAGTAGAATACTGTCTTAACTGAATTACTAATCATCTAAAAAAATTTGAACTATTTTCCATCATAGATTTCTGAGATATAACCGCTTAAACTAAATATGACTTTTTTCGTGTATAATAAAAGAAGGAAAAGAGCCTATTCAAAAATTGTGATTGTACAAGATAATTTATACTCTTTTTAATGCATTTACACTAAATTGATCATAATATTTCTAACATACAAAACTCGAAAAACTAAAACAAAAATATTAAAAAATGAAAAAAGTGTTATAAACAATCGAATTGTTGAATCTTTAAATTTCATTTTAATTTCGAATCTTCATTCAAAACGAAAAAAGATCGCTGTTCGGACAAAAATTACCGTGCCACTCTTGAAATATAAGCAATTAAAAAAAAATTTAAATACATAACCTCAAATATCTTGAATGTAAAAATAGTTATGATTTGGGCAAAGCACTCAACCAAGAGATACAAAAAGCTAACATTTGGAAAGTTTAAAATTAAATGCTGTCATTTTACTCCAGTTAAAGTAGGTAACAAAAAATCGATATTTTTGTTGTCAAAAGAAAAACATACAACTTCAATAATTCTCAATCATCTCAATTTTCTTCGAAAATTTTCCTTATTATATTTCACAAATATAACCGTCTGGCAAGAAAATGACGATTTCGTGTAAACGAAAAAGATTATTCAAAATTTCGGGTCTGAGAAGATAGGTAATTTTATGCTCTTTCTTAATTCTATTTTTAAGGAATCAAAAAACTAAAAAAAAAACTAAAAAATTGAAATACCGCTAACAAGAAAAAACTCATTGAAAAGTATAAAAAAAATTTTTGAGCCGCCGACCTTAAAATAAACAATAGAATGAGCCCTGAAAAATTAATTTTCACCGTGAATATTCAGAATGGCTTACTTTTGATATTTGAAAACTTTTGGAAATTTTGAACCACTCTAGTGCACATGCATCCACACGTACACACACATACACAAAAACACAAGCAAACACACATAAGCATACACATACAAGCACGCACATACATGTACACACGCACACACAGAAGCACATACACCTACTTACGTACTGACCCAGATTGATTCCTAATGTCTCAAAATGTAGTAAAAAGTTGTTTTTCATCTCAACGAAATATAAAACAAACTTAGCTTTTTTTAAACATGTTTTGTACATTTAGATCTACTGATTACACAATGTTTCAAGATATTCTTACTTAAATCACAGGTGTGCTATCAAAAAATGTAATTTTTTTAAAAAAGTTACGCAAAAAATTTAATAACTAATCTATTTATAGTTTACTTAGTTTTAGAGGCACATCACTTTGAAACCTCTAGAAATATTAGTTTTTGTTTAAAGAAAAGATGCAAACTCAAAAACTCGCAGTTAGAGCACGCTAAAACTTCTAGAATCGAGAAATTATAAGAATGTATTATAAAAAATCTAGGGACACAAATTCAAGCATCAGCCATTTTATTTTTATGTAGGTGGCACCGTTTTTTGTGCATGCATAATATGCTTTGGTAATATTTAAAACGATAAAAATGTTATCACATAAATTGTATGTGTATATAGTAGTTAGGATACTCTAAATGAGTGAATTGTCAAGTTATTTCTTACTTTATATATGAATAAAAATCATAAATGATGTGCGAGTTCCATTTTTCTTATTTAGCATAGTCAATTGAATATTTTTAAATAGTATAAAACTTTAAAACATTGCATTAAATCAAATTAACACTAAAAATATTACGTGGGACACTAAAATCTAGAGATCAACTCATATATGAATCCTTATATTGCAAGACATTCAGTAAGGTAAAGGTTCCAATAACTGGCCACTGTCCATTATCTAGTCACTAATGGGGGTTTTATTTTGTATTAAGCTTTTAAAATGGAATTTTTAGTATATTATTGCTGAATAATATAATTAAACTAGATACAAAATTAGATAACTGTATAAAAGAAATTAGTGCATAAAACTTTGTTTAAGGTATTTTAAAAAATGTTTGAATAGTTGTACCCGAATGCATCATGACATTCAATTGATTTCTTACAAAGAATCTAAGAAAAATTAGATGGTGGTTAAGCTCATAATTATTAAAATAATTTCTTTTGCATGACAAAAGGTTTTGTAGAATATCAAATACGTTTATAATAAATAGAAAACATGAAATTGAATATTTACATTATCTTTTATATGAATTTTTACGTGGCTAATCAGTACATGAAAATCTATTTTGCCCGATAACTAACCGACTGGCCAGTTATATTTTAACGTTCTTCTACGAACTCTTTTTGTATAAGAATAGTAAATAAGGTTATTTGTAACATTAGTTTTAGTAATATTATAATATTGCATTATATGTTTTTCGAAGTTGTAGTGTATTGTTTTGTTTATTTTGCTATATGCTAGATTTATAACGTAAAAAAGCCAAAAAGGTGGTATTAGTAGAGAAAACGTATCGTATTACATGTTTTCGAAGTTTTAGTGTATTTCTTTGTTTATTTTGCTATATGCTGCATTTATAACCACAAAAGCCAAAAAGGTTGTATTAAAAGAAAAAAAGTACCTGGACCGAGAGATTCGATGTATGTTTGGGTTCTATTAAACATAATTCGCGACCAGTATTAACGCTTCATGAGTCGATTGGAACGTTGTAGATTCCGGATTGTATTATTATTCTACACGCAACATAAGACAAAATACTAAAATTTGCTTGTCGTACAGTATGACTAATACGATTGTCGTCCAATATGAAATATGTAAATTGAATAGTAAAGTATTGCAACTATTTACTTCAATCTTTTTTCAGACGAAAAATGTACGCTGTAATTTATTATTTGTGATGATTATAACCTAAAAAAGCCAAAAAGGTTGTATTAGAAGAAAAAAGTAGCTGGACCGAGAGACTAAAAGATTGACGATAATAATAAATATAGGGGAGAGTCATGCAGTATGAACATTTTTAAGTTCTGGGCTACTGTCGCGAGTTGATGGTGCTTCACCACGTAGATTCGATGTATGTTTGGGTTCTATTAAACATAATTTCGGCCAGTATTAACCCTTCATGAGTCGATTGGAACGTTGTAGACGCCGGATTATATTATTATTTTACGCGCAATATAAGCCAAAATACTAGAATTTGATTGTCGTACAGTATGACTAATAAGATTGACGTCCAGTATGAAATATGTAAATTGAATAGTAAAATATTGCAACTATTTACTTTAATCTTTTTTCAGACGAAAAATGTCTGTTATGATTTGTTATTTATGATGAATATAATCCCCAAACATTTATTAAACGTTATTTATAAAACTATAAAATATTATATTTTTATAGATATGCAGCATCGTTGTTTATATAGCAATTTTCAAATATATATAAAGATGTATTTTAATAAATATACTGTATTATAATGTATAAAAATGTTGTGAGTATCATTATAAACCATTTAGTTTTTAATATCAACTAAGAGTAATTAGTAGCTATACTGGACAAAACTCTTTAAAAATTTGATAATCATCACTTTTACATTTAGGTTTATAATTTTCTTGGATGCTCGGATTAGATCCCAGCGATTTTTTTCCTTTGTAGAGGAATATTCATAAAAATCAAATCCATTTGAGAAATTTTAAATTTCATTTTGTAAATAAAAAGTTAGATTCAAAAAAGCTATGGGTGTTCATACTGTACTACTATCCCCTTGTAAATGGTCATTTATTATACAAAATAAACATTTGTTACTTTTATTTTATTACCTCTCAAGCATTTATGTTCAATAATATAATGTTTTATTATACATCTGAATTACTTTTGATACGCTTTAGAGGTTATGGCCGGTTATTGGGACGTGAGAAATTAGACGCTGGGACAGCCATTTTTGAATGGCCATGTATTGGGACATTAGGACTATTTTCATTTCTCTTTATAATTAATTTAATATTGCAAAAAATGTTGTTCTTATTTGCTTATTAGATATTAAATATCAGCATATTTCTACATGAAAAAGAGTTTCTACATTAAAAATGATTTTCTACATTAGAATTTAAACGGACAGTTATTGGTACATTTACCTTAAATAATGTACAATAATTTTTTTCTTAAAAAAATACAAATAATAAAATAATAATTTCGCACCACGCTGAGCAGCTCTCAATGTCACACATGAGCGTAAATATAAGTTCTGGCTTGTGAGGCGAATTTCAAACATCGGTGAGCGACTTTCGCTGCCGCGTGTGATCATAAACATGCGATGTTATTTCGTGGGGGAGATTTTATACCACGGTAGCCGTTACATTCAACTACTGTCTTATCGTAGGCATATAATATGCCTACTTGAACCGTGAGGTAATTTTCGACCATGGTTTTCTCAGTGTGGAGCTCTATAAATGAGTTTTGACCTGGGAGACAGAGGCCGACTTCTTTCTGAGGGCTCTATAAATGGGCATTTATCTGAAAGATGTCGGTTATTAAATGCAGAAGTTAATCGATATGCCAATAAGCTTGACTGTGGTGTACTCTATCAAGTGAAGGGCCTAACACGCATAAAATAACAAACAGCGGAAACGGTCAAGAAAAACCAAAGAAAAAGCAGTAAAAAAAAAGAAACAGTATAAAATTCAAAGACAGCGGATACCGAAAATGACGATCATTGAGAAACCCGCTCAGAGGAAATCCTTTGCCGAAGTGCGAAGGGGACACCATGAAACGCCGGCATCTGAAAATACCTAGACGAAGATCGACTTCATCAGGAAGAGGAACGGCGGTGATATACTCATTAAAATAAATGGGAACATAAAGAAGGATGCAGCTATGACCACCGCAATAATAACCTAAACAGCAGTAATACAAAGGCGCATATTGACCTCGCCTTGAACCGGACCATCCCGTAAGTGCAGGAGGACCTTACGATTACCTTCTCTAAGCCAAATCGGTGGAAGCAAGTGATCGCCTTTATCCCTCTCGAAGCAAGAATCGCTGGTAACTTCATTGAGAAGGAATCTTACAGGTTTGTCCCATAAAGTGTAGGGTCCGACCTTGTAAACTAGCAGGACGCTGCTATAAATGTTTTAGTTACGGCCATGTTGACGACAAATGCAAAGGCGAGGATAGAACGTGAAAGTACTATAAGTGTGAAGAAGCTGACCACAAAGCAGTCGAATGATCAAGGGATCAGAGAAGAAGATCTCAAACATATGTCGGGCTCTGTTTCAAGTACAGCTGATAGAAAGGCATGGGGGAGAACAAAACAACCTAAGCAATGACCAACGATCTACTAGAAAAGATTGTTCAAGAGTATGACGCAGACATTCTACTTATCTCCGAACCTGGACAAGTAAATAGAAACGTACCAACATGGTTCATCGACAAGCTTGAGGAAGCAGTCATATCGATACCGGATCCAACGAAAGCCCCCATCACAGGTCAGTGGACTGGTAACAGATTCGTGTGGCTAACATGGGGTAGCATTACGTATGTTAGCTGCTGTCTCACGCCAAGCGGTAATATGAACGCGTTTTATACCAAGTTAGGGATCAGGCGAAACCGACTCGAGAGGTAAAAGTATCTTATATATGATAGCTAGGCTAGGACTTTTGGTGCTGAAAGACGGTAGCACTACCTACAGGAGACCTAGTCAGAGGTAGACGGTCCCGGATGTGTCCTTCGCCACAGAGAAAGTAGCCGGGACAGTCCATGATTGGCAGGTGATTAAAGACTAGAATGCCAGCCTACACATGTACATCACTTTCTCTGCTGGACAGTCTTCGGAGGGTGCTATAGACGGCGCTTTCTGCCTCCCAATATGGAATCCTTCCAAGATCAACTGTGCGAAGTTCGAATCAACCATAAAAGAAGAAGTGCATAACATCGATATTTGGGAATACAGAAGGAGCAGATGACGCGGAGGCCTTGGTAGATTCTGTCATGCAGCTTCGACACAAGGCCTGTGATGCATCCATGCCCCGAATATACATAGACCCAAGTAGGAAACGACCAGTGTACTGGTGGAATGACGAAAACGCGAATCTTCGGAAAGTGTGTTTGCGTTTACGTAGACTAGCACAATCCATCCGACGTAATCGACCGGAAGAAGCCAGACATCAATATACGAGTACAAGAAAGCATATAAGGAAGTAAATAAGGCTATTAAAAGAAGTAAGGTTTTGCACTGGAAAAAACTCTACGATGGAAACAGACCCTTGGGATCTTGACTACAAGATAGTGCTACGAAAACTGGGTAATTTCCGGAAATCGTGCTTATGAGACGCGGAATCTATGGAGCGCATAGTAGACACTCTATTTCCCAAAGACCAGGAGACAAGGAAATCGCAGCCGGGCAATACCCTGACTTCACAGAAACAGAGCTCAACATAGCGGTAAGATTCTTAAAGAACAACAAAACTCCCGGACCAGACGGCATACCATCTGAGATACTTCAATTTGCATTCCGGATCTGTCTGAGTCTTCTGCTAAAAATATACAACATCTGTCTCAGAGCTGGAATTTTTCCAAAAAGGTGGAAGATTCAGAGGCCCGTTCTTATCAACAAATGAAAAGGAGACCCCAATACAGCACCTCTGTGTATGCTAGACACAACTGGGAAATTACTCAAAAATGTAATGAGACCGCAACTCCAGGCAGGCTGTACAGCGAGTGGAGGTATCTTGTCTGAACAATTTGGATTCAAGACAAATAAATCGATTATAGATGCTGTCCGAAAAGAGGTAAAAATGTACGACGAAAAACAAACGAAGAACCAACATTCGAAAGGAGTAGTGCTTGTAACCACGTAAAATGTTAAAAATGATTTTAGCTAGGCATAGTCGAAAAACATGCTTCAGCCACTAAGCAAGAAGTAGGAGATATCAAATTACCTCTTGCGCGTGGTACAGGAATGTCTGAAGATAGATGACTACTATAGAGCACTTCTTAAGGACCTCGAAGCAGAGAAGTCCCGTCGGGAGCAGCCCATTCATTGTCCGTAAAAAGATTCCTCAGTGTCGGCAAAACAATTATAATTATTATTATTATTATTGTTATTGTTACGTCATAGAATTTTTCAACTCTTGGAAGGATCGTCTGCTTCCCAACATCGAAGAGTACAGCCCAACAAACACTCTGGGAGCCATGGCTACCTCAAGCCAGCGGCCTCAAGATAAGAGAGGGCGACCGCGAGACGTGGACTCCGATAGTGCCGAGTCAGCTGTCATTGATAAGAAGGACAGGTCCAACGGGCCAACGAAGACCGACGGTTTTACCGGTCCTATCGAGGAGCGAGATAGCTGCAGCTAAGAAACCGCAGGAACAGCAGCAGAAACATCCAGCGCAACAGAGCCAACAACAGCTGCAGCGCAAACAACAGGATCGACAGCAGCTGCGACAACAACTCCAGTAGCAGCCGCAACAGCAACTCCAGTAACAGCCGCAACAACCAGGAGCTGAGGACTATAGGAGACTCTATCAGGAAGGTAATGGGCACGTCGAGGGTCAGAAAGACTCTGACACCTAAGATAAACTTGGAAGTCAGAGACCTTGACAGCTTCACCATCAAAGAAGAAGTAGAGACGGCGATCAAGAAGGTCTTTAACAAAGCAGGAGTTTCAACGGGTGAGATCAGCGTTTCCCTGCCCAAGCCCAATAGTAGGGAGCAGCGACTGGCCATTGTAGAGATGGACCAGGAAAAGGCTGAGTTCCTACTCGAGAAGACCCGCCTGAAAGTCTGCTACATGAGCTGCCGACTTAGAAGATGGTAGGTGGCTCCAGCGGTGCTTCAGATGTCTGGGTTATGGACATCAGGCGCGCAAGTGTCGTGGCATAGACAGAAGCAAAGCCTGCTACAAATGTGGCACGGACGGTCACAAAGGAGCAGCTTGCAATGCTACCGAGGTCAGGTGCGCCTTATGTACTGAACTTGGAGTAGACCAAGCACAGCTGAGCCATACGCCGGAATCAGGACAGTGTAGAGAGTTTTGCGAAATGCTTAGACAGACGAAAGCCAAGCGTTAATGATAGACCGTATAACGGTCTTTCAAGCGAACTTCACAGAGTCGAATTGGCCAACAACCTTCTGACTCAGAGCATATCTGAGACGAAGGCTGATGTGCTGCTAATCAGCGAACAGTAATGTGACTGGTAGGTACCTACGTGGTACAAAGACACACTTGGTAGGGCAGTAATCTACATGGACCCACGAACCATCAGAGTGAACGAACACGGGGCCAGAAGTGGCTTTGTATGAGTGAAAGGCGGAGACGTAACTTAGGTGAGCAGATACTTGACCCCGAACGTCTGTACTGAGCAATTCAGATGGAGTCTGGACGGTGAGATCGTAGACTCCGTCAACTTCAATGCGCGAGCATCGGAATGGAGCATGCCAGTGCCGGACAGCAGAGGAAAGCCCATCATGGAGATGGAATCTAGACTCGGCCTGATAGTTGTCAACGTTGGGAACACTTCGACATTCAGAAGGATAGGGCGTATTGGGACGATTCCGGACGTGTTTTACGCATCCTAAAATCTAGCGCGTGAAGCGTCGGTTTAAAGGGTAATGGAGGATAACAACGGAAGCGATCATCAATACATTACCTTTCAACTGCGCGAGAAATCCTAATGGCAAAGAGTCGCGGCAAGCCACCCCGATGCAATCTGGCCGGGCTGAACACCGAAAAGCTAGTCGAGGTAGGGCGATTATGGGTCTCATTCACCAAGCCTGTGACGCATCCATGCCGCGAAAGGGATCTCGACATAGAAAACGCACTGCTTACTGTTGGTCGGACGAAATCGTGCAAGTAAGCGAAACGCCTCAGAGGAAGAGCGGACAGAACGAGAGACGAAATGGAGGTACCACTGTTTTCGGCGCAGCATAAAGCAGCACGAAAGCGATTCCGACGCCAGATCAACTGGAGGAAGACACAGTGCTGGAAGAACCTGACGGAGGAAGTCGATCGAGACGTTTGAGGCTTAAGCTACAAGATCGTGACCAAGAAACTCTGCGCGCTCCCAAATGCCCCTTTCGACGCGAACACCATGGCTCGAATTGTGGACACTTTGTTCCCAACACATCCGCCAAGGCAAAACCAGGAGGAAGCCGCTGAAGTAGATAAGATTCTCCTATTCTCCACCGGGGAGTTGAGGATCGCCGCCACAATGATGCGGAGCGGAAAGGCGCCTGGACCCGATGGGATACCAGCAGAGATATTGAAAATGTTCGTGGTGAAAGCACCTACTCTATTGCTAAACATGTACAACGCGTGCATGAAGGCGGGTGTTTTCCGCACTCCCAGGAAGGGTGCGCATCTCGTGTTGATCAGCAAAGGTAAGGGAGGTGATCCCCGGCTTCCGTCGTATAACAGGACACTGTGCATGTTGGACCATGCACGGAAGCTCTATGAGACGTTGCTCAAACCACGGCTACAGGGAGCTGTGCAGGCTGCCGGCGATTTAGCCGACAACTACTACGGTTTCAGGAAACGGTGATCCACGGTGAACGCTATACGAGAGGCAGTTCGGCTGGAAAGGAGAGCATGGACTGGAAATCATTTTTCCAGGAACATGGCGCTTCTCGATACGCTTGACGTTAAGAATGCCTTCAACTCGGCCAGGTGGCCAGACATCTTGAACGCGTTGAATGAGTTCAGAGTCCCAGAGTACCTCATGGGGGTGATACGGGACTACCTAAAGGACTGTATCCTCCACTACGAAACAGAAGAAGGCCAACGCGAGAAATATCTCAACGCCGGCGTAGTATGGGGTCGATTTTTGGCCCTGATTTTTGGAACATCCTGTACGATGCCCTGTTACGACTCAGGCTACTGGAAGGGGTGTACATGATAGCATACGCTGATGATATCGCTTTAGTTATCATCGCGCGGGACATTGAAAAAGCACAATATCTGCTTAACCAGGCGATGCGCAGGATCTCGCGCTAGATGGGGAAACACGGTCTCGACTTGGTAGCCGCTAAGACAGAGATCATACCTTTCACTAGTAAACGGATTGAGACCGTCTTCCCCATGTATGTGGGAGTCGCGGACATTTCGACAAGGAGGGAGGCTATGTATCTGGGATTCAAACTAAACACTAAGCTTACTTTCTTTCGTCACCTAGCGTATATAGCGGATAAAGCGGCGAAAAAGACGGCACAGTTGAGTCATCTCATGGCAAACACGAGTGGACCGAAAGCCACTACGTCCATCTTACTGTGCGGCTCTGAAATATGGGCCAATGCAATGGAGAAGGGTTCATACTGGATTCGACTCACTATCGTTCAGCGTAGATGAGCTCTCAGAGTCACCAGCGCCTATCGCACGGTCTCGGGACCCGCAGTGCTCATTATTGCGGGAATCATCCCGATCGATATACACGCGACGGAGCGTAAGCGAACCTACGAGCGGAAGAAAGCAGGAAATGACAGAACAACAGTCCATAGCGAGGAACGGAAACGCACCATGGAAACGTGACAACGATTCTAGAAAACCACAATCAAAGGTAAATGGACAACGAGGCTGATAAACCTGCTGACCCCTTGGATTAACAGAGACCATGGGGAAGTAAATTACTACCTCAGTCGTATGGGGAAGGTTCAGAGTCCGAGTTGTATCTTCTGTTCCGCTGATTGCGACAATGCGTTTAACATGTTTTTCGTCTGCGAAAAGTGGAATGAAAAAAGGTCAGCTCTTCTCGACTCGGTCGCACAATTCACGCCTGAGACCATCGCGGGCGAAATGCTGTCCGCCGAGAATAAGTGGGCCGCCGCGACAAAATTCGCCGAGACGGTTCTGCGACAAAAGAAACGGTACCTAAGCAGGGCAACCGACGAAGGTATGAATGAAGCGCTGGGGGACGCTCCGACACCCCAACATAACCCTAGGACGTCGGACGTCTTCATAGAAATGGACGTGGTGGGATCCCCGTTAAGTTGGTTTTGCATTTTTCATTATCATTGACATTTTAAATTACTCCATCTAGCGGAAAATCGTTTATTATATAATTACATATATAATCGATATCTAAATACTTTTTAAGCATGGAATATGTTAATGGTGGGATTATGGATTCAAAAATCGTTCTTAATGGCAACTATGTATTTGTATTACGTATAACTCGGGAAAGATGCACATTTTTATATCTGCATCTCTTGTATCTAAAACGATCTCCTATATTCAAAGGTATTTAAACTACGGCACAAGCATTGCGTTTTTAAGGGCATCTTTAGACAAAGAGTTTTGTTTTTTAAATATATACTTTTTCCCCTGGAAACTTTTGCATATTGTGTGCTAAATCCAATTGTGGCTTGGAATTAAATCATTGTATGCCTATATAGCCCTTTATTTTTCGTTTTTCTGAACAAATTTTTTTAAATTACGTTTTTGTATGTGTAGATACCGAAAAATACAACTTTACTGACTAAGTGTGGTCTAGAAATCGACTTTTATTGTCATTTTTGCGCTTTATTTTTTGTTTTCCTCCACAAAATCTGTTTAAGTAACATGTTCGTAAAAAATGTAAAATAGGGAAAAGTTGTAGTTATTTGAGATAATTTCACAGTGGATAATTTGATAAAAACATAAAATATATTCAAGATACAGCTAAAATTCTAATTTTCTATATATTTTATAGTTCTACTTACGGTAATATACTCATGGAATGTGGCTCTAAATAGATACTTTTACTTATTATAACGAGATAAGGAAGCTCTTTAAGTTTGAGTCAGTTTGGCTGTAGATTTACTAAGTTAAACTTAATTACATTCGTACATACACTATACATGCATTTATGGGGTTGCTTGAAATGTGTTCCTATAATTGAACGAACGTGCCGGTCGACGTCGCACAGCGTAATAATCCAATCGTACTTGACAGGAAGGATGGAAGCATGACATCAGTCATTTCCATCCTCATCGTTGCCGTTGCTTTAAGGTAAGTGCCTTTATAATTATAATATTTTGTCCCTGAAGGTATTCTGCGAATAGTAGGGACATTTCAACGGTTATTAATTACATAATCAATTTGAACATAGCTAGGAAATACATTTTTGTCTTCCTTCTGATAAATTGATACTAGTTAGCTAAACTTAAGACATTGCATTTATGTTCAAGCTTGCATCGTTTCTAGCATAAAAACGGCTTTAAAATTAATTTCGACAGAGTTCTTTACCGCACAAAACTAAAATAAAATGGCAGATGGAAGACAGAAAATGGATCTAGTTGGTGGTCTAGTATTTACGGCGGGTAATAACAATGGACTAGTTGGGCCACGGAAAAATCAGGAAGAGCCGGGCGTGTTTGGAGTCAGGGAACAACGCAATAAAAGTCTATCAAATTTCACATACCCCCCTCCGGACGGAGAGGAACCATATCTCGACATCAGGCAAACCTTAGTAACCGACGAAATTTCTCTACAATCCCGCACAAGGATATCTTGGAAATAGTCCTTCGCTCAATCGAGCCCTTTATAAAAGCTGTCGATAATTTCCCTGCTAAGGACATTCGTTTTCCTATCTCCACGAAACAACATCTGTTGGACAAAACGTGCGAGATATAAATCGCGGAGGCCGCAAGGCTAGCATCGTCAGCGCAGTTGGGAGCAATATCTCGCACAGAGACGGTCCCCAAACAACTCAACCTTTTTGACCCCGGTATGGACAAGAAAGATGGGAAGCAAGGCCTAAATTTGGAAAACAAAACCTTTGATAGCCGGGACGGATCGAAAAGACGACATATTTCGGAAACATCCTTTCCAGACGTTGAATTCATAAACCTGGAAGAAAGACTCACGTTACTTAATGCATACCAGCCGAAATCATTACTTGATGCGGATATTAAGCAGGAGCCACAGGAGCCACAGGACCCATGGGGTAACTATTGGCCAGGAACAAATGGAGCCAATATTGCAGGTCGGAAACCCGTAACTCCTCTAACATCGCGGCCAAGTCCCCAGAACTAAGACCCTCGAAGTAACTACACGTTCCCAAGTAACGTAGGGAAATACGAGCCCTATAAAGGGGAACGTCTGCAATGTACGCGCTATGCTAAATCACCTCAAAACTGAAGCAGAAAACTTCTGAGATGATTCCAAATACGACATAGAACAGCGACGACAGCCAAGTAATAGGGGATTCGAAAATACTAATTCTAGCAAACAGTACAACGCATACGTGCGAGCTCTCCCTACGAAACCCGACGGGGAGAACGGCCTCGGGACGGACAGTGGATGTTTTTTCTTCATCAAGCACTAAATACCATCCCACATTACGATGGCAATCCGGACATGCTTGCTTTATTTTGTAGAGCTGACCGCGATGTAGCTAATGAATATGGACCCCACTTGGAAAGGTGGATACTCAATACTCTCCAGTCTAAATTTCGCGGAAGGGCCGCCGAAGGGTATACAGCTCGCATAATGTAGTACGATGCAGTAGAACGCTTATTAGCAAACCGTACAACACAATTAAGTGGCGTAGGAGGAGCAGAATAGGTACGAGCTAAACTTAAAATTGTCCGTAAAAGTCTGGCAGAAAGCGCAGGAGACTACGGACTTTGCATCTAGACGTTGCATAACAGGCTGCTTAAGGGGGAACCTAGCTTAGGAGGCTAAAAAGAAGTAGATTTTTATGCATTTTTATGTAATAATAATGCATTATAGGGTTTTAAAACTTTTACAATAGTAAACTTCATATTTGAATATTTAAAAAATAATTCATAATGTTAAATAATTGCATAATGGCGCCGTGAAATATCTGTAATTTTAATGCCCCTGTAACCGAGTTGCCAATTTGCGGGAAAAATGTAGTTCGTAATTTTTATCTGAAACAAAAAAAATCTAACAGATTATTAATTAACATGCATTTGTATTCGATGCGAACCAACAACATATTAAAAAAACAATAAATTACAACATTTTTTAGCATTTGAACAAGAAAATAATTATTTAAATTAATGTTTTTACTAATGTTCGAGGTTCACATAGAACATAATTAAAAATTTAAAGGGTCTATTTATATATATATATATATATATATATATATATATATATATATATATATATATATATATATAATAGACCCTTTAAATTTTTAATTATTTAAACTTATTTAAATAGCATGTTTTACATAAAGTTCACTACATTAAATAAGCTACTTCGAAATTTTAGCTATACTTAATTCTGTAAAAAAACTTAATATCGTAAAATGGGTTGCAGGAGCTTATTGTTCAAGACATTTTCTATCAAAATTTGCAATAAAAAAATGATTTTTTTTACTTTTTAACTTAGGCCTGCCCCCTTAAGTATCGATTAGTGTGTGAAAATTGATACAGCTCGACTTTACAAGGAAAATATTCGCATACGTGTCAACATCAAAGTCTTATATACCCCTGTCATTTTATCGCATATTAGTTCTAAAATTATTTGTTTCGTTTTGGGCAGTCGCTGAGTAGATGGTTATCTGCCTCAACGTTTCTTTTTTTTTGTTAACTTAGGCTGCCTGCGGTTGCCGAACATCTTGGGAGTTTAAGGAATTTTTAAAATCTTGATTTCTTCGATATCTATTTTCTTTTTCTTTATCTCGGTTTTAATTATAGTTATTTCGACCATTGTCTCTCCAGTCATGATTACGATTATAATTTTCCGCTCTGCTATCACTATAATCGTTACCGTAATTTCTATTGTCGCCCCGATTGTAAGGTTGATTATCGTTGTAGTCACGATTAGTATACCGATTATTTCTATAATTGCGATTACCTTCGCGATCGTTGTTACTATTGCTTTCTCAAAGAGAAATCATTGCTTTGACAAAAATAGGTTTTGTCATTTTTTAACTTAAAAACATACTATACGACTTGGGGAGTTCAAATAAGCTACTCTAAAAAGAAGTCCGCTGTATGGATGTGAGTGTGTGTGTGTCGCTCATCCTCTTTCAAATATCCCGCATTAAAACTTTACCAAACTTTGCATACATGTTTGTTATACATGTCTAAGTGTGGCATTAAAATTTCAGCGAAAATGGTCGACTCAATTTAATTTTGCAGCCAATTTTCAAAATTAGAAAATTTATGTTTTTGCAAATTTTTTTATGAAGAAATATTTTTTTAAAAGCGATATTTTTTCACAATTTAGTACTCATAGAATCCTTCAATTTGAGATGCATAAAGATTCGAAATATACGCTTTTTCATTTGTTATACCGCGTGTTTAGTACTTTCTTTTAGTCTGTATAATTCGCAAATTAAATAATGAAATACAATGAAAAAACATAAAATGTTAAAAAAACTGCATTTGGCTGGTCAACGACATTTTCAAAAACTTTAATTTTTTTCTTTCGAAGTTACAGTGATAATGTATTAAGTATATAGATATATAAATACCCACTAACATTGTATTGATAGAAAAATTTTGCGACATTTATTTCACGTTAAACCAGATTATATTATTTGAGGAATGAAATGACGTTTTCCGAAAAATTACGTTTTAAACATGTAGCTCATCCGCTTTCGAATATTCGCCGGTTAAACGTGACAAAACTTTGCATGCATGTTTGTTATATATCTCTAAAAGTTAATTTGGAATGTCAACAAAGATGGTCGACTTATTTTGATTTTATAGCGCTTTCCATAATTTGAAAATTGAGGTTTCTTGAGAATTTTTTGACAAAAAATTGTTTTTTTGGAAAGCGAATTATTTTTGCAATAAAGTACCTATAGAATCCTTCAATTTGAGATCGAAATAGATTCCAAATATACCGTTTATCATTTGATATTTAGTATGCTTTGTAATTTTTTAAGCCTCTACAATGCGCAAATTAAATTATGAAATCCAATAAGATTTGTACTGAAAATAAAATGATTTATTTGAGAAAGCTGAGTGCCAAATCAGTTGGCAGGGTTTTTTTATATCTCCTGGCATTCTTGATATAATTATAATTATGTGAATCTTCATTACGTTATTATTAGTGGGACCCTTTCAACGGCGGCATCTCTTATCGTATCGACTTTCTTTATTTTGTTGAGAGTTATGATTACTGATTTCTTTTGGGAGAGGCACCATATATGAAATGGTTACTGTTGGTGGCATCGGATATGGCACATACATTATTGGTGGACCGTTCATACTTAGAGTCGGTGACGGTAGTTTTTCAACTATATTTTTGCTTATTTAGCCACTATTTATCGTTTTCTTTAGCGAGTAGCATTCCGTATATAGATGTCCAGACTTGTAGTATTCGCATTTTTTCGTGTCGTGGTTCTTCTTTCTGCATTTTTATTCGTCGTGTCCTTGTGCGCGGCAGTAACTGCAAAAATTGCTACTTATTGCTAGGTGCACGACTGCGTTGCTAGGTAGTTGTGTGAGCTGTTGCGGAGGGACTGAAGTTGAACTGGGGTTTGCGTTCTATAAATCAGCATTTGAGTTCATTATAAGCTTGATTAATTCGGCTAGCTAAATAGGACATCCTGTATCATCATTGGCATAATTCCCTAGCGAACCATTTAGCCCAAATTAGAATTGCTCGAGCGCCTCCATATCGGCATTGGTTTTGTACGTTTTTCTCTCCCAGTCGCGTAAACTGCGGTTTGAATCGTAGATGTTAAGGGAGGAAACTGTTTTAGAGGGGTCAATATTTTCGATTTCTTGCTTAATCGATAGATAAACTATTCAAGAATAAATGCCGAAAGTTTCAGAGCCTAATTCGAAGTATTTTAAGAGTTATAGAACACTTGGTGAGTCAACGTCACGCAGGTATACGAGTGCTCGGCCGCAGTAGGCCGCGCGCTCTGCCCTTCGGTCCCCGTTGGTCCTTTTGTACGGATTTAATAGTCGACCGCTTTTTATCTGAGTAAAAAACAGGTATGTGTACTTATATACGAATCCTTCAATTCGACTGTGTGGCATATTGCTCTCAAACATCTAAATTCGGGCTTGATAATTGTTCAAGTCGTTCCATGTTTGGCAACTGGCATATTTAATGAACGCTACACTACCATCTTATTAACGATGCAGTTATTGGAAATAAATATCTGCCAACAGTGCAAAATTTTTGCCTATAATTACGATGTGCAGCGAGTTACGAGAGGGGAGCGGCGCCGAAGCAGCACAACAAAGGAGGCTCGCAATCAAAGTCAGGGTACGTCAAATCATCAAGGCAACGCTTAAAAAATGGAGGTAGACGGTATTGTGGAAATTTTTAGCGTTCTTTTTTTATGTTTCAGAACTATCATGAGATCATATCGTTGACGTATCACACATGTTTTTCTAATCAATAGTGTGAAATATATTAATGAAATATATAACAAGAAAATACAAAGCATTCCTACTTTTTTCTTTAGATGAGTATTGTTTGTATGTGTTTATTGGGTTTTCAAAATTTAAATGTAATTATCTCAAAATAATGTTTTTTATTATTTTTAGGTCTGCCTCGTAGACTTTCTCAATATCCAGCCGTCGATATAAGCTAAAAATTATAGAGAATGTTTCTGATATGTTTCTTCACAATATGAGCGGAGCAGATTATTAAAAAAGTCTATATAGTAATAATTAAAAATATAAACCATTAAATAATTAAATATTTTAATTAACTTTGAGGTTATATATTTTTAATACTTGCTATATAGAATTTTTTTATAATCTGCTCCGCTCATATTGTGAGGAAACATATCAGAAACATTCTCTAAAATGTTTAGACTATATCGATGGCTGGATGCTCAGAAAGTCTACGAGGAGTGGTTGAAAACAGAAAAACGGAGTATCGAAAGGAGTCACTCGGTACGAGCCACAGATTCAAGATGTTCAAGTTTTTAAGCGGTGAAATTTTTGTCTTTTTACCTACTGTTAGTAAAAAAACTTCTCATATTCTAAATCACATCCAAAAAGTTTTGTGTAAATAAAACTGCAATTTTCTTTTTTTAGATTTTACCCCAGGCATGCCTCCTTAACATATGATGCATATAGACAAAATAAATAAAAATAAATAAACTGCAGGTAAATATGCAACCTTGGTGCGCGTAAATTTAAGCCTAGTAAGGTGAGATTGCAAGATCCAAATTACTCCGGATTATTTCCTTATAAATGCAGATAGAATCTGTATTTGAATCGAATAATTTATATTTCTTTAACGTGCGTATACAAGTTTCACAAGTGCTTGTTCAGTAAAAAGGACAATCAGATACAATACAATTATGGTGAATGATTTCGAGACTAGCGCAATGTCTAACATTAAGGGGGCACACACCTTTAAAATCTGAAACAAAAAAATTAATTAAGAATTTTTATTTTGATATTTATTTTAATAAGGGTTTTTTTTTCTGAAAGTATACATAAAAACCTACCAATTTGTATATTTTTTACCTTCGTTGTACCTTCTATGCCTCCACGGCAAACGAGACTGTTTTCGAAGACTTTAAGCACTGTCCGTAAGATTCCAAGTCTACGCATGGATGGATTGGGCTAAAAATTTATGGAGATACTCATTATAGTAGTACTTTTAATATGAGCGTAGAGATTTTGATTTGAACGAGTAGAAGTAGTTTTTTATATAAACATTGTCAATATAACACTTATTTTTTAATAATTTTATCACTTTTATAGATGTAAAAAATTTTCTACTCGTTCAAATCAAAATCCCTACGCGCATATGAAAAGTACTACTATAGTGAGTATCTCCATAAATTTTGAGCCCAATCTGTCCATGCGTTCACTTGGAATCTTACGGACAGTAAACTGAAATTGATAAAAACAACATTTAGAGTTATTTAACAATTAAGTTACACGTTCTAATAGATATAATTTATACTCATCTTATCAATTGCAACGACTTTTTTCTTCTTTTCAACGTAGCAGACAAACATCTGCAGCAGTGTACATTAATATTTTCTGGTGCGTGGAGTCCCATGAGTCTTCCTCCTCCTTGAATAACCTGAAATGAAAAAAAAAACACAAAAATGAATAAATTGAGTAAACTGTACTTATCATACTAAACTCTTGAGCGACACTTTCACACACTTCACTCAACTGCTTATTTATTTCATCAAAAGCCGATTGGGCAACTGGCTTGCATAGGTCCATAATCCCACAAAAACTTGAAAGGCCAGCGTGTCTATGTCCAAGTGCACGAGCAGACAGCACATATCTTCTGTTCACTTCATATGCATTTCCTTTGGCTCCTACTTTGTTGCTGGAGTTGATCGCTGCTATTTCACCACACTTTGAGCACACAATATGTATTTTGAAACCAAGACCCTGCACACCAGATTCACTTAATTGAAGTGAATTGAAATAATATTGAAGTGTCAATGATTCTGTTTGTCGTATCTCTGATGTCTCTAGCACTAGCTGTGTTTTGGAGTTTCCTCGCTGAGCTGGTGGATAGTCTTGGCTTCTTTTGTGAATCTTCCTTTTTTATCTCTTTTAGAATACATTTTCACTACACTGATTTACACACATTCACAAATTGTCAAATACAATTAAAACACTGCATAAGTTCAGTACAATAAAAATATTAGCTGTGTTTACTAACAGGTGATTTGTAAACATAAAAGCCAACTGTCAAAAGTAGCAAAAATGTACGGGAAAGGTTAGTCAAAAATTCGATCTGATTTATCGACCTTTATCTCAAACGCATGTAAGTTCAACTATTCACCTGTAGTGGCGCTGAAGGATTCTAGCCTTCAAATTGGTTCCAATTATATTATATTTTATTGCTTTATAACTAAATAAAATAATCAATCAAACATTTAGTTATAAATAATAATAAAATAAATAATAATTGATAAAATACTGAATTTACACAAAATCAGCAAAAAAGCTGTCTCAGTATTTATATTGTAACTTTAAAAGGAATTATGATATCTTAAAACGGTTTTCGGGAGCTTATTCTACGGGAAATTTCCTATAAATAAGGGAAATAAAAAAAAAGATTTTTTGACAATTTAAAGGTGGTTGCCCCCTTAATCAATGAGCAAGGATCAAATGAGCTCTCGCCAACTAGAGTATTTCAAAACGTATTTTTGGAGCGAACGAGACTTCAAAATTACCTAAAACGTGACACGTGGTCGCACGTCCCAATGCCTTGGATTAACCATTGAGTTAAGACGAACCATGACCTCTGTGATGCATAGTCAATAATTAAACTTAACAAAGTTGTCACATTTACTATGAAATTGAGGGTACATTAATAGAGCGAACGAGCCTCTCGAAATAGTATATTCTGCAACAAGTGCGGAAAATGCGATTTTACACGCGCGTAGTGATCGCCGCACACGAGACGCCGGCGAACGAGTGATACATGATCGCATAAGTGTGCAAAACGTACGCACGATTTGCATACGATATTTATTGCAATAGTGTGTGTAAAATTCACTACTAAAGTACTTACTGTCAGATGTATAATTATATTTATTTTGGGATACGGTGATAGTACGTGTAATGGAAGGTATTGAGGGACGGAAAGAACGAGGGTGAAGGGTTGGAGGAGGGAAGGGCCATAGCGCAAGAGGCAGGGTCCAGGGGCGTAGCCCCTGTTGGGTACACGGAGGGCGAGGCCCCCGACGGGGGCTCGGGGGCGGAGCATCCGCCCGTAATAAATACTTATTAATCATTAAAATAAATATAAAAAAACTATATAAAAGTTTAAAATGAAAAATTAAAATAAAATTATTAATTTTCTTATATTTTGCGAGTTTTCCATTTTTTTATCAATTTCCAAAGTTATCAATTTTTCCAAAATTTTCAATTTTTCCAAAGTTATCAATTTTTCATAAATTATCGATTTTTAAAATATTATCAATTTTTCATAAATTATCGATTTTTAAAATATTATCAATTTTTCCAAAATTTTCAATTTTTCCAAAATTTTCAATTTTTCCAAAATTTTCAATTTTTCCAAAATTTTAAATTTTTCCAAAATTTTCAATTTTTCCAAAATTTTCAATTTTTCCAAAATTTTCAATTTTTCCAAAATTTTCAATTTTTCCAAAATTTTCAATTTTTCCAAAATTTTCAATTTTTCCAAAATTTTCAATTTTTCCAAAATTTTCAATTTTTCCAAAATTTTCAATTTTTCCAAAATTTTCAATTTTTCCAAAATTTTCAATTTTTCCAAAATTTATAATTTTTCTTAGTGAGCAGGACTACTAACTAGACAGCTGTTAAAGTTTCAGCTCTATCCATCTCATAGTTTCATTTTTATTGTCGATTGAAGTAAACTACTTTAGTTTATTCATAACAATGGAAAGAAGAGAGTTTTGAGAGGTGATTGAACATTTATATTTAAAAGGCTTAACATCGAAAGAATCAAAGCTGAGTTGGATGACGTTCATGGCACATCTGTTGAAACTGTTTACAATTGTGTGAATGAGTTTAAACGTGGTCGTACATCCACAAAAGATGAGCATCGTTCGGGACGCTCAGTGGAAGTGACTACCTGTAAGATACGAGTAAGATACCTACTCGTATGATTGACAAAATCCACGATATGATTTTAAGCCATCGACGAATGAAAGTTCGCGAGATATTTGAGGCCACAGGCATATCGCAAGGTGCAGTCGGTTCAATTTTGCAGTAAAAGTTGTGTGTGAAAAAAATCTCGGCAAGATGGGTGCTGCATTGGCTCACAGTGGAGAATAAACGCAATCGTATTGGCGACTGTGAGGCTGTTTTGGCACTTTCCCGTCGCAATTGTTGATGAAACATGGATACACTAATACACTCCAGAGACAAAGGAACAGTCGGTGAAATCGGCCGGCAAGGTAATGGCCGCGGTCTTTTGGGATGCACGCGGCATCATCTACATCGATTACTTGGAAAAATGAAAGACTTAAGGCACACACATACACAAACACGCAAACAAACATACATACTCACAGATACACACACACATACACAATCGCACATACATACACACACACATACACACAGACACACATGCACACACACACATACCCACACACACACACATGCACACACACACACACACACATACATATACACACACCCATACGGACATTTTCTAAAAATCGTTTATTTCGGTTCCTGTCCATTGTTCCTAACATGTACGAGGGTTGTTCAACAAATCCTTAGAGAAAGATAGAAAAAAATTTTTTTGCGTAAATCTTTTTTTATATTTCAATATAATCTCCTTTTAGCTCTATACATATTTCCAAGCATTTTTCCAAATTTTCTAAGCCGTCCAAACGGTAAGATTTCGGAAGTTCCTCAAAATAGGCATTTGTTTGGGCGATGACCTCCTCGTTCTACGTAGACCGGTCAATTTCACCGTTTTCGTCTTCTTTGGAGCCCGTTCACCTACAAAAATTCACTTTTTTGACTCTTCCTTTGTCTCTGGAGTGTAGCAGTTTATCCATGTTTCATTCACAGTTATGTATCAATGCAGAAACTCCTCAGGATTGCGACGGAAAAGAGTCAAAGCAACCTCAGAGTCGACCACTCGATTGCGTTTATTGTTCACTGTGAGCAAACGCGGCACCCATCTTGCCGAGATTTTTTTCACACCAATTTTTTTGTGCGAAATTGAAGCGACTATATCTTGCGATATGCCTGTGGCCTAAACTTTCATTCATCGATCTCTTAAAATAATATAGTTGATTTTGTCAATCATTTCAGGGGTAGTCACTTCCACTGGGCGTCCCGAACGATGTTAATCTTTTATAGATATACGGCCACATTTAAACTCTTTCACCAAATTGTAAACAGTTGCAAACACAGGAGCTGATGTGCCATGAACTTCATCCAACTCAGCTTTGATGTTTTTCGGTGTTAAGCCTTTTAAATATAGGTGTTTAATCACCGCTCGAAACTCACTTTTTTCCATTGTTATGAATAAACTAAAGTTGATTACTTCAATCGACAATAAAAATGCTACTATGTGATGGATATAGCTGAAACTTGAACAGCTGTATAGTTTATGCTGCTGTTCACTAAGAAAAATTCATATTCGATATTACGAGCGCCATCTCTTCGACTTTCTAAGGACTTATTGAACGACCCTAGTAAAACTTGTTTTCAATGTCCGCCGCCCCGGGCGACTTCAGGATGGCTAAGTATTATATTTACACAGTAAAATATAGTATAATTTTTTTAAGGGATATATTATTGTATAAATTGACGTTTGAATTAACCGATTAAATAATTTTACTTTCCGCGGCCAAAGCAATGGAGCAGTTAGTAATTAAAAATAAATAAATATCTAAAAATGATAATACACCGAAAGAAATTGCTTAAATATTGTAGAAAATAATATATTTCTTAATTATCAATAGTATAAAATACTAAATAAAACAAATAATAAGTATAAATCTAATGTGTAATGGCAATAAAGATTATTGTGAACATCCGCGTTCCCCGGACGACGGACCCGTGGTTGAACGTGACTTTGATTATTAAATATAAAATATGGCAGAGAAAATATATTTTATAATTGATATAGCAAACGACTATAGTAAATATTAATATACATGTAATAAAATTCATGGGAAAATTATAAAAAAGTAAAATATGTAATAATAAACTTCTTGCATTTCTTGACCTAAACAGTGAGTAAGAAAGACTATTATTTAGTAGTTTGCGAGTGTATTAAAAAAGCTACTATTTTATTCTTGAGCTGAAAAAACATTTTTAGGCTACAAAAATTTATACCAGTTACAGCGATTCAAATGCTCTTGGATTTCACAAAAAAAAATTTAAATCTTACTGCGCAGCAGGCACTTCTGCTGCTGGTAACACACTAACAAGACGCGCCACATTTGATTCTTCTCTTAAGAGGTTACATGGGTTTCGCAATTTTAAAAAATTTTAATAACCGTCCATTTGGCTTGATCAGCGCAGCGCATCGCAGGTGTGTCGATGCAGCAGCTTGGTCGCTGTTAATCTGTAATTCTCTGTATTTCTTATTTTCCGTAATTGTCTTATTTGAATATACACTATGTAGAGAATATTCCCAGAAAATTTTAAGTCGGTTTTAAGTCGGTTGTAATAAAACTTCAGAAGATAGAGCCATACGAATCACCTCCCATTTAGTTTATTGCTTCGTAAAGGTTTCGAAATATCTACTTAGATATTGTTAATCTCAATTTCTCCGTATACCTCATTATTCCTAAATGTTGTATTTGAAAGTATAGTCATTAAATAATATTCTCGGAATGATACAAGTCGATCGTACTAAGACTTTAGGAAATAGAGCAAAAGGAACTCCGCCTATCTAGCTCGACTGCTTCAACGCGTCGCAGGTACATCGGAGCAGCTGCCTAGCTATTGTTTATCCCCCTTTCCCTACCTTTCTATTATTCGTCAGATTCGCCTTTTGTGATCCGTAAGAATTTGGATGGAATGTACAAGTATATATAAGTAGGGAGAATTCGTAGGTAGATTTAGTTTGGCTTCGTTTATCGAGTCACACAGTTGTACGTTTATGCGGTGAAAATATCTAAATTTTATTTGCGAAATGGAGCCTCACAAAGTTACAAGAGATGAACGAATCTCCAAAAATACCAGGAAGGATAGACCTAGAAAGAGAAAACAAAGTTTCAATCCAAAAATGGCAGAAATATACGATGAATCTTTCTTCAGTACGTCGGCGAAAAAACTCAGACATAAAGATTTGGAATGTGTGCCAGAAGACTCCACTTTGCAGTTTGGAATCTTGGATTTTTACTTAGTTTTTTCTACTCTTGCTAGTTTAGTCAAGTGCTCGAATATTATAAATGACAATGGTGTGAAAAAAGTGTGTGACAGTAAAGTACAGTTTCAACAGTGTGCAAAGGAAGGACTTAGTTTTAAAATTAGAGTGGAGTGTGAAAGATGTGATCCTCGATATATTTTATCGTGTCGCAAGATTGGAAAATTATATAAAGTGAATCGTAGATTTATTTTTGTGATGCCGTTATTAGGCTTGGGTCTAGCAGGATGTAGGAAATTCTATGGCTTAATGGATATAAGTAGTGCTTTTCTAAACCAGTCCACGTACGTCTTTTACATAAAAAAAATACTCGAATGCGTGACAACTGCTGCCGAAACACTCTTCTCTTTAGCTGCAAAAGAAGAGAGAAATTTGACGTGTGAAGAAAAATGTATTGATGATACGTCGGAAGTCACTGTATCAGGCGATGGCACTTGGAAAAAACGTGGATTTTCATCGTTATATGGCGTAGCTACATTGATAGGATATTATTCTAGAAAAGTTTTAGACGTAATAGCAAAAAGCTCGCATTGTAAATTATGTGAAACTTGGAAGAAAGAACTAGATACGGCAGAGTTTGAAGAATGGTATACAGAACATTTAGAGAAGAACGAATGCAGTGCTCATCACCAAGGACCAGCTGGAAATATGGAAGTTGGATCAATCGTGGCAATGTTTCAACGTTCGGTACAAAAACATGGCCTGAAGTATATAAATTATATCGGTGACGGAGACTCTAAAACATATTCCGGAGTTATTAGTTCTAAACCCTACGGCGAAGATTGTCAAATAAATAAAAAAGAATGCGTTGGAAACGTTCAAAAAAGGATGGGCACTCGTTTACGCGATTTGGTAAAAAAAACTGTTGAAGATAAGCAAATCAAAGGAAAAACAATCAAAAAGAAAACTCTCTCTGGCAAAGGCAAGCTTACAGGCAAACTTATTGATAAATTAACAGTTTATTACGGACTGGCCATTCGAAGAAATTGCGATTCAGTGCAAAAAATGAAGGATGTTATATGGGCAACTTATAATCACTATAGCTCAATAGATGAAAAACCTCAGCACGAAAAATGCCCGAGCGGCGCTGACTCGTGGTGCGCTTGGCAGCGTGCTTCAGCTGAAAATGATTTGGAGTCATACGAACATGATTTTACTGCTTTGCCGAGTGATGTTCAATCAGCTATCAAACCAATTCATGAAGAACTCAGCAAGGATGCACTTTTGGAACGGTTTGTTGGTGGATTCACGCAGAACAACAACGAGAGCCTGAACCAGCTTATATGGAAAATCACGCCAAAAATACTTCCTGCTGGCTCAAAAGTTGTTGAAATTGCTGCCTCAGTTCCTGCCTGTACTTTCAACGAAGGAATCTCAGCTTTGTTGTACTTTTTGCACAGCATGGATGTGAAACTTCGACGAACTATTCATGAATATGCTAGGAAAGAGCTGCTCACAGCGCGTACTCCTAGCCAACAAGAGAGATGAGTCTGTGACTCGAGAGGCCAGAATTCGTCTCAGACAAGTGCAAAAAGATGCCCTGGGCATTGCAGCTGCAGCAGGATCTTTGCTTTATGGGGCTGGAATCAAAGACTCTATGTAAGTTGAAAAAAAAAATTTTTTTCCGTGTTTTATTTGTACTTGAAACTTTAAACACGTTTTTCTCAAAACTACTTTTTCAAAGTCCGTGGACACAATTTCTCGAAAACTAATGTACCGATCGTTCTGAAATTTTGCACACTTCTTTAAAATTACATTGACTAGTGATTGAACGAAGGATTTTTGTTTTTTTCAATCACAATTTATTTTACAACCTATTTTGTGCTAAAAATTTTGCCAAAAACCGAACTTTTTTCAAAAATCTCTCCCAAAAATTCAAAATATAATTTTTTTCTTATCCCTTTGTACAATCAGAAGCTATTGCCATGTATTAACTGAAAAATATATTTTTTTTTTATTTCAAATGAAACCGACATGAGTTATCATGTCCACCGCAACGACACTTTTTTTGGGGGTTTCGGAAAATGCGCTGTCTACGGCTCAATTATCAATTTTTTTTCATCAAAATTTTTAAAAATGTTGTTGAAGCTATATATTTTCATATAGTAAAAAGTTGAATAAAAAAAGTTTTTTATTGTACCTAAAAAAAATTCGTGAAAATTTGCTTTTTTTTGCATCTGAAACCCACGTAACCCCTTAACGGAGAATCCTCTACCAGTCGCGCTCCAGTTTGCATTAAAAATTCAACTGGAAGAGGTTTATCCAGCGTCCTCGGTCAGAGGAAATTTTCCACCAGAAGAAATTTGGGGTCTCCTGGATTTGTCAAACCAGGAAGTACGAAGTTAAAAATTTGTTGAAAGAAATTCACAACAAAAAAAAACCGCTGCCAATTCATTGGCACTTAGCTTCCTCCAACCTTATTAATTGATTCTATATGTATTTGTTTATTCTATTTACTTCTGCGTTGAAAAGTCAAACGGACAAGTCCTTTTTTATAAATGACGATATAGATTTAAACTTTTAAATTACCGTTTAAACATATGCAAACGTATAATTTATATTAAGAAATAATATTTAAATTGTATAAAATCTTATAAAGTTTTCACATATGAAATAATATTTTTTACAAATGACAATAAACTTTGTAACACTGTAAAATTGTTTATTCAATTTTATGGAGTCGATTTGCACGCTAGTTAGTGAATTGAAGATCTAATTAGTACAGTAAATTTTGCACTAACTAACACGAAAGCATAGATATATATTTACTGTAAATGTAATAACTGGGAAAAATGTTAACGCCTTTAAGTCCTTGGATTTAATGAACTAAACAATATGAAGTATTCAAAATATTATAATTTGTCATCTATTTGAAAACAAAATTATAGAAATTGTATAATCAGTGCAGCTCTCTAATTGCAAAAGTAGAGTTTTTTTTATTTACTATACATATCATATAATTTTTGAAGGCAAAATATTGTTACGTCTATTACATCCAAGAGCGCAAAATGTTAATTTTTTTCTTTTTTATTATATTTATAGTTAATATATCTACAATTTCATGAAGCCATAATAATTTGAATTAAAAAATAAATTGTTATAATTTATTAATTTTATTATGATGCGCATGGGGATACCACTTAAAGCAAGTTTTAATTTTAATCATGTAACACCCAAATATGTATGAAACGACCTAACAATTAAAATTGAATAAAACCTTGTTTTTAAGAAATATAAAATATTTACAAGCAATTTATAAAATTATTTTATTGCTAATTTCTTTTTTATTTCTACAATATTACATAAAAATTACATAAAATAAATATATTACGTTTCTTAAAAAAAGACTGCGCTGAGATATATACCTCATGGTAACATAGAAATGATATCAAAACACTTATTTACACTTTCCACGAATGTAATTTAATATACATGTTAATCTGCTGTCAGATTTATAAATTCAATATGACGAATTTTACTGAATATTCGCCTGTATATTCCTAATCAGCTAAAATTTTTTAATAAATTTCCATGACATATGTCCGAGATATAACAATTTAAAAGAAAAATGACGTTTTTGTGTATAACAAAAGAAGGGACCTTATCAAAATTTTTGGGTCAGAAAAGATAGATAATTTTAATTTATTTCAAATGAATTTTATTCAAATTGATTATATTAATTTTTTTTCTTTAAGAAAACCTAAAACCTTTAAACAAAAATATCGAAAAATCGATCAAAAGAACAAAAAAGCTCTGGGAAACAAAAACTTTTATTTACCAGACCCGTCGTCAAAAACAAAAAAATAAGCCCTAAAACATTCATTTTTACCGTGGATTACTCGAGATACAGAGGGATACACACACACACACACACACACACACACACAGACACACACACACACACACACACACACACACACACACACACACACACACACACACAAACACACACACACAGACACACACACACACACACACACACACACACACACACACACACAGACACACACACACACACACACACACACACACACACACACACACACACACACACACACATCCATAAGGACATTTTCTAAAAATAGTGTATTTCGAGTCCTTATGTCTCAAAACACGATTCTAACATGTTTTCAGAAATACTTTTTTTTACTATTACAAAGTTTCCTATAGGAGGAAACAAAATTCTTGTGTTACGTCTAGATCATCGCCTAACATACACCTTCTCGTCGTCAAGCTATAGGAGGTATGTCCCAAAAGTATCCGACCTACCTCGATTTCTCGGCGCTAGATTTATTCTTCGGCATCCGGGGGGTGGCATCCTTCAAAGTACTCCCCATTTGATTGAACAAGACACTCATATCGATGTTTCCACTTATTAAAGCACTCTTGAAAGTCAGACTTCGGAATCGCCTTTAGTGAATTCGTCGCATTAGTTTCAACAGTCTGTTTATTGTCGAATCGATGTCCTTTAAGCGGCATTTTCAATCGAGGAAACAGCCAAAAGTCGCAGGGAGCTATATCAGGACTGTATGGAGGTTGGCGGAGCTGCGCAACACTGTGTTTCAATAAATACTGCTGCACAAGGTTTGATGTGTGCGCTGGAGCATTGTCGTGATGAAGAAGCCAGTCACCGGTTTCCCAAATTCTCGGTGAAAATTCGCCAAACAGTACTTTTTGGTATTCCAAGTTCATCTTCCAGTTCTCTCACAGTCAAACGACGATCTTGTTCAACTGCGACACGCACACGCTCGACATTATCCGACGATGTTCCCGTCGAAGGTCGACCAGAATGAGGATCACTGTCAACAGATGTGCGGCCAATTTTGAACCGCCTATACCACTCTTTTATTTGTGTTTTGCCCATACACTCATCTTTAAAGGCCTTTTGCAACATTTCAATAGTTTCCGCACAACTTTTACCGAGATTAAAGCAAAATTTTATGCAAATTCGCTGTTCGGTTCGTTCTGCCATTTTTAGCAATAAGCAAATAAGCGACGAACGCAAAAAAGTCGTTGTAAACAAATACACGCTGCGCGGGAACTAAGGCGTTTCATCGGTATCTCAGGCTACTGACGAGAAGGTTAGGAGTTGCTGGTGACGTTCGTACCCTCCAGAGGTCGCCTGAGTCTCTCCGCGCGAAGATATGAACGTAGGTCGGATACTTTTGGGATAGACCTCGTATGTATCTTACCATACTGAATCCTACTTATCGACCTACGCTATATAACGAGTATCCTACCTTGTCTACGTCATACTCCACGATGACACACTCATCCACCCCAATATTTCCCGAATTCCCTTCCACGACTCTATACCTTTATCGCCCCCTCCTCGAGTACGCATAATCAATTCCTACTTTAGGCTAAGCATGCGACCTCGGCGTGATTATAAAAGGCATAGCTCCCCATGGCTCCTGGCATTTGCCCTCACACTTTTGCCTTCAGAATAGAGCCTTCTGTATTCGAACTTTGAGCCGTAAGCACGTATGCACCAGTTTGTTATTTGACATCTCACTTGTAAAAGGGACACGCCCTTATATTTAACTTTGTACTTCAAATATAATAAATTTGCTCTTAAACTTATTTGCTCGCGTTTATTTATTCGCTGTACCTGCGCTTCTATTCATGTCTCCCGCCACCGTCTCGAGTACGACACCGCCCGCAGCACAACGCAGCTCAGCCAACCCGACTACGAGGAAACAAGGCCTACACACGCACACAACGTAAGCCCCAAAATACCTTGCTAAGTCTTTGTAATCCTATCGCAAACTCGCACTTCCTATTTTCACTACTATCATATTAAATATCATCTTCGCTATCCTGCTTTTGCTAATGCTTCGACTCTCAGGTAAATTACGCAAGTATTAACCAAAACCAGAGGCGAACGCGATTTAATTCCATATTAAGTTCGCGTGATTTATTGTTTACGCACGTCGTAACACTTGCATTACGTGTACGATTAACGCGAATGAAAATTATTCACAATTCTCGATTATCGATATGATTACATAAACTCGTGCGCTTCCTACGTAGTATTACTTGATTTAGCCAAAGAAACGAACATTGTTTAGAAGTATTCTGTTGGCACATCCTGTTAAAACCATTGTTATTTTGCACGAGTGCCTATACGCAGTTGTCCGTGCTTTAAGTAAAAAAAGTTCGCGTGTATGAAAAAGAAAAATGTTATAAATAGAAATGAGGAATAACTGAGAGACTAAGTAGATAGCAACCGTAACGTAGAAAAAAGAGAAAGATTAAGACAAAAAAAAAATAAAGACCAAGACAGAGAAATAAAAAACAAATAGTAAGAAAACAAGAAAATAGAAAAACAAGAAAAAGAAAAAAGAAAAAGAGAAACAGTAAATCAAAAATGAGTGCATAGTAGGACGTTTAAGGTTCGGGTGCGGCTGAGAGACCTATGGAACAGGCAAACGTTCAAGACCTGGGCGAAATCCAGGCTTCCAGGCACCCTGTCCAGAAAAACGATCAGCGGTCGACACTCTGTGAGAAGCGTTGATCCGTGGAGCATGATCAGAGCGCTGAAATTTTGCACCCAATTCCCCGCGGGAAACCAGTCAATATCGATTGCTCGCATTTACTTAAGCGGTGCGACGGCCAATCAAGCAACCTCTGCCAAAGCTAATTTCATAGCAAGTTTCCTCGGACTCCGTCTTCATAACAGAAAAAAATGATAAAAAAAAATGAAAATGAGAAAGAAAAGAAGCATGTCAATAATATTTTGTTTTCTTACTTATGAAGTGTATGTGGAATCTCCTTCAAAGTAGAATAACCGACCAAAGGCAATGCCTATTGAATAATTGCGATTACTCTCTATGGTTTCTCTGCGAAAAATTAAATGATTCATAATGAATTAAAAATATCATCCTGTTATGTATTCTTGTGTTTGTGTTCCTATCATAGTGTAAAGGTTATAAAAGTAGAGAATGAAAATTTTCGTCAAGACAGCATTTAACACAAAATGATGGCATGCATCACATTGTGTACGAAATGGAGCCTAAATACGGCCCTGGCCCGTATACGTCGCAGCATTCACGACACCTCGAACGATTCAGACGCTAGCCAAGCAGCGTCTCTGCGCCAATCAGAAGAGAGAGGCCCATCATTAACGTCCGGCAACAACGCCGCGACGCTCAGTTGCGCTCTCTCCTTCGCACCGAGCACCTGCTCTACACAGTGCCTGCACGCACACATCACGCTATTCAACCATTCAAGAATATATATCTCTTTTTACCCAATATCTTTTTTGTTCATTTATTTATCGAAACTCTCGTAAGATTATTGGCAGCCCACGAAATATAGTATAGAAGTTTTGAATGTCGAAAAATTATTTAAATAAATCAATCGGTACTAACTATGATTACGGACAGAATGAAATAGTAATAGCTAACCAGTTAAATAACACGACTATCGTAAAATAAATTAACAAGTAAATTAAGATAAAGAAATGAAAGCGAGAATATCACAGTACATAGTAATGAAGAGAACATTTGTCAAGCAATAACTTCGATTACAACATAATGTAATAGAAATTGTAGTGAAGATATGAGAAATGTCGATACAGCACATTCCATTACAACTGTTTAAGCCGAAATTATTGCCAGAAGTGAATAATATGAACATTATAAATAATAAATAAATAAATAATAAAGTGTGCTATTACAAAAAAGAAGACAACTCAGTACACAACCAAATTAAGCATTAACTATAAAAAATAACAAATAAGTCGAATTAAATATAAACAGAATATAAAATAATCGAAATAGAATAAAATGGTCTAAAATTATTATAGCCTCAAGTAACGAACCTTAGATTTTTATCCAACGAACACGCCTTAAAGAGCGATTATTTTAATTTATTATGTTAAACCACTAAAGCAATAAATGAAATATTTATAATAAAAAAAAAACAACTAGAATAATATTACTGCTGATAATAACAATAATTATATGCGTTAAATGAATATATATATATATATATATATATATATATATATATATATATATATATATATATATATATATATATATATATATATATATAGTTTTAACTATGAATTTAATCATTTTTAGCATGAATTGATGATTATCTTAATTTTTAGACTAAGATACAGGCTCCCCTCCATTCTGGGACCTATACTGTGACTTTTGCACTATAAAAAGGTATCTCCATGAATTTTTTGGTGGTCGAGGCTTTGATCGAACTCTCAGAATCTCATATATATACATATATATATATATATATATATATATATATATATATATATATATATATATATATATATATATGTATATATATGAGATTCTGAGAGTTCGATCAAAGCCTCGACCACCAAAAAATTCATGGAGATACCTTTTTATAGTGCAAAAGTCACAGTATAGGTCACAGTATATATATATATATATATGGGTGGTTCTCTGACAAATCGTGCGCGAAAAAAAATGGATTTTCCAAATATATATATATATATATATATATATATATATATATATATATATATATATATATATATATATATATATATATATATATATATAATCCATGAAATAAACCAAATATAAAAAAAAAACAATAAAATTCCGCTACATATAAGCGTAAAGAAACAATTGTAAGATAAATAATATAAGTCATAATAGTTCCTTTAATTTTAACGCACAGTAAAAGATCCGATCTCGAAGCATTTCACATCAAACTTGCAGCGTGAACTGTATTTGTAGTTGCGCGACTGCTGAGCCACACGTACGATTACACAACAGTGTTTGTATTTCTCGAGCGTATACCTGCATACAGAGCATCACAGTGTGAAGCCTCATGGACAGGCGGCATGGGCAATATAATTGCGCGACGGGTGAGGACTTGCTACAATACACATACGTATACACCGACAAGTCAGGCCAACACAAATTTTAAGAAATATTTTTGCACATAAGTATTCTTTACTTGAAATACATCGAAAAAACTGTAGAAAAATCGACCCATATGTATTGCAAAATACTAATTAAATCTTAAAAATTTACTAAACTATTGAACATTTCGGCGACATTTTTGCAGGAACGTATTCCTTACATGAATTACAAATGTATTCACATGTATATGGGACATTCTTAGTCAAAAAAGCCACCCCCTCTGTCCAAAAATCAGAGGCTCAAGAAAAGGAGATATACTCGAAGCGAAGTAAGGTGGTTGGTGCGGAGGAATAGCGCAGTGGTTAACATGCTCTTCGGGCGACAAGAGGCAAAACCAAGCTTGGGTTCGAATCTCGCCTTGGGCGAGTCTCGCCTTTGACGAATTTCGCCTTTTTATAATTTAATTAGCCGAATATTAAATCGATACACTAGTCTGTAATTATTTATTTACGCGAAATTCATTGTTCGTATGTGTATTATTATAGATTAATACTTTTACGATTATTAAATCGTTACACTAGTCTGTAATTATTTATTTACGCGCAATTCATTGTTCGTATGTGTATTATTATCGATTAATACTTTTACGATTATATATATATATATATATATATATATATATATATATTATATATTATATATTATAATCGTAAAAGTATTAATCGATAATAATACACATACGAACAATGAATTGCGCGTAAATAAATAATTACAGATTAGTGTAACGATTTAATATTCGGCTAATTAAATTATAAAAAGGCGAAATTCGTCAAAGGTGAGATTCGAACCCAAGCTTGGTTTTGCCTCTTGTCGTTCGACGAACATGTTAACCACTGCGTTATTCCTCCGCACCAACCACCTTGCTTCGCTTCGAGTATATCTTCTATTGCATATGTAATTCTTCTGACTCGTCACATTATACATGTGATACTAGTACACCAAACTAGTAATATTTTTTATAAATTAACTTTAATTAGTCGTATTAGGTGCGCAATATCGGCAACGATAGTAACCAGATTCATTCAATTAACAATGTTAAATATTTATGCAAATATTAATTAACTTTTAAATCTCTCAAACACTGAAGAATTTTTGAAATATTTTTATTTCCTTATTATAAGGGACAATTAAACTTACTAACCATTAGAAAAATAACATATAATGTTTATGCGAAACTTAATTAACAATTTTATTTATCAAATTCTATGGTTCATTTTCAAAACCTTTTCACTTATCTGTAATACAAGACTATGAAAGTTTACAACTATTATATTAATAACATGTATTGTTTGTGCAAATCTTGATTAACAATTTGATTTCTTCAATTCTATGGTAAATTTTCAAAATCTTTTTAGCGAAAGAAAATCCTTTTTTAGACAATTGTTTCTAAGTATGCGAGCATGAGGTAGTTCTTTTTAGGGTTAGGCGTAGATCGACGGGGTCGACAACCTGCAGCCTCGGACGTGTTACGTACGAGAGTTTGTACGTCCGTTCTAGAGTATAGCTCTAGCATCTTCGCACCAGCCAAATCGCCGACCACTAATTTCCGCTCCAATAGCAACACGCCGGCGAAGCCCGCGATTCTCGAGCCCTGAATTGCGAGAGAGAGTGAGAGAAAAAATAAGAGAGAGAGAGAGAGCAGCCTGTGCATACATTATAAAAGGGAAAGTTAGAGATAACACAGTATGTACGATATAGAAAAAAAAAAAAATATATATATATATATATAGACCCTTTAAATTTTTAATTATTTAAACTTATTTAAATAGCATGTTTTACATAAAGTTCACTACATTAAATAAGCTACTTCGAAATTTTAGCTATACTTAATTCTGTAAAAAAACTGAATATCGTAAAATAGGTTGCAGGAGCTTATTGTTCAAGACATTTTCTATCAAAATTTGCAATAAAAAAATGATTTTTATATATATATATTCAATTGAAGGATGAAGGAACAATTACGCACTTTACACGGAGTGTGCGTCCTCGCAGGCGTGTTCGCGAAATAGAGAGAGGGGGAAAGAATACCCAGGGAAGAGAGAGAGAGAGAGAGAGAGAGAGAGAGAGAGAGAGAGAGATAACCACTGACTCACCCTAATCCAAGGACTTGGTAGCGGTCGCCGCACGATAGGTCGCTCTGCACCAGACAATTCCTGGGAGCAGCTGTAGCCGGCCCGAAGGTGTTTCGGGCGATCGTCGCAAGCCGTACCCCTCGTTTTCCGCAGCTTCTTCTCGCGCACCGAAATATCTCTCGCAACACACGTCCGTCCCTGCGAACCGTCGAAGCGTCTCTGCCTCCTACCGAAAATACCGTGGCTCGCGCCCCTGCGCGCCCCTACCTATACTCTCTCTCTTTCTCTCTATGCGGCCCGCAATCCTCTCTCTTCCTTTACAGCGTTGGCACCTGTAACATCTGAAATGTATTAGTACATGTTCTATGTGTGTGTTTGAGAGAGCATGTGACAGGGTATGTATAATTACCCGTCACATTCCTAACGAAATACATAGCATACAATGTTATATTGGGTCTTGTTCATGTAAAATCGAGAAATTCAAAAAGTTATAAATTATTGGCAAATATTAAAGATAAATAAAAGATATATCATTCATATTAAAGCGTTAAAATAAGCCATTCGACACGGAGTTATTTTAAAAAGAATTCATTGTATACTTTCATTTTCACAAAGCAGATGGTTAAGAAAATATGTAGGTCTTAATATTAATTTGAGACAAAAAGCAACAAATGAATTTAACATATCTATTATAAATTATTTGTTAATGCAGTTTTTGATAAATCTATGGAAAATGTTAGAAATTATTTAGATATAAAATTATGTTCAAAATGGGAAGGACGTTTAGGAGCAGCTAAATATACATATCTGAAGTGAATTTTAAAAAGTTAACACTTGTTAGTGAAAATCTACTTACAGTAGATATGAAAGAAAAATTGTTTTATTCAATAAACCTATATACGTATGTATGTCTATTTCAGATTATGCAAAATGACATTTATATAAATTTTACTATGATACAATATTAAATAATTTTAATGAAAATGTAAAATATATGAAATTATATGTGAATGTATATATATGAATTTATGAAATCAAGAATTCACGAATTTGATACTTCAAATTATATTAAAAATAATATCTATAATATTCCTCTTGTTAATAAAAAAATTATGGCTTTAATGGAAGAAGAATATGGTGGACAAATAATATGAGAATTTATAGGTATACATTCGAAAATGTATTCAATTCGTATGTATGATGATGAAAATGATAAAAAATATATTAAAAAAGCTAAAAATGTAAAATTTTCAATTGTTAAAAATCAAATTAATTTTGAAAATTATTGTAATAGTTTATTATATGATAAAAATTTACATTGAGAACCAAATTTGATTTGTTCATAAAATCATCAAATTTTTATTATTAAGTATGGTCTTTAATACTTTTCTAATATTTTGCATTATATTCTATGTCTTTCTTATCATTTTTAAATAATCGCGCTCTATGTGTATTGCCAGTTTACATGTTGCTCCCGTAAAAGCCCGTGTATAAGAGTCAAACTTTGAAGTTAATTATTTTTTAAACGGTAATGGCTAATGGTTTCTAATTTTACATGTTATGGTAAACTTCATAGAAGAATGACATAGTAAATTTTCAGAAACATCTTATCATTTTTACATCACTATCGAACCTCCTTAAATGTGAGCGATGATAAAAGATTTCTTTTAGAAAACTGTACTGACAAATTACTCTGGGAAAATTATTCATTAATGAGCCAATAGAATACAAAAATTATAACATTGTTTTCATCTACTTTTCCCTTTTAATGGGGATCCCTCCCATTTTCTTTTTAACTACAAAACCGATTTTTTAAATTGTTTTTCGATTCTTCAAACCTTTCTTAATACAGAAACATATCGCATGATTAACTTTTGTCAAAGTTTCAGTTTGAAAATTGCATTTTAAAGTAGGATTATTCATTAAGGCAAATGTTTTTTTAACAAAAACATCTTTTTCTGCAATTTATGTTTTTCTTTATTCAAAAACATTCCACGTGCAATCGCTTTTGTCGAAACTTTTTGAAATTAATTGGATATGTACTTTTTAAATAAACTTGTGCATCCCAAAGATGCTGTGTGTTGATCTAGATCAAATGAAAAATAATTATTTATAAAAATAACGATAAATTACGCAAAAGTACTGTTTTCTTATTTAAATAAAATGATCTCATTTTTAATCATGGTTACTTGTATTCAATTTTGATGATAATGCACAAATATTTTCAAACTTATATAAGTAGTAAGTAGGAAATTTTTTAGACTGTATAAAAAATTCTGTATGCACAAGGAACGTTGCCAATATATCTCATTTTAACTAAGAGAATCATGAACTTATCGGTGTATATCAATATATATTCGGTAAAATAGGCAGCAATTTTTCAAAAAACTTAAATTTTTGGTTATAAGAACATACGTAAAAATTTAAAAAATTCTGAAACTAGAGGGCAATTTTAAGAGAAATGGTCGGGATCACCCAGAATATATCATTTGATTTAATTCAAGAATCGTGTGTTTCAGCCATATCTAACCATGCAACAAATATTTGTTTTTATCTTTTTCAATATTATTTCTATCAAATAACCATTTGAGTTTACTACTTTTTGCAATTGTAGTTCATAGAATCCTCCAAGAATATGTACTTTGGTAGACTCTTCAATTTCAATTAAATAAGTAACTAGAATTATATTGTGTATTATTATCATTTTAAGTATTTGGAGGATTTTGCTAATAAATTTTTATATTTTGATATTCTCATAAAATTTCCATAGTAGTTATCATAGCGCTTTTGGAGAAAAAACATCCCCAAAGCGGTACGGTAGGTCTACGGAGGAGACGCTGTCGTCACACTACCATGCGCGGTGGGGAAGGGTCACGAGAGTGCGCGCTATCCCCGCTTCTTGGCGGAGAAGCAATTAGTCATATTGCACCAATCGCGGTCTCTCCCTCTCTCTCTCTCTCTCTCTTCTCTCTCTCTCTCTCTTTCTCTCTCTCTCTCTCTCTCTCTCTCTCTCTCTCTCTATCTCTCTCTCTCTATCTCTCTCTCTCCCTCTCTCTCTCACTCTCTCTCTCTCTCTCTCTCTCTCTCTCTCTCTTCAGCAGCCGCTCACTACGATACACACACACACACACACACATATATATATATATACAGGGTGTCAATTAAGTCCCGGGACGGCTGAATATTTTCTAAAGTACTGCTTTACTGGAAGAGGTCAAGGTCATTCCTTAAGTAACTTTGAACAAGGAACCCAACGGTGACCTTGGATTTGACCTTGAACCTCATTTTCAAGGTTAATTTGAGGTCAACCTCATTTTTTCAAACGGGAACCCCTATTTTTTATAGCGGAATCGGAAAGAGCGGAAAATTTTACATCCGGATATGTATTGAGGTATGGGGTTGAGGTAACCCCTAGAGGTCAAATAGAGATCAAATAATGACTTCTTAAAAATCTCGCGAGTTCAGTGGTAAAACAAAACAAACAAAGGTCATACCCTAGGTAAATCTTTACGGAGTACCCGACAGTGACCTTGGATTTGACCTTGAACCTCATTTTCAAGGTTGTTTCGAGGTCAACCTCATATTTTCAAATGGAAACTCTTATTTTTGATACCGGATTCGGAAGGAGCGAGAAATTTCAAGTATGGATGTGTTGAACAAGGAATGTAATTGTGATCGTCAATTTGACTTTGGACTTGACCTTGAAGGTCATTTGAAGGTCAACTGGTTTTTTTAATCGGAAATCCCAGTAATAATACGGGAAACCGATAGAGCGAGAAATTTTACATTCAGTCCTTATTCTCACTTTTAGCGTTGCCTCTCCCTTAGAGGTCCAAAGTTTAATGGCAATAACATCTTGGATTTGAAGAAAATGAAATTTCGGTAGTAGATCCTAACTCAGCGACCCCAAAAATCCCCGAGTACTCATTTCCAGACAAAAATGTGCTGTTCCCAAGATTTTCATCCGCCATCTTGAATTCGCCATTTTGGATTTGGAAAAATCGAAATTTTAGTAGTAGATTCTAACTCAGTGACCCCAAAAACCCTCAAGTAAAATATTTCAAGACAGAATAGTCACTTAAAAGGCATGTTTACAAAAGAAAATGATTGTTAGATAAAATAAACGTTTGTTAAAATTGTTTCCAAACTCATTTCAAGTTTGTAAATAGGTAAAGACAAAGATTGATGTCAGGAATTTATCATTACAGTTTATGAGTTAGCGGTTCCTGAATTTAAGGACTCTTGCTAATTAAGCATTTAAAAAAAACAGAATTTATTAGATATTTTGCGTTGTTCTTGGATTGTACTTCCGGCTGATAGTTTTCGAACAAAATAAGTTTTAGAGTTCAAATTGGTAGTTCAAATTCGTAGGTATTTAAGTACTCACAATTTATTTTATCTAAAAATTCCTTGTGGTAAAACTCTTTTTCCTTTGCAACTGATAAGTTTTTCTTTTGGTTTCAATTTGTGTACTATTCTTATCTAATTAAAAAAATGGCGTATGCTAAACTTTCGGAGCGAGAACGGATAAGTTTGTTGATGATGCGTGGTTAGGGAGATCGAGTTCGATCTTACCTTGAAGTGCGCACACTGTTCAATAACAATTTCCGTAATCAAGATGGACAAACGCCTATTTCAAAATCTACAGTCGAAAGGACTGTACGGCGCTTCGCAGAATTTGGGACTATTAGTGATCTCCAGAGAACGGGTCACCCAACATCTGTTGCAACTGAGGAGAAGCAGATTGAAATTGCTCAAGCGTTTATTGAAAATCCGCATCTCAGTTTACATAGAGCTGGGCATGAGCATGACGTTTCTCATGAATGCGTACAAAAAATTCTGAAAAGCATTCATTTTCATCCTTATAAAATCCATTTGGTACAGGAGCTTAATGAAGATGATCCGGATCGTCGGCTCGAGTTTTGCGAAACGATGATGAATAGACGCAGAGCCTAATTTTTTATACAATATAGTTTTTTCGGATGAGGCTACTTTCACTTTAAATGGTGAGGTTAATAGACAAAATTGCAGATATTGGTCTGACTCAAATCCTGCATGGATGTTGGAAAACCACACACAATATCCACAAAAGGTGAATGTGTGGGCTGGTATCTTTAACGATACTCTCGTAGGCCCTTTCTTTATCGACGGTAATCTCACTGCAGCTTTATACGAACAGTTACTAATGGATCAAATAATACCACGAATTAGAGAGATAGCAGGTGATGATTACGATGTAACTTGGTTTCAGCAGGATGGAGCAGACGCTCATTTTGGTCGAGACGTTCGAGTATATTTGGATGATCAGTTTCCTCGTAGATGGATTGGAAGGAGGGGTGAAATCGAGTGACCGGCTAGATCTCCGGATCTGACACCACTCGATTACTTTCTCTGGGGTTACCTCAAGAGTAAAGTTTATGCCACTAAACCAAACATTTTAGAGGATCTGTGCAATCGGATTATGCAAGAGGCTGCTAGAATTAATAGAGCAATGATTCGCGATGCTGTTACTCATTTTTACAATCGTCTAGCTTTCTGTCAAGAAGTTGAAGGTTTTCAGTTTGAGCATCTCCGTTAAACTTTGAACCTTTGAGTGAGAGGCAAGGGGACTCACGTTAATCAAGCACCCCAATCGTGAGAGGCAAGGGGACTCACGTTAATCAAGCACCTCAATCGTGAGAGGCAAGGGGACTCACTAATCAAGCACCCCAATCGTGAGAGGCAAGGGGACTCACATTAATCAAGCACCCCAATCGTGAGAGGCAAGGGGACTCACTAATCAAGCACCCCAATCGTAAGAGGCAAGGGGACTCACGTTAATCAAGCACCCCAATCGTGAGAGGCAAGGGGACTCACGTTAATCAAGCACTCCAATAGTGAGAGGCAAGGGGACTCACATTAATCAAGCACCCCAATCGTGAGAGGCAAGGGGACTCACGTTAATCAAGCACCCCAAAGGAAACAGATCTTACTACGTCCACGTCGTTGTTTCTGGGTAACGCTAAAAGTGAGAATAAGGACTGAATGTAAAATTTCTCGCTCTATCGGTTTCCGGTATTATTACTGGGATTTCCGATTAAAAAAACAAGTTGACCTTCAAATGACCTTCAAGGTCAAGTCCAAAGTCAAATTGAAGGTCACAATTACATCCCTTGTTCATCACATCCATACTTGAAATTTCTCGCTCCTTCCGAATCCGGTATCAAAAATAAGGGTTTCCATTTGAAAATATGAGGTTGACCTCGAAACAGCCTTGAAAATGAAGTTCAAGGTCAAATCCAAGGTCACTGTCGGGTACTCCGTAAAGATTTACCTAGGGTATGACCATTGTTTGTTTTGTTTTACCACTGAACTCGCGAGATTTTTAAGAAGTCATTATTTGACCTCTATTTGATCTCTAGGGGTTACCTCAACCCCATACCTCAATACATATCCGGATGTAAAATTTTCCGCTCTTTCCGATTCCGCTATAAAAAATAGGGGTTCCCGTTTGAAAAAATGAGGTTGACCTCAAATTAACCTTGAAAATGAGGTTCAAGGTCAAATCCAAGGGCACCGTTGGGTTCCTTGTTCAAAGTTACTTAAGGAATGACCTTGACCTCTTCCAGAAAAGCAGTACTTTAGAAAATATTCAGCCGTCCCGGGACTTAATTGACACCCTGTATATATATGTATGTGTGTATGTGTAGATATATGAGGCATTATTTGTCAAGTGGACACCCCGTTCTCTCCAGAATTGTTTTAACTTTTAAGAGTCCAGCAAGGGCTCAAAATTTGTGTTTTTTCATCTAGTTTCTGCAGGCAAGTAGCGATTTTTGATTCTCAAATACCCTTGTGTGAACATTTTTAGCCTGATGCGCTCATTTATGTGGAATAATTTCTGTGATGAAACAAAAGTCCTACACGAAGCCATTGTATTCAGCCGCCATATTGTATCAGCCATACTGAGAACCGAAAATGCCACTTGGCTGCAGAAACTAGATGAAAATAGACAAATTTTGAGCCCTTGCGGGACTCTTAAAAGTTAAAACAATTCTGGAGAGCAGGAGGTGTCCAGTTGACAAATTATGCCTCATATATATCTGAGGTGACGGTGACGACACACGCAACAAATTTCTCCAAAGTCCAGCCAGACACATGGAGGAGACGCGGTGAGCGGCTGCTGGGAAAAGAAAGAGAGAGAGAGAGAGAGAGAGAGAGGGAGATTAGATTAGATTAAAATGGTTTATTGCTGTACATTATGTTGTACAAAAATTACAAATAATAGTAATATTTACAAATAATTACAAGTGATAGTATCAATAATAATAGCCATAGTTTGCATAGCAAAAATAGACTAAAAAATATTTCCATAGATACACCAGAGTAAGAGAAAATGAGGATGAGGATGATTGTGAATGATCATTTGATGAGTAGGAGAGGAGGAAGTAAAATGAGATCATAAAATTTCAACGTAACGGAGTTGATGATGAAGTTGAGCTTTCAAAATTGGGATAGAGGTGACATTGCGTAGATGAGGAGGTAATGAATACCAAAAATATGCAGAGCTGATGTGAAATGAATTTCACAGACTCTCCGTGTTGAAGCTTGGTATATCCAAGGGAGTCATATCACCCTTAACAGGGCGAATAGCAACAAAGAAGTTGAAGAACGCATGTAAATAGGGAGGCACGGCTGTATTAAAAATGTTTCGTAAAAGGTTGGCAGCAAAATATTTTCTACACGTGGCAGTAGTGAGCCATCCCAGTTCGCGTCTGAAAGGAGTAATATGCTAATCACTTCTCACACCATAAATGTAACGAATACCGGCAATCATTAACCTCCGAAGTATGGTGTCCAACTCCGCAGAGATATCGCAATAGACAAGGAAGCAGTAATCATCCAGTGGAAAAAGTAACATAAAAATATGATGATTACGTAGTAGAAGGTTGGTGGTTTTCCTGAAAAAGTAAAGGCGATACATGAGTGCAGCTGGCAGGAACTCATTGATATTGATAACCAGTGCTGGTCGAGGTGAGGACCATTTGCTTGATCAAGAAAGTCAGCACTCAGTTAAGCTGTATGAAGCTTTCTGAGTTTTATTTTTGCTGCCAGTAATGCGTGAGCTAGCGCATGTGATGAGATAGTATGAGTGGAGGTGAGGTATTTCTTGAAAACGCAGTATTAGTTGAGGACGAAGGATTATTTAACAAATTGTTGTTTCCTTCAACTTCAGGTGACTTCTCGCTTGCAGTTGAAGTTGGGTCTGCAGAGGAAGTCTCTGCAGTTGAAGCTGGGTCGTTGAGGAATACACAACCTCTACGGCCTATTTTTTGCGTAGTAAATACGCTGAGACAAGGTCTCTGATTTGTAGATCCGGATCCAGTGTCTTCAACGTAGCGAAAGCTAGGTGCCGCAGAAAAGTTGCATCATCGTAAGTAAGCCCTGTTATAACCAGGTCACTAGATAGCTTCGCCTGCATGTTGACAAATGACTGCACTTTGCTGCTAAGTTGAGCATTGGTTTGTTTAAGTTGTTGTATGCGAGAAGCAGCAGATGGATTATTATCGGTGACGGCAGCTGTGGTGGAGGAAGCTGATGTCATCAGTTTATCAACAATCTGCTAAATGTTAGCTTGTTCTGTTTGTAGACTCTGGATAGAGTTTCCAGTCGCCTCAACTCTCTGTGTTAATTTTGGAAGATCCTCCAGCTGGGTAAGCTTTTTCTCCATTGTCAACATTCATTTAGTCCACTCGATCATTTGCGCGTCAATCGTGTTTTGTAATCCGTCCAGAATATCAAGCTTGTTTAATGCTGAGCGGTGGCCAGATCCAGTTGCAGTATTATTATCTTAGCTCGTTACAGGCACTTTATTTCACGACACTAACATACTTTCCAATATGAAAATTGACTTTGTAGTCTATTTCAAGCAATGGTAGGTAGGAGTGGTTAGCATACTATATATCACAGAGAGAAGACAATGAAGATAAGCGAGAGCGAGATAATATATTATAATATTATAATAAAGGTTAGAGTTATCACAAAGAATGAGGGAAAAAAAGCGGCGATCGGAAATCGAAATCAGTACGCCTGGGTGACAGTCCCCCACACAAAAAATGAGGCTACCAACGTACTGTACGCTCCTATTCATTCTAGTTATAATTAACAGTGATAATGTCGGTAAGAGAGGAACCTGATGTGCACCGGCTCGCGTCAGTATTACACACCATTATAATATATGTAGTCAAGGGAGTATAACCACGACGACTATCATTTCTTAAGGGGCAAACCACCTTTAAATTGTCAAAAAATCGTTTTTTTTTTATTTCCCTTATTTATAGGAAATTTCCCGTAGAATAAGCTCCCGAAAACCGTTTTAAGATATCATAATTCCTTTTAAAGTTACAATATAAATACTGAGACAGCTTTTTTGCCGATTTTGCGTAAATTCGGTATTTTATCAATTATTATTTATTTTATTATTATTTATGACTAAATGTTTGATTGATTATTTGATTTAGTTATAAAGCAATAAAATATAATATAATAAGATCCATGCTTGTATATTCAAATATTGGCGCGTTGTTATATGTAATATTGGCGGATGTGCGAATTACGAGTAACGTGACATGTCATTACGTCACAAGATAAAGGTCGATAAAGCAGATCGAATTTTTTACTAACCTTACCCGTACATTTTTGCTACTTTTGACAGTTGGCTTTTATGTTTACAAACCACCTGTTAGTAAACACAGCTAATATTTTTATTGTACTGAACTTATACAGTGTTGTAATTGCATCTGACAATTTGTGAATGTGTGTAAATCAGTGTAGTGAAAATGTCTTCTAAAAGAGATAAAAAAGGAAGATTTACAAAAGAAGCCAAGACTATCCACCAGCTCAGCGAGGAAACTCCAAAACATAGCTAGTGCTAGAGACACCAGTGATACAACAAACAGAATCATTGACACTTCAATTTTATTTTCTAAACTTAGAAGTGTTCTGTGTTGTAATCGGTGCCATGGTAGTGTTCAATTAAGTAAATCTGGTGTGCATGGTCTTGGTTTCAAAATAGATATTGTGTGCTCAAAGTGTGGTGAAATAGCAGCGATCAACTCCAGCAACAAAGTAGGAGCCAAAGGAAATGCATATGAAGTGAACAGAAGATCTTTGCTGTCTGCTCGCGCACTTGGACATGGACACGTTGACCTTTCAACTTTTTGTGGCATTATGGACCTATGCAAGCCAGTTGCCCAATCGGCTTTTGATTAAATAAATAAGCAGTTGAGTGAAGTGTGTGAAAGTGTCGCTCAAGAGTTTAGTATGATAAGTACAGTTTACTCAATTTCTTCATTTTTGTGTTTTTCTTTCATTTCAGGTTATTCTCGTTCAAATCAAAATCCCTACGCTCATATGAAAAGTACTACTATAATGAGTATCTCCATAAATTTTTAGCCCAATCCATCCATGCGTAGACTTGGAATCTTACGGACAGTGCTTAAAGTCTTCGAAAACAGTCTGGTTTGCCATGGAGGCAGAGAAGGTCCAACGAAGCTAAAAAATATACAAATTGGTAGGTTTTTATGTATACTTTGAGGAAAAAAAACCCTTATTAAAATAAATATCAAAATAAAAATTCTTAATTAATTTTTGTTTCAGATTTTAAAGGTGTGTGCCCCCTTAAATAAAAGCACTGTTCCAATATACCCCGGGTACATCAAATTACCCCAGAGAGACGTGATATCTTTCGCCGCCGAACGAGACCGATAGTATGGTGACGCACCATGGTGCTGCATTTTACCCCATAGTGTCCAATATTTATTACAATTATTGCAAAATAACATTATATATGCAAAATTATCGAATTTCAACGATTATGCATTTTGCCCCAATATGTTCCATATTACATATAGCGTCTAATACTATCAAAATCATTATAAAAAAAAACCGTTTTGTACACAAATTTATTGATTTCAGCCATACTCCATTTTGCCCCATCGTATCCCATATTACATATAGTGACCCTTATAATTCCAATCATGATCAAATAATCACATGTACACAAACTTATAGATTTCAGGTACGGTTGATTTTACCTCCTAGTATGTTCATTGTTACCCAGTCACTGTAAAATAGCGTTATATGAACGAATTTATCGAATTCAATCGTTATCCGTTTTGCCAAACACGTCCTCCATTGTGTTGAGTAAAGGATGAACTCATCGGCAAGAGTACACGTACCGTCTTTTCTGAAGCTGCATAGGATATCGGCTTACCTCAGATTAATCATCACTTACAGCCATCGAAAGTCTTTCACATTAAACAGACTTTGCAAAAATTGACCGTGGCATTCTTTCTTTACGACATAATATTCGTGCAGCTGCAATTTCTTTACTTATATCGTCAATCACCTCTTATTAAAATGTATGTATACTAATAAGACCGTTTTTCTTCAAGTTCAAGTAGTGGAACCGACTCGCGCCGACTGTAGCACGTACAAAATATAAGGCCAAGTATTCTCCTTGCATTCTTCTGATTTTATATTCACGTATTTAAAAATTTTATAATTACTTTATAATTTATTTTAAATTGCATCTTCCGCTCTTATTTCGCCGTGCGAGACGTTGTCAAAGTCGCTCCAAATAATGAATTAAGATTTATTTTAATATCTACTTTTACAATCGATATTCTTTATCTCAAAAATTTACTGTTTGATTACATAGCAGGATTACACTTTCTTATGGTTACAGTTAAACCATTTAAACTCATAAATTAAGATATTTATGATCCATTTCAACAACTGATATCGAATATTTCAAAAATTTAAAAAAATCATGATATCGTAGGATTACGCTTTTTTGTAGCTAGGTATAAACAAACCTATGCGAACCATGTATTAAGATTTTACCCATCACCTATTTTTAGACAATCGATATCCGATATTTTAAAAATTTATATACTCATCAATTCGCGGGATTAGACTTTTTTGTTGCTTGATAAAAGCCCTCGTCAAGCATGTATTAAAATTATGTCAATCATCAATTTTTAACAATCGCTTACACAGCCCCACAAAAAAAATTGTAAGTCCCAAAAACTTGACTACGGTACTTATATGTTTTTGGGATCGCTGAATCCGAATCCAGGGTTAGTTTAACCCCATCAGATCTTTCTCAAGGTCAGTTGAAGGTCAAATTATCGAAAAACATGAAAAATACACTAAAACCATGGTATCTTGGGGTTTTTGGGGTCGCTGAATCCGAATCCGGGGTCAGATTAAACAATCAGATCTTTCTCAAGGTCAGTTGAAGGTCGAATTATCGAAATACATATAAAATACACTAAAACCATGGTATCTTGGGGTTTTTGGGGTCGCTGAATCCGAATCCGGGGTCAGTTTGACCCCATCAGAACCTTCTCAAGGTCAGTTGAAGGTCAAATTATCGAAATACATGAAAAATACACTAAAACCATGGTATCTTGGGGTTTTTGGGGTCGCTGAATCCGAATCCGGGGTCAGATTAAACAATCAGATCTTTCTCAAGGTCAGTTGAAGGTCAAATTATCGAAATACATGAAAAATACACTAAAACCATGGTATCTTGGGTTTTTTTGGGGCGCTGTATTTAAATCCGGGCTTATTACAGCCGTATCCGGTCATGGTCAAGGTCAGTTGAAGGTCAAATCAGAAAGATTCATAAAAAGTAGAGTCAAACCATGACATTTAGGGGTTTTTGGGGTCGCTGAATCCGAATCCAGGGTCAGTATAGTCCCATAAGGTTATATTTATGGTCAGTTCAAGGTTAGTTCAAGGTCATGGACGTAAAGAGAGTGAAAAAATTAGTTATAAACTGAAACAATGCAAAAGGTAATGTAAACCATAAAGCAAAGAACAATGTATATGCAAGTACAATCGTATCCTTTAAAACTATATCATAGTTTGCTGCTCCTTCATTTACTTTAAATTTGTTAGAAGTATATGCAATTCAATAAAATACCCGTAAAAATATTAAGCCCATTACTCTTTTTTATGGTAACGAACTATTTTATTGTCAAATGATCTACGAAGTGGATTACGCTTCCGCTTCTCCGATGTTGATGGTAGATCTCTTTTTAACGACCAATAGTAATCTGCTAACATATTTACGTCCCATCTTCCTTGGTACGAGGGTAGTTCAATAAGTCTTTAGAATAAAGTATAAAAACAATTTTTTTTGGGTAAATTTTTTTTTATTTTTCAACATAATCTCCTTGGAGCTCTATACACTTGGTCAATCGCTTTTTAAGTTTTTTTAATCCTTCAGAAAAGTGCGTTTTCGGAAGTTCCTCAAAATAAGCACTTACAGAGGCAATGACGTCTTCGTTGTCCGTAAATCTCTGTCCACCGAGCCATTTTTTCAAGTTTGGAAATAAGAAAAAGTCACTGGGGGCTAAATCTGGTGAATACGGTGGGTGTTCGACCAATTCGAATTTTAGTTCTTCAATTTTAGCCATTGAAACGAAGCATGTGTGAACTCGGGCGTTGTCGTGATGAAAGAGAATTTTTTTCTCGCCAAATGTGGTCGTTTTTTTTTAATTTCTTCTTTCAGCTGCTCTAATAATGATGCATAATACTCACCAGTAATTGTTTTACCCTTTTCCAAGTAGTCAATAAGTATAATTCCACGTGCATCCCAAAAAACTGTAGTCATAACCTTACCAGCTGACTTTACGGTCTTTGCCTTCTTTGGAGCTGGTTCGCCTGTGGAAATCCACTGTTTGGAGTGTTCCGTTGTCTCAGGAGTGTAGTGATGTATCCATGTTCCTTCCACAGTCACAAATCGACGAAAAAATTCCTCAGGATTCCGACTTATGCGCGCCAAAAGAGCCTCAGAGGCGACCACTCTATTGCGTTTATTCTCAGCTGAGAGCAAACGCGGCACCCATCTTGCCGATAGCTTTTTCATGCCTAATTTTTCATGTAGAATTGAAACAACTGCACCTATAGATATCCTTGTGGCCTCAGCTAACTCACGCACTTTTAATCTTCTATCCTTCAACACCATATCGTGGATTTTATTGATGATTTCGGGAGTAGTTGCTTCTACGGGCCTTCCTGAACGTGGTTCGTCACTTATTGATGTACGACCACGCTTAAATTCATTTACCCAGTTATAAACCGTTGCTAAGGCAGGGGCAGATGTGCCATGAACTGAGTCCAATTCATTTTTTATCTCATATGGAGTTAAACCCTTTAAATGAAAATGTTTAATTACCGCTCTGAACTCGTTTTTTTCCATTTTTCTTAACAAGTAATTTTTTTTTTTCAATTGGTTATAAAAACACGTAAACTCAGAAGATGTGGACTGTGACTGCACCATATATCTAGTCGGGAGTGGTGCTGACTGAAAACAGATGATTTGGAGCGATTCGCGCGCCATCTGTTGGTCATTCTAAAGACTTATTGAACTACCCTCGTACCTGCGCTCCATTTCCTTGATATCTTGGTGAAATGTCTCTCCCTGCTCTTCGCTGTAATCACCTAGGTTTTCTGGAAATTCATCAACATGCGAATATAAAAAGTGTAATTTTAGATTCATTAGGCAGCCTTGATTTTTGTAACTATTTACTAAATTTAAAACTATTTGTTGGTAATTTGGGCTCTTATGATTTCCAAGAAAGTTTTTAATTACGTCCTTGAAACATAACCATGCTTCTCTCTCTGTATGATTCATTTTCGTAACAAAAATTTCATCATTTATCATCTTACGAATCTGAGGGCCATCGAACATTCCTTCATTTACTTTAGCATCACTTAATTCGGGAAATTGATTTCGCAGATACTTAAAGCAGCTACCATCTTTGTCTAAAGATTTTACCAATTGTTTCATAAGTCCCAATTTAATGTGCAGAGGTGGTATAAGAATTTTTGATGGATCAACAAGTGGCTTATCTTTTATATTCTTAGAACCCGGTTCGAACTTTTGTCTAAGAGGCCAGACACTCTTTATGTAATGATTCTTTCTATCCCTACTATACCATTCACATAAATAGCAAGGATATTTTGTGAATCCCGATTGTTGCCCCAGAAGTATTGTTATGATTTTAAGATCCCCACATATTTGCCATTTATGATCATTGTATTTTATTCGGTCTAATATTACTTTCATGTTACAGTACTCTTCATTCAGTATTACCGAATATCCTATGGAAATGGCTGCATAAACATTTGTATTGTGTAACAGAACGGCTTTTAAACTTCTCGTTGACGAATCGATGAACAATCTCCACTCGTTAGGGTTGTAACATCCATGTTTAAAGCAATTCATCAACCCAACTATATCTTTGCAGTAAACTAAGGAAAATTCTTCATCTTTAGCGAAATAATCACGATATTTCTTATCTCTGTCTCGGTAGTAAGAAACTTTAATTTTTCCAGCTTCATTAGTATTTTCTTTTAGCCATGAAGCCAAGTACGCCGCCCCATCCTTTGGTAGGCCCAAATCGCGTATGAGATCATTCACTTTTTCCTGTGTAAGTGGACCTTTCTCCTTCTTAGTATTATAGGGGATGTATTCTTCGTCACTTGTATCACTTGTACTAGCAACGTCATTGTCTTCATCAGGCGCTATTTCTTCTTCCGCAATAATATCTCCTTCCTCCATTTCTTCTTCTAAGATTTCATCTTCATCATGTTTTTCTAAATTTTCCTCAAGATCCATACTTCCACTTGCGTACATACCCAGTGGATCTTCTCTTTTATCAATTGACGATTCATATATAGGTTTCGTGACACTTTCAACGTTAGCGTAATTAATTTGCGACTTGTTTTTACTATTAACTCCATGCAAATTCGTATTACAAAAATAACAGTCTTCTTTTCTTAAAGGTTCCTTCCATATCGTAGGCACTTTCATTTTTACTTCAGTTTTACCATTTTTGTCTTTCTGTAGCATTTTCCTACATATTGCGCATATGATTTTAGGAACCCAATCAAATTCATCAATTTTCATGTCTAAATCAAACATGTTCTTGTACTGCTCTTTAATATTTTGATTGATTGAACAATCTCCACTCGTTAGGGTTGTAACATCCATGTTTAAAACCACAGCTCAAAAGAACCGTGAGCAGAGCTGTCTTCATTATAGGGTTTCTCTCTCGGTGTAAGTCCCAAGACGATTAATGTTGACTATCTTGGGTTTGTGTGTGAGATTGTTCAATCAATCAAAATATTAAAGAGCAGTACAAGAACATGTTTGATTTAGACATGAAAATTGATGAATTTGATTGGGTTCCTAAAATCATATGCGCAATATGTAGGAAAATGCTACAGAAAGACAAAAATGGTAAAACTGAAGTAAAAATGAAAGTGCCTACGATATGGAAGGAACCTTTAAGAAAAGAAGACTGTTATTTTTGTAATACGAATTTGCATGGAGTTAATAGTAAAAACAAGTCGCAAATTAATTACGCTAACGTTGAAAGTGTCATGAAACCTATATATGAATCGTCAATTGATAAAAGAGAAGATCCACTGGGTATGTACGCAAGTGGAAGTATGGATCTTGAGGAAAATTTAGAACGACATGATGAAGATGAAATCTTAGAAGAAGAAATGGAGGAAGGAGATATTGTTGCGGAAGAAGAAATAGCGCCTGATGAAGACAATGACGTTGCTAGTACAAGTGATACAAGTGACGAAGAATACATCCCCTATAATACTAAGAAGGAGAAAGGTCCACTTACACAGGAAAAAGTGAATGATCTCATACGCGATTTAGGCCTACCAAAGGATGGGGCGGAGTACTTGGCTTCATGGCTAAAAGAAAATACTAATGAAGCTGGAAAAATTAAAGTTTCTTACTACCGAGACAGAGATAAGAAATATCGTGATTATTTCGCTAAAGATGAAGAATTTTCCTTAGTTTACTGCAAAGATATAGTTGGGTTGATTAATTGCTTTAAACATGGATGTTACAACCCTAACGAGTGGAGATTGTTCATCGATTCGTCAACGAGAAGTTTAAAAGCCGTTCTGTTACACAATACAAATGTTTATGCAGCCATTCCCATAGGATATTCGGTAATACTGAATGGAGCGTACTGTAACATGAAAGTAATATTAGACCGAATAAAATACAATGATCATAAATGGCAAATATGTGGGGATCTTAAAATCATAACAATACTTCTGGGGCAACAATCGGGATTCACAAAATATCCTTGCTATTTGTGTGAATGGGATAGTATTAGGACCTCTTCTTTTCATACTTTATATCATTGATCTATTGAAATAAATTCCCTTTGAAGCAATTTCATCGTATGCAAACGACACTGCTGTGGTAGCTACTATCAATAACTTGAATGAGTTCAGAAAACTATAAATAATTATCTTCTTACTGTAGATAAATGGTTAGCAGTAATAAATAAATTATCACTAAATGTTGTTAAGACGGTATACATAACTTTTGGTAAGTATAGCGATAGTGTCCCAACTCAAATGAATGTTAACATAAATGATAAATATTTAACAAGAGTTAAGAATTATAAATATTTAGGCATCATATTTGACTATAATTTAAGCTGGGATCGTCACATACAAGAAATTACGTATAAAAAAAACTAAATATCTAGTCTATATTTTTTATAAGATCTCCAAGTTTATGTCAACAGAACTAATGAGAATGATATACTACTCTTTCTTTTCACATTATAATTAATTATGGAATCTTAACCTGGGGTGGAATTTATAAAAATAATAGAAGTACACTACAAAACCTACAGAATAGAATCTTAAAAATTGTAAATAAAAACAATTTTGTTATACAGGATAATCCAATGAATATCGAACAAATATTTATTTCTGAATCTATAAAGTTGCATTACTCTGATTTTAGAAAGCAGTACCTTACATCTGATAGTATAACTAGGCATAAAAATATAATTATACCTAGGTAGAGTTATATAAAAGCCATTACGACTTTTAACATGCTACCAAACAACTTAAAATCTTAGATATTAACAAATCATCACAAAAAAATAAAATAAAGAATTGGATTAAACCAAATATTTAACCCTTTCAGTCACAGAAGCCGATATATCGGCTCCCTATTGTTTTTAGTCACAAAATTTGATTTCTATTGTTATCGCAGTACAAATATACGTTTTCTATGTATTTTTGATCGTAGAATACGAATCTGATATCAATAATTTTATAAATATAAAAACAACCCTTCAAATGGGGTGAAAACCACCCTTTTAGTCATGAAATTGAATTCGTTTGGTTATGAAAGTAAAAAAAAACCCTCCTCATTAGAACACGGGCTTGGGACCGTCTGTGGCAGAGTTATGTTTTTTTCTTTTTTTTTTGTTTTTCTTTTTTTCTTTTTTTCTTTTTTTTTTTCTTTTTCTCTTTTTTTCTTTTTTTCTTTTTTATTTTTTTTTTCGTTTTTTTTTCTTTTTTTTTTATAATTTTTTTTTTATTTTCTAAATCTTTTTCAGGTAGATATTTATTCATTTTCTTTTATCTTATATACATTTACGTTTTGTGATATATTTCATAACAATTTTGTTTTTCTTTTATGCATAATGGAACATTGCAAGTTGTGCACATGTAGGAAGTTCTAACTCGATTTGTTTTAGAACTACAACAAGTGCAATTTCTTTGTATTTTGAGTTTAGTTGGAATGTGCGGGGCTTGAGAAAATCTTATTTCATTTGAAATTTGAGGCTTACGCTTACTAGGAGTAAATTGTTTTGTCTTGGTACCTCTTTTTTTAGGTGATGCAAACCCAATAAGCTCAGTTACCAGCTTTAGTCGAAAATCTATCAAATTCATTTTAGTAGTAGGGGTATTTTGCTTGTAAATGATGAAAGAATTTACAACGGTTACATCGATAAAATGCCAGAATATTCGAAGCCACCACTTTTTACTTTTTCTACTAATCTCGTATGTAGATTTCAACTGATCTGCTTTGTCAACACAGTTCATATAATTATTATAGTCTCGAGTGGCTTGTGGACAATTGATTTGAATGCTAGTACCATCTTTTTGTCGTCTACTTACAGTAGTTTTGATTGAAGGATCGTGAAAATTAGATAAAAACTGGACAGGTTTGTTATCATTCCATTTTATCCAACTGATACCCTTGTATGAAGTCCGAGATTCATAATCTCCCCTTTTCATTGTTTTATCGTTTATTTGTTTTTTTGGCAAACCTTTCCGATTTTTTCGTACTGTTCCACAGGCTAATATATTTTTACTTTTGAGTTCAATCATCAAATTAACACTAGTAAAGTAATTATCGAAATAAACTTGATAATTTTTTGAAATAATTTGATGGGTTAAATCGATTACAACTCTTTCGCCCAATTGTTTTTCAACCAAGTTAGCAGTTTTTCCAGTATATACCTGAAACTCACATACAAAACCATGTTCATCTGCTCTAACCCAAATTTTAAAACCTCTTTTTATAGGTTTCTGTGGATTGTACTGTTTTAGAGTACTTCTACCTTTGAATTTGACCATACTTTCATCAACAGCTTGTTTTTCAGATGGTTTGTAGAATTTTATAAAATTTTCTGAAAGCATATCAAGTAAGGGTCTTAGTTTATATAGCTTATCATAATTGGGTTCACCTTTTTGTGGCATTGATAAGTTATCATTCAAATGTATATGAGACAGGATAGCAAAAAACCTATTGAGAGGCATAACAGGGCTTATATAAGAGTTGTGTAATTGAGAATTAGATGACCAATAGCACCGAATGGCGGGTAACCTACTTATTCCCATCATGATATTCATGCCAATAAATTTCAATATTTCTGCTTTATTTACTTCTTCAAATGGCTTGTCTGATTGCTGCCCGTAAAGATTAGTCTGTTCGACAATTCTTTCGATCAAAACTTCTGAAAATAAGCAAAGGAAAATTTGTGAAGGTGAACGAATATCTGAAGGAACCATTGGACCGCAATCTTCGGAAAAAATTATTTCGTCGAATTTTCTTCTTTTATTATCCCAAATACCATCTAAAGCAGCTAATCTGTCACTCAACGGAGTATCACTATCACTTTCATATTCAATCACGTTAGAATTTTCACTATATGAAGTATTTTCTAACGTGGCTACTGCTTCATCAATTTGATTTTTGTCAATATCCGAATCATCATCACATTCAGAATCATATTCTGGATCATCATATTCATCTTCACTTTCATTATCACTGGTGATTTCAGCATATTCCATGATAAAAATTTTTTAGAATAAACCAAAACAAATTTCACAATGTTGTGAGATTACTGATAATTTAGAACGAATAATGATATTGAAATTTTTAATAGGAAAAATATAGAAATTTTATGTAACTACCTAATAAACTTAGATTTGATCCTTTGAAGTTCTTGCAAACAATTTTTTTTATTATTATTAATATTCTTTTTTCAAAATATAGTTTGGATTGAAATCATTCACTCGAGGGGATTGTAACAAGGGGTGTTTTAGAAAATTTATATGGCTTTCAGAGATTTTCAATATATTTTTTGAGCTCTAAATTCTATTTATATATTCTTAGGTCCTATCGAGTGCTTTGACGTTGAGTATTCACATTTTCGTAGTAATCCAATTAGAATTTTAGAGATCGTTTTTACGATTACTGAATTTTTTTCCATTGGATTCAAATTTAGCGTTGAAAAATGTATCAGAAACTAATATTAGCAGTAACATAACAAAACAAACAGGGTTTCGTGACTGCAATGTTACTTTTTATTCCATTTTACGAGTTTTTTTATGTTTTCAAATTTGTGACATTGGATTTGCATCCGCGTTAAAATTTACATCGGAAACATATATTTTCTTCTATAGTGAAACGAATTGAATTGTACGTATAAAAGGGTGGTTTTCACCCTGTTTGAGGGATTTTTTGTATATTTATAAAACTTTCTGAAATCAGATTTGGATTCTGCATTCAAAAATACATTGTGAACATATAGTCTTCAAAGAATATATAGTCTTCAAAAGAATTAAATTGTATGACTAAAAGGGTAGTTTTTACCCCATTTGAGGGGTTGTTTTTATATTTATAAAATTTTTGACGTTACATTCGTATTCTGCATTCAAAAATAAATTGGAAACATATATTGCACTTCCATAACAAACGGATTGAATTTTATGACTATAAGGGTGGTTTTCACCCCATTTGAGGGGTTGTTTTTATATTTATTCAATTTTTGATATCAGATTCGTATTCTACGATCAAAAATACATTGGAAACATATATTGCACTTCCATAACAAACGGATTGAATTTTATGACTATAAGGGTGGTTTTCACCCCATTTGAGGGGTTGTTTTTATATGTATAAAATTATTGATATCAGATTTGGATTCTGCATTCAAAAATGCATTGTGGACATATATTGCACTTCCATTACCAAACAAATTGCATTTTTTAACTAAAAGGGTGGTTTTCACCCCATTTGAGGGGTTGTTTTTATATTTATTCAATTTTTGACACTTGATTTGGATTCTTCGTTCAAAAATACATTGGAAACATATATTTGCACTTCCATAACCAAATGAATTGAATTGCGTGACTGAAAGGGTTAAATGCTGATATAGTGTGCTTTTTGTTAATTTTATAAATACTTCTTTCACTGCGGTGAATTTGTTGTCAAAGATAACATTTTTATGAGGAGTATTTTTAAGTTTACTTTGAAGTATTAGTTTAAGTTTAGTTTTTAAGTTTTTTCTTTTTTTCGTATATTTATTTTAATATACACCAGACCTGCGAACAGATAATGATGTTTATCTCTGCAGGATTTTATGGATGTAAATAATACGTAATTACTCTGTAAATTATTTCCTTGTTTAAATAAATAAATAAATATAATATAAGAAGAACGCAAGGAGAATACTTGACCTTATGTTTCTTAAGTACCACAGTCGGCGCGAGTTAGTTTCACTGCTCGAACTTAAAAAGAACGGTCTTATTAGTAAACGTACATTTTAATAAGAGGTGATTGTCGTCGAGTTTTTCACGATGATATAAGAAAAGAAATTGCAGCTGCAGGAATATTGCGTGTTACGTAAAGAATGCTACGTTCAATTTTTGCAAAGCCTATTTAGTGGGAAAAACTTTCCATGGCTGCAAGTGATGACTAATCTGACGTAAACCGATATCCTATGCAGCTGCAGAAAAGACTGCATGTGTACTCTTGCCGACGAGTTCATCCTTTGCTGAGGACAATGTTAGATTGACTAAAAGTCGCGAAATGCTTTCGCCGCGAGTACATCTCCGTCGCTTTTTAAGAGTGTTATGTGTGTGCTGTGTAGATTAAAAAATGTAGGGTGAGTGTATCGTCAATACAATCTGGTCACGCGCACACTTTTCGTCGTAGTCGATGAGTGTTATACGCGCGCGTGTGTGTGTGTGCCACTGTATACCAACTGTGCCCGATTGCACATGTTACATAGGAACTGTCTCTCATGTGATTAAGATTGCTATGTGTGGTATTTCACTGTTACTTAGTGAGAGGAATAAAATACACATCGGGGCAAAATAGACCATGTTAAAAATTGATAAATTTGATAATATAATGTCATTTAACAGTAATTGGGATAATAAGGGGTATGATGGGGCAAATCGGACCATTGTTAAAATCGATAGATTTTTGTTCGTAACGTTATTTTATAAAGTTTGGGATAATATGAGTCACTATAAGGTAATATAGGGGCACGATTGGACAAAATAGACCATGGCTGAAATTAATAAATTTGTGTACAAAATGTTTTTTTATAATGATTCGGATAATATTAGACACTCTATGTTATGTAATATGGGACATACTGTGGCAAAAGGCATCATCGTTGAAATCGATAATTTTGCATATATAATGTTATTTTAGAATAACTGTAATAATATTGGACACTATGGGGTTAAATGCAGCACCATGGTGCGTCACCAAACTATCTGTCTCGTTCGTCGGCGAAAGGTATCACGTGTCTCTTGGGTAATTTGATTCATCCGGGGTATATTGCAACAGTGCCGTTATGTAAGAAATAACAGTCGTCGTCGTATTACTCTCTTGGCTACATATATTATAATGGTGTATGATATTGACACGAACCGGTGCACATCAGGTTCTTCTCTTACAGCTAATATCGCTGTAAATTATAACTCTTATATCTGTATGTATCTATGTATGTTTATTATTTGACTCTCTCTCTCTCTCTCTCTCTCTCTCAATCTCTCTATCCCCAGCAGCCGCTCACCGCGTTTCCTCCAAGTGTATGGCTGCATTTTATATATATATATATATATATAAAATACAGCCATATATATATATATATATATATATATATATATATATATATATATATATATATATATAGTCACACCGGTATGTGCGCGGAGAAAACAAACTTCTCCAAAATGCAGCCAGACCCATGGAGGAGACGCGGTGAGTCGTATATATATATATATATATATATATCGTGGTGAGTGGCTGCTGGAGAGAGAGAGAGAGGCAGAGAGAAAGATAGAGAGAGAGGCAGAGAGAGAGAGAGAGAGAGACAGACCGTGATTGGTGTAATGTGACTCATTTCTCCGCCGTGTACCTGGCAACACTTTAGAGAGAGGGGAAGGTATGTCGCAGTACCACAGAGCGGGGATAGCATGCACTCTCGTCACCTTTCCCCCCGGCAGATTCCCCACCATGGTAGTGTGACGTCATCGTATGCTCCGCAGACCTACCATATCGATTTTGCGATGTTTGTCCTCGCTAAAGCACTATGTTAGCTACTCTCCATTTTTAAACTTTTGTTTAATATTTTGAATTTGTTGATTATAGTTAAAAATAGTTGACATTAATTCTTTTGCGTTACTTCTTTTGGAGACATACCTATAGTAGATTGTTTTGAATTATATTCATTTGTCACTTTTTCTAAAATATCAATCCAGTTTTAATTTCCATTTAAAGGGAATAATTTGTAATCGTTTAATATATTAAGCTTTTAATATTCTATTGTAACGAGCGTATCATTCGCGACCGAGAAGACGCAAAAGGAGCATGACACGCCATCCCATGCCCACGCGCGGCAACAGGTGTAAATACGAGAGCGGAAAAGGAGCGGGGGGAGCACACACCCTGTGCCTCGTCAAGAGAGACGATCCGACGTCATATTGAAGGACACCACCAACGACGCCGAAGATCTGCCGCTTTTGTGGTGCGATGAGCATCTGCATCGGGAGCTTCGCCGAAGAGAAGACGCGAGCTGCATTGTCAGCGGCGCGTCACCTCCTCCTACTGTCGCACTCTATACAGTAGAGGTAATGGCTAGCCCGCGGAAACCGCGGACGTTTATTAGGGCTACGCTACGAATAGTGTGCCGTGCCCTTAAGAAAAAAGGGCTCCGAACAGCCCATCGTGAAGAGGGAATACACGCGATCGCAGCCCTCTCCGATTTTGGCGGCGTATTCAGCGACGGTCGTGCTGAACACGCAAGCGACGCTCGACCTACGCGCTTTTATTGTTTATTATCGACTCATTTTACATGTCAAAGTAATTGTAGTATATTTGTTTACGTATTGTTTTAGAATAGCTTCTGTTATTTCTGTTAAATCAGTGTGCCTTTAATCAACCCAAACCCGCCTGCTCCTTGCATAGATTTAGGCCTAAGCAAGGCTACATCGCTGTTTGCGTTGCAAATGTATTAGTCTTCGCGTTTTCGTGCTCCTTCCAGGTCGCGAAAACCAGGGCGTCGAAGAAACTCCGTACGAAGTCGAATCCTCGTGGATTCGGTGTATACGTGGGAAAAGCCTGCACAGCTACATCGGGGTAAGGTTACAGCGGCGAGTCGGCGCGAGCCGCCTCAAAGATAAGAGCTGCGATAAGTCGCGCACACGCGTTGCGTGTGGCGCACGCCTGCAGAATACTAGCTCAGTTAATAATTTAATTGTTATTAATGATTGAGCACCTCGTTATACTGTACGTAGAATATAATTTAATATTATATTATTTAAATAACTTTTCAAAATTAGTATTATAAAATTCTTTACCCTGATCTGTATAAATATTTTTGGGGACCTTACTTTTAAATATTTTATTAAATGCATCTGTAATATGTTTACGTTGATACAGGATTATACTTCCATTTCAACAGTCTCACAGATCATTCATTGTAGCTGCACATACATATACATATATATGTATATATATCTATAGATGATTATTATACATAAATGCACTCTCCTTCAAATTCATCACCTAACCCCCCTCTCCCTCAACTCTCTTCCTCATTATTCTCATTATAAATTTTTCCGGTTTATTGCGTTATATTTGAATTTCAATAGTCTTATAACCTACTCATTACAGTTATACATAAATACACAAATATATATATTTATACGTCTAACGGGCTTTGCTCGGCGCAATTATAGATCCCTGAATTATTAACATCCTTATCAGTTTTGTAAAGGCTGTAGTTAAGAAAGGCGAGCCAGTGCGATGCTGGCTGATGTGGTAGGATGCCCGCCTATCGTGCGAGAGGCGTGAGTTCGATTCCCGATGACATCGCTTTATTTTTTTCTTTCCTCCTTTTGGTTCCGAGTCAAAACACCGTTACATACATATATATTATACATAAATGCCTTCTTCTTGATTTCATGCCATTACCAACCTCTCTCCCTCTTCATTCTCATTATAAATGTTTCCTATATATTACGTTACAAAACAGCCATCACTTTTTTATATATGATCAGTTTTCGAAAATTTTTAATAAAGACATGTGTATTAAGAACCCAATTTTTTAAAATGTGATTTCTTATCATCGATAAGTCAAGTAATGATCATATAGTTTTTAGAAAATATTTAACACTATATTTTCAAAATACAGCCAGACTCCGGGCACTTATAGTTTTTGTACTGTGTTGGATCGTGCACTATTACAAATTAATTCCGCACACCGTGAGAATATCAACTTGCAGTCAAGGCCCACTATGAGATTACCGGAACCCTGTGTAAGAAAAATAATAGTGTGTGTGCGTGCGTGCGTGCGTGCGTGCGTGCGTGCGTGTGTGTGTGTATGTGTTTGTGTGTGTGCGCGCGTGTGTGTGCGTGTATGTGTGTGTATGTGTGTGTGTGTGTATGTGTGTGTGTGTGTGTGTGTGTGCGTTTGTGTATTAGATTAGATTAGATTAGATTAGATGTTTATTTTGTACGAGACAAAAACAATAAAACTACATTCAATAATAATACATATTTACAAAGATCATTAGTATAGTCAATCATATCACAGCTCAATATTGCTCGTCATTAACTTACATATATTGCACAATATTACATCTGTCGTACATCAATCACGTCATTACACTTATCACATATTCTTATCACTACGAATAATACATTTTTTTGTGACTATCAAACTTCAATTTCTATTATAGTCAACATTCGTATGTTGAGCGTCATTCTACATTAGATATACATGATCCTTGTCCCTGGACGTACATAGCAAATAGTCGCGAATTGTCGCTTTAAATCTGCGTAGTGAGGGAAAGTGCTTAATACGTCGAGGGATCGTATTCCATAGGCGCGCACCTTGAGATTGAAAAGATTTCAACCCTGGATCGGTACGCGACGATGGAATCGAGAGCTCCCTAGAATCAGTCCTACTAGAGGTCCGAGCCTGGTTTTTTTGAAAAAGGACTGGAAGATACGTGGGTTGACCCATGTTAATAACTTTGTATAGTTGTACCTCTGCAAAATACGCCCTTCTTCCCTCAAGATCAAACCAGCCAAGTTGACTCCTTTAGGGACTGATATGCTCATACCTTCTAACACCACATACGTACCTCACACATGAATTCTGCAATCTTTGCAGTCTCATCTGGAGCTCACCTGATACATCAAGATACACTAAAAAGCAATAATGTAAATGAGACAGGACAAGCGCACTTGTAAGCTGTTTGCGTAACGCCTCGGTGGTGCTGGATTGAAATGATTTAAGCCCATGTAGGGCCTTATTAACCTTTCGGCTAACTGCATCCACTTGCGGTTTCCATGTTAACTTCGAATCCATGACTACACCGAGGTTAGTAACTGTGTCAACAAAGGGAACAAAGACGTTACCCTGAATTTCTATGCCAGGCAAATTCATACTCTGTACTTTCTTAATGTTAGATTCTGACTCAAAAATAATTGCCTTCGTTTTCCTGATATTGAGATACAGAGCATTCTCAGAAGCCTACACCGACACTGCTTTGGCCACAGCTGATATCCCTCGTAATTTTCAAGCCCGATAAAACTTCCAGAAGGTCATTAATATAAAGGCTTAACAGAAGGGGCCCCAAGACAGAACCCTGTGGTACACCGAGATTGGTTGTGAGCCAATCTGAACTACCATTAGATGCCGTAACAACTTTTTGGTTACGCCCTGTAATATATGATTTTATCCAAATGACTACTCCCCTGGAGAACCCCATTCTGATCAGCTTGCGTAACAACTTGGATGGCGAAATAGTGTCGAACGCCTTACTAAAATCAAATAGTAAAAGGATGGTAATTAGCCGCTTGTTATTATCTATACCGGGTCGTATGTCTTCAGTCAATTTCAGTAGTGCTGTCTGCGTACTATGATGCGGACGGAAACCTGCCTGAAGGGGATCGAGGATTTCTTTCGAAAACAAATAAGCTGATATTTGTTCATGCACGATCTTTTCCAGAACCTTGGAGAGAAAGCTAAGAAGGGCAATAGGACGAAAGTGCGTGACTGTAGATGGAATGGTCTTCTTTTTTGACGGTACCAAATGAGTTTTCTTCCAGGTACCAGGAAAGATCCCACTCGAGAGGGAGGCATTAAAAATGTCAGCAAGAAAAGGACCGATGACTAGAAGTGCTTTAGCAATAACACTTTGGGGAATTCCATCTTCACCCTTTGCTTGAGAAGAAAAATGCGCGACAGCTAGGACCACATCCGAATAAGTTATCTTACTAAAAGTAAAATCTTCATCACTAGCTGACGACATTATATCATTTAAATCGTACTCGCGCTCTCTATCGGAAATGGATACTCCCGCAAAATGTGAATTAAGTTCACCCGGAGAGATGAGCCCTCCGTCACGGTGAGCTTGAAGGTCGGATAGGTTTGATGAAAATGAGTCAAAAATCGGTTTGCACAGGTTGTTTCAGAATCAAAAGTAGATTTAAAATTTGTAAAATTTGAAATCCTAGCTGATCCCTTTCGCGTTTTATCAGCATTTTTGTATTTCAACCGCTCAAAACGCAGGAACGCGTATTCGTCGATTTTTCCTTTGAGGACTTTTCGTAATAACATTTATTGATGTTTTTGTTATATAGAAAGCATAATTATTTTGATCAAATAATTTCCCTGATGTATGCAGTCACTAATAATTTAATTTTTTGTATTACAAAATGCTGTGTATAAACAACAGTAGAAAAAAAAGCTGTTTTAGATTTTTATGATTTTTTGAAGTCTTTGAATTTTTACTGATGTTTTCTAAAACTAATAAACTTATTTCTTCATTACTTCTCGTATTTTACCACTAGGTATCTACTCACTTTTTGTTCCCATGCACAAAGTGATACAGTCTAACTTATAACTAAACCTCCTGTCAGGAGGCTAGTTGTTTTAATATCATTTCATGAAAATCATCATTAATTGAAAATAAATTGTAAAAAAATTTATTCCAAAATGAGTCATGGAAATAAATCTTCTCACGAGGATAATCGAAAAAAAGTGTGTGGTCCTTGTGAAAAAAAATTAAACTTGGAAAGAAAAAAATTGAACAATTTCTTATAAATGAAAAGACCGAAAAACTGATACAAAAATTTGTGCCTGAAGATTTTGATTTCATGGATGAAAAATATCGTTTAAGTATTTGTACAACCTGCTGTCTAACTCTACTTGATGCGGAAAAGAATAAATTTCAAAGGCCATTACAAAAAATGCCTAATTATGCAGAATTGAAATTACCCAAAGAGACTCGTACAAATGTAAATTCATGCAACTGTTATATATGTGTAACTGGTAGATTTAAGGGCCATGTTAAAGTTGAAAGGTGCAAAGGACACAAAAAATTTAAACAAGAGATTTAAAAAATAATGTAACCGATGATTCATTGAAACTTGTCGAAGCAGATAAACTTTATGTTTCACTTACAGAGAGCAAGTAAACTAAAAATACACTACAGATGTGTAGTAACTATTTTCAAGAAATTGGAAAAGGCATAAAACATGTTTGTAAAATAAGTAATGAAAATGTATTAAAAATTATAGATGAACTTCCTGAAAGAAATAAAGAACAAATTGTTACTACTATTTTGAAAAAAAGGGTTGAATCCATTATTCCTACAACTAAAAGTAAGTCACCTCCTAACATTACTTTGAATTTATCTACTGGTGGAACTAAATAAAAAATTGTTTTGAATCCTAGTATTGAAAGGAATATCTCATTCAACGAAGAGAGTTTGGATAGCTTCCGAACTAATATAGGACTTTCAAGTAACCAAATGAAAAGAATAACAAATTTCATAAGATGAAATGTAGGAAGGAAATCTATTCCAGCGTATTTAACAAAACATACATCAGAAAACTAAAAAATCTTGATTGATATATATATATATATATAAACATGCTGTGCATTACTTTGATTGTGATAATAGCTCAAGTAAACAAAGAAAAAAACTTCCCAGACCTGTCGTTTATGCAGACCCTGAGTAACTCCTCGATGCCGTTATTGAACATCGGAAGATACAAGGAAATGTTATCATCAAAGTTATGGCGGATGGAGGCCAAGGCTCTTTTAAAATAAGTTTGATAATTCTCCCCGAAAATTATTCTCCTACTTTAGAAAGTAAATGTTCAAATGATATTGATAGCAATGATTGAATTACAAAAGAAAACGTTATTCTGAGGGTGGAGTTGTTAGTAAAAGAGGTAAGCTTACTAGTGTAAATAGATTGATACTCTTATGCGTAGTTCCACGAATAAAGGAGTCGTATGATAATGTAAAGCTCTTGTTTGAACTTACGAAAATTATTAATATCCCGTTTAAATTTGTTTCAGACTTTAAACTTTTGCTAATTGTAAATGGTTAACAAACTGCATCGGCAATGTTCCCGTGTCCTTACTGTTTTATTACATTAGACTATTTGAAAAAAATCCTTACTTTAAGTACTCAAGTAATGACGCTAGTTCAATTGACCATACGGAAAATGGGAATCAAGATATACTAAAAAGCTACGGAGATTTGAGAGCTGATTACCAACAAATTTCTTCTTAATGGTGGTGATAAACTTAGTAGAGAATCTCGAAGTACTATCAATGTTCCTCTATTTGATGAAGATGATGACGTCTGCGTTTTACAAACATGCATCGTTCCCGAACTGCATGTTTTGCAAGGGTTGGTTAACCATTTATTTTGGAATGGTTTAGTTCCTCTATTAGGCAATGAAAAGGTATTGCTTTGGCCTCAAAAGCTAAATCTCATTTCTAAACATTATCACGGAGATGCTTTTGAAGACAATGCTTGTAGAACATTGCTCAAGGAAGATGATCAACTCAATGACGTAAAAATTTATGAAAAGGTAGGTTACTATAAGATTGTCCCTTACATTGTTGCTTACAAAGCGATGAACAAAGTTGTGAATTGTTGTTTTACTTCTGGAAAAATTGAAGGCTCAGTAGATTTATATATATCAGAATAAGGAAACAAGTTAGCTAGTATTGAGAATATTTCAGAAACGTTGAAAATTCATGTGATTCTTGCCCACATAAAAGATAGTTTGAAGTTTATTGAAAACGGTTACGGTTTAGGATTTTGGTCCGAGCAAAGTGGAGAATCCGTTCATCACGAATTTTTTAAGTTTTGGGAGCGCTATAAAGTTACTAATGTTTGTCATGCATCTTATGCACCAAGATTACACAAAACAGTAGCTGAATTTTCTTCTCTGCATCTTTAAATTTAGTCTATGTTGCAATTTTGTTCATTATTTAAATGAATTATACGTCTATATCTTAAAACAAAAAGTAAAAAATCAATAAAAAAAATAATAAAACTAAAAAGCACAAAAAAAATTAAAAATTAAAAAAATTAAAAAAAAAACAAGAAAATGGGGTCATACTACCACTACGTCCTCGTCGTTGGCCCTGCGGTGAAAGCTAAAAGTGGTTAAGTATTTAATTTTCTATCATTTGAGAAAAACTTTTGATTGAAATTATTGCTTTCTAAATAAAAAAAAACATATTACCAAATGTTATTTCGAAAAGTCCTCAAAGGAAAAATCGACGAATACGCGTTCCTTTTGATTCTGAAACAGCCTGTCCAAACCGATTTTTGACTCATTTTCATCAAACCTATCCGACCTTCAAGCTCACCGTGCCGTAAGAGTCCAAGACTCCTAAGCTCTCTCCAGGTGTCCTTCCCGCTTTCAATCACGCTTGTTATATAGCTCCTTAAGTTCCGAATCAATCCACGGTGGTTGTACACTTTTTTCAGCCGAAATTCTTTAACTGGAGCTACTTTATCTAACGCCTTCGTGATATTTACACCCAGATGTTTTAAGCGAGTGTCCACGTCCGCATCCGAACAATTGATGGACGACCAATCGTACTCTTGCAGGAGAGACAGAAGCTCTTCCTGCTTTATTGCCTTAAAATTACGGTACGAGAAGTTACTTATGATCGGAGTCTTAGTTGTTGGGAGGTCAATAGTCACGTCAATGATGTTATGTCGATTTGGAGAAGTCGCCACCAAATTGTTCGAGTCAAATATGACGTCGTCATTGTCAAAAAAAATTACATCTATCCATGTGCCAGTCTCTTTGGCATGATGAGTGACGCCGTGATTAACTAGTTTTATGTTAAGGCTACATGCTAGCTGCCTAATAAAATCTGATTCCGCTGATGTTGATAGCATGTTTGCGTTCAGATCACCCATAATAATGCGATGTTTAAAACCTGCCCAATGACGTTCAAGGACATCGGCAAGGTCGGAGTTTCTAAGTTCATCATCAGGTGCTCTATATATAACCGCAACAAAGACGGGTGGCAAGGATCCCTGTTGCACACTACACATCAAGTATTCAGGAGCGAGCTGCTTACCCCCGTCCTGCACTGTTGAAGAGGAACATAATACTGTAGCTTTGCATGAATTGTGGACATACAGGAGAACCCCACCACCTTTCCTATTCCTGTCTTGTCTAGTGATGGAATAACGATCGAGCTGAACGTAATCATCCCCGATACTTGGCCCGTGACGCGACTCAGCACTGCCGAAAAGATGATAGAAGGGATGAGCAAATAGGAATTGGCTAAAAGCAGTTATGTGTTTTTTTAGCGAGTTTACATTTAGAAAGCCTGCTCTAAATCCCTCACAATGTGCGTCTTTGACTCGTGGACTATCTAGTCAATCTACTGCTGCATCTGCTACTACACCAATAACAATATCGTCTGACAAACTCAAAGTATTATAAGTTATTTTATTTTTTTGCGTTACCCTTATCAATCGGGATAGGGTCAATTTTAGCAGTTCTAAAAGACACTGCGATCGCTTGCAGGTCAGCCACAGTAGATACTGAGTGCGATGTTTCGCCATCTCGGAACTTGGCCAGGAAACGACCTCCACTATGCCAAAAATATTTAAAATGCAGTCCATGAGCAACTGCTTTTAAACTTTTAAACTGAGCAAACTTATCTTTACTGAAAAATTTATTAATAAAAATTTTCTCACTACTCACGTTATCAATCGTTTCGTGATCAAGTCCCGAGAAATCAACGTCTCCTTCACTATATCTCGTACATTTATGCTTAGAGAACATCATGTTTCTTACTAGATTGCTGCTAGAAAGCCGAGCAACCCACGGATTGCGGCCCCTACTATGGGTGATTGCCGATGGTGTGGTTGGGATTTGCCCGTCTAATCGGAGTAAGCTTATAGACACAATGTTATCCGTGTCAATGGATGGACAACTGTGGAGAGGACAGCGTGGATTATGTCCGCACGTTATTTATCAGTACCGTCAAAGATATTAGAAATAATTAATTCTTCCGAGCCCTCTCCATAATTTGTCCTATTCATGGGAGAACAATACTTATTCCGATTAGAGGGGTCATCTAACATGTGGCGACGGTCCCTGGTTTGACGCCGATAGTGTTGTGTTCGAAACCCGTCAAGAGGTGGTTCGACCAGCGGGGTGACACCCGACGGGGCAGCATGTACATCCGCACGGACGACAACAGTACGGTCATCGTTTCTATTATATATTTTCGTATTATAAGGACTAGCCTTACTACTACGACTATCCTTATAACTATGACTGTTCTCATTACTACTATTATAATTACTATTATTACTATTATTATTAGCATCTAAAAACTGGGCAGATTTGTCTAAGTCTTGGAGTGACACAAATATTTGAGAATCGTCGGTGTTGACGCATTTTTTACCACCCTCACCGCGCTGCTGCTCAGTACTTTCGACCAATGTTGAGATTTTAGTGACCAAGGAGTTAATTTGATCTTTAAGAACTCTATTTTCTTGAAGCAGCTGCAATCGATCATTGTGCAGTCTTTCCAGCTTAGAAGACTGTTCAGCAATTTTCTCTTCAAGTGACGAAAACTTAACAGCCAGATCATCAATCAGCCCCTCTGTTGCTGGGACGGGAGTTGAGACTGTTCCGATATCATCAATTTTCTCCACTAGAAGAGACTTAAGATCACCTACTGATCCTTCAAGCAAATCAAATCGATTGGTAAATAAATTAAGCATCGATGAAGGCAGCGTACAATAACGGATATCGTTTAGATCAAAGTTGCAGGTAGTCTCAATATTTTTTTCTATTTTATCAGCTACGGTATTGATGGACGGGACAAATGGCGTTGACGCGGAAATATGTTTGTCGATTAATTTATTAATATCCTTGAGGGACTCATCTGTATTTTCAACATCTATAATTAATTTATTGTCATTTTTTCCGTTTGATTCACTGCTCCCGGTGTTACTCAAATTATCTGAACTATTCGTTTTTTCTAATTTACATTTTAGACATCTATATTTATTTCCGCTTATTGGGGTCCAGTCATGACACAAATTGTTATGCGGTTTATTGCAGTCCTTACATCTACGCATAATTGAATTTGGCTTTGTAATTTTTTTGCACTTCTGGCACGAAGACGCCATACTTAACTAGATAAATAAAAGAAGTAATATAATGCTAAATAAAACCAGAACTTGTTAAACTGAATTAAATAATAATACTGCGTATCACAAAATAAATAAATAAATAAATAAATAAATAATCAAATAAATAAATAAATAAATAAATAAATAAATAAATAAATAAATAATCAAATAAATAAATAAATAAATAAATAAATAAATAAATAAATAAATAAATAAATAAATAAATAAATAAATAAATAAATAAATAAATAAATAAATAAATAAATAAATAATCAAATAAATAAATAAATAAATAAATAAATAAATAAATAAATAAATAAATAAATAAATAAATAAATAAATAATCAAATAAATAAATAAATAAATAAATAAATAAATACATAAATACATAAATAAATACATACATACATAAATAAATAAATAAATAAATATATAAATAAATAAATAAATACATAAATAAATACATACATACATAAATAAATACATAAATAAATACATAAATAAATAAATAAATACATAAATAAATAAATAAATACATAAATAAATAAATAAATAAATACTTGCAAATGTAGATTCAACAATTTACATTTTTCGTAAATGTTGCAATATATTAAAATTATTTTAAAATTTGAATTTTCAAATTTGCATATTTTCAAGTGTTCAATTTTTCAAATTTTAGCGCGCATTGCGACGTTGCAGAACTGTAAAAATATTTATATATTCGCGCGCATGTGTATGTATGTATACAACGATATCTCGAGTAAGCCACGGTAATGGTTAATCTTCCACGGCTCATTTTGTTCGTTTTTGTTATGGAAGGGGGCATGGTAATAGTTATTCTAGTATTTCGGTTAGTTTTTGTTTCTCAGGGTTTTATCAATTTTTGGTTTTAGATTTTTTTGTTTTTTCTTACGTTAGACATAATATCATCGAACCACTGCAAATGCATTTGAAAGAGTATAAAATTTTTACCACCCGAAATTTTAGATAAGGTGTTTGCTTTCTTTTTTCATACACGGAAACATCATTTCTTGTTTGAACGGTTAATTGTCTGAAATGTATGACGGAAGATTCTTGAAATAATTTGAAGTTATTAGGATAATGGAGAAGATTATTCTGTAAAATTTTTGCGTCATTTTAATTTTCTATACATGAGAATAGACTCATTTTGTAAGAAAAATCGATTTTCTATGATAAACGATAACTTCAGTAAAACGGTATTAAGGTGAATGTCCCGATTTCTGCTCATATAAGCATTTTGCATCAAACAGAATGGTTTAAAAAATAATTCTCACATTAATTTATAAAGCAGATATGATTATTATCTTAATTATGAATCGAACAATACAATGTAAATGCGGAAAACCCATTTTAAATACTTAAATATTAATAATAGTCAATTAAAAAGCGTACGCAAAATGCACCTATTTCTGCTCACAGCAAAAAGCGACGATTTCGATGTGTACCTATTTCTGATCACCGTTGATTTTATAGACTTCATTCATATGATTTGTATCTTTTTATTGTATTAGTATGTTAATTCGCATAAATACTTCACGATGTATAAGTAGAAAACAGTGTACATATTGTATAAATACAACTTAAACGTTATTTTTTTGTGATTAGAAATAGGGACATGCAGAATACATCTGCGTCTAACCACAAACTATCACTATTATCAAGTTATTTAATCAGAATTCACAATATGTTTAATTCAACACTACAGTTTTTAGTTGGAATACTATAAAGGTACAGATAGCTTGGATATAATATATATTAAAACAACCTTCATATCTATAATAACAGAAAAACTTCGAGCGATTAGAAATAGGGACGTGAGCAGAAATTGGGACATTTACCTTACGCCTTCTGAAATTTTTCAGAAAAGTAGCTTTTTACTATCTCGGCTAAATTCTTTGCCCAGATCATGAAGAATTTTATTTTTCGAGATACTCCAGATAATATTTTTTTTTTTATTTCTCGAGCATTGTATGATAACTTTTTATCAATGAATTGTTATTTTCTTTATCTTTTAATTAAGATTTCAAATCAAAACAAATTATCAAGATTCATCAAATCGTTTTTGTTTAATAATAATTTTTCATTTTTTATGGTATTTTCTTTTCAAAAAATTTTTGATCGCTGATTTTTCGCGTATCGTGCGGTAATTTTCGACCAACAAAAAACATTTTCTACGTTTTTTTATGAGGATTTGAAATCAAGAACAATTTTTAAGTTTTATCGATTTGTTTTTGTTTTATAATGTTTTTTTATTTTTGAGATAGTCATGTTCTTTTTAAAAAAAATAACCTCTTTTTTCTTGAGTATCGTGAGGTATTTAAGCCATTTAAAGCTCTTTTTTATTTTTTGATAAAGATTGAAATAAAAATAAAATGATAAATGATCGATTCGTTTTTGCTTTCTACCAGTTTTACATTTTTATGATATATTTGTAATATATGAATAAATCCGTTGTTCATAAAATGGAATAAAGTTACAAAAATGCGAAACGATTTTATTTCTAAAAGTAGCATACATTATATTCATAAATAAAATTTAATCAACAATTATACCGTAGCAAAATTTATTATTGACAATTGAAAAAATGTAACTCGATATGCAAAAACTTTTTTACTTTTTACACAAATATTTTTTCATAATCTATGCTATACTTTTGCATAGGTTCAAAAAATGTTAAATATTAACTTTCATTCATTCATAGTTACAAATTTTCTTGAATTATTTAAAATAGATTTTCTCTAATAAGTGTACGTAAAGAAATTTTTTTTAATAACCCTTGTTTTTATCACAAAAATATGCGTTAACTCTAATAACTTGTAAAAAAAATTATTTAATAGTTTCAAAATAAGTGAAGATAGCATTTTATAGTTAAATGATATATTTTTTATGTTTTCCAATTCAATTCGTAAGGAATTATATTTAACTGAGTTAAAATTTTAATTCACAAATTATTTCTTTTCACCACAGTATTAAAAAGAATAAATAATTGAATTCTGGTACAATTTATAAAGTTTGAGTTACCAAAGTGCCAATGAATTGGCAGCATTTTTTTAAATGTAATACCAGAGCGGTGTCCAGTTATGCATACTAATTGTAGAAAGTGTCTAGGTAGTTATGGTGTCTTATGACTTGTTCCAGGTAGTACATAGTTTTTGTTGTCTAGAAATGAATATTAGTTACAGGCAGTGACTACGTGGTTTTGATCGACAATCATACGGTCCAGATAATGCGATCCATAGTTTTTAATGGGTAGATGTGAATACTTGCTGCAGAAGGTATGTAGGTTTTTATGGTGATCGATGACGAGGTCTAAGTAGTGCGCTCCATAGTTTTTAGCGTCGAAATGTGCATACTGTTTGTACACATTGTCCAGATAAGTATGGTAGCTGATAACGAGATTCAAGTTGTATACATTGTAGTTCTTAAATAGTATCTAAACCTGGGCAGCAAATACTATGAAGCGCTCTACTTGGTCCTCATAATCAATTAACATAACCACATATATGTCATAAAAAACAAGCATTTTTTAATACAATTTAATCTCTTATAATGATATGAAAGTCAATATATTATGTAATAAGTAGCTTTTGTCAAACTAAAGAAAAATTTTTTATCGAGATTTCGTTATTGTGAAATTAGATATCATCAAATTTTGACTTTAAAAAAGAAGAAGTTGACAAAACGGTGGAGACATTTTTGTTTGTTACCCGATGTTGATTTTGAAGATCTCATTGGCTTCCTTCAAAGATTTCATTGGGACTTACCAATATCAAAATTAAATAACATCGAAACCTGCAAAGTTACAGCCTATAGATTTACTTGTACACGCTAAACTATAGGCTGTAACTATGCAGGTTATGCAATGTTATTTAATTTTTATATGAGTAAGTTTCCCTGAAATCTTTCAAGGAGCAAAATGAGACATTCAAAATTAAAATCGGATAACAAATAAAGAGCCTCCACTGTTTTGTCGAGTTGTTTTTCTTTAAAGTCTAAGTTTGACAATGTCTATTTTTACAATGTCGGAATCGCGATAAATTTTTTTTTGTTTCATCGATAAGATAGTTCGGTAATACTATTACATTCACATTTGAAAACTTTTGTATGTTTTAATTTTTTTTATAAAATTCGTATTTGAAAAGTAACAGACTCAGTCAGTTAAATAAAGGTTCAAAAGCAGTACATTTTTCGTTTTTTTAAATGTTTTTTGTTATACATGATACAAAAAAATTTTTTTTTTTTAATTTGTAAATTATACAATGTTGTTATTTCTGTGTCAAAAATATATAAAGTTTGATGAGAAAATCGAAATAATGAAGCACAAAAATGGTATAAAAAATCGATGTTTCGACCACAATGAAAACTTAATGGATTAACGCAAAAATTTTCCACATTATAATTATAGATCTAGAAAAAACTTTTTTTATACTAAATTTTTACAATTTAAATTATTATCATAAAAACTAATAACTAATTATATTAGACTATAACTAAGTTTTTTATATTTTTAATATGATGTTAAATCCACAGGGATCAATAAATATAAAAGGTGAGCGCGAAGCGCGATCGTCGGTGGTCACGCCATACATGCAAAAAGCTACGCTTGCTTTTCTCACTCTGAAGCGCTGGAGTGGCGAGCTAGTTTATCTTTATTCTTGTCAGACATTCGTTCATAAAAATTCTTACGAAAAATTCAAAGACATAGTGTTTTTGATGTCACAAAAAAATAATTATTTTCAAAGCTCAAACACATTAAAACCATGCTTTTAAAAATCATTTAATTCTGCAAACGGAGTTTTCAAAGGATTATTGCATAGACAATAGAACAAAAAAATTTTTAATGTATTTTTTTATTATTCTTTCAAAATACGCATCGCCACTAAGCCGAATTTTGGCAACTCACGCCGAAAAACTCATTCAATATTTAAAAGATTTTTTTTCGACGCTTACAAGGTTATTGTTAATATTAGTTTTATACTATTACATCAGAACTTTTTAAAACAGTGTACACCTTTAGAAAAGCAGAAAATAATCATTTTATGCGATCTTTTACGAATTTTACTTCCTTCTAGAGGAAGCTTTATAATAGTGAAAACAAAATATTTTCTTAAAAACATGTTACAAACATGTTTTGGGTCATTTGGAACCAAAATACACTATTTTTGGAAAATGTCCGTATGGATGATTGTGGGAGAGTGTGTTTATGTATGTATATGTTTCTCTATATCTGGAGTAACCGACGAGAAAAATTAATGTTTCAGAGCTCATTTTTCGTGTTTTTCTTAAAGAAAAGCGGCTCAAAAATATTTTTTTTTCCTTCTGAAGCATTTTTATTTTTGGCTTTCTGTTTCTTGAGTTTTTGATGCCTTAAAAATTATATCATTGATTCAGTAATAATGCATTTAAAATGCCATACAATTCAGCACCTAATTTTTCTGATCTGAAAATTTTAATAAGGCAATTTCCTTCTTTTGTTATACACGGAAACGTCATTTTGATTTTAAACGGTTATATCTCGGAAATATATCATGGAAATTTATTGAAACAATTTCTCGTTATTAGTAACATCGAGAGGAACATTCAGTCAAATTTTGATTCTTATCCTATTTTGCTTCCGAGAAAAAAATTATTTTGTAAAAAAATCGCTTTTTAAATCGGACGATAAATTGAATAAATCGGTATTATTCCTTTGGAAAATATCCGGAAAGGTAGCTCTTACCTATATTAGCTGAGTTATTTGCCCAGATCATGAGAACTTTTATTTTTCAAGATATTTGAGGTTATTTTTTTTATAGCACACTAACCTCAAAATGCCAATTTTATTGTCGATTTTGAGGTTGTTGTGCTATAAAATATCGTATGAGACTGTTGTGGGAGGTGTTTTTCTACCTTGCTCGAGGGTTTTCGCACGCGCGAAGCGAGTGAGAAAACCCTTGAGCAAGGTAGATAACCATCTCCCACAACAGTGTCATAATATACTATTGAAATTCCTTTTTGATGTTGTGACGTATGGGTGGTGGTGAGGAGCGGAATGAAATAGAGGCGTGATTGAGTTTGATAGTTTATTAGTAAGGAGGATGCACCTGCCGCTTTGGAGGTTGCGCGAAAGCTGCTACCCGCTGCCGTCGCTTTGCGACGGCCGCGAGCGGTCCCATGTGCAAAAGTGCAAGCTGTGCACGTTGTGCATGGGAACGCTGGAGCTGTGGCAAGCAGAACTGACTGCTCCTCTAGTGCGCATCCGCTCTGCTATCGCAGCTGCCACGGGGAAGCTTAGCTCGTCCGTGACACGTTCGGAGTCGCGTGGGTCACGTCCTCGACGCCCAAAAAAATTTTGTATTCGTGTGTGTGTATGTGTGTATATAAGTATGAGTGTATAAGTGTTCTAGTGCTTAATTCCCGTGTCCCTAGAGAGTAGCGCAACTAAGTTTTCGTCCTCCTTCTCGTTTGATAAAGCTATTTTCTAGCTGGCAGCCGCTGCTGCTTAACATTTCATGCTCCGGCAGGTGCTACATAAAGTTCTTCAATTATTTTAATACATGTTACCATTTAACGGGTTTTTACATTATTTCACTTGGAGTTGTTGCAGAGAAACAATCCTCCTCTGTTACGAATTGTAATTAACTTAGCAGTACTAAATTACGCTGTGGTCATGCGCCGTTGTACATTTAAGTTACCAGCTGATGAATGAAATGCGATCTTACTCCGCCGAAAGGCGAAACGGCGGTTGCGGTATTCTCAACGAACCAAGGTATCGGGTGTTATTTTATCATACGCGCTTCCTGTGCAATAGTCTGTAAGCAAGTATGTCTTACTTAAAAATTTCCGCAAATTTTGAATTTTGTTTGTTTTTACTTGTTTTATGCGTCACGCTCATTCGATATTATTCTGGCATACAAAGCCGTTGTGTGTTTACTTTGTAAGTTGTATTCATATTTCCTTAAAAATTTGGTTGTTTTCCTAACTTAGTTGCGAACTTTCCTATGTTTATTTTACGGAATGCCATGACATTTTCCTAACTTAGTTGCGTACTTTACTATGTTTATTTTACAGAATGCCGTGACTTTTCCTAACGCTTTGACGATTTCTTTAAATTAATTGTGCAATTTTCTATGTTTACTTTATAGAATGCACTAATATTTTACTACAATTTTGACTTTTTTAAATTACTAGTACAATCTTATAAATTTATTTCATAGAATCAGTAATATTTTACTAAAATTTTGATTTTTTAAATTACTAATACAATATTCTAAATTTATTTCATAGAATCAGCAATATTTTACTAAAATTTTGACTTTTAAATTACTAATGCAATATTCTAAATTTATTTCATAGAATCAGTAATATTTTACTAAAACTTTGATTTTTTAAATTACTAATACAATATTCTACATTTATTTCATAGAATCAGTAATATTTGCTAAAACTTGGCGACTTCTTAACTTACTTGTTCAATTTTCTAAATTTATTTTATGGAATGCAGTAACATTTTATTAAATTTTTGCAATTTTTTTGGATAATTGCACCGACTTTCTATATTTATTTTAGAGTATGCAGTGACATTTCCCTGAAGTTTTTAGGCGATATTTTGTTTTGAATCAATTGTACCAACTTTCTATATTTACTCTATAGAATCCGGTACCATTTACCTAGAAATTGGCGGCTTCCTCTTTTGATTAATGGTACAACCTTTCTAACTTCCCTCTTTATTTTAAGAAGTCTGCGATATTTTTATGAACTTTACTTCTAACTACGTAAATATTTACCTGTTTTCCCTCATTATTTACAGAGTTTTGTGATATTCTTGCAGATTTTACTACTAACTGCGTCCACGTTTCTAAAATTTAAGCGAAGGCGATTAGGCCGTTAGGCGAGTATCATTAGCTAACGCTGCCACGGCTGTCTGCATTTCGGCTTCGCTCTCCTCGTCTAGCGTGTCGAACAAAAATTTGCTTACTTTACCTATAATGGGCAGGATCGAGCGGCGCACGCTGTACGGCTCTTCGTCGGCGCTATGCACTTGCACCAGGTCTAGCACCCGTTCCGCCTGGCGAACCGCCTCTATTACCTGCGTCTCTAGTTCGGCCGCTTCGCAGCGAGGGCCGCAAGCATGTAACACTATTACAGCTTGCTGCGCTAAATCCTCACTGGCCTTAAAATATGGATTCAGATCCTTTTTCTGCAAGATCTTCCAGTCTGTGTTGGATGTCGCGAATGGTGCTATCTTCTCGGCGATCAGCCCCACGTCTTTCCCGAGGTGGTGGGTGATTCGCTCGAGATTTTCCTCATGAAACCTTCCGTGGCTCAGCTCCGAGATTCCGCTGCTCAGCCTGCAAATGAGTGGACGTTAGAGTCGGAATTACGGCGCGGTTTATAATCACGGTGCAGCTTTTAACCTACGGGCTTTTGTTTTGTCTACTTAACCTTATTTTTCGTGGCGCTTAGCGGTTTACACGCCCTCTTCGGCCTGCCTAGCTAGCGCGTTCGGTCTCTCGATTTTACTTGCGTGAACTATTTTGGTTGTTTCGCTATTTCGCACCATTACGTTATTCGTCTCTCAGTTAATTCCAATTATCTCAAAAGGGCCTCTGGAATCTCTGCCTCGTGGAAATATTTTGTGTTCAGCTTCCGGTCATAGTAATATTTCAAGCGGTATTTAGACTGCATGAGGTTCATAGCCGCTGTGGTTTGAAGGGTGGTGAGGTTCGCTATGGTATCCCCAACGTACGCGTCGTACGATAAGCTGTCCTCCTTCCTTGGGAAGCTGGACAGTATCCATGGTCTAGTTCCAATCAGTAACTCATGCGGGGTGTACCCTGTACTCTCGTACTTGGTACAGTTGTATACATGCTGGCAAATCGCGGTCCATTCGTCCCAACACTCGACGTCGTTCACGTACTTCCTCAAATATTCCGTTAGAGTGTGATGTATTCTCTCGATCAACTCGTTCGACTGGGGGTGGTACGCGGTGGTGCTAAACTTCGTGATTCCAAAAATTTTCAATAATTCTTGCAGTAAGCGATTCTGAAAATGTGTGCTTTGGTCTGTGACTATTGCTGTCGGCGGCCCAAATACGTATATTATTTTTTCTGTTAGCGCTCACGCCACTTCCTCTGCATTCGCGTGCTTTGTCGGTATTAATATTATATATTTTGTCAACATGTCCTGCACCGATAGGATGTATTTCTTTCCGCGTTTCGAACTCTCTAACGGTCCATAGAAATCCAATAAGAGGTGCGCGAACGGTAGCGCCGGTGTATTGCTGATTAACAGCCGCAATAGAGTTCTTACCCGTATCATTTCATTACTTTGGCAAGTGGCGCAGCACGCGACGAATTGCCTTACGTCGGGTCTCATGTTACGTCAGTAAAAGTTGTTCGCTATCTTATTATAAGTTTTATTCATTTCGCGGCGTCCCACTATCGCTGCCTCGTGGTATTCCTTGATCAATTTGAACCTTTCGAGCACTGGAGGTACTGGTAGGTTGTTCTTGTACAACACTGCGACTACGTTTTTGCTCATGAACGTATTGTCGAACTGATCAATGAAATTTGCCCACTCGGTTAATGTGAAGATTGCTAAGTCGCGGATTATCGCGTAACTTGTTATCTACATACCCCTTCACGTACACCCCAATTAGTTGAATCCTTGGTTTCTGTCACATTTATGTCCCCTATATCGAACTCTCTATTCGTTAGTTCATCGGAATTGAGATAACCCCGTTCGGTTGGGGCTTCCTGTACCTCGGTTGACAAGAAATTGTCGGCTGAGATTAGATAAACCAAGTTTTTTTTATATCTGCATGGGTGTTCTTTTAGCGATTGCAGGTGTACGAAGGGAGGAGGTTTCTCGCTGGGTGACCGCAAATCCATGACCACATATCTCTTCATGTTGTCATTCTTCAGCGCGGCCACAGGGGCGGCATTACCGGCTCCAGTTGTTTCACTTGCCGTGACGCTGGCAGCTTGCAGCGGTAACCCCGAGTTCGAAGGTACCTCACGGTCTTGCGACCGTTCTGCACTGCCTAAAATCTCCATGGCTGGAGAGCACTCCAACTCTGGGGCGTCGTCGGCGCTTGGGACGTTGCCCTTTGGTTCTAGGGCCGGGTGACGTTGCCGGGGCTACCGACATCCTGCACTGGTGCGAAGTTATCGGGGCTCTCGGCTTTCTGCATTTCTGTAAGATCACCCAGGCTCTCGGCTTCCTGCCTTATGTCGACTTTTGGGGAGTTACCGCGGTTCCCGGCTTGGCCATCTGTGTTGTAGCTGGATCTCTCTCCCAGTTTATGCGACTTCCCATTGGTACGCTTTCTTCTCCCCCGAATTGGGGATCTAGGGCGTGATTCGTCGCCATCGCTCAACGGCGGACAGCCATGTGAGCGACTACGAGATTTTCCCAATTTTTCCCTTGCGTTTACCCTCAAGTACGGGGTGAAGTGCTGGTCTGTCAAGTGCAAATGCAGGTAATGGTTTGAACTGTTTTCTATTAGGTGGCAATAGCTTCTACTACCGTCTGGCAAGTCGTAGTGAATGCCTATGTTTGCATTGAACTCTTGTGCGAATAGATATGCGCAGTCTACTGTTCCATACTTGGTTTGGGACTTCAGTATCGCTTCAGTCCCGGTTGGTTCGCCGCACGATCTTATAACGTCAGCGTCAGAGGCGAGTAACTGCTTACTTAACTCGATTGCTGACATTTTGAGGTCGAGCATTTTATTAGAGAGAAAAACAAACAGTTCCCGGAAGGCCACGCCGGGATGTCATCAGACCGGTGCAATCTTGCGACGGGCTCGGCGCAATGCTTCTTACGGATGTACGTTTGCGTAAGTACGTTAGCCGAACTGGTCGATGAATCCACGTCGAACGAATCGGGTCCACGGTCGCACTTCCGCAGCACTCCCTCAAAATTTTCCAACGGACCCTCGTTCTCTATTTCTGTTAGGACTGGCGTGTCCGATGGGTCTGCCGCCGATTCCCTATTTGGTGTTGGCGTATCTGGGGTTAAATTTCGTTTAGGCCTTTCCTGGTTTTGTCGCGGTTCCCGCCTCCTCCTGATTTGCGGTCGGATTGGCGCTCAGGGGTCACCCGGCCCATCTCCGACGCGAGGCTCGCTTTGCTTTCGGTGATGTTTATCTGAATGCCCTTTTTCCCGTTCACGTTTTTTCCTTTTATCATTTACCACTAATTTTGCTCGAAATTTACCGTTTGCCCACGGTCATCTCGCCTCTTCAGGAGGGGCTGAGGTGCGCTTTGGGGATATGTTTGAGCTGTTGTAGTCTCTCTCTGGACGGAGTCCAGACGATCCTGGAGGAGCGGGAAGGGTTGGAGGTTTCCTCGTCTGGTCGAGTGGCGTTAACAGTGCGTTCGGCAAAGAGGAGCCTTTTTCTATTCTGCTTGGCGGTTGGCCGGTGTCGCTTGTGCTTGAGGCTATTACCGTAGGCGTCTGTGCGTCTCTATTCTTCTTGTCTAGTTTAGCCTTTTCCTGGGGAAAACTGAGCGTCTGCAGCGGCTCGATTTCCCAATCGACCCCTTGCGAGTTTTCACCCCCGCCTTTACTCGACTCCTTGTCCGACACGTTACGTTTCTCGGTGGGTTCAAACGGTTTTGGGAGCGCTTGATTTTGGTTCGCTCGTGTCTTACGTGTTGTACAACTTATAGTTGCGCTCTCTGCAGGTGTTGTTTTACTGACCGGCGGTAACCACTCCAGGGATGATTCTGAATTTATCGGTTTCATTGACACATCTGACCTCGAATGATTTCCGTCCTGCGGGACGTTTGGCACCATCACTTCATCTTTACCGAATAATTTCCCCGGTGGTGAGTCTGCTTCTGCGTCCGGGTCCAACTCGTTTTGCTTGTCGGCAAGCTCGTAGAGTTCTTCTCGTGGCAATTCAGGATTGATTTCGCCCTCACCGATGACCGGGTTCGCGATAACGCGTCCGCATTTTTGTTTTTATTACCGGATTGGTAGACCACTACAAAATCATAGCCTCGTAGCGCCGCGTTATATGGAAATGTTTAAGTGGTTCGTAGTCTGTTACCACTGTAAATTTCCTGCCGTAGATATAGTAGCGAAATTGTTCCATGCGAACACCACTGCTAACAACTCCTTGTTGTACGTCGGGTACCTAAGTTCGCTGCCCTTGAGGCACAGCGACGCGTACGCGCAGGGCTAATCACGGCCCAGCATGCCCTAAGACAAAATGGCGCCCAGAGCCCAGTCACTGCTATCCGCCGTGACTATAAATGGTTGAGATAAGTCCGGGGCTTTCAAGACTGGTTCGGAGAATAGTGTTTTCCTGAGGGTATCAAACGCCTCATGCTCCTCTACACCCCAGGTGAATTCGACGCCTTTCCGCAATAATCTAAGTAGCGGGTGTGCGATTTTGGAGAAATTTTCTATAAAACACCTATAATAATAGGCCAAATAGGCCAAGGACCTGTTTGACCTTGGTTTGTCCGTAGGTGCGGGGTACTCCAGTATCGCCTTTACCTTCATGGGGTCGATTTTGATTTCTTCCCCTCCCACAATATGTCCCAAAACTAGAGCTACTTTCTTTAAAAATTGGCATTTTATGGCTCTACTGTTAGGTTTGCTTCTAACAGTCTTTTAAGCACCCTGCGTAGGGAATAATGTGCTGTTCGAGGGTTTCGCCAAATGTCATGAAGTCATCGAGGTAAATCTCGACTTCCTCCCCCTGAAGGCCGGTCATGGCTAGTGACATTGCCTTGGTAAAGGTTATTGTAGCCTCCTTCAAACCCATGGCCATCCTGTCGTACTGGAGCAACTGATTTCTATGCTTGGCGTCGGCTGTGTAAGAGGCAGTTAGATGTGCGGAGTCCGGGTGCATCTCGATCTGATGATATCCCTGTTTAAGATCCATGACCGAGATATAATTTGCCGAAGCCAAGTGCTCTAGAATGTCGTTAGTAAAGGGTAGAGGGTGGCAACTGCCTTCCGTTACCTCGTTCAGGTATCTAAAGTCCGTCACTAGCCTAAATTTCTAATTTCCCTGGGCGTCCGGTTTCTTTGATACAATCCAGAGCGAAGATGAGTAATTTGAGTTAGACGGGACCACAAATGTTTGAACTCGGAGCTTGTCGAGTTGTCTTACTATGAGCTTAGAATATATTAGATTAGATTAGATTAGATGTTTATTCTGTGCAAGACAAAAACAATAAAACTACATTCCATAATAATACATATTTACAGAGATCAATAGTATAGTCAATCATATCACAGCTCGACATTCCTCATCATCAACTTACATATATTGCACAATATTATATCTGTCGTACATCAATCACGTCATTACACTTATCACATATTCTTATCATTACGAATAATACATTTTTTTGTGACTATCAAACTTCAATTTCTATTATAGTCAACATTCGTATGATTAGTGTCATTCTACATTAGATATACATGGTCCATGTCCCTGGACTTACATAGCAAATAGTCGCGAATTGTCGCTTTAAATCTGCGTAGTGAGGGCAAATGCTTAATACGTCGAGGGATCGTATTCCATAGGCGCGCACCTTCAGATTGAAAAGATTTCAACCCTGTATCGGTACGCGACGGTGGAATCGAGAGCTCCCTAGAATCAGTCCTACTAGAGGTCCGAGCCTGGTTTTTTTGAAAAAGGGCTACAAGATATGTGGGTTGACCCATGTTAATAACTTTGTATAGTTGTACCGCCGCAAAATACGCCCTTCTTCCCTCAAGATCAAGTCAACCGAGTTTACTCCTATAGGGACTGATATGCTCATACCTTCTAACACCACATATGTACCTCACACATGAATTCTGCAATCTTTGCAGTCTCATCCGGAGCTCACCTGATACATCAAGATACACTAAAGAGCAATAATCTTAATGAGACCGGATAAGAGTACTTGCAAGCCGTTTGCGTAACGCCTTGGTGGTGCTGGATTGAAATGATTTAAGCCTATGTAGGGCCTTATTAACCTTTCGGCTAACTGAATCCACTTGCGATTTCCATGTTAACTTCGAATCCATGACTACACCGAGGTTAGTAACAGTGTCAACAAAGGGAACAAAGACGTTACCCTGAATCTTTAAGCCAGGCAAATCCATACTCTGTACTTTCTTAATGTTAGATTCTGACCCAAAAATAATTGCCTTCGTTTTCCCGACATTGAAACACAAAGCGTTCTCAGAAGCCCATACCGACACTGCTTTGGCCACATCCGAGAAGCGTCTTATCCTCTGATGAAGGTTATCGCAAGTAGATTGAGTGTAGGTTTGCAAATCGTCCGCGTATAATAAATGCGATACACTATCCGTAAGAATATCCCTCGTACTTTTAAAGCCCGATAAAACTTCCTGAAGGTCATTAATATAAAGGCTGAACAGAAGGGGCCCCAAGACAGAGCCCTGTGGTACGCCGAGATTGGTTGTGAGCCAATCTGAACTACCATTAGATGCCGTAATAACTTTTTGGTTACGCCCTGTAATATATGATTTTATCCACATGACTATTCCCCTTCCTTAAGAGTTGGCGGAAATCTGAACCTGTGGTTCCGTATTGGCTTGTTCGACTTCAAGACAACTTTGTGTTGGAGTAAGTAGGTCGCGAGCAGAGGCTCGCCTTCGTGTCCAAACACTCCCGCGTAGTCTCGCACTACTTCCCTTATATAGCCGATTTCCTCCTCATTGCAACCCTCTAAGTCCGCCAACTCCATTATTTTATCAACCCTCTCTTCTCTGGCAGGGATGTTTTTTAGCATTTTGTTTAGGTTTAGCACCTCTTTGTACTTTTCGGCTTGCTTATTTGTGTGGTATACGCATCTCAAACATGCCGAAAATTCTGCAGCCGCGTCAGCTGAGCCGTCCCCGTCGGCTTAATACAGCGTGTTTTCTGCAATCGTTTCGCATGGCTGTAAGTCAACTACTGGACTGGCTATTATTATTTCTCTTTCACTTAAATTTATGTATTCTGCATAAATTCGGCGGTTATTATTTTCGGCAACGAAATTTCCATATAACAGATCCGGATGCAAATCCATTAATGCAACCCACCCTACCTTCACGTCGTTATCCGTGACACGCGTACTAATCACTTTCTCTCGGCGGCACTGTCACTTTCTCGTCTCATAAGAACGGTACGAATTTCTATGGCGAATTCGTTCGGTACTACTTGGATATTGCATTGCAACCCATGTAGTCTGATTGCTGCTTGGCCTGAAGTGAACGAAGTGCCGGGAGTTACTCCTTGGATTTCGATTATTTTTTGCGTATCGATGGGGTAACCGGGTGCGAGGTGACCGATTTTCACAAAGGATATGCCTGCTCCGGAATCGACGTAGAATTTGCCTCGCCTCTCTTTTAATTGAGGGCAGTCCTAAGAAACGATTGGTGGTTGCCATCCCGCCGTTAGGAAACTGATTCTTGCTGGGTTATTATGCTCCTCTATTTTCGGCTCTGCCTGTTGACGAGTTCGGCTCGCCCTCTTAGCTATTATCGCGACTATTCCCATAATCTATCTTATTCCCTCACGCGCTCTTACACTCCTTATAGTAATTGCTGCCGCTATTGGTTCCCCTATTATTGCGGTTTACGTAATTATTGCTTCTAAATCTAGACGCGTTGCTGTTATTCTTTTTGAAGGGGTGTCGAATTAGATTTTTTCTTGCGTTATTAATCACGCTTCTACACCCTTCGAGTGAGTGTCTGTCGCGCTCGCAGTACGTACACAATGTATCGCGACTCGATTGCCTACCCTTGGGAATCTTATCGATATTATTGTAACTGCTGTGTCCCCCGGGGTTGTTGTCGTCTCGATAGTTCGATTTAAACCCCAGGCGCTGAGGTTCAGGTATGGGTACTTCGTCCGCGATTACTCGCCGAACCTAGACTGGGGCTGGCTTGGCGGTCGTCAGAAGCTTGGCGGCTGCTCGGCGAGTGCACTGTGTACCCTCGAACTCGAGCGCGATCCTTATCGTTTCGCCCAAGGATCGCGGTCCTTCGCCACGCACCTGGTGATCCAGGGGGGCCTTCAGATCGAACAAAAACTGTTGTAGCACGTCCTCGTCTACCAGGCGCCTTGTAGCCTTCCTGTCGAAGCTCGAGAGGCTTGGTGCCGACTCAATCACTTTCAAGTAGCCGATATGCAGTTTTTGCATCCGGACCCTATAGTTACCTGCTCTTTCTCCCGGATTCTGTTTTAACACTTTAACCTGTGCCATGATATCGTCTGCTATGCCTATCTTCCCATACTGCATCGTTAAATCTTTCAGCAGCTGCTCGGCCCGCGAGTAAGTAGTCGGCCTCGAAGTATAACCGTTCGCGGCTTTTCTGGTAAGTTTAGTCGATAGGCCTATCATCAATAAATACTCTTTATCCCTACCGATGTCGTCCAGTACCGCTCGTACCGATTGGCAGAACAAATTTAGTCTGTGTGGGTTACCATCGAAGCTTGGTATTATGTTCAGCACCTGAATTACAGTCATTTTTCTGCTACTCTGCCTACCGTGCCTAACACTTGTACTGTTGAGCTGATGCTCGGGCCCGACCCGCCTATTTTTGTCTGAATCGCTGTCGCTGTCCGACGGATCACGGCTGCTATGACTCTAGCGCGTGCGCCTACGCCGTCCGTGGTCGTTCCGTCGCGGGGGTTCGCGCCCATTGCGTCTCGGGGGTTCGCGAACGTCGTGTCCCCCGCGTCGGGGGGAGCGTCTCAAACTTCCCCCACTACGCTGGGAATCCCTGTCTGACGTATAATCTCCGCGGCTCGTCCACCTCATAATGTGCCCGCTGGAACGGCGCGGGGCTGGTCGCTCGAGATTGCCCGATGCGATTTTCTGTCTTTCTGTACCCAGCGTTACTACTTCAAACCTGGAGGAAGAGGGGGGGTAGGGTATTGAAGGTGATGACAAAGAAACACAGGCCACTGGAGATAAAACGATCTTTCAGAATCAGCAAGATATGAACAGTCGATCGTCGATGACTGAGCCGCGATTGACGAATGATTGGCGATAAAAGCTACGACTGATTTAGACTGACGGGAGACGAGCGAACGATTGCTCTCGACTAATGGTAGACGGGCAAATGACTGATTCGAGATGGCGAACGACTGGTGAGATACGGCGAGCGACTGGCCAGGGACGACGCACGACTGACCCATTCAGTGATGCGTCGGGACCTTTTAAAGAATTAGCCGCCGGGACCAGGCGACTTTTTAGACATAGGTGTCCCTAGAAATCCACGGACGGCCCCGGCCGTACCGGCGACGCCAAGCCATTGTTTATTCGGAAGAAAGTTTTATGGCATGGCCTGCGCGCGCCGGGGCCTACACGTGCTCGTATTTTTATGCCAAGTATGTTGGCTTGTCTCGGATTTCGCCTCTTTGTCTACGGGAGTGATACTTTGCAATTCATGTCCGTGCGCGTTCCTATATTTTTCGCGTTTGACAGAGGCAGTCGGGAATTTTATGAAACGTCGTACGTCGCGGGTCTTGTTTATAAAAATGATATAATCATTTTTATAAAGGTCGCGACGAACGGACGTCATAGTATAAATATTTATCATAATTGACAGTATATTGACAACTGTCAACTTATCATGCAAAACTATCATTAAAATCGCATTCAGCGACTGTCAAAACAATAACAAACCATACTTGTCCTACAAAGGTATAAATATTCATGATAATTGACAGTTTATTAGCAACTGTCAACTTATAATACAAAACCATCATCAGAATCATACAATAAATCATCCACAAATGAAATGAACTATATTTTGTTAGATATTCATGACAGCAGTCGTAGAATGCAAAAACTTATGCGGAACTTCTACTTGCTAGTGCTAATGTTCTTATTTCATCAAACGGTTGCGGTTTGCGTAAAATTAAAGCTTTTTAAGATATTCCTCAGAGAGAGAGAGAAAGATGTCGCAATCGTGATTTATGATAGTCAGTTCTTGGAAATGGGGCCTGCGGCGGCTCAGTCGGTAGAGTGTCGGATTCCCACGCCGGTGACCCGAGTTCGAATCCTACTCTCTGCCGATTGATACAAGCACCTCTGTAAAAATTACATGTGCTTTGTTTACGAACACACCGCAGACCCCCGTCGTCGATTAGCACCACATGGGAGCATAAACATGGCGACGTTAAAAAAAAAAAAAAAAAGTTCTTGGAAATGGTAATCCTCTTTTTTGTGACTGTTGAACACGTACAAGTAATGCTGATGTTATACACCTATTATATATTGCGCGAAGACAGTATTACAATATTATATTAAATGTAATGGGTGCAGCACATAGTAATTTATTCTGCGAGCATTGTAATAAAAATATTAATATATCGATGAGCATAGATGCATAACGCAGTGCTGAATAGGTTTTTGTAAACCATTATGTATTTCTGAAGGTATAGATTTGATAAGATGAGTATAATGTAATAGCGAGTTTTTCGGTCAAAAGTGATTTTACCATCACACTAGAAGTGGTTTGTATAAAAGAAGAATAAAAAGTTATGTGATATTGTGAAAGTGTGTATTGCATGCTGTAAGTATCTTTATTTATGTTATTTATGTTATATTCAGTCTATAGTTCGTGAAACTAAACCAACCAATGCTAACGAAAAGCGTGTACAAAAAATATTTGTTCGTATTTTATGGTTTTGAATCTCTTAAAGATTCAACTTACCGTGCGACCATTCTACGATAAAATACCAGATACATAATGTCTGTGTCATACAGCCCGTTTGCAATGATTGTCTCTCTATCGAAGATCTTTCTCAATTTAACAAAACGTACGATATACGTAAATGTATTTTTGGTGAAAATCCGGTGAAATGTTTGATCGAGTTGACTATTCGCGAAAAATCGAAATTTGATCAAATTATTAGCTCATAACTCGCAATGATTTGATGCTCCATTTATTCTCAGAGAAATCGTGGAAAATTCTTCTATAGTTCCAAACGTGATTTTAAATGGATAAAATATTATTATGTTACAGTATGGGCGGAGAAAATTCATAGATATCTTAAATTACTTTCAAATGAAGTTATGCGCTCTCCCAAAAACTTTTGGCCTGTCGCTGGCTTGTAAAAAGGACTATTTCCCTCATATCCTTAACACTATTGACAATGAAGAATACGAAGGGTCCTTACCTATAGCCAGGAACTACTCTCCCAATTTAATGTCGGAAAGCACAGGAGGAGAGTTTTTCTGTGGTATAACGAAAATCGCGACTATTATAAATTTAACTTGCAGCGTGAACTGTTAAACTATTGTCGCTACGATGTGGATATTTTATGGCTTTCATGTATGGCCTTTCGAATAATTTTTATAAAATGTTGTAACAATGGTTCTTTTACAGAAGCCACAACTATTGCATCCGCGTGCTCAATTGTACATAAAGTTTTTTTTGCGTGTAAATACTATAGGTATTATGCCTGCAGGTGGATATCGTCAAGCAGACAAACATTCCCAAAAATCATTGCAACGGATGATACAATGCGAGCGTGAACTTGGTCATGCAATGATACATGCTGAAAAAGCTCGTGAATTTATCTTACCTAAACGGTTTTGAGTGGATGCTTTCTTGCCACCAGTCGACGGTAACAATGACAACGTCCACGATAACGACGAGAGACGTCGCGGACGCAAACGAAAACTGTCAGCAGGTAAATGGTATCTTTTTTGAATCTCAAGGTTGTTATACTCATGGCTATCCTCGATTTTTCGATAATTAACATGACAAAACAATGGCTTAGGACGGATGATGGATGAATTCATGGATATGAAAATACATATAAATTTTTTTTACAAATTAAATCACACGGATACGAGGTTTGCAAGATGTGGGAAAGTACGTTTGATGTACGATTACGTGACTCGCCATTCTCTGATTAGTCGAATGACTTTGAATCCTCGAGACCCCTTTTTCGGTCTTCGGACAGAGAATGTAGTTACTGGATACGAAATTCGGGAAGGCGAAAAAATTCGATAAACAGATATATGTTCTCTCTATCCGTACGTGTGTATAAGAGGTCAATTACCTCTAGATCATCAGCGTATTATCATTGGTAAAGAATGTCATGCATTGACGAGGGGGGATAATAACAATTTGTAGATCGTTGAAGACATAGTTAAGTATAAGGTTTTACTCTTTGCACTCTGTCGATGAGAAAGTGAGTCAAGGTGACTGTAATCACAAGGATATCAAAGATCGCAAATTTACGGGTACGTGGGTTGCTGACGATCTATACAAAGCTGTCCAACTTGGTTATCGTATAACGGAAATTCATATTACTTGGCAATGTCAAATGACGCGCTACAGTCAAGACAGTGGATCTCTTTGAAAAATATGTTATTACTTTTTTGAAAATTAAACAAGAGACTAGCATGGTGTACTAAAGACATCACAAAACTCAATATATCGAGCAATATGTACGAGACGAGGGTATACGTTTGGATATAGAGAATATTGATAAGAAAGGTGGATTACGGGCACTTGCTAAGCTATGCCTAAATTTGTTTGGTAAATTTGGGCAGCGGAGTGAATTTAAGTTAACAGAAATTATAGAAAATCATGAATAGTTCCTAAAACTTCTGAAATGTCCGGAAAGTAAGGTAAGCGATATATTGTCTGTCAGCGATGATATTCTGTATGTAGAATAGAATACAATAGAATAAGCTTTATTTTAAACAAGTCAAAAATAATATATGTACATAAATTCATATCATTTAGAAATGGGTAATAGTTAAACCCAGTTAGTACATGATATTAATTAAATTATTAGCTCTGAGTAGCACCCAGTCTATCACAATTCGTAATTAAATCAGGTTATTGTCAAACATTGCACCATTACTTATTCTATTGAATCATGTATAAAATTAAACGTAGACAAAAACAATCACATAAGTTATGCAACAGTAATAAAACATAGCTTATTTATATTTATTTATTTTAACTTAATCAGTCCTTTTGTTCACCACGTATATAGTGAAAGTGTCTGCGAATCACCGACTTAAAACTAAATAGCGATGTACGCCCCTGAGCATTGAATGATTCCAGATCCACGTCAGTTCGCGACCCTGGAACTGAGATTCGGGCTCTACCCATGGTTCTGGACTGATTCTTTTGAAAAAGAGCCGAATGGTATGACGGTTGCCCCATGATATATGATTTGTAAACAAGAACCGCCGCATGTATCATGGGGCAACCGTCGTACCATGCGGCTCTGTAAATTGGCACTATAGAGATGAGGCAGTAACACCTGCACCACACACGAGTTTTGTCATGGCTGTATACACGACTGCACAGGAACACGTAAAACTTTATGAACACTTGAAAAAATTGGCTCTGCGTGTACTATATTACTACACAGATTCGCTTGTTTTTGTCTCGCGTGACAATGAATTGAACGAATATAATCCGTTTATAGGTTCAAAGCTAGGTGATATGTCAGATATGCTTAGAAGCTACGGTGAAAATGCTTATATAGAGAGTTTCGTTTCTGGGGGTCCAAAATTCTACGCTTACCGAGCCGTAACGTCTGAAGACAATACAACAATTGAATGTTATAAAGTGAAAGGTCTAGCGTTAAACTTTTTAAGCGTCTTGAAAATAAGTTTTCAGAGCATAAAAAATTTGATCAACGATGCTTTTAATATTCACAATAACGAGATTAACAGTGATACTGAAGTTGAGCGAACAAACAATGAATATAGGAAAGTAGAATTTAAATTTATAGCTATTTGACAAACAATATTGCATGAAGTTGTGACTCGTGATGAGTCGAAAACATGCTGTGTAGCAGGGTTGCAGATAGTTAACTACACTCGTAATTAAATTAGACTTTAATTAAAAATTAAAATTTAATTTTTAATTTCAATAGTTTAAATCCAAAATTAAATTTTAATTTTTAATTTAAACTATTCAAATTAACATTAAATATTAATTTAAACTATTCAAATTAACATTAAATATTAATTTAAACTATTCAAATTAAAATTAAATTTTAATTTTTAATTTAAGCTATTTAAATTAAAATTAAATTCTAATTTTTAATTGAGATTTTTTCAGTTATCAAGTTAATTTTAGTAGTAGATATTACAATCAAGCACAAGAAAATAATGATTTTTAATTTTACTGTGTAAATGATTAATCCTACTTTTTTCAATAAATTATGAATTGATGTGTGGGTTGTCGGTACGTTTTGGGAACAAGGAACATTTGTTGTGTAAAGTCACTAATCATGGTTAGAGGAACGTTGTCATGACGCCGCAGGAATGTGAAATATCTGTTTTCGTTACAAAAACAAAATGTTGAGAGAACGTTAATCCGTGAATATAATTACACTATACTATTTCAATTATTAAAAATTATCTTACATAAATAATAATATAAACTAATATGTACTTAATAATAGTCCAAAACTACATAAAAAAAACTAATGATATGTACATGTTTATTTATATAAACAAATGGTTACAACACATGTGCTAACTAATGTTTACAACTAATGTTTATAACACATGTACTAACTACATGTTTATTTATATAAACTAATGATCTTGTACTTAATAATATTCCAAAACAACAACAAAAAATTGTTCCAAAAGAATCGTGACGTCACAAGTATAAATACTGCCAATTTAAAAATAATTTAGTTAAACCCTAACTTTTTTCTATTTCTCAACCAATTTTAATGTTTCGGGGCTTATTTTTTTCCTTAAACAAATCTCTACAAAGTTAACGAAAAATTTTAAAATAATATATCTGTAATAAGAAAAACCTAATTATTTATAAGTAAATGCGTAAAATTTTATAAACAATTGGCTTTCTCTAATCACAGATATATTATTTTAAAATTTTCTTTCGTTAACTTTGTTGAGAAATGTTTAAGGAAAACTAAGCCCGGCAACATTAAAATTGGTTGAGAAATAAAAAAAAATTAGGGTTTTACTAAATATTTTTTAAATTGATAATATATACATTTTTGACGCCACGATTTTTTTGGAACATTTTTTTTCATGTAAATATGGACTATTCTTAAGTACATTTAATTAGTTTTAGTATAGGACCTTTATGAAACCTCATACGATTTTTTGTTTTATGGCCTATATCTAGCGAAAATCCATCCTTAAAAGAACTATTTTTAAAATATATCAATAAAAATAAATATTGATGTATAAAAACATATAAAAAAAATAATAATAAATAGTATATAAAAAATACGCATAAAACATGTACATACACTTGTTTCTGTCATCAACGAAAAAATTATTTAAGTTTTAATACATTGGAGTCTAACTATATTCAGGCTATAGCCTACATTTGATCCATTGACAGAAAAAAAATGTAATGGCTCAGTTGGTAGAGAGCAAGCCTACAAACCAAAAGTCCCTTGGTTTAAATCTCGGTCGAAGTCTTATTTTTTCATTATTTCTTTTTTCCAAGTTCGGCAAAAGTTCAGGATTGTTCCATTGCTAAAGGTCGAGCCAAACTTTTGCCATAAAAGCTTGTGCCGAACTTTTCTTAAACGTAATGTTTTTTGCGCGGGTAATTTTATGACAATAGGCCGAGTTTAGCGTTTGCTTTTATCCCTATAGGCCACTTGCTCGATAAGGAAATATGAGACGGGGAATACGAAAATGTATGGCAGCTATAATTATATTATATATATATACACGTCAACCGGAACACCGCCCTGCCCAAAATTCCTTTCGACCTAAAAATCTTTAAAAATATGGAAAATTTAGCACTTTTTATGAACTTTTGATTAGCTCATGGCTATTTTTCAAATTTCGGTTTCAGACGGAGCTGCACATTCCTTAACCTTAAAGAAATACTACTTTACGCAATGATCAAGCTGTTAGTAATCAAAGGGAGTTCCGAAAAATTCCAAGCAACGACTATTTTTATGTATTTTGAGCTGCTGAACACGAATCCGACCCTCTATTTACCGATACCTCAAGCATTCGTCCCTAACCTCAAAAAACACCCCATCATTGCTGTTTCACGCGGTTCAGAGGTAGATCCTGTGATCTACGTGAGAAAAATTATTGACAGAGCGTATTTTTATGTACTTTGAGCTGCTGAACACGAATCTGACTCTTTTTTTACTGATACCTCAAGCGTTCGTCCCTAGCCTCAAAAAACACCCCAAAATTGCTGTTTCACGCAGTTGAGAGGTAGGCCCTTTGATCTACGTAAGAAAAATTATTGATAGAGCGTACTTTTATGTATCTTGAGCTGCTGAACACGAATCTGACCCTCTGTTTTACCGATACCTTAAGGGTTGATCCCTAACCTCAAAAAACATCCCAAAATTGATGTTTTACGCGGTAGAAAACGTAAGTCTATTGAGGAACATTATCGATGGAGACTATTTTTATGAATTTTGAGTCGCTGAATATTAACACGAAGCTAATTTTTATGTTTTTATTTCTACTCATGTATATTCAATTAAAGTAACTGTTACTTATATATAGTTATTATGCTACTTGAGACTGTCTTTATTACAAAGCCCGCTATACTTTCTTTTTTTCCGTTTTGTAATGTCTAATTTTTTTAAAGATTTTAATTTTTTAATTATTGTCATTTTTTGTATATATGTATTTTTTTTAACATTTATATTATTGATAATGGATTTGGTGCATTAGAGTATCTAAACACAGTAATTTTTTGTCGGATAAACAAAAAAACGCGTGTCCGTCTGAAGTTTATGTAACAGATGGTGCAGTTGAGAATCTTTTCTTTAGTGATCTTGATGTTTTTTCATAATCGTTTTGGGAATAGTGAAATAATGTTATTGTTTGGAACTTTTGTCTCGCAGGTATTTAAATCATTTTCCAAAAGGAATCAGTCCGTTTAATCCATTTATTTCTTTGAATTCCTACGGTCAGTGCACAAATCCATGAATCAGTATACGCTTAACAGATCTGGTAGAGAAGGATCAAAAACGTTTTTAGCAAGCATAAATTAATGGTAATACTATCTAATTTTTTAGGATTTAAAAGAGCTTGGTTCCCTTAATTGTATATACTCTACTAATAGAAACCAAATAAAATTAGATTTGTGTTCGTGTTTTGCGGCTCAAAATTCATGAAAATACTCTCTGTTAATAATTTGTCTCCCGTAGATTACAAGACCTACCTCTCAACCGCGTGAAACAGCAATTTTGGGGTGGTTTTTGAGATTAGGGACGAACGCTTGAGGTATCGGTAAAAAAGAGAGTCGGATTCATGTTCAACAGCTCAAAATACATAAAAATTGCCGTTGCTTGGAATTTTTCGGAACTCCTGTGATTTCTAACAGCTTGATCATTGCGTAAAGTAGTATTTCTTTAAGGTTAGGAAACGTGCAGCTTCGTCTGAAAATGAAATTTGAAAAATAGCCACGCGCTAATCAAAAGTTCATAAAAAATGCTAAATTTTCCATATTTTTAAAAATTTTTAGGTCGAAAGGAATTTTTAACAGGGCGGTGTTCTAGTTCACGTGGAAAGTTACATATATATATATATATATATATATATATATATATATATATATATATATATATATATATATATATATATATATATATATATATATATATATATATATATATATATATATATATACGGGGAATATGGGGGAATAAGAATCTCATTCCTCTAGATTCCATCTTAAGTCTCGCACATATAGTTGTAGTTGCCATACAATTTCTTACTCTCTGTATTATATTCCTCTAGCGTGCAAGAAGCCACAGGCATATAATGTGATCTTTTGCATAAGCTTAGATTAATAATTATTTAAATTCTTAATTTAATGATTTTAAATTAAAAATTAAATTTAAATTTAATGATTTTGAATTAAAAATTAAATTTTAGTTTTTAATTTCATATGGTCATTTGGGAATTGGAATTTAATTTTAATTTAAATAGTTTAATTTAAAAATTATGGGGCCTGCGGCGGCTCAGTTGGTAGAGTGTCGGATTCCCACGCCGGTGACCCGGGTTCGAATCCTAGTCTCTGCCGATTGATACAAGCACCACTGTAAAAATTACATGTGCTTTGTTTACAAATACACCGCAGACCCCCGTCGTCGATTAGCACCACATGGAAGCACAAACATGGCGAGGTTAAATAAAAAAAAAAAATTTAATTTTTAATTTAAATAGTTCAATTAGAAATTAAAATTTAATTTTAATTTGAATATTTTAAATTAAAAATTAATATTTAATTTTAATTTTAATAGTTAAAATTAATAATTATAATTTAATTTTAATTTGAATAGTTAAAATTAGAATTTAAAATTTAATTTGAAATTGATTTGTTAAAATTAAAAATTAAAATTTAATTTTTAATTGTAGAAAATAAAATTAAAAATTATTGTTTTAATTTTTATTTGTTAATTGGATAATTCAAATTTATTCAACGTCGCTGTGTAGTATTAAAAAGTTGCAATGCATTACACCTAGTTATTCAATATTGTCTGGATACAAATCCACTTAATATTTTTGTAAATAAAAACATTGTATAATATAGTAAAAAATTAAATGTTTAAATTCTACTTACCTTATCTTTGATTATTTTATTATTATTACTATACGTCTGTGTATATATATATATATATATATATATATATAGTGGAAAAGATGAATAAGTGGCACAAATAGTTAAACTGGCACAGAAACAAGCCTTCTGAACGACAGTTACAGGAATACGAGAAACATCAGCACTCGGAAAGAGATTATATACTTGCTTGTTTCTGTGCCAGTTTAACTATTTTTGCCGCTTATTCAGCTTTTCCACTTGTAATTTTAGCTGACTTTTATTCACTCTCGCATTAGTCTGCTGATATCCACTGAGCACACGTACAAATCAGCTGATATTTACGGGTGCTACGCCGCCGTCGCCTCCCCCACCTATTGCCGCTTGTCGCTTGACGCTTAACGCATTGCCTAATGCGTGCTATTGCTTCGACCGCTGATACTGAAGTAATTAATAATCCAGGATGGATATACGATTTAAATATTCATTTACGTGTATGGTTGGTTTTCACGAAGCTGTCCGATTTAATCTCCCCTCAGTGGTATCACACTGTTTTTATATAATGCAATCCAACGATCCCAATCTTTTGATTGTCTTCTACGTATTAGTCAAATAATTGAGAATTGTTTGATATTGTCTCTCAACCTGACCATTCGATTATGGGTGTAATGGATTTCTAATGGAACACCGTGAATGCAAATGATTTCATTAACTAAAACTATGGCAATAATATTTGCCCACATATTTGGTAATGGAAATGCTTCAACCCATTGACTGAAACAATCGGTTATCAATAATGGAAATCGATTCCCTAAAGAAGCACGTGGAAAAGGACCTAATTATCCATTTGAAGACTCTCGAAAGGCAACTCAACATTGTTGATTTGCATTGGACTATGACCTTTATCAGATGGACATCTTTTGAAAATACGAACATCACAAGATTTACACCAATACTCTACGTCCTTGTTGCAAGTAGCAGAATAAAATCTCTGTCTAATCTTTCCTAAAATTTGATGAATTCTGAAATGACCACTACTTGGAGCATTATGAGACTCTTTTAAAATTTGTTTTATATCCCGTCTAGGAATAACAAGCTGAAGAACTTTGTATTCTAGGTAAAAAAAAATTCATTCCCTATACAATACTCCATTGCCATTGCCATAACATCATCTAGATAAATTAGACAAATAACGTCTAGAAGCACGGTGCGGCAGAACTAGTTTTAAATGAATAGTGGAAAAAATGTAATTTTTTTGTATATTATTGTAGTATGGCACTCTATAAACACTTTAAGATCAAAATCAAAATCATCTATGGACACTCGAATATTGCGGACGCTAAAACAGATTTTGTGGTGGAAACATGTTTTGTATGGGTAAAATTGGGCACTTTTGTCATTTCCAAAATTATTTTTCTTAACGATCTCAAATGGAATTACTATTGAGGGTAAAAATGGAGCGGAAAGTTGTATTTTTGTGCGAAAATTGTACGGAAGTGGTTCATTACCGCCCTCGAGTAGAAAATGAAACCCTTGAGACGAATGTGGGTATTCTCCACCCTAGAATGTTCACGTAACGTACTTTCCGCCCGCTTCGTATATGCACGAAAAATCACTCTTTCTGTGCAGGTAGGGGAAAAATAGCGTATGCATCATCGGTAGAAGGCGATTAACACACTCCTGCTGGTTGCAACCATTGTCTCAGCACCCTTTGATATCCCTCAGCTCGCCTTCAGCTCCTCTCGGACTGCTCGGGTGACCTCGACTGGTCTGCAGTGCACACTCTCGGTAACCGCCTACTTTTCGCCCTTGATACACAATATACTATTTTGTAACGAATATGCTGACCACACATGTTTCAACGAATAATTCTTGATCACAACACCTTTGTAATTTATGAGTTGAGGATGGATTTTATGCAACTTATAAAAATTACATAATTTCCATTTTTTATAGTTATCTCACTTTTACAACCCGTTCAAGGAGCTTGCAACGTGCAATAGAGAAGGTGGCTTTTGAATAGTGGAAAAATCTAGGGTTATCGTTTCATCAATTTTCTCTCGGATATATAATATAATCGTTAAAGAAATAGTCTTCGTCTATAAGAAAACACGCAATTGTATCAGAAAATTGTTTTCCAATTCCACCTCATTTCCATCGTCTATAATCCCTGTATTGAAGCTGTTAGATAGAGAATAATGAAATGTTGGAATGGAATAGAATTCGGAAATGGAAGAAACGCCCAATTTTAGCCCTATATGACATGTTTTCATCACAAAATCTCTTTTTTAGTGTCCGCAATATTCGAAAATGCGTAGGTATCCCGCAAGTGCAAGTAAGTGAACATTTTGGTCATATTTGTCATAAACTATAGTAATTTGTATATTATTGTTATCAAAAAGGTTTATACAATGTTAAAGAATTATAAAGAGTTATAAATATAGTAATCAATACTACGTTTATCAACTTTAATCATATCTTTTAAATAAGTTTTTAATCATTTAAACCTGATAAATACAAAAATCAATTTTTTTCAAACAAGGCCCGACAGATGATTTTGATTTTGATCTTAAAATGTTCATGGAGTGCCACGTGACAATAGTCTACAAAAAAATTCCATTTTGTTTCACATTTCATTTAAAACTAGTTCAGCTGCACCGTGAAAGATCTTCAAGTAATTTTTCCATTAATCTCTCAAACGTAGCGGAAGCATTTCACAAACCCTTAACTAGCTAATAACCGCTTTTAAGATCTAATGTCGAAAACGAACTAAAACCTACTAGCTTGTCAAGTGTAATGTCGATCCTGGGGAGGGGATACGAACCTTGAATAGTTACTGAATTAAGTTTACGAAAATCAATGCAAACCATTAATGCTCCATCCCATCCATTTTCTGTTTTAAGGGGGTACATACACCTTAAATCTGAAATAATACTTATTATTTTTAGTGGTTGTAAACAAATTTTTAATGAAAATTTATACTCAACTAAAAAATTTATCCTACTCTTACGCATAAAATGTACTATTTCATCAGAGGTAAAGGCCTAAATATCGATTTCAGTACCAGAAATCGAGCATCTAACAATTAATGATAATTTCACTGATATAGCCCAGTGGTCGCAAATTATAGCATCATGTACAGGTAAGCGGTTGTCCATTTTTTAAGTTTTTTAACTTTGTTTTGACACTGGCTACCCTCGATACCAAAGTCTCGAAAATTGAAAACGAACAACTACTATAATTATTCATTTAAACGCAGAAAAGCATTACATTTTTATTATTTATAAGCATTATAATTGAATATAGCACTAGAAAAGTGTCCTGGAATCGAAATTTCTTGAAGATTTGGTACTGCAGGTAGTCATTAAAAACAAAGTGAAAAAAATAGAAAAATTTAAATCAGCTTACAGTGAGATGCTATACATTACGACCACTGGACTATATATCAGTGAATTTGTCATGAAAAGTTAGACGCTTGATTTCTGGACCTGTAATCGATATTTGGGCCTTTCTCCTGTGAAATGGTACACTATATGCGTAAGAAAAGGGAAATGTTTTAAATAGGTATAAATTTTTATTAGAAATTTTTTTATCAAGCATTAAAAATAATAATTATTATTTCAAATTTAAGGTGTATGGACTGCCTTAAAACAACAGGAGAACACCAAGAACTAGAAGATTCTTCAATAACTTCCTGTTTCTGCACCTCTCTAATTATTTTATTAATACTTCTTTTTGTAAATGTAAGGGAACACGACGAACGGGTCGTTTAATTAACTGAGGATCAGTCACTGGAATCCTATGCTCTACAAGACGGATTTACCTGCAATGTCATTATCTTGAAAAATATCTCAAATTCTATAAACAGTTGAGCAAACTTTTCTTTTTGTGAAGAATCTAATGCTTTCCCAGTATCTTCAAACCCATCCTGAAGATTTTCTGGAACTTCCTTTACCTATTTATGAATTCTGAAACACTTTTCTTATATGCCTCTAACCGATACCTTACTCGAACTTGGAACATATGTAAACATTTTACGGATAAAATTGGAATCACTAGTCTTCTTTAAGAAATCACATCCTAATATACAATTATCACTAATATCTCCAACATGCACCATTAATTCTGCTACATTTTCTTCTATTTGAATTTGAACAATTGTACGGTATTTGACAGGAATAATTTCGTCAGTAGGATATTTTAGAAGCTTTTCACCTAGTGGGATACCGCAAGAATCTGGAGAAATAATTTTTGTATTTATAATCGTAACATCAGCAGCTGTATCGATTCTACAGCAACATGCTCTATCATTTATGGTATATTCAAATTCAAAGATATTTGAATCTTGAAGAATATGCTATTAAGTTAACTTGATTTAAGAAGTCACGCAATGCTCTAGTCTCGTCATAATTGTCGGGTTTTAAATTCAAACCTAAATCTAACCCTACGGATAGAACCTGACTACTAGGATGAGCGGTATTTGAATTCTAACTGACATCTAACCTATTCTCATATTGTTGTTATTAGGTAAAGATAGAAGTTGACTTAGCTGGTATCCCTGAAGTTTCTGGGTGAGCGAAGCGCATTCTGCTTTTAATGCATCATGCACTAGTTGCAGGCTTACTAGCTCAACTTCCCGCACAGCACGCTCTGCCTGAAGTTCGGTTCTCGCTTCTTCCAAGAGTCGTAGCAGCTCGTGATTCCTATCTTTAGTTTTATCCAGTTCGTAAAAGGATCTTTGAATCAGTGGCTACGAATCAGCCTCCATTGCAGCATCTTCAGAAATAATTGTCGGTGTATTATTTGATAAAATCATAACCTCGTATGTAGTATTTTTCGTAGCTTTGTTTGAGGTCATGGTAGCGGTTGTATTTCACTTCTCAGTAGTTAGTCGCGATGTAGTTTGTAATGTTTTTATTAACTTAGACAACATCTACTGAGAGATTGCTACAATTTTCTCTCCTTAAATAGAAATAAAGTAAAGAAAATCAGGCCATATATTTGATAAATAATATTATTTTTCCACTGAATCAAATGCCCGGGCGCCAGCTCAGAGTATGAGCACGAGTGCAATACAATTAATTTCAACCGAAATAACGAGAATAGGATTTATAAAATCTCATAATGACCACATAAATAATTAAAATATATAAATATTACTTTATTCTAATAACGGCGATCTCTACAGAAGGATTATTAAATTTACCTCGTAGTTTCACGCATTCGCAGAACATACATAAAAAAACATCGCTTTTACAATTAGTTTCGCGTCTTTATCTCAAATCTGGTGGCCTGAGAGCGGCAAGTGTACGTGACGGAGCAGAGACATGGTGCATATAGGTCTGTCGCGCCGCTTTTCAATGTATTTTATCACCGTAAACTGATCCATTGTTTGCATAACTTACTCTTTTTTATTATTAGCTTTTCGCTTATTCGATTGCACGCGAGTGCATTCTTTTGGTGCCTGTGCCAAATTATAGTAGACTAGACTGTTGTCTGTGTTGAGCGGAATTTACGCTCTAGGTGCTCCCAATTGTGACATTTCTGTGAGAGAATCAAGGCCACTTACAGGGTGATAGCTGAACCCGTCTTCGAGACGTCGGTATCTTGTAGCGCGCATATGATTGAAGCCACCCGGACAGCTCCACATTCTGCACCGATGACAGTGCCCGGAAAAGCGGGCTGTCTGGTATGTCCCTGAAGCTAGCTCAGGCAAGACCCCCCCCCCCTTCTCCAATAAAATTAAACTGGCACCAATAATTATTACTTCTTTATTGCCAATATATTACCACAAAATGGGTATATTTCGGGTCGCACTTTTTATTACTTTCTTATTACTTTCAACGTGTCTACATAAGAATTACCGAAAGTTATACCCAGTTCAGAAAAAATTAAATATTTTAAAGAATTAAACCAAACCCACTGAAAAATATGTCTTATTTATAAATACGCATCTGTTAAAAAGTATAACTTCATCCCAAACCACTTCTAAATAGTACGAGCCATTCTGTCAGTACTAAGAAAGATCCAATTGACATAATTCAATTGGTTTCTATAGATATAACCAACTGTAATAATTGGTTACACCGATATGGGCGATAGAAGTACATCCTGTAGAAAATCGAGCATGACAAATATATTACTCCAGCGCAATCACATCGACAGAGTACAAGATACACTTTTAAGACAGGTAAAAACCCAATTTCCATAATCCAACTAGTTTTTACAGACATGGCTAACTGAAATAATACAGAATGTCCTAGAGGTCGATAGAAGTGACTTATTTCAAAAACATACAGATGTATACATTTATTACTGCAGCCCAACCATTTCTCGATAGTACGAGTTACTCTAACAATACAAAAAAGTATCCAATTTACGTCATCTAACTGATTTTTATAGAGACAAACAACTGTAACATTTGGTTACCCAGTTATGATCGATTGTAGTGAATCCTATAAAAGAATCGAGCATTATAAATTCTTTACTCAAACCTAACCGCCTCTACAGAGTACAAAATACTCTATTAAAACTAGAATAGATCCAATTTACATAATCCAGCTGTTTTTTGCCGATACAACCAACTGAAATAATACAGAATGACCTAGATATCGATAAAAGTGACTTTTTCAAAAACCTACAACTGTGTAATTTGATTTCTCTAGCCCAACAACATCTAAACAGTACAAAATGCTTCATCAAGAGGAGGAACGACCTAATTTACATAAATCAATCTGCTTATATAAATATATAGTACTGAAATAATACACAATGGCATACAGGTAGACAAACGTGAATTTATAAAATAATACAGCTGTATAAATGTAGTACTAAAACCCAACCACTTGTAGACATCACAAGATGCTCTGTCAAGACTAGGAAGGACCCAATTTACATAATGTAACTGGTTTCTATGGATGTAAGTAATTGTAACAATTGGTTACACTGTAATGGTAAATAGAAGTACATTTTATAAAAGAAACGAGCATTATAAATGTATTTCTCCAGCCCAACCACTTCTACAGAGTACAGAATACTCTATCAAGACTGGATAAGATCCAATTTATAAAATCGTACTGGTTTTTATAGATATAACTAACTGTAACCAATGGTTACAATGCTATGCTCGATTGAAGTGCATCAAATAGAAGAATCGAGTATTATAAATGTATTACTCTAGCCCAACCATCTCTACACAGTACAAATCTGTTAAGACTAGAAAAGACCCAATTTACATAATGTCACTGGTTTTCTAGATATTACTAATTATCAGTCTAAAGTTTTGAACGTAAAAATCTTAGGAAAATGAAAAACAAACTTTTTTTGTCGCATACGCACGATTTACGAGTTTTTCTTACACATAAAACGGGCCTAAAGTGACCGTTTTCTGACCGATGGTCGAAAAAAAAGTCATCGGGAACAAATTTAATATAATTTTTCGACAATAAGCTACCATCGGATGATACCACATATTTTGGTGGGCCTAAACACTGTAGTAGGCTGATTTTTTTAAATAAACCCTAAGACAGTGTAGACCGTCCCTAAACACGGGGTATTATCCGGATGATACCACATGTTCAAGTAGGCCTAAACACTTGAGTAAGCTGATTTTGCAGTCTAACAAGCATGTGATTGCAATGTGTCGAAAAACGGCCAAATTTAGTTCCACTTCACAGGCATAAAAAAGAATACGTTATCAATACATATCTGAGAAAATATACGGTATGCACCAAGGGGGAGATGCCTTTTTCACCCTTGTGTGTTTGCAATACTGGTCTTTATATCGCAATACTCACATGTCTTTGGCTCATGCTTGCTCGCCTTGGACTCGTATTGCAAACTTCATACGCGGGCGAAAAGATCCTACTTCGCCCCCATGGTACACAGTATATTATTGCGCCCGCTTTTGAACTTTTTGCCCGCTCAGAGCTCCTTATCTCGAAACAAGATAAAACTTTAGTTAAAAGGTGTTTAGCCCCCCCCCCCCTAATCATGGGATACGATCCAGATGACACCGCGTGTTTAGGGGTGCCTAAACACTCTAGTAGTGTAATTTGTAGATATTATAAATTGTATCCGAATAATACCACATGTTTAGGACGGCCTAAATACTTTAGTAGCTTGATTTGTGTAAAATAGGTCATATATATGTTTTTAATTTTCTAATCGACCAGGCCCAAGTTTGCGCTTACTCGACCCAAAACCCCTTCGAACAGGGGTAGGAAAGGGATGAATATTGGAAAAAAATCTAACTCGGCTTAATAATACTCTTCGAATTTATAACATCACAAATATTTTTGTTACTATAGAAAATACTTAAGAAAAAATATTAACCGCTATTTTGACCCGGAATCCCTTCAAACAAGGGTTGGAATGGTGTCAATATTGGAAAAAAATTGTAACTTGGCTTAAAAATACTATTACAATTTATAACTTCACAGATATCATGGTTATGATAAAATACATATATGAAAATAAATTAATCCCCTAACTCAACTGGAACCTTTTAAATTGGGGTTGGAAGATGACGAATATTGGAAAGAAAATCTACCTTGGCTCAATAAAACTCTTCGAATTTATCACTTCATAGATATGTTTATTTTGACCAAATGCGACTGCAAAAAAAATTAACCCCTAACTAGACCCGAAACCCCTTCGAACAGGTGTTGAAAGGGGGTGAATATTGGGAAAAGATCTAATTTATCTTAATAAAACTCTTTGATTTTAATACTTTACCGATATCTTTGTTATTTGTTATACCGATATATTTGTTATACATTTAAGAAAAAATATAAAACCCTAACTCGACCGGGAGCTCCTTCAAACGAGGGTTGAAATTAGCGTTGGATTCATTTGGATTTCAGATGACAAAATCCCTAGGTTCTAGTAATTAAATTTGATATTGTGGTCAGTTAAGTTCAGATCATTGTCGCAATTTTCCCCGGGGTATTCTCAAACCCATCTGGCCTGCAGAATATGCAGGAAATTCAAAACAATCGAAATTCAACAGGTTAGGTAATCGAGCAGAGTCGGATGGGTTTGGGAATACCCCGCGGCTTTTCCAGTCTACGATGTGCACATAGCTGACCACAATGTCAAATTTTATCACTAAGACCTAGACATTCTGTCATTTGATATCAAAACGAGTCCAACGCTGGTTGGAATAGCCCTAATATTGGAAAAATTGTAACTTGACGTAATAAAACTATCTGAAAATATAACTTCAAAGGTATCATGCTTATGATAAAAGACACATACCAAATAAATAAATCCGCTAAATCGACGGGAACCCCTTAAAATGGGGGCTGGAAGGAGGTAAATATTGGAAAAAAAGTCTATATATGCTTAATAAAACCCTTTAAATTTATTATTTCACACTTACATATCTTCATTATGATGGAATACATATACGAAAAAAATTTAAACATCCATCTCGACAAAGAACTCTTCGGGACAGGGATTGGAAGTGGGTAAATATTGCAAAAAAATCTACATATGCTTAATAAAATTCTTTGAATTTATAACATTTTAAAAAAAATTGTTTACAAAAAGATATCAAAATAAATAGCTTACCATCCCCACCTCCCTCTTTCACATAAGTATTAGTAAAGTTTTCATACACGGCCCCTTATAATTATCATGTAAAATTAGGTAGTTACCTAAACTTCAAGAACGCATAAACAAGTTAGAGAATGATATATTCTATTGACAGTTAAGTAATATCCAGAATTTTTACTTCAACTGAAAAAAATCATTATTTATATTTTGAATTTTCAATTACACGTGATTTTTTAGAAAGGATTTCTATTGGACATTGGTTGATTTGAGTCGCCATAGTTGTGCTGCTTTTAAAAGAATGTGCTGGAAAATGTTAAAAAAATAAAATTCATACTGAAAAATATTTCTAATGAAAATAATGTGGTGCATAGGTACCATTTATAATTTTAGACAAGAAATCCAAGTGGATGTAAGATTTTGAACCCGAAATCACTTTATTTTTCAACTCAATTTTTCAAATGGCAACATATGTATATTTATTGAATGTTTGAATTTCTTATCTGAAAATACATACAACTTTATAACCCTTGAAGTTTCCACTCACATTCAACCCCTTTCAGAAGGAGTGCTGGTCGAGTCAGGGGCTTAATTTATTTTCATCATACGTGCTGGAAAAAATGATATATTCCGTAACGGTTATGCACACGTTAAATGGTAAATAACACACTCTGGGCGTTAATCCAATAACACACTCGACACCGTTAAGTAATGAAAATAACACACGCAAATGCGTAATTTTTGATTACAGAAAAACCTCATGTTCTAATCAATTTATTCATTTTTAATGATTTTTTAGGGATTTCGACCTTTAAGCAGTTCCCAGGCATGCGACTGGTCTTCAGAATGAACAATTTATTCACTGTTTATCAATAGTTATCATAATAAATGCATTTTGAAGTACTTAGTAATTTTTTTACGAACAAACCTCATTTTGTAATTAATTTATTAATATAAACGGCGAAAAACCACGATTTTTAAGGATTCTTTAGCGATTTTCGACCTTGTAGCAGTTTTCAGGCATGCGACTTGTCTTCAAAATTAATAATTTATACACTGTTTATCAAAAGTTATCATAATCAATGCATTTTCAAGTGCTCAGTAATTTTTATTACGAAAAAGTCTCATGTTTATTTAATTTATTCATTAAAAAGGCAAAAAACCACGATTTTTAACTATTCTTTAACGATTTTCGACCTTCAAGCAATTCCCAGACATGCGACTGGTCTTCAAAATTAATAATTTATACACTGTTTATCAATAGTTATCAAAATAAATGCATTTTCAAGTGCTTAGAATTTTTATTACGAAAGTAGAATGTTTATTTAATTTATTCATTGATACGAACAAAAACCGCAATTTTTAACGATTTCTTTAATGATTTTCTACCTTCTAGCAGTTTCCAGACATGCGCAAAGTCTTCAAAATGAACAATTTATTAACTGTTTATAAAAAGTTATCATAAACAATGCATTTTAAGTACTTAAATGCTTAGTAATTTGTATTACGAAAAAAACACATTTTTCAATTAATTTACTCATTCAAACGGCGAAAAACCTCGGTTATTGATGATTTTATTAACTATTTTTTACGTTCAAGCAATACCCAGGTATACGACTGGTCTTCAAAAATAACAATTTATTCACTGTTTATCAACAGTCATCATAATCAATGCATTTTCAAGTTCTTAGTAATTTTTATTACGAAAAAATCTCACGTTTATTTAATTTATTCATTGAAATGACAAAATTTTTAATGATGTTTTAGGGATTTTCGACGTTTAAGCAGTTCCCAGGCATGCGACTAGTCTTCAAAATTAATAATTTATTAACTGTTTATCAAAAGTTATCATAATCAATGCATTTTCAAGTGCTTAGTAATATTTACTACGAAAAAGTCTCATGTTTATTTAATTTATTCATTGTAACGGTGAAAAATCACGATTTTTAACGATTCGTTAGCGATTTTCAAACTTCAAGTGCTTAAGTGCTTAATAATTTTTATTACGAAAAACTCTCATGTTTATTTAATTTATTCATTAAAACGGCCAAAAGCCGCAATTTTTAATGATTTTTGTAGTCATTTTCGACCTTCAAGCAGTTCCCAGACATACGACTGGTTTTCAAAATCAACAATTAACAACCGTTACTCGTCGACATAGTCATGGTGAATGTCAGCTCGAGACTGATGTAGCTGTTGAAGCTTAGGAGAATAAGAAGAAAGTTTATAGAAGTAATTATTTCGGCTGCGATTTGACAACACAAGTGTAGCGCTAAGTAAAACAAGAGCAGTAAGCGTACAGCCGATACTCCTGGCGAGCGAGAGAATCATTGGATTTATCCCTTGGCTAGCATCTCGAAGGAACGACAGTATCTTAAATATGGCAGGAAGCACGAGAAAAAACAACACTCGCATACACCCGATACTTGTGAGCAAAGAGTCGCCGAGACGTGTCCCTTATCACTTGATAGTATAATGCTTCGAGACGTATATATCCTAAACCAATTAAATTTCGTTTTGAGTAGAGGGTTATAAACATCTCCCGATATTTACATTTTGGCCATTTAGATAAAACCATGGAAATTAAGATTTCTTCGAAAATCAATTTGAATGTTGATACCACCTATGTAAAACAAAAGACTGATATGAAATGTTTAAGTTATTTAATTTATACACATAACAACTGACTATGCTTGATGAACCAGTGTAAATTAAGATTACATGTCAGAAAATAATAAAAATTTCTTTTGAAAAATATATGATGCTACATAACCCGATAGAACTTATAAAATCTGCATGAGATTGTTTTACATCAAACAAATTCTTAATCGTTTCAACAAAATATTTTTAAGTATAGCAATGATTTTCGCAATCACTTTATTTCAACCTCCCTCCTCCCTCTACCTATGCACCACTCTTTTTTACAAGATATAAAAATAAAAATATGTTTGTTTTTTATGATTTTGAGACTCGTCAAGATTCACCATTCTAAGACCACCCCACGATGAAAATTCACTTATCAAATCTGTGTATCGTACAACAAGTTTGCAATGATTGTCTCTCTATAGAAGACCTTAGTCAATTTTGCGAAACCCTCATATGTTCGATTGTGAATTTAGTCACCATGAGGACAGCAAATCGAGTAGCTATAGATATGTATAACGGGGCAGAATTGTTATTACGCGATATCTTGTATAGAGTTGCACGGAGACTACGATATGAAATTAGTGTGATAAGACAAAGGTGCAATTTAAGGTGGTTAAATGATCAATTAAAAAAAAATTGTAGCCAAGTGTATTTGAACCAGGGTCCGGAGTATGAAAGTCTGGCGCTCTATCCATTTTCTCGATAAGACATATGCGAGCGACCTGTTCCATATGGAATAGCATTTTAGAACGCTGTACTTTTTACATGTACAGAAACGTTTCAAAAACACTATTTAAACAAATTTTTATATTAAAAATTTTTAAATTTAGATATACATTAAATGCAAAAAATAATTAAATGCAACTCTATTTGTATTTGATCTCATATCCGTGGTGTTTAGAGTTCAATGCTAATTTATGAAGGTGTTTATGATATCACAGCGATAGCAACGACTATAGAGATACCTTTATAGACTCTGAGTCAGACAAAGAGAAAATCGTGAAATTAATGATTACGTGAATCCTCTTCCTCTAATGAGTCACGTAACTTTCAATCCTTACGATGCTTTTTTCGGTGGTAGGACGGAGAATATACTTACTGAATACTAAATTCGAGAAGATGAAAAAATCCGATAAACAGATAAATGCCTTCTCTATTCATATGTTTATAAGAGAGATCAATTTTCTATTCGTCATCTGCATATATTCATTGGTAAAGAGTATGATTCGTTGACGGGGGAGATAATGATAACACAGGACTACAAAATGAAATCGAAAAAGTAGTTCGACCAAATTAAGTGATCTATATATTTCCAGGTACTCTTATCACGTATCCGTGGTCTTTATGACATATACATGTCAGGATCAAAGTCATTTGAAGGTCTACTTCGTTATTTAGAAAGATATCATCTTTTTGACCTCGGATTCTGAAAGAGGGGGAAGTTTTATGCTCGGATATAGTTTTACCCACGATTCCCAGTGACCTCTAGAGGTCATATATAGGTCGAGAATACTCTTTAGAACTACTGAACCTAGTAGCTTGTCATGGTTTGCGAATATCTAGATAATGATCTATAGAAAAGTTACTGGGCACGTATGATGCGTTTAAAAATATATACAGAGCAAAGCAGGTGAAATATGTAAATACCTCATATAATGTTGTGTATAAGGTTTTTAAGTTATGGAGTACTTAGATTTATTTTGTCTGCCTGTGTATAAAAGTTCAAGGTTATAAGGGATTTAAATTGAACTCTTCTGTCTTTGTAACGATTTTAAGGTTATTTTTTCTTGTTTATTTATACATATAAGGGTTTTGATGTTATGTAAATATGTCGATTTTTTAGCTATATATTCTCTAATGTCCTCTCATGTCCTCTCAAACTAAAAAAAATTGTTCTATGGTACTTCCTGGAAAGGAAGCTACGCTTTTAATAACAAGAATTCATGAATTACGTGTTCGTTTACTGGCGAAAGATCTACGAAGAGATTTTCTTTCATCTAGATTAGTAGTATCTCTCTTGAGAGACCAGCAATAGTCCGACATCATATGTATGTCCTAATAACTTTCGTATATTTTTTCGACCTCCTTGAAGTCTTAGTGAAATCTCTCACCCTGTTCCTCGCTGAAGGCCCCCAAATTTCTAGGGAAGTAATCAATATGGGAGTGAAGAAAATGGATTTTTAAATGCATTAGACATCCCATTTCTCTAAAATTGCTTAACATTCTATTCGCAATATTTTGGTTATCAGCATCTTTATTATTTCCTAGAAATTTTTGTTGCACTTCTCTGAAACTTTGTCATGCCGCTCTCTCCTTTTAAGCATTCTTCTTTCAAATTCTCCATCCTTCAACAGTTCTCTTATTTGTGGGCCAACAAAGACTCCTTCATTGATCTGAGCTTCAGAAAATGCACGACTTTCTTCTGGTAAGTTCTTCATTGCTTTGATCAACTGTTTAACCAAATCTAGCTTAATATGTAGAGGTGGAGGGATGACTTTATGTACAGGGATGAGACTTTCGTGTATAATATTCTTATTACCTGGAGTTAAATTTGGCCTGAGTGGACAGTCTTTTTTCACATAATGTTGGTTTCGGACTTGACTGTCCCATTCACAAATAAAGTATGAATGTTTTGTGAATCAACTTTGTTGGCATAATAAAATTGTCGTTATTTTTAAATCTCCGATCAACTGCCAGCCGTCAATATCATAATTCAATTTCTCGAGCAGAAAATGAAGATAATGATATTTTTCTTTTAACACAATGGAATGACCGACTGGTATAGGGACATATATGTTGCCATTACGAAGCAGAACGGCTTTTAAACTTCTTATCGAAGAATCTATAATTAGATGCCAGTCACTAAATTCATATTTAACGCACTTGTATTCATTTATTAGTCCTTCAACATCGTTACAAAATACTAAATTTAATTCTATCAACAAAATGTCCTTAATGAGCGATTTCGATTCCGGTAGAAGGATATACGAGTTTCAGGAGCGAAATTTCTTTCGATAGTCCTGCGTCTCGAACCAAGTCACTCAGTTCATCTTGAATACACACTTCAGAATTTGTATGTTGATCATCATCATCCATTTCTTCCGATTCGTCCATTAAACGGTCATCGTGTTCGTCTCTTGATTCTTCAGCTTGCATTTAAATATTTCCAGCATCTGTATTAGAAGAATCTTCATTAGTCGACATCTCATTTTCTCTCATATTATGATCAACGGTGATGCGCACAGGTAGTCACAGACTTAACAGATGCATAGGATATAAGAGATATGTTTTTGCGGTTGTACCCAGATGTATTAGTTAAGCAAAAATAGCAATCTGTGTCATGATCTGTCGGATTTCGCCAGATCATTGGTGAAGAAAATGTTAGTTCTTTATGATATTAAAGTTTCAATCTACATTTAATGCATATAGTTTTCGGAGTCCAAAAAATATCCGTTCCACTACTATCTAAACTGAAGAAATTTCTGTAATTTTCTTTTAATTTATCTGTAAATGGTTTTCTTTGCAAACTGATGACGTATTTTCCATAAACGACAAAAAAGTTGTTAACACACATTTTGCACGGCGTCATTTCTATTCTTCAAGAATTCAAGGATGTCGAAAAAAGATACCAAGGTTATTGGGACATAAATATGATGTCAAACTATGGCTGGTCTCTCAAGAGAGATACTACTAATCCACATAAAAGAAAATCTCTTCGTAGATCTTTCGCCAGTAAACGAACACGTCATTCATGAATTTTTGTTACTGAGAACATAGATTCCTTTCCAGGGGGCTGCGAACTTAAGTTCTCCCGTGCATAAAACGCGGAGGACAAGCAAGGACTAAGAGATAACAAAAAGAGGATAGTACCATAGAAGAACATTTTTTAGTTTGAGAGGACATGAGAGGACATTAGAGAATATATAGCGAAAAAATCAAAATATTAACATAACATCAAAACCCTCATATGTATAAATAAACAAGAAAAAATAACCTTAAAATCGTTACGCAGACAGAAGAGTTCAATTTAAATACCTTATAATATTGAACTTTTATACACAGGCAGAAAAGAAGAAATCTAAGTACCCCATAACTTAAAACCTTATACACAACGTTATATGAGGTATTCACTAGGTTCAGTAGTTCTAAAGAATGTTCTCAACCTATATATGACCTCTAGAGGTCACTGGAAACCGTGGGTCAAACTATATCCGAGCATAAAACTTCCCCCTCTTTCAGAATCCGAGGTCAAAAAGATATCTTTCTAAATAATGAAGTAGACCTTCAAATGACTTTGATCCTGACATGTATATGTCATAAAGACCATGGATGCGTGATCAGAGTACCTGAAAATATATAGATCACTTAGTTTGGTCGAAGTACTTTTCCGATTTCATTTTGTGGTCCTGTGTAATCTGACGAATGTTGAAGGCTTAATTAAGTGTAGGGTTTTACCTCCGCAAAATTCACAAATACCATTGTTATTGTTCAAAATACACGGGCGTCTGCTCTTCGTACTCTGTCGATCTTGTTGTGAGTAAATTTATCAGGGTGACTGTAGTCATGAGGATATCAAGTATCGCAAATTTTAAGACATGTGGGATGCTGACGAACTACGTAAAGCTTTCCAACTTGGTTATGGTGTAACGGAAATTTATATTATTTGGCAATATCAAATGATTCGTTACAATCATGATCGAGGGTCTAGTGGACACTTTGCGGAATATGTCAATATTCAATTGCTGCATACACAACCGCCCAGGCACATCTATAACTTTACAAATACTTGAAAAAATTGGTTCTGATTGTACTATATTACTACACAGATTCCCTTGCTTTTATCTCGCGTGACAATGAATTAAACGAATATAATCTATTTATAGGTTCAAAGTTGGGTGATATGACAGATGAGCTTTGAAGTTACGGTGACAATGCTTATATAGAGAGTTTCGTTTCTGGAGTTCCAAAATTTTACGCTTACTGTGTCGTAACACCTGTAGACAAAACAAAAATTGAATGCTGTAAAGTAAAAGGTATAGCGTTCAGCTTTTCAAATAGTTCAAAAATAAATTTTGATAGTGCAAAAAATTTGATCAATGATGCTTTTAATATTGACAATGATGAGGCTAACAATGACTCGGTTGAGTGTAAACGAACAAATAATGAATGTAGAAAATTAAAAATAAAATTTAAAGCCATTCGAAGAACAAAATTGAATGAAGTTGTGACTCGAGATGAGTCGAAAACATGTTGAGTACTGTTAAGAAAACGGCGATACATTACACAGACGCATTCTCTATTATGTGGCTTTAAATTCAGTTTATATTTTTGTACAAACATTGTATAATATTGTCAAGAATAAATAAAAAGTTTAAAATTTTCTTACCATAACAGTCTTGTTTTATTAATTGTTATTATTATTATTATTATTATTTGTACAAAAATATATAAACTCTTTCAGAGTATGGATGCTTCTAGTACAGCTTTAACCAACGTTCAGAAGGCTGGTCAGTCTCCGTCATTTCAACAAATTGGCCGTTTATTCGGCTTTTTTCTTGTTATTTTAGCTGACAGCCGCTGTCCCCCCCCCCCCCCTCCACTTCCTGCTGCTCGTCGGTTGCCGCGATCTAGACTCTGTTGCACAACTAATGCGTGTTTTTATTGCTGATGTTGTAGGTGGTAAGATTTAAAAATCCAGGATTGATACACATTTCAACATCCGTTTACGTATATAATCAGTGGTCCTACCTGTTGTGGGAAAACTGTTTTTGTAAAACGATTCCTGCAACATCTACCTGCAATATGTTACGCGCTGTTCGATAGAATATTGCTTTACTACGCAGATTGGCAGCCTAATTACGAGATGAAATTTGTACCAGCTGGAGATGGTAAAAGAATTATCGAATTTCACGAAGGTATGCAACAGGCTTCGGACTACTCTCACGACAAGGATAATAAGAAATTAATAATTATTGACGATTTGATGCGAGAATCATCAAATAATACTATTCTCGATCTCTTCACAAAGGGTAGTCATCATAAAAATATAAGCGTGAGCTTTATTACTCAAAATATTTTTCATAAAGGTGTTGGGCAGGGTGATATTGCGTTAAATCTTAATTATCTTATAATTTTTAAAAATCCTCGAGATCGTTCTCAGATTCAGTATCCTACTCGTTAAGTTCATTATGAAGACCCAAAATTTTTGCAAGAAGCGTATTTAGACAGTACTGTAGGCGCTCATGGCTTTTGCTCGACTTGAAACAAAGCACTGAAGAACAATTTCGTTTTAGAACATGTATATTTCCCGATGATAGAGTGCAATACGTGTATGTACCAAAATCAAAATATCGATAAACTGCTGAGTAATAAGCTGGTCAATTATAGTCGCTCTGTAACTATGGCTTCGAAGACATCGATAAAACAAAACAAGTTGCGCAGTGCTGGCACTGCTAGTGAGTGCGGTTGCTTATCAGCTTATTTTACCTAAAAGTGTGTAGCAGTTTTAAATGCTCTCTGCGAAGCAGATGGGCAACAACGAGTGGCTCTACTCCGGTCGGCTGATAAAAAATCTTTCAAAGTATATGTGAGTGTGCGTTAAATGTGTTACAAGGTATTGTAAACATTAAAAACTCACAAACATTACGATTAAAAAAGTACAAACACGTATTGCAAAAGTTAGGGACTAAGAGGTGGGGGAAGAAGAAACCGAACATCAACCGCCCAGATAGTACTGCTGCTGCTGCTGCAACTGAAGTGGCAGAAGAAAAAACGTATCATCATACAAGACGGTGGGGAATTTTTACCTATACTACTGGCTCCTATAATAGGTACATTAGTTTCAAAAATATTTAGTGGTTCTGGAGATTTATAGTAATTAAAAACATGGAACATTCACGTAAAATAGTACTTGTACCAGAAGAAACGTACAACAGAGTAATTCAAGATTATATTAATGATAAGAAGGAGAGTTTAGCAGAAGACGGCTCTGAAATTGAGTTACGAACTGCACAGACAAAAGGTAATAATCTAGCGACTCGGTGCTCAAATGCATGACATTCTTTTTTCTAAAGCTCTCACTAATGAAAGAGAAAAATGTCTGAAATATTTACAAATTCATCGGAGGTATCTCCATTTCAAAAATCTTGAGCGTCATGAGCATACATCCGATATGAATCATGAGAATGACGAGGACTCACTTACACCTCTCCCTGAAGAGTTAATTCTAGACAGTATGCCCAAGGCTTTTGCGCGAAAAGAACGTCTATTACTTCAACACTAGAAATCGTCTGCGTCTGTTCGTCTGAGATGGCATAATTCGGGAACTTTTACCCTGGACAACAATGTTCTTCCTCAGTCAAATATTATAGAATTAATGTATTCGAGTTGCCCGCAATCACGATGTAAAAGCAGCTGTAGTAGAACATTTAAATCGTACTCTCAAATAACGCATAGGTATTTCACACACAAAAACACTTAAAGATACATCGATGTAATAGACAATATTGTTCATGCATATAACCATACACTACATTCTGCCATAAGAATGATCCTTGCAAAATTGAATATATACAATACAGCTGTAGCTCGAATAAATTAACAAAACAGAGCTCTTAATCAACGAAGAGCATCACGCTCAGCTATATATGCTGTCGGAGATTGCGTTCGTATCAGTCGGTCTAAGGGCACCTCCGACAAAGATTATGAGAAGAATTGCAGTAAGAAAGTATTTAGGGTATCTCGCATTACACACAGACAAAATTTATACACATACGAACTGACAGATCTGCAAGATAAGCTGATTGGCGGGTTTTTCTACCCTGAAGAATTGATATGTGTTGGTGAGGATTCTGCTGGATAGGGTGAGGAGTTTAAGGGGTAACACAAGTTTCTCAATTTCAAACAATTAAAATTAACTAAGAAATAATACAATTTATTAAGATTTTACTGTATGTTCTTATTTGACAATATTTACACTTACAACCTCTCGATTTTATTAAAACAATGTCTGTTTGATTCACATATGGATGCTTGTTAATTACATTTTACTATTTATATCGTATTATAAGACTTTTATTAACTTTATCGGAATATTTTTGTTTTATATATCCTACGAATAGCCCTCCTTAAATGAACCATAAACCAGATTATGATTTATTTAAAAGTATTGTTTGATTCAACTAAATATAAATATAAAAATAAATATAATTGTAAATATTAAAAATATTGAACTATATAAATTTACAATTCATTTGAAACAGTTAATATTCTAATTTCTCATATGTATGTAAAATAATTAAGTTTAAACCTGTATTTATTATTGATTAACATATAAATTTATTACTACTATTAACAGTGAATCTAGAATATTCTCAGCAATCTCTACATTTTATTCTTTCTAAAACAATATTATATATACAGCATTGAATTAATACAAATAATAAATAATTTAACAATAAAGAATCTTACGATTCTGACCGTCAGCCATTTCGTATACTATTAAGTGGTAAGACCGCTTTAAAATTTTCAAAAAAACGATTTCATATCCAATTGGTTTTATACAGAAATGAAATTTGTAAGAGGTCCAATTCTCGATTTTGCCGCAGCGCCTCGGACCGCGCCGTGACGGTTGAATCAGCCGCCACGGCGCGCTCTGATTTATCGACTATGTAGTGCTCCTACCTGTCCAAATTCTATTGCTTATGGTCATTGTGGTTCCTCAGAAGTCCACCAGGGTGTACTAACACTGAATAGAAGTGTGTGTGTGAACTAGTACAGCTGCCGAGCGACGCCGTGCAGACGCTTTATTTTCTTTCCGTACATTTTCGTTCAAATATTAATAACGTGTTTTGTTATTGTAAAAGTTTTCGAATAAACAATATGATTTCGAGAAAAGTCGTGTATTGTGACAAAAAAACCGGCCAAGGAGGAAGGAGTAGTGTAAAAAGACCGAGAATATCAAATCGACGACCGCAAAACCGTTACGAGCTGGAGAAGCCAAGCTTGGAGAACGTTAGTACATCGGCTAAAAAATTATCAGATGTAAACTTCGATGATTTTGAAGTAAATAAAGGTTTCGGTTACCGAATTCTGAATTTTGTAGCCGTGTTCTCCGCGATATTGCAAGCTCTTGCATGTAAAAAATGCAAATCCGATGTAACGTTCACCGAAACTGGAAATCGAGTCTTGGGTTTCAAAATTGTGATTTCCTGTAAAAACTGTGATCAGATTACTATTCCTAGTTGTCCATTTATTGAGAAAGGATATGATATTAATCGCAGAATTGTTCTTGCCATGCGATTACTAGGAATAGGATTGAATGGCATTATAAAGTTTTGCGCCTTCATGGATCTCCCGCGGCCAATTTTTCAATAGTTTTACGATTCAGTTGTTAAGAAAATTGCCATCGAAGCAGAAGCTTTTTGTAAGCTCAGTATGATAACTGCAACTAAAAAAGAACCAGAAAAAACTGACAATCCAAATGGCATTACTGTATCTGGTGATGGTTCGTGGAGGAAGCGTGGTTTTTCATCTCTTTACGGGTTTGTTTCACTTATCGGCTGGTATACTGGCAAAGTAGTCGATGTTTTGGTGAAATCTAAATATTGCAATGCTTGCGAATTTTGGAAAACGAAAACTGACACCATCGAGTTCAAGGAGTGGAGCCAAACTCACAAAGATAAATGCCAAGCGAACCACGTCGGCTCCACAGGAAACATGGAAGTGGACGCCGTCATCGAAATGTTCCAGCGCTCAGAATCTTTGCACAATTTGCAGTACGCTAATTACGTGGGCGACGGAGATTCAAAAACCTTGATGCAAAAGGCTCAAACTACTGGAGAAGATTTTGTACATAAAACACCTCTCTCTGAAGAAGTTTATAAAGCGATTTCGTCAATTTATAAAGAGTTAAGCAGTGATGATCTACTTACGCGTTGCTTAGGTGGCTTCACATAAAATAGCAACGAAAGTTTCAATGCGACTGTCTGGTCTATGGCTCCAAAATCTTTCTCTAGTGGCAAACACGTGCTCGATACCGCAGTAAATATTGCTGCAGGTATCTACAAGTGTCATGAAGCTGATGCAACACTTGGGCTTGACAATCGGACCGAACTGCTATAATTTCTGCGTGGAGGCGGACGCGCGTCGCATCAAGTTTTCCTAGAGATCCCTAACAGACGATGCCAGAGAGGCCAGGATGTCCATAAAATCAGCCAGGAAGGAAGAGGAGGAGTCAGACATTAATAGAGATGGCCAAATGTACGGTGCAGGCATCGCAGATTAGAGGTATATAAAAATTTCAAGGATTTAAATGCTTCGAAAACTTACTACGTACTTCGATAGCTATTAGTATGTAGCTTCAGAAAATTTTTGGTTTTTTGTTCCAGCTCTCACGGTTTTCGAGGAATTGGTGCGCCCGCGGAGCACCTTCAAAAAAATCTTTTTCTGCTGATCTGCCGTAGCGCCGCCATTTTGTACAAAAATCATAAGAAAAAATTTTTTTTTCATACATCATTATGTGTTAAATGAACCATCTAAATATGAATACTATTCCTTTTCCCATAATTCCAGAATAAATTGTCAAAATTAGGCCTTTCTTTCGGCCTCTAGAGTGGTGTTATCCCTTAAATACTTATTAAACTATAAGTAAATTATTGGCAAAAATTGATTATAAAGTAATCAAATCTAAAAGTATTACAAAAAATAACAACATATATATAATAATATCTAAAGAATAAACACATAGTGTAAATACATGTAAAAACGGAACGACAAAAGTTACGTAGAAATTAACGTAAAAACATAACCATTGATTTACGACATTTACGGTACGAATTTGTATACAAACTTACATAAAAACTCAGATCAGTTATTAGGGTCTATGCACGAAAGAAAGAATACAAACAAATATAAAAAACTATACCCGACACCAATGGCAAACGAACACATAACACTCGTTCTTTGTGTATATTTTTTCAAAAGGAACAAGTCTTGTTAAAGTGGTCCTATAGTAAATTTTGAAAAATTTACTAGTTACTTGATAACATTTTTTTAAATTCGTGGTTATATTTGTTACCTAAAAAGAAAGTTTTTCGTAGATTTTCTTACATTTTTAGACGTTTACCCATAGTCATGTAGGAAAAACTAGCAATTTTGAGTTAAAATTGATGTTTTTTCAAAACTGTTCTGGCGCATAGGATTGCAAGTATAGCATTTGAAAAAACATATGTAACATCTAACACCTTTATCAGATAGAACTGTGAATTCCAAATTTTTAATAATTTAGAATTCTCATTCTAAAAATAACATAAAAATCAACATTTTTAACTCTATGTATGGGCAACACTTTGTTAATAATTTTTTTCTAAATTGAAGTTAAGGCGTATGGCCACAGTAAAATTTTCAAAAAATCGAAAATTTTTTTTTGGCTGTTTTTGATACTTTATTATCATAGAAATAAGTTACCATTCGCGTTAGAGCGTGACATTTTTTTTATTTTGTTCCAAGGCCAAAATTAGGCATGTAATTTTGCATGCAGAATAGCGTAAAGAAAAAAAGATGCTGATGGAAACGCGCTGAGAGCGGCCATTTTCTTTTATAAAAAATTTAAAAAAAATATTTTTTGATACTTCAAGACATATATTTAATATTTCATTGTTTACTTTTATTAATAAACTTATCATATTAAAAAATGTTGAATATGCACATGATCTTAGACCCGCTACTGTGGCCGTACCCCTTAATGGTTATAATGCGAATAAGTTAAATAAGATATCCTTACAGTTTCAGACTAATTCATTATAATTGTATGCGCATAAAACTTGCTGAACATTGGAAAACCATAAATGAAGAAAACCGCACTTTTGTACAAAAAATAAATCATTTCCTGATGATTTTAAAACAATTTTTCTATCGCAGAATATCGATCAAAAACTTTTTTTAATCATTTATATGTTTTCTGAGCTTTGTCTGCATAGTATAGAGTAGATTTCGGCATAGATTGGATTCGGTTAGTGTAGGAACATACTGGATTGTGTGTAATAAAAGTCAGAAGAAAAATAGGTATAAATAATTATTAAACTCATTAAAATTATTTTTATGGCCAATATTGCCAATACAAAATCATTTTCTGTTCTAAAAATGTACAAAGTATCAGAAAATGAAATAAAAAAAAATCGAGTTTGTCGTCAAATTTGACTATAGGACCACCTTAAAGCTTACTTTTTATTGACTTTCATTCCTTGTTACTTATGTTTGTACGTATTCTTTTCTTCGTGCGTATAAACCTCTTATCTTGCATACCAAATTCAGACTAACACTGAATTCATAATACGTGCCATGGATGTACCATGTACCAAATTTCCTCTATATCAGAGGTGCGATTGAACAAATATAACAGAATTAACCAATAACAATTCTAATATAGCAGAAATATGGCATATAGTACATATTACATGGTACATAATGTGAATTTAGTGTAAAAATTTTCTAATAATTCTAACGTTAATTATTACTTCAGTTCTGTAATAGAATACAAAATATTTTATTTTAATTAGATCATTACAAAGTACTTCATAAACACATACATCATTTCTTACACAATCAGATAGATAAATAAATTCTCACATAATTTCTTATATAAATTCGTAAATCAGTTCCCGCATAAACTTTTACATACATATATAATGATTTAATTAAAATAAAATATTTTGTATTTTATATATATATATAAATAAAATATTTTGTATTATATATATATATGGGACGAAACGCGTCAACCGGATCAGAGCTACGACCAAAATTAGGAGCAACCAAAAAATTCAATTGAGGGCTCATTTCAAAGCTTAGAGTCTCTACTTTCAAATGCCGAGTGCGCTTTTGAGAAATTCAAAATGGCTGCTCCAATTTGGCGGCCGCAAGATGAAGCTGAACCAAGTTTCCAGTAAAAAAAGCTTGTGAAAATAATTCTTCGCAACGAATCGGGTCGTTCTTTGGCTCTATAGAAAGCAGACGTGGTAGGTTGACAAAATTCAACATGGCGGATCCAATGTGGCGGTCTAAAATTGAACATGGAAGCCAAATTTCCTAAAACCAATCGATTTGTACCAAATTTGGTATATGCGGGTTTTCGGGGTCGACGAAATCAACTGATTTGCACGAATTTTGGTATACGGAGGTTTTTGGAATTAGCGATCACGAGTTTGAGGTCAGAGTTACCAGTTCAAGATGATGAACTGAAGATGACGGACTGAAATTTTGATAATCAATCGATGTTTAACGAATTTGCTATTGGAAAGGTTTTAAGTTGCCGATTACAAATTAAAAATTGAAATTCCAAAATTCTCAAATTCAATGTGGCAGATCTGGAATAGACGATCGAATATGGCGGCGATATTTTTGCAAATCGACCAATTGACAACACATTCGATGTAAGGGGATTTTAACTGTCACTGACGATAAATTTGTGATAAGAACTTTAAAATGTTTACAGTCTAGGCTTCTTTGTTACTCAAAATTCAATTAGCTCGATAGTTTCCAAATTTTACCAAAGCATATGTGCAGTGAAAATTATTTTTATGATCACCGTTTCTTTTCAACTTTTGAGATATTAATATTCCAATAAACTGGCATCTTTTGCATTAGAAAACCTTTTAATTTGAAGTTTATTTTCAGCACTGGGAATAAACGCATGACTAGTTTGAATTTTAGGTACAGCAGGTGTGTTAGGAAATTGGCTACTGAGCTTCGTAAGATTTTTCGATGATCTTCCATGGTATAATGAAAAAACTGTATGTTTTGGAATCTTGACTTTGCCCAATTGAAGAGTGAAACTGAATTCAAAATGGCATCATTTGGATGAGCTTGTAAGCTGTGACGAGTCACTGCAGATTTCAGGCATGCTCCAGCTCCATCACATGTACATTTACTATGCGAAGTAGCATTAAAGTGCCACTCTGCATCAATACCAAAATCAGGCTTATGATGCATTAAAAAGTTCATTTGAGTCCTATTCTTGAAATGTTGTTTAGAGCCATCGGATGCATAATAAATTTGTTTTACTTTTGGACATAATTTTTTTATAATTGGTATGACCTTTTCTTGCATCAAATGGACAGTTGCTGCATTATGTTTAGTACACTCTGAGAGCAATATTATGGTGTAATATTTTATTTCACTTTCAAATCGATAGTAAAATACTACAGGAAATACTGTACACTGATCGTTATTGTAGTGGAAAGCCTGTGCTGCATCCTGTATTACACAAGCACAATTTTTTGAAAAATCAATGTATACCAGTACTTCATCTTCACGTAGATTTTCATTTTTATTGGATAAAAATTCAGTTTGAGCCTTTGCTATGAAATTATGAGGGATGAGTAATTTCAAACGTTTGCACAATTCTTCAACAAAATCATCTGTGAAAAGACGTTGTTGCACAAGAATGCATCTATCTGCAGATTTCCGCGTACTAAATATTATCTGTTCTGTTTGATGTTTATCCAATAATTCAGTAACTAGTTCAGAAAATTTTCCATTCTAGGACACTTTGTTCAGTTCAGCAAAAAGCAATCAGTAGTATTCTTCGTACATAAAATGTTTTTATGCAATCTTTATAGTGATTTAATACTATTTCTGAACCTTTTGTTAGCTTTTTTAAGTTTATAGCATCGATCATTGTTTTTGCATTTTGGTGAATTGTGCAAACACAGAAGCTGTGCGTTCCTGAACTTCCAGCAATAACACACCATTTAGGCTGCAACTCATCAAATTTTGTTAATCCAATTTTGTGCATTGGATACTTTTCCTTAAACATTCTGTGCAACACCTTATTATCATAGAGAAGTAAATGTTTTGCCTTAATAACTCTTTGACCTTCGATTTTGACTGTGACAGTATCTTTTTTGTTAGGCATTAGCCGACTATTTTCCTCAGATTCATAAAATTCAATTATTTTTTAGACTACTTCTTCGCCCACATTCTTACCTTTCTTAAAAGTAGGAGTAGCTAATACACTATTAGATTTTTTCAGAGCCTTAGATTCAAGTGCCAACCTATAAGAACAACCAAATTCTTGTGCAATTTCACGAACAGTCCAACACTCTGGCGCGATTGTAAGTATGGTCTTTCGCATCGGACTATTCTCAGGTAAACTATTAAATTTTTCCTTCAATCCATTCAAAAGTTCCTCAAGAGCATCCTCTCTAGATAATCGAGATTTTTTCGTAGGTGATTCATGGTCGACTTCAGTATCAATAACACTACTATTAAGAGACTCTTTTTTGGACGCATCTTCTAAATAATTAGAATTAGTAGCATTACTAGTGTGAGATTCATTTGTCTGTGACTTAGAGACAGATCTCCTACAACTTTGGCATATTTTGGAATTTTCATGTAAATTTGGAAAAACACTCAATAAATTTTAGGAAATATTCCTTAAGTCTTTGCCAATATGACTTTTAACACTTAATGGATTACAACACCTTTTTGAATGTAACTTCTGCGTTTCTTTTTGATTGCAAGTATTACTCGCCATTTTCGAGGGAAAGACAGTTGTTGATTCTTCTCCGAGGTTATAAGAATGTGTCGTAAGAAGAAATGGAAAATTTCACAAAAAACGTAGAAAAAGAATCAGAAATCTCAGCAGCTACTTCGGAGATGATTGATATCGACCATTCGACAATGTAATAAGAGCACCCGCAATGGGAAATTCCCAAGCTATCCTGAAAAGGACCACTGGAAATGTACAACCGATGCGATATTTAGCACCCATCTGAAAGATACTCAAAAACTATCCTAAAAAGGACTGTTATTGAGTATACGACGATGTGATAAAAGCACCCGCAATGGGAAATTCCCAAGCTATCCTGAAAAGGACCACTGGAAATTTACAACCGATGCGATATTTAGCACCCACCTGAAAGATACTCAAAAACTATCCTAAAAAGGACTGCTATTGAGTATACGACAATGTAATAAGCGCACCCGCAATGGGAAATTGCCAAGCTGTCCTGAAAAGGACCACTGGAAATTTACAACCGATGCGATATTTAGCACCCACCTGAAAGATACTCAAAAACTACCCTAAAAAGTACTGTTATTGAGTATTCCATAATGTAGAAAAAGCACCGAAAATTTTAGATGAACGACTATTCTGAAAAGGACCGTCGTCAGCTCAAAATAGAGAAAATCCAGATATGATATTCGGAATGCATTAAGAAAAGCTGTGTCTGTGATAGCTAAGTATCGATATTTTCCACTCATATCCATTACCCACAACTCCCTAACTCATTTATGGTTGACAAAGCGCCACTTATTGGATGAAAAAATGAAGCATCGGAATACCATATTTATGGCGAAACTGATAGCGCATGTTTTTGGGGTCGCTGATCCCGAATTCGAAGCCGGAATTGCAAAATTCAAGATGGAGGACGTACTGTTTGATAACCAACTGATTTGCTCCAAATTTGGTATATAAAGGTTTTTGTAGTCACTGATTATGAATCCGAAGTCGAATTTCCGAATTTCAATATGGGGGCGAATCTTTAGTTTGCTCCATTACATTTGGCTCGACATGTTTGATTTTGAAAATCGAACTGTAGATTCGCAATCTTCGACACCAAAGTCCACATATACCATTTTTCTGCAAATCTGACGTTTTTGAGAATCGTTGTAATCGTCGATCCCGAAAACCCCCATATACCAAATTTGGTACAAATCGATTGGTTTTAGGAAATTTGGCTTCTATGTTCAATCTTAGACCGCCATATTGGATCCGCCATGTTGAATTTTGTCAACCTGCCAAGTCTGCTTTCTAGGAGATTCATCAGCTACTATTAGAGCCGAAGAACGACCCGATTGGTTGAGAAGAATTATTTTTACAAGCTTTTTTACTAGAAACTTCGTTCAGCTCCATCTTGCGGCCGCCATATTGGAGCAGCCATTTTTAATTTCTCAAATGCGCACTCGGCATTTGAAAGTAGAGACTCTAAGGTTGCTCCTAATTTTGGTCGTAGCTCTGATCCGGTTGACGCGTTTCGTCCGATATATATATACCTAATCATTAATTATTTTAATTAATCGACTAAACCAGCGTTCTGCGGGCATGCGCTACACGCAGCTCCGACCGGTGCTTCTCTCCCCCTTTCCTTGGAGGAGATTTGCTTTGCTGTCTGGAGTTTGATGACCTCTTGGGGCTTCTATACCCCCTTTCCCTTGCGTCCTTCTGAACTGAGAGTTCTCGTTCATGCTCGGCTGTTGGAGATGTTTCAGCTTCTCATCCAACATCTTGGCGAGTATGACTGCGAAGTCTGGCATGACAGGTTTCGCTTCCTCTGTCGATACAGCAGAAATTTCGATTTTCTGCTTCTTTTGTTCAATGGCTGGTTTATAAGCCAGTTCGGAAAGCAGTAACGCTTCTGGTGCTGGTGGCAGACGGTACGCTCTTTCTTGCTCTAGTGTTTGCTCTGCGTCCGTTGCCGCGTCTAGTAGCATTTCTACGCTTATTATGTCGGACCTCCTGACTAGGTTCTGCAGATCTGATCGTATATTTCGGTGCAACAGATCCAGTTCGTACGTCTCCTCAAGCCGTGGGGATAGCTTAGTCATAATCCCTATCAGGCATGTGAGGTAGTCTCGAACCATCTCATCAGGACCCTGCGTCCGAATATATGCCTCGTTCCGCAGCCTCTGTTGATATTGGCGACTCGCGCCATACCAATGTCTGGCTAAAGTTGTGAAATCTCTCCAAGTTCTCCATTTTATCTTGTTATTTCGATACCAGGTTGCTGCTGTATCTGTGAACAGTTCTGAGAGTGCTGCCAGGAGTTCTTCGTCGGATAGGTTGGCCAGTATGTTACAGTCTTCGATTCTGGCGAGGAAAGCATCAATGCTCTGGACCTTTTGCCAGAGAATTTGTCGTACCACTTCACCAACGCCTCTTGGGTTGCCACCACACCTTGTCGGTTGGCCGAGGGTCTCCGACCAGGGTCTTGGGCTTGACACACCATGGTCCCGTGGTCCCTCGCCAGTTGAATAGATGTGTCTTTGGTTGGCACTTAAGTGGTCTGCCGAATGATTTGGGCTCGCTTTGATTCTCGGCCGTTCGTCGCTGGGCCTATTCTCTTTTCGTTTCTCGGTTATGCAACTTTGTCTCCGATTGCCGGTTGTTGGCTTTCGACTCGCCGTGGGTTGGTGTGTCGGTCTACCCTCACTATCTTCTATTTGTCAGTCTTCCAATAGCGTATACGTGTCTTGGAAGTTCAACGATCACCGATTATCTTCATACCTCGTACTGGACAGGATTTGATCTTTCTTCAGGTTCTCAAACTGCTCTCTGAGCGATCGTGTTTCGTGAATTAATTCTGTCAGCGTAAAAGATACATATTTTGGTATTTGGAATTGATTTCCATTCGCTGATACCAGTATTATCATTTCTTCACTCTGTGCTCCTGTTTCTCCAGATGTAGCGATGTGATCGACCCTTTCTGATTGAACTCGTCCTTGGGTAGTGTTCTCGGGAGGACCACGGAGTGTTAGTTTCAGATTTTTGTGAACTTCTGAGTCAGAGAGTAACGCGGCAAGTCGGTGATCTTTTGCGTTACCGGTGTACGTGCGTTGATGGCATCCGTTTGTGGCTCTTGAGTTGCTTCAAAGTCATTAACCGAGTAGTTGCCTAGCAACCATTTTTCCAATCTGTGTGCGCTAGCGAAGTGATGGCCTTCTGTCGACAGCTTCAGCTGTGATAGTGTTTCCTCTATCATTTGGCCAAGGAACATTCTGCAATCAGATTTTCCTTGTTGTAACTGAGTGTACGAATTTCGCAAATCTTATCGTTTTCGATTTCGCAGTTTTCGCTATATATTCGCCTTGTCGGTTCAATCAATCACGGGTATTCTTTTCGTAAAAAATAAAATATAAAAATTAATCTTTTTGTTCGTCACGAAACTCTTCTGAGTTCAAATCTCGTTTTATAACACGGAAGCGTGTGCCAATTTTTTCCTTAATTGTTTAGAAACGAAAAATAAGCTCAGTCTTTGCTTCTCTTAATTTTTCTGTTACGATTATTTTTATCCCAAAAAATATTTAAAAAAAATATTTTATGTAAAAAAAATCTAATGTCCGAATCAAGCTACTTGTTCAATAACAGAAAAATTAAATTTCCCAAATGAAATCTAAAAATTCGGAAATATTCGATTTTCCAAACCGAAACTATCGGTTTCTTTTCTTTAAATTATTTGATTAATAATAAACAAAAACTGTTGACTTCTTTTTCATTTCGTTTTTCAAACATACTGAAAAGGAGCGCTTTAATATTTCATTTTCGAGGAAAATTGGATTTTTATATTCCTAATGGTATTCCGGAAGAAATTTAATTTTTCTCAAAAATTTGCTAATTTAAAAAAAAAACAATTTATCAATAAATAAATTTCTCCCATTTTATAAAATATCGATATTGATTGTAAATTTTTCTTCTGCAAGATTTTTCCAAGTTAGCCTAACTAGTTGTATTTATTAAAAAGCATAATCCAGATTTTGAATTTTTCTATTTTATTGTTTATTATCGATAAACACCAATTTTACAAAAAATCAATTTAGTAAAATAATAAAAAGAACGAAAATCCTAAAATTGTTGAATAAACAATAATTACGAAGAAGAACAATTTTCCCAATTGAACAGTTCGATATACTAAATTATTTAAAAAACTAACAATCCAAAAAAATTTATATTTTTGAAACCATTGTTCATTACTGTTCGACAAACAGTAATTTTGCAGAAAAATAACTGTCTAACATAAAGCAAAGAAAATCAAAAATGGATTTTATTTTTCCTAAAAATTTCCAAAATCCAAAAAGAATCTGACTTTCCGAACTTATTGTTTATTAGTGTTCTGTAAATAAAAATTTTGCAGAGAAATAATTTTCCAAAATAAAGAAAAAAAAACGAAAATAAATTTTATTCCTCTAAAAAGTTTTAAAAATCCAAAAAAAATCCAATTTTTCGAAAATATTGTTTATTAATAATTAATAAACAATACTACTGCAAAGAAAAACAAATCTTGATAAATAATAAATTATCATAAGGCGTTGTGTTCTCAAGCGGTCACCCATCCAAAATAAATAATTCAGTAAGAATCAAGTCTTATTATTTTTTCTTGCTAAGATTTTTACGCCTGGTACACTTAAAAAAGTGTAAAATTGCTTAAGTTACAAATAAAGGAAGATTTCCGTTGACAGATCAGCTTCGAGCAACTGTAGTCTAACAACTATAGGAAATTTATAAATAAGTCTAAAAAAATTTTTTAGTTAAAATTATAAAGTTTATATCTACGTTAAACAGGATTTAGATTTTGGAAAATTATTAGAATAGGCAATCGCAAAACATATCGATGAATTAGCCCCGATCTGCCCTATGTATGTGTACGCATGTATGGACCAAAATTTGTGTTCACTACAACATTTTAAGGGATACTACGCGCTCATTTTTGCAGACATATTACATATGTTTGAAATTATAACTGATTACATTTTGAAGCTGAATGGATAATACTAGACTAATTGTTTAATAAAAATAATAATTTAGTAAAATTTATAAAAATTGAAACAACTTTTGTTGTCATTTTATACGTTGAATTTGCCAAAAATATATACATTTTCATAAAGTAGGCGTAATTTTCTTTTGATTGATATATCTAACAATAACTTTAGTATTACTCTTGTGAAATAATAACAAAATATTAGCTTCAAGTTTTTTAATACTTTAAATATGTAAAAAATATGTACATTTCTTTAAATATCTAACAATTAGTTTAAAGCTATTTTAGTTGAAGTAGATATCACGACTTTGAATTTTAAATACACATTTTTCAAAAAAAATTTAATCTGGGTACTGCAAATATATAGAATATATTGTACAATTTGAAAGTATACATGATTTCTTTTAAATAGATATATTTGTTTATTATTTCGAATTCAAAATAAAGATACTTAATGTAGATAACCTATAATTATGTGCTTAAGACATGGCTTATATAACAAACTTCTTTAAGAGAAAAAAAAATTTCCTTCAATTTTAATTAAATAATAAATTCTTATACCATACATTAAGCACATCAAAAAGTTAATTTGAAGAATATAAGGAAAATTTTGTAAAATTCGTGAGTTACTTAGACAACTGTTAATTAATCATTTTTAAATAAAGTAAATACCTATATTCTTCTTCAAATTATGAAAAATAAATTATTTAATAACAAAAGGCAATATCAAAATTAAATATGATATAAAAATGAATTTTATTTATTTATTTATTTATTATTATCTTAGATTTATCGAAACTGTAATACTAATTTATTATTACTTTCAGTTAATTTGTACCCAAGTCATTTAAATACATAAAAATTTATATATGCTTTTAAAATTATCAAATCTTAACTAAACATTTTTATTAATATCTTAATTGAAGCGCAAGAATAAAGTCCGCCCGTAAGCTCTAGAAAATTTAAAACCGGAACGGCGCGCAGGTGCGAGAGAGACAGCACCATAAGAAAATAACGGCTGGCGCCTTCTCGCGGAGACTATTCAACTACCGCTTTTGAGAACCAACCGCTCCATAAGAATCGTTATTCTATATACGTCTATATTCGTTGGCAATACCCAGCCGTATGTGCGGCCAACTTAACGGTCCTTTCACTCATATATTTGTTGCGGCTAACTTCACGGTCCTTTTACTTTTCGGGCTGGAGAAAGAAAGTTGATATACTTTCAGCATTTGAGAATTACATACTCGTTTATTATGACATAAAATAACTTTTTGGTTAATATTTTTGTTGGAAATCATAGTTTAGCACGAAAACATGTTATTAAGTCGAAATAACTTGGTAATAATAGTAATAAGTACTTGTTATCGTATAAAAGAAAAATCCGAACACCAATATAGAAGTAAATAAAAACCCGAGCGGCCGAAACACGTGCGAATATTGGGTAGCAAGCGCGCGAGCGACGATTGTAGGACAGGGGAGAGATTTGCAAATGAGTGTGAGAGAGAAAGAGTGAATAATAGGAAGAGCGGCGGCGAAATAGAAGCGTAAGTGTAGGGGTGGTAGGGGAAATGAATGTGAGTGTATGCGAATGAAAGTGTGTATGTGAGTGCATATGTGCGAATCTCGCGAATTAGTGTGCAGGGTGTACGGGGAGGAATGCGCCCCGCTTCGAACCTCGATTTTCGGCGTTGTGCAAAAACCGAGGTATTGTGCCACCGGAAAACGGTAGGGGACGCATTCGCTTTCCGTGCACCTTACACGCACGCTCTTCTCCTCTAGAGAGCAAAGCGATAGGCAAGCGAACCATTACCGCGCCATTATTTCGTGCCATAAAGGATTAGAAATATATATATTTTGTATTTGTTAGCTTTAAAATGAATGTGCTAAGGTTTAAGACCAAGGCATTTATAGCATATAACAATACATTTTATTTTATTTGGACATCCATTCCCCTGCATCCCGGACCTATAATTTAAATCATATTCAAATTTAATAATAAAATGAAAATCTTTGTATAAATTTTTAGAATATAAATCCAAGAATTATAATGAGTGATTTAATTTTCGCAAATAGAGTGTTGATTTTACCATTGTTTATTTACATAAAATTTAATGCATGTGTTTGGCTTAATAATTTTTCTACTCTCTGGAATAGTATCTCGTTCATGTTGTCAGCTCCATAATTTGGGTCTAATGTATGTAGATGACTCCGCATTTCATCTCCTACTTCGTCTCCATCAGAGAAATGGGATGGAATGAGTATTGGTTCTGATGTTACTTCCTGAGTTTTCTCTCCATGAATTTTTAAGCTTTCTTCTAATTTCCTCTTTTATTCCTCTAATTCTTGTCTACTCAGAGAGGTTTTTATTCACAGATTTTTCACGAATTCATCTTCCAAACTTGATTCTGTGTCTGTAGTTTGCATTGGTGTTACTCTGATCTTAATATTGGTTTTATTAGTTGAGTTGCTGGCTAATGATTCAATGTCACTGATCGTTTCGTAACTGGATAACTCGCCCTGGTCCTTCTCCGTCTTCTCTTGCCTTAAACCACTGTCATCTACTCCTGTGGAGGACATTATCGATCGTCTCGAAGGTGCGAAATGAGGTATCATGGACGAGTCTGAGTCTAGGTTTGCTTGTTTTTCTGTGGTTGTTGACTGTACTTCCTGTTGATTCAGATTTTGGTCGTCTTTGCTGTTTTTGTTTGTCTTTTCGCTAAGGTTTTTAGCATTTTTCTTTGCCGTAAATTTCGGTATTGCCCCTGCCTTATATAGTCAGCAACCGGGTTGGATGCTGCATTCTTGGCTCGGGTTATTTGTGCTATCACACTGTGTTCTAGAGAAGAGGCAGTTTTTTTGGTTTTTGACCCGTTTGGTCTCCGTAGTTTTTTGATTTGTTCTCTCGCTGAGTATACTCTTGGTCTAAAACTTATTGGTATTTTTCTTTTCGAGGTAGATGCTACACTACTGGCTTTGTTTTGATCTTCTGTTTCATTCTTTCGTTCCTGCAGCATAACCCTTAATATCGGTATTTGTTTGTTTATTTCTTCATCTGAGGGTAGCTGTTCAGGTGGGTTTCTTGATAGCGCGTCTGCATTTTTGTTGCGTTTGCCTGGATTGTACTTGAATGTGCACTCGTATCCCGAAAATTTGAACATTCATCTCATTAGTCGTTGTCCTGGATCTTTCCTGCTGTGCATCCAGTTCAAAGACTCATAATCAGCTACCAGGATACATTTTCAACACAATAGGTATGGTTTCAATTGGTGCAAGGCATATACGACTGCTAAACACTCTTTCTTCGTGGTGCTGTAGTTTATGTCAGCTTTGTTCAGTTCTCTGGGCAAATATTGGACTGGGTGGTCAAAATTGTCTATTTGTTGACTGAGTACAGCTCCAATCACAAAATTTGAAGCATCGGTGATTAAAGTGAATACTTTTTAAAAATCGGGAAATTGTAGAATGGATGGTTCACATACGGGCTTCTTAAGTGCTTCGAAACTTTTTTCATGTTCGTCTTGCTATTGGAATTCTTTTTCTTTTTTTAGTAGTTCGCTTAAGAGTTTCGCTACTTTTGCAAAGTCTTTGATAAACTTGCATTACTACTATTTTTAGCATTTTTGGGTCTTCGAAAGTTTCTTACTGAGGATACCTTTTCCGAATCTGGTTATAAACCTTTTGCACTTATTATGTGTCCTAGGAATCCTACTTCCTTGCGAAAGAATTCTACCTTGTCTGGTTGCAATACTAGGTTTGCATCTCTGAGTCTTCTCATTAATCTCATTATTCGGTTATAGTGTTGTTTTAAATCTCGTGAATACACAATAATATCATCTAAATACACTATAATTTCTATATTTTTAAGTCCCCTGAGTATATTGTCCATCAATCTCTGATATGTCGCGGTTGCCCCTTTTAAACCTTCAGGCATTCTTGTGTACTATGAAATGCCCATTTCTCGTTGTGAAGGCTGTTTTGTAGCAATCTTCAGGTTTCGTACGAATTTGTTGGAAACCATTTGCTACATCAAAGACTGAGAAATACATTGCTCGGCCTAGTTGATCCATGATATCGGCTATGTTCGGTAATGGATAAGCATCTCCTATTATTTTCTTGTTTAATTTTATGAAATCTATCACCATGCGCCATCTTGAATTCCCCTTACTATCGGGTTTCTTTGGGACTGTCCATATTGACGAGTTGTACGGTGAGTTCGATGGTTGTATTATTTTGTCCTTTAACTTCTTCTCAGCGCTCTCTTCCACTACTTCCACGTATGCGGGTGGAATTCTGCATTGTTTCGCATTGATAGGTAAGTAATTCTTTATAGATATTGAATGCTGGACTTTATCTGTGCAAGGTAGCTTGTCCTCTTTGGCATGGTGTGTTTAACCCTTTGCATTTTTCCTTGTTGATTCTCTTTATTAACTTGTAGTATTCTGTCCTGCATTTCCCTAGTTGCGGGATCCTTTCGGAAATTATTTGTTTCTTCATGAACTTGTCTTGACACGTAACCTTCTTGTTTCAGTTCTTCTGAAGTCAGGAATGGTATGGGATTCATCACATCACCACTAATCATAAGTGCATTATTATAATCGGAGATAACGGCTTATTCTTGCTTGAAAAAGTTCCTTCCTAGCATACCAGTACATGCTATCGGAAAATCATCTTGCACTACTCGGAATCTGTACGGTTTTCCTCTTACGTTCATGTACACTAACCCTAAGGTTTCCATGGTATCTGGGGTAATTCCTCCTAACAGGCATGTTAGGTCAATATCTACCTCTGTATATGGGTCCAGGGCATCAATTTTTATTAGGTTGACTGTTGCTCCATTGTCCAGCATGAATGTTAGCCATAGTTTTCTTCAAATGTCATAGGTTTCTTCTATCTCTTGTGCAAGGCGCAATCCTGTAGACCTTTCTTGGTTCTTCGATATCGTCATCACTTTGTCCACTTGCTCCGTGTTGCAGTTTTGATACTGTGCCTTCTGATTGTGCCATACGGGTTGGCTGGTTCTGTTCGTTTCTTGATACTGATCCTGTCTGGTTCTCTGGATTTAATTTTCTTTTTGGTTGTACTGATTCATCTGATTGTAATTCTAGCCTTGTCCTTGATATTGTTGGGTCATTCTGGGCATGTATTGATTTTTGTATAGATTCGTATTCCATTGGAGTTTAAATTTCCCTCATTAATTGGGGGGAAGTTGTTGCGCTGTTAGCTGCTGTAATTATCTTTGCTTTCACAATAATTGTTTGTGAAATCCCGTTTATCCGGTTGCTTGAGCTGATGATTTTGATACTTTCCAGTATGATGATTGAACATCCTTGGTTGGTAGTCATTTCGAGGCCACTGATTGTTGAATCTAGGCGAAAGATTATCAATTCATTGAAAATGTCCTTGATCAAATCGGGCTCCGGGTCCATATTGTGGTCGATGCTCGTATTAATCTCTGTTGTTTCCATAATAACCTCTATTCTCGTCTTTATTTCGTGATTCATAGGTTTTCCTGGGTTCATAGTGAGTTCGATCTGGTCCCCTGTCGATATATCCAATATAGAGTGGTTCTAGAGTGTCATTGTCTACATAAGTGTCATACTGTGGTCCACATTGTTCATAAGGCTCCTCCATCCCTCGAGGTTCATGGTCCTTGTATCCAACATACGTTGGCTCTCAAGGTTTTTCATAGTTATTGTAGTTATCCCTGAACCTAGGTTGATTGTCATGATTGTACATTCGTCTGTGTTTCTGGTATCCCTGAGTTCTGTAGGTCCATTGGTTACCATTATGCCTCACGTCTGGGATAATTCTGCCTTCCATTCTTGTTTCCAATCTGATTGCCTCGTCGTATGCCACTTCTAAGTCCCTCGGGTGAGTCAGATCTACTCTTTCACATAGATTTCCTGGTAAACCTCTTATGAAAATATCCACCGCCATAGAATTTAATGGTATCATCATCTGATCATCGCAATTATCTCCTCTGTATTGTTTTAAGTCGCCCTTGGCACTGCTTAAGAGCATATTTATTTCGTCATAAAAATCTCCGATGGTGTCTCCTTGATTTATGAGAGCATTGTGTATTTTGTTATCATAGTAGATGAAATTAGTCTTTGAATGACATTGTTGAAGAATTGTTCTTTCACCGACACATGTATATTTTAAGCTGCATGCCTGAGATCTTCGATGTATTCCTTGACTGGTATGTTACTTCCATCAAATATCGGAATACCATTGGTGGAATTGAGCAACGCGAAACTACTGACCATGGTGGTCACCAAGTCCGCTGAAGTGGCATTTGGAGCATTCTCATTGCTGCCTCCCCCACCCAGATACAAACAGAGAACGTAGAAGGTCACCATGGGTTGTTACCCTTTCCAGCAGGGCGTTAGGCGAGAAAATAATGCGAGCCAAAAAGCTTATCACTGGCTTTCATGCTAGAGATGTCGACATTGCAGCTCTTGACCAGGACACAAGGGATGGGATTATAAATGTGAAAATTTTTATAAATGAATTGTTAACAAAAGAATGTTTTATTAAATATAGAAGTCTCAAGGCCCTTGCGATGAGACTTAATTTTAAATATGTTTGGCATAGAGGGGGCCGTTTCCTGGTGAAGAGGCGCGATGGCGATGTCTCTCATGAATTTTCATCTGCGGCTGATTTAAGGACAATAGTGGCATCATATGCCATTAATCAACCATCTCAAACTGTAAATACTGTAAAAAAAACTGTTGATAATGAAATCGTAATTGATAAAAATGTAATTCCGTCAACTGCTGCAAAAAATTGACTATCCGCAGACACTGCTGGGGGGGTTCATTGTAAGGGACTGAGCGCAGGTTTTGTCAATGTTACCTCACTGAAGGGGCACATTGGCATGATTAAACAACACCTTTCAGTTCGTCCTGCCTACCATCTCTTTGGGGTTGCTGAGTCGCACCTTGACCCTGAAGTTGGGAGTGATCTGATTCGAATCGATGACTACTCACTACTTAGACTTGATCGCAACAAACTAGGGGGCGGGCTAGTCCTGTACATTCATAACACTTTCAAGGCCAATTTACTATGCAGCTCTCCAACAACACAGGAGGGCAGGCCATTTATACCTGAATATTTAATGTGCAGTGTTCAGCAGGGCAGCCTTCCCCCCGTCTTTGTTGCTTTAATATACAGACCACCACACGTACCGTTTTTACAGGGCTCTGACTTAATAGACAAACTGACGATACATACTCAAGACTTTAGTCACAAAATTATTATGGGAGATCTGAATGCGAACCTACTCGGAACGTCAGCCGATGCGAAATGTTAGACGGTTGGCTGATGATCTTAACCTTCAAATAATTGATCATGGTGCGACTCATTATCTCACGGATTCTCACACGTGGATTGATGTGATCTTGACAGATAATAATGACGTTGTACTGAGCAGGAACAATCGGCCGGCGCCTTTTCCCAGTCATCATAACATCATAGAGGTCGAGATTGGGGTCGAAACTGCTGCATCCCCTGTGGTTGAATCTTTCAGCTACAGGGATTTTAAATCGATCCAGCAAGACGACCTCCTGTCTCACCTAGCTGACTGTGATTGGTCGCGGATCGATGGTCCCGCGGCGGGTGTTGATAGTCATTTAGAGTGCCTCAGTGTCAACCTCATGGCTGTGATAGATAAAATTGCACCGTTAAAAGAATTCATGCCGAAAAAGAAAACAAATCCACCATGGGTTGATGCTGAACTAATACATCTTTACAAAAAACGTGACTCCGTACGAAGACGCTATGCGTGGACCAATGACGACAGACTGTGGCGGGAGTATCAGGGCCTTGCAGCTGAAGCTGAATTACGAACGAAGGAAACAAGGGAAAGATTTTTACAAAATAAAATTTCTGAAGCGATTGATAATAAGAAAGATATCTGGAAAGAGCTCAAGGCTCTGGGCCTTCTGCCAAAGACAAGAGAGGAGCTTCATAGTTTCTCACCGGAAGAGCTCAATGCCCACTTTGCAGGGGTGTCGATCTCCCAAAATGAGGGTGATGAAGAACTTGACAACGTCCTGACCACTGCCAGTGATGACGGTTTTGTTTTCCGAGAAGTCAGCTTCTCGGACGTGGTTCTGGCTGTTGCCCACTTCTCATCACAAGCCAGAGGGGAAGACGGCATTCCCCAAAGTATAGTGGCTAAAGCTCTTCCGTTTGTGGGAGATCATATTGTTAAGATCTTTAACTCCTCTCTGTCCAGTGGCATTTTTCCGGGAACTTGGAAGGGAGCTCAGTTGGTGCCTTTGAAGAAGAAGCCTGTCCCATCTACGGTGTCAGATTTCCGACCAATTGCCCTACTGAGTTTCCTTTCTAAGGTCCTTGAAAAAATCGTACACGACCAAATAACTGACTTCTTACGAGAAAATAATACTTTGGACCCGATGCAGACTGGTTTTCGACAGAATCACAGTACACAGACAGCACTACTGAAACTGACGGAGGACATAAGATCAGGCATTAAGAACAACAAAAAACTATTGACTATTTTGTTAATGTTTGATTTTAGCAAAGCATTCGACACCATCTCACACACTAAACTGCTGCGTAAGCTGATGCGCATGGGATTCTCCAGGAGTGTTCTCCTGTGGCTTAAGTCATATATTATGGGGAGACGACAGAAAGTCGTCACAATCACAAACGGGGATTCAGGTTGGCTAACCACCAATCTTGGCGTTCCACAGGGCTCAGTCCTGGGACCCCTGCTTTTCAGCCTGTACATAAACGACTTACAAGACGCACTCGACTTAGATGGTGTCGAACACATACTTTACGCTGACGACTTGCAAACCTACACACAAGTGACTCTGAAGGGTCTTCGTGATGGTATCGGTCGCATGTCGGCTGTAGCACAAGCAGTGTCGAACTGGGCAACGTCAGCTGGCCTGCGCCTCAATGTCGGCAAGACAAACGTGATCATTTTTGGATCTGATCACAACATCAAACAGGTTCAGAACCTTGACTTGCAAGGCATTGAGATACAGACCGGCGTACACGTTCCCTTTGTCGATACAGTCACCAACCTCGGCTCTGTATAGCTTAAAACTTTTCCGTTCAAGCACCACAGAGATACTGAGGAAGCAGCTGGCATGTGCACTGGTACTACCTCACTTAGACTATTGCTCAGTGGTTCTTCTTGATGTGTCAGGGGAGCTCCACACACGACTACAACGTCTACAGAATGCATGTGTGAGATACATATGTGGTATTAGGCGGGATGAGCATATCACCGCCTACAGGAAAAAACTGGACTGGTTGGATCTGAAGGTGTGGAGGGAGTATTTTATGGGGCTGCTGCTTTACAAAGCGGTTGTCATGCGGCAGCCACCGTATCTTACTGCCCTCTTTGACAAAAACCAGGCCAGGACTTCAAGTAGGGGTGGTATGAAAGAGCTCTCGGTTCCGGGGTCGCGCACCGATAAGGGCCTTTTCTCATTTAGAGTTCAAGGTGCGCACCTCTGGAATTCGCTCCCGAGCAGTGTGAGGTGCCTGCCATCTTTTTGTAAATTTAAAACGGCGTTTAGCAGGCACCTTAAGCAATTACATGGTGAAGAGAATGTACAGAGGTGAGTCGAACATTTATTTAAGCTTTTTATTTATTTTGAATTATTTATTTATTTAATTTATTTATTTATTTAAATTTATTTATTTATTTATTTTATTTAATTATTCATCTGGTTTATTTATTTATTCGACGTATTTATTTATTAATTTATTTATTTATTTATTAAATATGTTTAGTGTTAGTTAGGTGTGAATGCATTTATTAGCGTGATTGTTAAAGTGTTATGAATGAGTGTGTTTTAAATTTAGACGTGATAGTATACGTAAAAATTTAGCAAAGTATGTGTATGTATTCTTTTATATTTATATATTATCTCTATTGTATTTATTTTTTATTCTATGTATTATTATTTTTTGACAAAGCGTTTTCTGTGATATCTGACTGTGACTAGTTCATTACATTTAAATTTTATAAACTGACGAACTGATAAAGTGAATTATTATTTTAATAAGAAATATGCAATAAGTGAAAGTTAAGATAACAATTATATTAAATCGACTGATATTTTTAATTATAATTATAACTACATGTACATGAAATTGTAAGATTTTGTCTTTTGACGAATAAAAAGTATATCTATCTATCTATCTATCTACCCTTAATGCCAGGCATCTTTTTGAGCTTACGATTGGTAATAAATCTTTAGCACTATTTCTTCATCGCGTTATTTTGTCCTAATTAGCTACACTGATGGTCCTTAGTAATTAGGGCTTACTTTTGGCTAGGTGTGACTAGGATAAATTTTGAAGTTAAGTAGTATTATTTTCCTTTTTCTAAAAGATCAAATATTCGAAAAGTATTGGCTCGAGTTCTCGAATGAGCCCTTGAAACTAAACTGAAAAATCTTCAAAACCAATATCCTCTTCTAGTTGCGCGATCTCGGTTTCCGTTTTCAAATACGATTTATATAAATTGCTTATATCACCCATGCGTAAAATTGTCGCAACTACTAGGGTAGTTCAATAAGTCATCTGTTTTCAGTCAGCACCACTCCCGACTAGATATATGGTGCAGTCACAGTCCACATCTTCTGAGTTTACGTGTTTTTATAACCAATTGAAAAAAAAAAATTGCTTGTTAAGAAAAATGAAAAAAAAACGAGTTCAGAGCGGTAATTAAACATTTTCATTTAAAGGGTTTAACTCCATATAAGATAAAAAATGAATTGGACTCAGTTCATGGCACATCTGCCCCTGCCTTAGCAACGGTTTATAACTGGGTAAATGAATTTAAGCGTGGTCGTACATCAATAAGTGACGAACCACGTTCAGGAAGGCCCGTAGAAGCAAATACTCCCGAAATCATCAATAAAATCCACGATATGGTGTTGAAGGATAGAAGATTAAAAGTGCGTGAGTTAGCTGAGGCCACAAGGATATCTATAGGTGCAGTTGTTTCAATTCTACATGAAAAATTAGGCATGAAAAAGCTATCGGCAAGATGGGTGCCGCGTTTGCTCTCAGCTGAGAATAAACGCAATAGAGTGGTCGCCTCTGAGGCTCTTTTGGCGCGCATAAGTCGGAATCCTGAGGAATTTTTTCGTCGATTTGTGACTGTGGATGAAACATGGATACACCACTACACTCCTGAGACAAAGGAACAATCCAAACAGTGGATTTCCACAGGCGAACCAGCTCCAAAGAAGGCAAAGACCGTAAAGTCAGCTGGTAAGGTTATGGCTACAGTTTTTTGGGATGCACGTGGAATTATACTTATTGACTACTTGGAAAAGGATAAAACAATTACTGGTGAGTATTATGCATCATTATTAGAGCAGCTGAAAGAAGAAATTAAAAAAAAACGACCACATTTGGCGAGAAAAAAAACTCTCTTTCATCACGACAACGCCCGAGTTCACACATGCTTCGTTTCAATGGCTAAAATTGAAGAACTAAAATTCGATTCGGTCGAACACCCACCGTATTCACCAGATTTAGCCCCCAGTGACTTTTTCTTATTTCCAAACTTGAAAAAATGGCTCGGTGGACAGAGATTTACGGACAACGAAGACGTCATTGCCTCTGTAAGTGCTTATTTTGAGGAACTTCCGAAAACGCACTTTTCTGAAGGATTAAAAAAACTTAAAAAGCGATTGACCAAGAGTATAGAGCTCCAAGGAGATTATGTTGAAAAATAAAAAAAAAATTACCCAAAAAAAATTGTTTTTATACTTTATTCTAAAGACTTATTGAACTACCCTCGTAATGCCTGGAAAACCAGTTTATGACTGGGCGCCAACGCAAAAAAAAGGTGAAAAGGGTATCCTTGCCTGTCAACTAGCCTGTACCTCTAGCGTACGACTTCTGGTCTTTTCATCGACCTAAGCCGAGGATTTAGAACCAAAAGCTGGCGTTTGTGACACCTTTTTCAGAGTCTCAAGTAAGTTTTTGTCCCTCATCCTTGTTAATATTTAGTTGTAGAAGTTATTCTCAATGAGTGGCTATAATATATTTTATTTAAATAATTATTATGTTTTGAAATTATACTTAAAGAAAGAAAATTTTTGAAAATTAAGCGTTACTATGGAATATTGTATAATAAATATGTTGATATTATTAAGCATACAATAAAACCATAGGAGATGCATGTGTATTCACTAATGTTGTCGCCTGGATATGGCTAAACGCCAAGTTTAATATGTATCGTCAATGCCTCAGAGCCTGGTGACTGGCTGACGTTAATCACTCATTGCGAGTTCCAGCACATCCTTTCTCAACACTTGGGAACAGAGGACCATTTACACCTTTTGTAGGCATAAACAAGAGTGTAATATAGCATGTGGGGTTTATTTACTCACGTTAAGTAAAAAAGTGAAAAAAAAAATGTTTTCATAGTGTAAAAAATTTTTTTATATTTTTGGTGTAGATTATGAGGTGATGTGTGTGTGCTTAGGGGAGTAAGTGTAAAGTGTACTCAAGTGTGTGTACCTGTGCATGTTGTCGCTGCAGCTCAGCGCAACAACGCACCGCTGCAACCTGGCTGGCTTGACCACGGGGCCTAAAGTTAGCAGAGCACAATATACTCGTCGCTGGCAAGATTTGTGATGACAGTGTGATGATGTGTTGTGATATATGTATATAAAAACTGTTGTGATTTTTGTGTTAGCTTGTGCGTGTGTTTAGATTCAGTGAATTTAAACAGTCGTTAAATGTAAGGTTTTTTTTTTATAAAAATGTAAACTTTAGTATTATTTTATTGAAGTAATGCTGATAGTGGTGTGTGTGTATAGTGTCGATGTGGGTGTAGTTCTGCGAGTACCTGGACGTCCCTAGGACTTGTATCGCCAGAGGTTTGTGCTTCTGTCGCTATACCTCAACGTCGACAACGCACTGCTGCAGCACCTGTCGCTCGCAGTTTGTGAGGTAGTTTCTTATGTGGTGTAATGATTTAAATATGTGTGTAAAAGTGTATCCTATATATATATATACATAAAATTTGAGTAATAATGTATTTAAAAATAGAAAAAGAATATATGATTAAATTGGTGTGTGTAACTAGGGTTTTACTTTGAGAAGTTTTGTTTATACGTGATTTACTATGCGTGTTTTTGTGACACTATTTGTTTTAAAACGGTGTGCTAAATTATGTTTAAAATTGACTGTCGGTGCTCAAGGACATTTAAAACATAAGTGATTTTCAATTTATGTTCAAATTATTTAAATGATCAATTTTAAAAACGCGAAAAAAACTACACAGTGGTTGCATCGCAAACCGACCCACTAAAATGTACCACCCTTTCCTCTTCTGGCCGAACCCAACCTGGTACCGTTCATCTCATTACCTCAGGGTGGTGCCATTCTAGTATCGTCTCAACAACCGCTGCTACCTTACCCTGAAACAAATTTAAACCGGCGCATTCGTCTCCGTACGGAAAGGAGTATCGCTGTCCCTCCCCGCCACATTCATGAAATGAGAGAAATTTAACGTCTCCCGGTTAAGAAAGCATCCCATCTTCTCCCTCCAAGTTCATTTCCATGGAGTCGGTTGACGTCCCTGGGCTATGTTGGGGTGTCGGACGTCTCCTAGCGCTTCATTCATACGTTCGTCGGTTGCGCTGTCTAGGTACCGCTTCTTTGGTCGTAGGACCGTCTCGGCGAATTTTGCCGTCGTGGCCCACTTATTCTCGGCGGACAGCATTTCGCCCACGATGGTCTCAGACGTGAATTGCCCGACCGAGACGATAAGAGCTGTTCTTTCTTTGTTACACTTTTGGCAGATAAATAACGTGTAAAACCCATCATCGCAGTAAGCGGAACAGAATCTGCAACTCGGGCTCTAAAGCTTCCCCATACGACTGAGGTAGGAGCAGAAGTACCCATGATCACTCAGGAATTGGGTCAGGTAGTAATTTACCTCCCCATGATCTCTGTTAATCCGAGGGGCCATCCATTTACCGTTGCTCATGGTTGTCCAGGACCGTTGCTACGTTTCTATGGTGCATTTACGTTCCTATCTATGGGCTATTATATCCTCTCCTGTTTTCTTCCGTTCGTAGATTCGCTTGCGCTCCGCCGCTTATAGGTCGATCGGGATGATTCCCGCAATATCGAGCACTGCGGGTCCCGAGACTGTGCGATAGGTACTGGTGACTCTGACAGCTTATCTACGCTGAACGGAAGTGAGTCAAATCCAGTATGAGTCCTTCTTCATTGTATCGTCCCATATTTTAGAACCGTACAATTAGATGGATGTAATGACGGACATGATGAGTCGACGCCTGCTCGCTTTCGATCCACACGTGTTCGTCATGAGACGACACAACTGTACAGTCTTTTTCGTCGATTTATCTGCTACATACACTACACTAGGTAACGAAAGAAAGTAAGCTTAGTGTCTAGTTTGAGTCTTAGATACATAGCCTCCCTCTTTGTCGAAACCTCCACATCTCCCACATATATGGAGAAGATGGTCTCAATCCGTTTGCCAGTGGAGGGCACGATCTCTGGCTTAGCGGCTGCCAGGTCGAGACCGTGTTCCCCCACCCAGCACGAGATCCTGTGCATCGCCTGGTTCAGCAGATATTGTGCTTTTTCAAAGTCCGGCGCGATGTTGACTAAAGCAACATCATCAGCGTAGGCTATCATGTACACCCCTTCCGGTCGCCCGAGTCGTAACAGGACATCGTACAGGATGTTCCAAAAATCAGGGCCACAGATTGACCGCTTTACCACGCATGCGCTGGTATATTTCTCATGTTGGCCTTCTTCTTGTTCAATGCGTCCAAGATATCTGGCCACCTGGCCGATTTGAAGGCGTTTTTAATGTCTAGAGTAACGAGAAGCGCCATGTTTCTGGAAAAATGATTTCCAGTCCACGCTCTCCATCCCAGACGAACTACCTCTCGTATAGCGTCCACTGTGGATCGTCATTTTCTGAAGCCGTACTGGTTGTCAGCTAAATAGCCGGCAGCCTGCACAGCTCCCTGTAGCCGTGGTTTGAGCAAGCTCTCATAGAGCTTCCCTGCGTTGTTCAACATGCTCAGTGGACTGTTAGACGACGGAAGCCGGGGATCACCTCCCTTACATTTGCTGATCAATACGAGACGCGCAACCTTCTAGGGAGTACTCAAATTAATAATAACGACAAATTAACAAATAATAAACAACCGTTCATTAAAAATTTAAAATCATTTCGCGTATTAGAAACTAAATTAGATATTAATAATAATATTAGTTTATTATTATTAATTAATTAAAGGAAACATTACCAAATTAACCAATAAAAAGAAAATTATCAACAAAAATATGAATACTGAAAAAAATAAAAATATTAAATTGAAAGATTGCAAAGTTACTTTAAGTCCTTTAAAACTTACAGATGTAATACAAAAAAATTTATTTAAATCCAGCTCAATCGAATCAATTAATACATATTTCACAAATTAATCATTGTACATATAATCAAATAGATGAACATGTGGAATCCAACCAAATAATAGAAAAAACAATCCTTAATAATAATAATAATATTGAAAACTTTGATTTAATACCATATAAAAATGTTAAGTGACGGAAGTTGTATTTTTTCTATTATTGATATTTAAATTAACCAAAAGCATTCACACACATGCAACTTCCGACACTTCGTTTCTCCGCATATTATCGAGGCCACGAGAAGCTCAGTTTGCTCGCTATCGCTGTTTAGGACTTCTCCTCCCCTATCGTGCGATCGGTGAATGCACTGCGGCAAGGTGCCCGTCTTGCTGTAGCCAAGCTGATAGAAAGCTATGAGTGCGACACGAGGCAACAATTACCGCCACGACATGGTAGGAGAGCAGAGGTCTTGAGCGGGGATAGACGCTGCAGCTCCGCCACGTTTTCAGGTAGTCGTGCTTTAGGCCAATTCAGAGTAGCCACACGCTTCACTCAACACGAGCGAACATTACAATAAAAGCCACGTCATTTTCCCACTTTAATTTCTCTGTTTAATTCTTAGACCTCCAATATCTCCAGCGACATCTAGGAAAAACAAAGGTAAGATTTTTGATTAATTAAAAAAAATAATAATAATATTAAAACCAAGACAAAAGAAAAATACAAAGGATTCAGAGGGTTGTTCCAGTCTCACAATTTTTCAAGCAAAACTCCCAAGCCTGTAAAGGGTGGCCGAGTCAGACCCCCCCCCCCCCCCCCCAGCATTAATAATAAAAAATTATTCTGTTAAGAGACAATACGTTTCTTAACAAAAACTGGTGGAGACGCCGGGTAGATTAACTCGGAACAAAGTTTTCAATCCTTTTCTATTTAAAAAATATAAGCTATATTAATTACCGTAACAAAATTCCCCTCTCGTCCATCTTGCGGGAAAAATCGGAGACGAGGGCACAGTGGTGGTGTTGTACGCGTAGCCACCCTGGTCTGAAATGCAGTGACGAGGCTGCATTCCTCAAGCCCTAAATAAATAGATTATTTTAATTACATTTCTTTTTAGACGACAAAGTTTATTTCATATTTTATTCTTGATCATATTTTATCACATTTTATTTCATTTAAAATTGATCATTTAAATAATTTGAACATAAATTGAAAATCACTTATGTTTTAAATGTCCTTGGGCATCGACAGTCAATTTTAAACAGAATTTAGCACACCGTTTTAAAGTAAATATTGTCACAAAAACACGCATAGTAAATCACGTATAAACAAAACTTCTCAGAGTGAAACCCTAGTTACACACACCAATTTAATCATATATTCTTTTTCTATTTTTAAATACATTATTACTCAAATTTTATGAGCATGTTGAACAACGCACTGAGCATGTTGAACAACGCAGGGAAGCTCTATGAGAGCTTGCTCAAACCACGGCTACAGGGAGCTGTGCAGGCTGCCGGCTATTTAGCTGACAACCAGTAGGGCTTCAGAAAATGACGATCCACAGTGGACGCTATACGAGAGGTAGTTCGTCTGGGATGGAGAGCGTTGACTGGAAATCATTTTTCCAGAAACATGGCGCTTCTCGTTACTCTAGATATTAAGAACGCCTTCAAATCGGCCAGGTGGCCAGATATCTTGGACGCATTGAACAAGAAGAAGGCCAACACGAGAAATATATCAGCGCATGCGTGGTAAAGCGGTCAATCTTTGGCCCTGATTTTTGGAACATCCTGTACGATGTCCTGTTACGACTCGGGCGACCGGAAGGGGTGTACATGATAGCCTACGCTGATGATGTTGCTTTAGTCAACATCGCGCCGGACTTTGAAAAAGCACAATATCTGCTGAACCAGGCGATGCACAGGATCTCGTGCTGGGTGGGGGAACACGGTCTCGACCTGGCAGCCGCTAAGCCAGAGATCGTGCCCTCCACTGGCAAACGGATTGAGACCATCTTCTCCATATATGTGGGAGATGTGGAGGTTTCGACAAGGAGGGAGGCTATTATCTAAGACTCAAACTAGACACTAAGCTTACTTTCTTTCGTCACTTAGTGTAGTGTATGTAGCAGATAAAGCGACGAAAAAGACTGCACAGTTGTGTCGTCTCATGGCGAACACGTGTGGACCGAAAGCGAGCAGGCGTCGACTCATCATATCCGTCATTACATCCATCTAATTGTACGGTTCTAAAATATGGGACGATACAATGAAGAAGGACTCATACTGGATTTGACTCACTGCACTTTGAGTCACCAGTACCTATCGCACGGTCTCGGGACCCGCAGTGCTCGATATTGCGGGATTCATCCCGATCGACCTATAAGCGGCGGAGCGCAAGTGAATCTACGAACGGAAGAAAACAGGAGAGGATATAACAGCCCATAGATAGGTACTTAAATGCACCATAGAAACGTAGCAACGGTCCTGGACAACCATGAGCAACGGTAAATGGACAGCAAGGTTGATAGACCAGCTGGCCCCTCGGATTAACAGAGATCATGGGGAGGTAAATTACTACCTGACCCAATTCCTGAGTGATCATGGGTACTTCTGCTCCTACCTCAGTCGTATGGGGAAGCTTTAGAGCCCGAGTTGCAGCTTCTGTTCCGCTTACTGCGATGATGGGTTTTACACGTTATTTGTCTGCGAAAAGTGTAACAAAGAAGGAACAGCTCTTATCGTCTCGGTCGGACAATTCACGTCTGAGAGCATCGTGGGCGAAATGCTGTCCGCCGAGAATAAGTGGGCCACCACGGCAAAATTCGCCGAGACGGTCCTACGACCAAAGAAGCGGTACCTAGACAGCGCAACCGACGAACGTATGAATGAAGCGCTAGGAGACGTCCGACACCTCAACATAGCCCAGGGACGTCAACCGACTCCATGGAAATGAACTTGGAGGGAGAAGATGGGATGCTTTCTTAACCGGGAGACGCTGAATTTCTCTCATTTCATGAATGTGGCGGGGAGGAACAGCGATACTCCTTTCCGTATGGAGACGAATGCGCCGGTTTAAATTTTTAGGGCAAGGTAGCAGCGGTTGTTGAGACGATACTAGAATGGCACCACCCTGAGGTAATGAGATGAACGGTACCAGGTTAGGTTCGGCCAGGAGAGGAAAGGGTGGTACATTTTAGTGGGTCGGTTTGCGATGCAACCACTGTGTAGTTTTTTTCGCGTTTTTGTTTATTTTATTTTTCCTCCTATATTATACACACGGCGAATGCATCCCCAACCAGCTCTACGCTATCCGGCTTTGCGGGCCCACTCGGGTGTGCCAGTCGGTGGTATGTCCTACATACCCTCGAAAAAAAAAATATTAATTTGAGTGTTAATATAATTTTTTGTTTGAGTTTTAGTTAATTGATCTTAATAATCTGAAGGCTGATTCTCATGATGTTTTTGTTATAATGTTTTGTTTTTAATATTTATATTAATTTTATCATTTTTATTACAATTTTTAATTATTTTTTAATACGTTTTGTTATTATTAATATTTTTGTCATTGGTGCTATAATGATCATCTAGTCGGTTTAATGATGCATGACACGGTTTTAAGATTATTCTAATGTTGTCAGTTTCCTTAATGCTATTTACGAGAGATTTATTTTGTTTAATGTACATTTCATTGTCTAAAATTAATATCATTTTAATTTTCTTGCGTAATTATTTTTGTTATCATTGTTCATTTTTTCATTGATTGTATTTGTTTTCTATTTTTATTCTTTATATTTTTTGTAATTACGATAATATTTTGATTGTCTTAATTATCGTGTTTGTAGTTTATTGTATTTACGTTTTATTATATTTTGATCTTTAGATTGTTTATTTAAAATACAAGTAAATGTTTCTTCTACACTCGACGTGGGAAATGTCTGGTCGAATATGTTTGAATTTTTTTGAAATACTGCAATTTCATTGGGTGTCATTTGATTGAACGTCCGGTTTCGCTAAGTTCATTGGAGGATATCAAAAGTATTCGAAAAGAAACTTCCCACGTCGGGTGTACCATTGTATTTTTATTTTTTATTTGACTTGATTTTGTTGTGTTGTTAATTGTATAATATTCTTTTCTATTTATTTTGTTGTCAATGTTACGCTTTTTGATATTACTATTATGTTCTTCTTGTTTTTCATTTTTATCATAATGGTATTTGAATTGATATAGTTTTCATTTTTATAATTTATCATACTTGCCTTTTATTAGTTCCTGTTGTTTGATTTATTCATAATGGTTTTTACAATTAAACTTTTTAATGTTATATTTATGATCGTCATTATGAGTAATTTTTTCTTTCTTTTCTGAGTCACTTGTATTTTCGGTTTTTATCATTCATTTTATTGATTGATGTGATATCTTTGACATATTGGATTTTAAATTGAAAAAATTTGTTTTTATATGTCGTTGATTTTATTTCTGTCAAATGATTGTACTTTTATTTTTTCATAATAATAATTAGATTGATGTAATTTTTGTTTCTTATTTTATCATTTTTACTGATTATAACGCTGTTTTGTTTTAATTATTCATTATTTTGTTCATAATTTAATTTTTTATTTTCACATTTAATGTTATTATTTTGTATTATATCCTTTTTATCATCTTCTGTGTCAAATTGTGTAAATTGTTGTGATACATCATATTTATTAGATTTTAAATTATTTTTTTATCACCAATTTTGTATTTATGTAAAATATGATAACTATTATTTTTATTATTCTTTGTATAATTATTGTTGGGATGTTTTCTTATTTTGAATCTTGTATATTTTTATGCGTTTTAATTTCTGAGTTTTATTTATCTTGTTAGTTTTATTAATAGTAAAATTTTCTTTTTGTTTATCGATTGTAATATCATTAACGATTTTTTTTTATACATTTTCTTTATTTGTTTTAGGATTATTTGAGTTCTTTACGTTGTCTTGAACTTCAAATTTTGTATTATTATTAGTAACAGTATATTGAATTTGGTTTACATTTTGTATTTTATTAGGATGGTTTAAATCAATGGATATTGCAGTTCGTTGATTAATTTTCTCTTTTAGTTGAATTAATGGTTTGTTAGTAGGAAATAGGACATTTAAACGTGGGTTATAATTTGTTAAAAAATCGAAATGTCCTGATTTTCTACATCCACTAAATAATATTTGAATATCTTGTGTTTGGTCAGTATTTTCTTCATTAAATAAAATATATAATTGTTATGTTAATTTTGTAGTTCGCATAATACACTTCTATTATAAATTATTGCGAATATGCCTGTTTCAAAATTAGTTTCTTGTGTACCAAGTTTACCCATACTTTGGAAATAATCATATTAATTTTCAAACTGATAAAAAACATCTGCATCTTGAAGAATAGGATTAACTTCTTCCAAATTATTAAAGACATATTGAACAATAGTTTATCTCAGCAATGGATGACTATCCTGATTACCAAATAATGCATAGGAGAAACTTCTGAATATGCAATTGCCATAGCCAATCATTTCTATTTATCCATGATGTTTTCAATTAATTTTTAAATTCAATTAAAATTAATTAAAATATGTATCTTTTTTAATTTTAAGAAATAAAATGTTATTTTATAAATATTTTAAAAACAACAATATAGATATTACTTTGAATAATTAAGTATTCACTAAGAACTGTATTCCGTCCGTGGTTGCCTGGGTTGACGCGTGGCCGAGAAATAGACTTTTTGGCACGAGGAAGCGCAGCGGTCCTCCCGGTAGGGCTAGTAGCCGGATGACTTTCCAATTTGCCCGGAAGTCGGAAGATGACTAAATGGTAACCGAGCACACTCTACACACATTTACTCTTACAATCATTACTCTACACTTACCTCATGCACTACATTCAACAAAATTCTCATACATCGTCTCTCCGGCGGTACGCTAGTCGTGAGGCAGATGCACAGAAAACCATCCGACCCGATTGTTTTTGTGCCGAAACACGCTGGGAGTGTCCAGACCCATGTCGGTTGTTCCCATCGGCATGGTCGAAGGGTTGATGTGAACCTCGCTCTGCCGAGGCGGTTAGTTTCGGTGCGGGATCAGAAGCCGGCCGCTTCGGACCCTGATCAGGAAGTGCGTATTGGGCAGGGGGATTGAGACCGGAAAAACGAAGGCTGGACCTCAGGGAACTGGGGTACGATCAAAGTGTCCCACGGTACACCCGTTCCCAGTTATTTCAGCCCGCCTCCCAACGCATGATGCGCCAGTTAAACAATCAAGAAAGAAAATGTCCCAATGAAATAAACAGATGAACGAGGAAGCAGGTAAATCCCAAACCTGCCAGGAAGCAATAGTGGTAATGGAGCAGCTTCCTTCATACACATTGCCGGTTGGAAAAAAACAACCCAGCCGCCCGCAGATAGTAACAGTCCAGGAGTTCGTGAAGCAAGTGGACGAACTCCTTAAAAAGATGGGAAAAAGGTTGAAGAGGCAGCCTGGTGTCAATATCGACATTACTCGTCGAAGTTTTCGACTCTAGGAGGGAACACTTGCTCCCCAACACCGAAGAGCACATCGCAGCAGACCCTCTAGGAACCGCGGTTATCTCAAGCCAGCGGTCTCAAAATATGACGATGTGATCGCGAGACGGTGACTCCGATAGTGCTGAGTCTGTAATTATTGACAAGAACGCTATATCCATCGGGCCCTCGGAGATCGACGGCTTTGAGAAGGTCCTTTCAATGAAGGAGAAAGCTGCAGCTAAGAAACAGCAGCAGCAGCTACAGAAACAACTTGAGCAGCTGACAGAAGAACAACAGCTGCAGCGAAATCAGCAACAGCGACAGCAGCTGTGACAAGACGTGCAGCAGCAGCCGCAACATAAGAAGACCCCAACAGTTGGGACATCGGCGGACAAGAGGAGCGAGACTGCTCAAAAGAACAAGAAGAAGAGGGGGAGACGAACGCTTAGAAAGCGACCCAAGGCTGTCCTTATCCGACGGCGGGATGGAGTCACCTACGCGGACGTTCTCTCAAATGTCCACAAAAAGGTCACAGCAGAGTTTCCAACGACTGATATTAAGTGCATCAGGAAAACCAGGGCGGGTCACGCCTGGTAGAATTGAGCACAAAAAGCAACAACCAGGAGCTGGGGACTATAGGAGACTCCATCACGAAGGTTGGGGGCCGTAAAGACCCTGACTCCTAAGGCAAACGTGGAAGTTAGAGACCAGGACAGCCTTACCAGTAAAGAAGAAGTGGAGACAGCGATCAAGAGGGTCTTTGACGATGTAGGACTCTGGATGCATGAGATTAGCGTTTCGCTGACCAAGCCCAATAATAGAGAGCAGCGATTGGCCATCGTAGAGATAAACGAGAAAAAGGCAGAGTTCCTCCTTGAGAAGAATCACCTGAAAGTCGACTATATGAACTGACGACTGAGAAGATGGCAGCGGCTCTAGCGGTGCTTGAGATGTCTGGGTTACGAACATCAAGCGCGCGATTGTTGTGGCCCTGACAGAAGCAAGGCCTGTTACAAATGTGGCGCGGAAGTTCACAAAGGAGCAGCCTGCAAGGCTCCCGAGGCGAAGTGCGTCTTGTGCACTAACCTGAAAGTAGACCAAGCACAGCTGGGCCACACTTCGGGCTCAGGACAGTGTAGAGAGTTTCGCGAAACGCTTAGGCAGACCAAAGCCATGCGTTAATGATCGACCGCATAACGGTCCTTCAAGCGCACTTCCTTAGAGCCGAATTAACCAAAACCTTTAGACTCAGAGTATATCTCAGACGAAGGCTGATATGCTGTTCATCAGCGAGAAGTACTGTGACTGGAATGTACCTACGTGGTACAAAGACACACTTGGCACAGCAGCAATCTACGTGAACCATCAGAGTGGATGAACACGTAGCCGGAAGCGGCTTTGTGTGGGTGAGAAGCAGAGACGTAACTTATGTGAGCTGCTAATTTACCCCGAACGTCCATATTCAGCAATTCAAGCGGAGTTTGGAAGAGCTGGAAGACGTGATCCACAAAATAGTAGGCGAGATCGTAGTCGCCGGCGACTTCAATGCGCAAGCATTGGAGTGGGGTATGCCAGTACCTGACAGCAGAGGAAAGTCCATCATGGAGATGGTATCTAGACTCGACCTGATAGCCTTACGAAAAGAAACCCCGAGAGATGGGGTAAAACCCCCAGTTCTCAGGGTCAAATCCCGAAATTCAGTGTAAAACCCTTAATGTTCAGAGTAAACCCTGAAACTTAGGGGTGCACCCCGAAATTCAGAGGTACTACCCCGGATATTTTACGGTTTCATCAAAACATTCGGGGAATTACCTGCAATCAGGGGTATCACCTCGATTCGGGGTACACCCTTAATAGGGGGTACAAAAGTACCCCTGATTTTCAAGGGTAAATTTCGGGATTAATTTGGGAGGAATTTCCGGGGTGAAATTGGGGGGAAAATTCGGGGTTTCTTATCGTAAGGGTAGTTCTCAACGTTGGGAATACTTCGACATTCAGAAGGGTAGGGCGTATTGGGACGATTCCGGACGTGTCCTTCGCATCCGAAAATCTAGCACGTAGAGTGTCGGATTGGAGGGTAATGGAGGATTACAACGGAAGCTATCACCAATACATCACGTTTCAGCTGCGCCATAAAGCCCAATCGCAAAGAGTCGCGACAAAGCCTCCCCGATGGAATCTGGCCAAGCTAAACTCGGAAAAACTAGTCGAGGTACTGCTCGAAGGACAGGGAAATTTAACAGCGACGAACGCCGCCGAATACATGGACGGAGCGGAGACCCTCATGAGGGAGACTATGGGTCTTATTCACCGAGCCTGCAACGCATCCATGCCGCGCAAGGGATATCGACATGGAAAATGCCCTGCTTACTGGTGGTTAGACGAAATAGCGCAACTGAGAGCGGGAGTAAAATGCCTCAGAAGAAGAGCGCAACGAACGAAAGACGAAAAGGAGGTAGTACTGATGTCGGCGCAGAACAAAGCATCGCGCAAGCGGTTCCAACGCGAGATCAACCGGCGGAAGAGCCATGCGGAGGTTTCGACAAGGAGGGACGCTATGTGCCTAGACTCAAACTAGACACTAAGCTTACTTTTTTTCGTTACCTAGTGTATGCAGCGGATAAAGCGACGAAAAAGACTGCACAGTTGTGTTGTGCCATCTCATGGCGAACCCGACTGGACCGAAAGCGAGCAGGCGTGGACTCCTCATGTCAGTCATTATATCCATCTTATTATACGGTTCTGAAATATGGGCCTTCCGTTCAGCGTGGAGGAGCTCTCAGAATTACCAGCGTCTATCCCACGGACTTAGGACCCGGAGTGCTCGTTATTGCGGAAATCATCCCTATCGACCTACACGCGGCGGAGCGCAAGCGCATCTACGAACGGAAGAAAACAGGAGTGGATAGAACAGCCCTTAGATAGAAACGCGAACGCATCATAGAAACGTGGCAAAGGTCCTGGACAACCATGACCAAGGATAATGGAGACCAAGGCTGATAGACCAGCTGGCTCCTTGGATTAACAGTGATCATGCGGAGGTAAATTACTACCTGACCCAATTCCTGAGTGAGCATGGGTACTTCTGCTTCTAAGTCATTCATATAGGGAAGTTTCAGAGCCCGAGTTGCATCTTCTGTTCCACTGAATGCGACGATGCGTTTCGCACGTTATTCGTCTGCGAAAAGTGGAACAAAGAAAGAACAGCTCTTATCGGCTCGGTCGGACAATTCACGCCTGAGACTATCGTGGGTGAAATGCTGTCCGCCGATAATAGGTGGTCAGCCACGACAAAATTCGCCGAGACGATCCTACGACCAAAGAAGTGGAACCTAGAAAGGCAACCGACGAAGGTATTAATGAAGCGCTGGGAAACGCTCCGAGACCTCAACATGACCCAGGGACGTCGGACGACTCCATGGAAATGGACGTGTAGGAAGAAGATGCGACGCTTTCTTAACCAGGACACGCTCAATTTCTCTCATTTTATGAATGTCGCGGGGAGGGATAGGGATACTTCTTCTTTCCGTACGGAGATGAATGCGCCAGTTCGAATACGCGCAGAAATGAGACGGGTTAGATTTGACGTCCCGTCGGGGGATTTAAAATAATGAATTTTTAAATTTGTTGCAGATCAAGGCAGCAGCAGTTGTCGATACGATACTAGAATGGCACCACCCTGAGGTACTGTGATAAACGGTACCAGGGTGGGTTCCGCCAGAAAAGGAAAGGGTGGTAGGTTTTAGTGGCTCGATTTTCGATACAACGGCTGTGTAGTTTTTTTTTGCGTTTTTGTTTATTTTATTTTTCGTCCTATATTATACACACGGCGGATATGTCTTAGGTCGCATGTCCTACATACGCTCGAAAATAAAAATTGAAAAATATCTAGTATCTAGTAAGTATATTAACTTATTATTTTTATAATACGTCTAATATTTTTTGATGATGTAATTATGGGACTGTAATTATTTTACAGAAAATATACGCAATGAATATTACAATTGTATAATATTAATCATATTTAAAAATTTTAAAATAATATTCAATTTTATTTTATATTAAGTTTTGAGTATTTTTTCTGTAAAAGTTGCAAGTAAAAAAAATAAATAATACAAAATTGATACATTAATTTCTGAATAAATTTATCTGTATTAATTGTCGCGAGTATAATGTCACAAGTCAGGAGAAATACAGGTGCAATTGGAGATATACTCGAAACGAAGCGAGGCAGCTGGTGCGGAGGATTAGCGCAGTGGATTGCGTGCTAATTAGCCGAATATAAAATCGTAACAGTAATTGAAGTAATAATTTATGTCTGGGAAATAGATCCCATAATGAAAACTTGACCACGAGACCGATAGCGAAAAAGTACCGTGAGGGAAAGTTGAAAAGAACTTTGAAGAGAGAGTTCAAGAGTACGTGAAACCGTTCAAGGGTAAACCTGAGAAACCCAAAAGATCGAATGGGGAGGTTCATCGTCAGCCGCGTTGGCTTCCGTGAGGTCGCGAAGGCCGGGACCTCGGTCTCGCGTCACGCAATCGCTGCGGTATGTCCGACGTCGTCAGCGTGCACTTCTCCCATAGTAGGTTGTCGCGATCCGTTGGGTGCCAGCCTACGCCCTGGTTGGTCGACTGTCGCGTTGCGTTTACGCGTGCACGCGGCAGACCACCGGTTGACCGGCCAGCTACCCGGCGGAGTAGATCGCTATAACACGGTATTGGGCCGCATTAAGTGCTTTCTGGCTCATCGCAGGCTCGGCTCGCTCGGATTTACGGACATAGTGCCATTACCGGGCACTTGTCGCAGTCGTTAGTCGACGATGTCCTCAGACTGGCTCTTACAATCGAATGGATTTACCGGTCGGCGACGCTACTGCTTTGGGTACTCTTAAGAAAGATAAGAGTTGAACTGTACATTTTATTCATTTATCAACATTTTATCTCGACTACCGTCAAAATGCAACCCCCAAACATTGGTCTTATCAAATAAAAGATCTTCTAATTGATTTCCACTCCTTTCTCTTTCCCTTGTGATCTTACTTCTATCAATAGTGAGATTATTATCTGGAATATCAAGTCCAGTAAAACTGCTGTTGCGGCATCAGCAACCGCGCGGTCAGAACATCGATGCCTGTCACATACTTGCGAGAAATTTTTGAGCCTGAGTCTTGTTTGAGAGCTTGTTGGAATTACAGCGTTAGAAAAGCAGCTTTCATGATTTTCTCCATAATTGTCATCAGATAGAGGTTCAATTTGTTCGCGGTTTTCAATTAATAATGTACTATTACGGTTGAGACTCTTCCAACCTATCTTCAAGGGTACCTGAGACTGAATTTTTTTTTTATCTACGTCTGTTACACTTTGAGATTGTCTGCTGTCAACAAGATCGCTGATTAATCAGAAAATCATGTTTTTCTTTTGGCACGCAATTTTTCTCAGAACGAAAACAATCGTTTATATAAAAGCACTTACAACGGGCTAAATCAAGAATTCTATCTACAGAAACTTTGAATGTCCCTATATCTTGTTTTAGATTTTGTGAATTTGGATGTGATTTTTGACATTTTTTAAGATCTTTGAAACTTTCATATTGTTTAAATGAAATTAATACAAGTAAGGATTATTTTAATACGGATTTAATAGAAGGATCAAAGTTTGTTGAAGATAGTGCTATCAGTTTTAATATTCGATATTTTCGAATACAACTTAAATAGTTGGAAGTACAGTTTCTAAAAGTTTTTTAGGCGAAATAATGGAATGTTCTTCAACTTCAGAGTCGATACACTGGTCACTCATTCTAGAGATAAATCACAATTATGAATATTTCAGTAAGCCCTTATAATTTAATGCACAAAATTATTCACGGAATCTGTTATCAATAAAACATAAAAAGTTCATCAATAGTCAAGATCTAGATTTCTCTAGTGCTATAATATACCCCTGTAAGCTAAAAACTGCGGAGCCGTTCACTTATATACCTCCTTTCCGATGACCCCTTATCTGGATATGACACATCCCAGTCAGCTAAAAATTACGAAGCCGTTCACCTAGACCTCCTCCTCAACGACGGATACAGCACCTAGTGTAATATAATAATATGCCATGGTACGCTAAAATCTAAAGAGCTGTCCACCTAGACCTTCTCTCTATCACCCTAGTTCACTAAAAACAATGCTGCCGTCGACTCAGAGTTTGATGGGACCTAGAGACAAAATTTAAAATATCGCGCTGGTTGACGTGAGAACCTTCGCCAGATACGTTACACTAGCATCTAATACTCAATTTTACTTTCAGCTTTTAGCCTCTTCTGACCGGCACCATAAACCCATTCTTAAAAATTTTTTTTTTAGTAAACTTAACGCGAAACTGGATAACGAAGCGCAATTATACATTTGTGTGCAGATTAAAAACATCTTAATATATAAAAATTTTATTGATAAAACAAAAAATTAAATTAACTACGAAAGTTTTTATCTTAATTTTAAATTGGATGGGTACTATTATAAAAATCATTTAGAAAATAAAATCGAATTGAACACTTAATTGAACATTATATTACTGCTATATAAAGTCGCTGATTTTCTTTAAATGAAAAATGGTCGTACATATCTATAAATTAATTATACTATATTAAAGTCACCAAAGGTCACTGCCCTTCAACTTGACGATTGCTGTCCTTTCCAATTCCACAGTTCGAAATAAGAGTGACAGTTCAAATGATCATTTTTTCATCAGTTTTAATGGACTTTAAACAACATTGAAACATTGATATTCCAGATAATAATCTCACTATTGATAGAAGTAAGATCACAAGGGAAAGAGAAAGGAGTGGAAATCAATTAGAAGATCTTTTATTTGATAAGACCAATGTTTGGGGGTTGCATTTTGACGGTAGTTGAGATAAAACTTTGATAAATGAAAAAAATGTACAGTTCAACTCTTATCTTTCTTAAGAGTACCCAAAGCAGTAGCGTCGCCGACCGGTAAATCCATTCGATTGTAAGAGCCAGTCTGAGGACATCGCCGACTAACGACTGCGACAAGCGCCCGGTAATGGCACTATGTCCGTAAATCCGAGCGAGCCGAGCCTGCGATGAGCCAGAAAGCACTTAATGCGGCCCAATACCGTGTTATAGCGATCTACACCGCCGGGTAGCTGGCCGGTCAACCGGTGGTATGCCGCGTGCACGCGTAAACGCAACGCGACAGTCGACCAACCAGGGCGTAGGCTGGCACCCAACGGATCGCGACAACCTACTATGGGAGAAGTACACGCTGACGACGTCGGACATACCGCAGCGATTGCGTGACACGGGACCGAGGTCTCGGTCACCGCGACCTCACGGAAGCCAACGCGACTGACGATGAACCTCCCCATTCGATCTTTTGGGTTTATCAGGTTTACCCTTGAACGATTTCACGTACTCTTGAACTCTCTCTTAAAAGTTCTTTTCAACTTTCCCTCACGGTACTTTTTCGCTACCGGTCTCGTGGTCACATTTAGCCTTAGATGGAGTTTATCACCAACTTAGAGCTGCACTCTCAAGCAATTCGACGCTAAGGAGAGGTCCTCCCACGGCGCGTCCCGGTCAGTACGGGCCTGGCACCCTCTACGGGTAAGTGGCCTCATTTAAGATGGACTTGGATACGGTCCGACGTCACGGGATAATGGGACCCTCTCGAGCACCACATTTCCCGGCGACAGAACCGCGGGATTCGGTGCTGGGCTAATTCCTGTACGCTCGCCGCTACTAAGGAAATCTTTGTTAGTTTCTTTTCCTCCGCTTAGTAATATGCTTAAGTTCAGCGGGTAGTCTCGCCTACTCTGAGGTTGTCATTATAAAGAATTATAAAAAGTCATGCGATTTAATCGGACGTCCAACGTAGTCAAATAAGCGCGAGACACTACACGTGAGTAAAATCGATCTCGACGGTCCGTTCGCAACAACAACTTGTAATTGAGAGAGAGAGCTCCGGGACTCGATGGATGAGACTCGCGCAGAACTAGTTTCGAGTGTTGTCTCGCACTCTATTACGTTGGATCGTCGCCTACGGTCGTTCAAAAAGCATTCATTTCAAGTGACGCCACCAGAGAAAATTTTTTTTTTTGCAACAGCAACGAATGCTCATGCTATCGCTTGCACGCAAGAACGCAATCAGTCTGGTTTTGTTTGTTGAATGACCCTCATCCAGGCCTGGTCCCGGAATCGTAGGACCGCAATGTGCGTTCGAAATGTCGATGTTCATGTGTCCTGGAGTTCACAAGTTGACCCGCACGTAGCTGCGTTCTTCATCGACCCACCAGCCAAGTGATCCACCGTCAAGGGTAATCATTTATGTATTTTGTTCTTATTTTTCAATTAGTCAAACTATTTACTATCTTAAGAAAGTTGTTACTCAAGAGCATGTAACTTTGATAAAAGAAGCAGGTTCGGAATATATAGGAGATATTTCGCCTACTTCTGGTCACGGAAACGTAATTTGTAATGCAATATTTGATAAGTTAACGGAAATCAATGCTCCTTTACAAAAATTATTTGCTGTTGAATGCGATGGTACAGTAGTCATTACGGGATGCAATAATCGTATCATTACCAGTCTTTAAAGTCACGTAGGAAAGTCCTTCCATTGGTTCATTTGCTTACTACATCTAAACGAGCTGCCTTTGAGACACGTAATCGAGAAGCTTTACGACGTTGCTAAAGGTCTTGTATCATTTTGTGGAGAATTAAACTAGCTTTTCCGCAACTGTGAGACATTGCCGGTGGTAAAATTTGAAAAGATTGAAGGAAAATTACCTGATATCGATAAGACAAAATTAAGTACTGACAAAAATCACCTTTATAAAATTGCCGAAGCAGTGATTTCAGACACGTGCTCAAAGAAATTAGCAAATCTTAAGCTTGGGAATATGTTTTTTGCAAGGTGGTTAACTACAGCCGCGAGGTTTTTAAGATTATGGGTATCTCAAGAAAAGCCTAACAATAAATTTAAGATTGTAGTCACGTATATTATGAAAGTATATGGGAGCTTGGTTCCCAACTTGATTTAGGATTAAAAAATTTAAATATTGTATTGACGCACGTCAAAATTTTCTACACATGATTCAAATTCTCGATATATGCTACCTATTTTACGAACTTTATTTGATGAAACGATTCAAAATAATTCATACTAGGCTCATCATGAAAATATTCTTTTGGCAATGTTAGCTGACGAACGCAAATCAATAAGGCAGAAGGCTCACGATAAAATTGTAGAAGTGCGAGAAAACCACCCTGAATCTAGAAACAGTATAAGATAATTCATTAAACCAAATATTAATTTTGATACAAGTAGCTATGAACTGTTAATAAATCGGGACGTTTGTGAGACTGAACCACCATTAATTAAATTATTATCAGCAGAGCAGCTACTATATTACGTAAATAACCATGATCCACGAAATAAAATTTTCAGATTTCCTTGTCACACACAAGCTGTGGAAAGGGGTATAAAAGAAGTGACCGAAACATCAAAACATGTTTGTGATGAAACAGCCAAAGACAAGTACATAAGAACAACATTACAAAGAAGAAAGATTATTCCAAAATTTAATACAAAAGCTAAATTTAAAATGTAAATATTGTAAATATAATAATTTTATAGATTATATAATAGGAAATAGTATATGGATTAAAATAACATCTCATTAAACCTGTTTTAAAAAATAGGTTTTCATTTAATCATTTCAGTTATTTTTCAGAAATTTTTTTAAAAACATGACACGGTATTTTTAAACTTTACGACATGGTTTCTCTGTTGGGGTTTTAATTTATCGAATAAACTTTTTTTTGCTATTTTTATTTTACAACCCATTTTTTCGGTAGCTTATCGCAATTTCATATCAGTATACTTAAGTTCATCTGATAGAGGGAGAAAAAACAATTATTTTACAAGGAAAAAATGAAAAAAGTAAGTTTTTGTACAGCATCTTTTTTGTACAGCAACATGAATTTTGCATTTTTATAAATAATCTTGATTTTCATCAATTTCAAAAACTCATGGGAAATTGGTTTGTACTACTCGAGCCATCTAAGTTTATTTAAATGTTCTTCATAATAAAGTAGAAATAGTCCAATCCAGGATTTTTGTTACATATTAAGCCCATTAAGATGTGCTATTTTTTCTATTTCAAACCTGTACGTTAAGGAGTACATCGAACACTTCTTAGCCATTTTTTTTAAACTTACTATAATAAGTGACGCCGTTTGACTTTTTATCAAAATATAGCACCAAACTTTTTCAAAAGGGAAAGTAAAGTGAATTTTGAGGTTACAACGCTTAGAGTTCGTGAGTTCAGGGAACGATGGTTTAGAATTAGGTGTATTGGAGATTAGAGTACCTGTCTGTTCTGTAAAACGCGTCGGATTAATGAGGTTAGGTTTTAGAGGTTAGTTTACACGTCGTGTAAAGCGCGTAGGATTGGTGGAGTTATAGCTTAGCGATTAGGTTGCATGTCTGTTGTATAGATAGCGTAGAGTTCAAGAGTTAGGACGTAGGTCGTTTAGAGACTAATTTACTTCAGATCTGTGCAAAGAGCGTAGGGTTGGAGAGTTTACAGGTGGTAAACGTCTATACGCGAAATATCTCCAGGTCCCCTGGATAGAGGGATGAACGTCTACACGTGACCGATTCCCAGGCCCCTACGGTCGGGGGGGGGGGGGGGTAAACCTCTACATGCGACCGATCCCCCCCCCACCACGCCCCCGTAGGAAGGGGAGGTTATCGTTACGGTTCTGTAGACTAGCTCGCTCCTATATTGCCCTGAAAAATGACCAGCCATTTCATATCTGTGATCAAAAGTTAGAACTTGCGATGTAATTGATCTATTACACTTGAAGTCACTTTGATCATTCATCTCGTTTTTACGGTCAAGATCTCATTTTCGGATGTAATATTCTTGTATCTATTCATTATTGAGGTCAAAATAAGGATAGTTGTTTAAAAAACTGATTTGATTTTAAGTTTTTTTATCTGGCCCTTGAAATCAAGGTCACCAAAGATTTTCAGCTGGTATTAACTCAACTATTAATACCTCCTTCTATTTCGAAGTTAAAAATAAGAATTTAGAGTTGACATGATCTATTCACCTTGCAATGACCTTGATCCGTGATCTCGACAACATCGGGTCAAAGTCACCTAAGGTCACTGCCCTTCAACTCCACTATTGCTGTCTCTGCCAATTCTACAGTTAGAAATAAGAGTGACAGTTCAAATGATCATTTAACCTCAAACTGACCTTATCTATTGATCTTAAGTTAAGGTCACCTTCCCGGGTAATTCCACAGTTAGAAATAAGACTGTCAGTTCAAATCATCATTTGACCTCAAACTGACCTTGACTATTGACCTTGACCTCGAGATCACGGTTAACGTCATGCTCGGGTGTAAAATTTTTCGCTCTTTCCTACTTCGGGATCAAAAATGTCATGGGTCACTATTTAAAATATGTCTTGCCCTTGCGATGACCCAATATTCACAGAGCTAATCAATGCTGAAGTACAATTTATACAATATCCGTATCCAGTAGGAATAATTTTATAATTATTTGCTAATTTTAACCTAGAAGGATATCATTTTTTTCGTATAAGTTCGAGTACGAAAAACATCGTTTTTGGCCTTCTTGAATGATGTGGAACTACTTAAATCATTTACCAAACGGTTTCAACAAATGTCTAGGCCTCTATGAGGAACTATTGCACTTCTTATAGCCAGAAATGACTCAAAATTAAGATTTAAATGCGTAGCGAAAGAATCGTTCCCCTTGAATAATTCACAGCTCCACAAACGAAATTGAAAATATTCTTTCAGGAACCAGACCACCATTACTATACGCTTTTGTGGTCGCTGATTCCGAATCCGAGGTCCATTTAACCTCATCATGTCAGGATTTTTCATAACCTCAAAATTTAGGCCCAACAACCCCATAACTCCTAAAATCCTTAATCCATGGACCCGTTAACTCCGAGAACCCCATAACCGTGCAAGCTCATAACCCCCTAACCATTTATACCCTTAGCTCCATAACCTTATAACCATATAATCTCCATAACCCAACGGGATAGAGACGTATATGCCCCAAATTTCGGTAAATTGAGCTGAATGCTTATATATAATATAATACAAATAATATAAAACATAAAAAAATGTATAAAATATATATTCTATACATTTTTTTCGAGGGTATGTACGAAATGCCACCTAAGGCACACCCGACTGCGTCCTCACAGCCGAATAGTGTGGGATTAGTTGGAGATGCATCCGCCGTGTGTATAATATAGGTCGAAAAATAAAATAAACAAAAACGCGAAAATAAACTACACAGCCGTTGCATTGCTAACCGACCCACTAGAACCTACCACCCTTTCCTCTTCTAGCGGAACCCACCCTGGTACCGTTTATCACATTACCTCACGGTGGTGCCATTCTAGTATCGTCTTGACAATCGCTGCTACCTTCACCTCAAACAAATTTAAATTTCATAATTTTAAATCCCCCGAGGGGACGTCAGATCTACCCCGTCTCATTTATACGCGTATTCAAACAGGCGTTTTCATCTCCGTACAGAAAGGAGAAGTATCCCTGTCCCTCCCCGCGACATTCATAAAATGAGAGAAATTGAGCGTCCCTTCTTCTCCTTCCACGTCTATTTCCACTGAGTCGTCCGCCGTACCTAGGTTGTGTTGGGGTGTCGGAGCGTCCAAGCTAAATTCATTTTTTATGTATTCAATCTCACAGATTCTACTGTCATGAGGATTTTCAAAGTATATACATATACATAGGTATTTTACCCACGAAAGTAAGCCAGCAGCGACGAATGCCGAGCTACACATTCCAGAAAGGGAGCGGCCGAAACATATGCGAATATATTGGGCAGAGAGTGGTGCGAGCGACGATCTTAGGAGAAGCGAGCGATTTGCGAATGAGTGTGAGAGAGAAAGAGTAAATGCTAGAAAGAGCGACGGCAAAATAGAAGCGTAGTATAGGGGCGGTAGGGGAAAGGAATGTGAGTGTATGCGAATGAAAGTGTGTCTGTGAATATGTATGTGCGAATCAGTTAAATAAGTGTGCAGGGAGGGCGGGGAGGAATGCGCCCCACTTCGAACCTCCATTTTCGAAGCTGCGCAAAAATCGAGATAATGTGCCGCCGAAAAACGGGAGCGGAGGCACTCGCTTTCCCTGAACCTTACACGCACGATCTTCTCCTCTGAAAAGCGAGATTAGTAGGCAAACGCACCGCGCCTTTATTTTGTACGAAAATAGATTGAAAATTTTTAATTTGTTTATATTGTCTAGGCTCATCCTAACCTGTAAATTAAATTTATTATTTTATTCCGTATCGTTTAAGAAAGGTAAAATTAGGAAAAATGTAAAAATTGTATAAAATTTAAAAAACAAAATGAAACATTAAGTTTTGTTATCCTTAAAATAAAGGCTTAATTCCAAGGCATTCCTATCAATAAACAATACAGTCTTATTTAATTTGGACATCCATTACCCTGCATCCCGGACCTATAATTAAAATCACATTATAATTTTAATAAAACAATTTATATAAAATCTTTAATTTATAAATTAAAGATTTATAATAAGTAAATTAATATTTGCAAATTGATTGCTAAATTTATCTCTATTTATTTACACAAAACTTAATACATGCTAATCCTTATTGACATTATCATATTTTTAATCATCGTGGAAGAAAGCTCGCTCAACAGGACTGTGTGCAAATAAAGTAAGTAGAGGCAAGGAAACCATTACAACTAATGTTTTATTATTACTTTACACAAATAATTTTAATATTATAATAATTTATATCAATCAGAAGAAAATTACGCCAAACACAAGATCAACGTATAAAATGACAAAAAAAATTTTTTGGTTTTTACAATTATTTAAACTAATATTTTGCTATTATTTCGCAAAACCAAGTTTAAAATTACTATAAGATATATCAATCGAAAGGAAATTACGTCAATTTTATGAAAACGTACATATTTTTGACAGGTGCAACGTATAAAATAACAGAAATAAATCTTTTCGATTTTTACAAATATTTGAAAATTAATATTTTTGCAAAAAAATGAGTTTAATATTATCCATTTAGCTCCAAATTCTAATCAGTTCTAAGTTCAAACATACGTAATATATCTGAAGAATTTCAGCGCATTATATGCTTCCCGTGAAGAGATATGGTGGATACAAATTTTGGTTTCATACATACATATCACACATACATACTCGTACATACAGACAGTCAAGTTTCAAAAACCTATTGTAAACTTATTTTTCTGACTAAGGTACCTCGTAAACATCGAGATTCATCAAATCTCCGGAAAAAAAAATCATCGTTACAAAGCTTTCTCTTTGAGATAGCAATACAAATACACATACACACATACATACATAGATTCATACAGACAGACGTTTTTTAAAAACCTATTGTCAACCATTTTTATAACTCAGGAACCTCAAAAATACCGAGATTGATCGAATGTCGGAAAATAAATTTTATCATCCGTACATAACTATCTCTTTTAGAAAGCAAAAGTTACAGGAGTGCGAATTAGACGATTTTCGAAAAAGTACCTAAGTTCTAGAGACTGTAGCTTTGGTTATACACAACGAATTTTAACGTACCAAAAAAGAATTGAAGGTCTTTCCAAAACGAAAAAATGACTTTAGTTTTGATTGAAATGGTTGAGATCTGACGAGTTGTAATTTGGCTGGCTTATTACTCCTGTTTGAACTTAGAACTGATTAGATTTTATAGCTGTATGGATAATATTCAACTCATTTTTTAACAAAAATATTCATTTTTAAGAATATGTAAGAAACGAAAACAAATTTTTTTGTTTTTTTATACATTGAACTTGTCAAAAATATGTATGTTTTCATAAAGTTGAGATAATTTTCTTTCGATTGATATCTCTTATAATAACTTTAAAATTATTTTTGCGAAATAATAACAAAATATTACAAAATTTTTTAAATAATTAAATAATAATTTAAATAATAATTGAAATAATATTTTTTTAAATATAAATTTAATAATAGTTAAATATAAATCATTTTTTAATTAATTTTTTTCAGTTTTAAAATATTTTTTCAAATCGAAGAATTTTTTTCTATCTTTTAATACTTTATATTTTTTTATTGACAATACCTAAATGCTTGTATCTAATGAATTAATTATAGCATTAATTTATTAATTACGAATTTTTATTATAAAATTCTTTAACTCGATTAATCAGGACCTCTCTTTGAGAATGTATTCTGCTGAGACTGAGCAGTCGTTCTTTTATGTGTATATTTCGATGTAGATTTTTTAAAAAAGTATAGGATCAGCCCATATATATATATAACGAGAACCTGATGTGTTGCCAGGGAAAGATGAAATGGAACGGTAGAAGAAGAACAACTGAAATGAAATTTATTTAATAGCGCTGCATAATTTATAAAACAGGGGACCTTAAATCAAAATGTATAGGTCTGCGGTAAAGCTTTGAAAAGTGGATAGCGTGGGGAATGCTTCTCCATAAGATTTACACGGGGAGAGTACTTAAAAATTGAAATACTAGGTTAATTTCTGACAGAAAAATTTGTTTCTACCATCAGACATATTATAAGTTCTTATATAGTATGTATAACAATAGTAACATGTTATTTGATCACAGATAACATGCATAAATCCAATCATAAATATGTTCTTCATGTATATCTTACAGGAAGTATTCCTGGCTGCTGCCATGTTTTTCTATGTTTTCTTATGGGGAACAGTAGCGCTTTTCTAGGCTCCGTGGTAGTTTTCTTTGCCAATAGTATTGCTATTGAGTCCCTTGATATCTCTCGATCGAACCAAAAGTAATGGGTAAACATTGTATATCTGTTAACGTAGTAATACAATTTTTATTTGGATTATACACATATTTACCTGCATATCATAAGATGGTTTTAAATAGTAAAGTGCCATTTCTTGGTGAAATACTGACGTCGCTGATCCTGATAATGGTGGAATAATCCATATCCAATCCGCTGGACATCCATTCCTCAAACGCATCTCATTTTCATAATGTTTCATAAATGACTCAGATGCTGTATGATGATCGACAATAGTAACGTTCATAACCTGCAACTCATTATTATGTCATTTACTAAATTGGTTTAAATTGTTTAAGTAAATAAAATTTTATCAAAAACTAAAATAAATTACCGCTGCTAGGTACTTTAACAGAATGCTTTCTCAAAGAGATTTAATGCACAATCATTTATTGAATATCTTGTTATATCTTACATCTTATCATATTTTTCATCTCACATTTTATACATCGTATCTTATCATATTATTCATCTCACATCTTATACATCGTATCTTATCATATTATTCATCTCACATCTTATACATCGTATCTTATATACATACATACATACATACATACATTATATTAATTTTGATGAAATACTTGCGTAGCGAACTTTGACAGCAATTTTGAAAGCTCCTGCCAATTTTTTCATCCATCTTCTATAAAATTGTTGTCTTAAATTTACTGAAAGGTTCATCTTTAAGGTAAAAAAACAATCTAATATAATTTCAAAGTTATACATTTTTCTTTTGCTTTCTGTAGCCCCTTTTGAATGACGTCGGCAATTTTTTAATCCGCGGTTCTTTCGATATTGTGTGTGTCTATGTCGCATCACGGAATTCCACTGAACAGGAAATGAATTTGGAGTAAACCAAGAAGTGAATAAAAAATAAAGCGGAAGTGAACTGGAAGTGAACCCGGAAATTAATAAAAAATGAAACGGAAGTGAACTGAAAGTGAACCAGGAAGTGAAGTTTACATTGTTTGTAGCACTGCGTGATCTAAACCCGCACTTAGTCCACGCTTATCCGTGAGCTAAGTAGCTGATTATTTCACCGTGTAATAATGAATTTACTTAAGTAATGGGCTCGTAATTATCGATAATTAATGACAAAAGTCACTCTATAGCGTATTGTTACACATAAAAATAGAAAGAAGAAGAAGTAAACCCCTGTATATACCGTCGAAATATACCAGAAAATAATGTTGATCGAGTAAAATATGTTACTGAATTTTAGGTTAGTTTCACTTGCTATTAGAGCGGCAGAGCGCATTTTTTTTGAATATTCAATTAAATTTTGTTATCTTTTTATGTAAATATTCTGTTGAATTTTTTCTGTTTTTTCTGAATAACAAATAATTGCAAATGATGAGAGATAGGATTAAAAGGGATACATATAATAATAATAGTAAACAAAAACAATATAATTCATATTTTCAAATCAATTAAACCGTTTATTAAATATTACAACTGTTATTATACATTACATTATATATATATAATAATATAATATAAAAAACTTTTCATTTCACTAATCTGTTTGAACAGCTTTGTTTTTCACTTCACTCTTATGAAATTCAGAGGAACTATATAATCCATTTACTGTAACGTTGCAATTATTAAAAATTAATGTTTTATTGGAGGTCTCATCTGGCAAACCGAATACATAAAGTCCAAAATCTGGATCATAAAAGATAGGTCTTGGTACGCTGGATTTCATTTTTGCAGTTAGCGTAGACTCCTTAGTGGCTTTCTGTTGTTCGACTCGATGAATGATAACTGGGGATGAAACTCTATCTGTCGAAGTGTCCATACTCTTTGTTGCTTTCTGTTGTTCGACTCGATGGATGATGACTGGGGATAAAACTCTATGTGTCGAAGTGTCCATACTATTCGAGTCCTCCGGGTAGACTTGATTAGTTTTGTCTGCAAATGGTAATCTAATGTGACTGTTCTCAACAAGAGCTGCTTGTTGAATCTGTTTTGAAGTAGATGGAGTGTTGAGATCAATAATTGATCCTTGATTTAAACTCATGGGATTATCCATGATTTTCGAAGTAGTTGGAATATTATTGCTTTTATTGATCTTGATTCCACTACTTATCTGTTGATAAATTTTCTTTTTGTTATTCATGGAATCAGCAATGTATCCGTAAGCCACTGCTCCAGACTTCCATCGACAATCTCTTTGTAGAGTAGTTAGGTCTGCACCCGCATCAACTAATAATGTTGCAGAAGTTCTGCGGAAACTGTGACCGGTGAAGGAATTGGTTTCAGGCAAATGAAGATAATTTGCAATATTCTTGGGCATGCTACCAAATGTATCAATGCCAATTGGTTGGTTAGTACAGCATCCTTGTGAGTATCTTAAAAGAAACTCGTCTAATGTACAGGATGCAGGTCTCAGTTGCATATATTTTTCACAAATAGAATACAGTTGACCGGTGATTGTGAAAGATTTTGGAACCTTATTTTTGGTCTTCAAGATCTTGATAAAAAGTGTATCTTCTAAATGGGTGATGTCGTTGACTGTCAAATTTACAAATTCGACCCTCCTAAGAGCACCAGCTATTCCAATGATAAGAGCCCTTCTATAAAATATTATTGAAAATTAATATACTATATACAAATTCATAATACCTTGTGCGTACAAATTTTACTCACTTTTTTACATAATAGAGTTCATCTGGTGCTTCGCTGAGGAATTTTAAAATATTTTCTTTGATGAAAACAGCAGATTTTTTTTGTACATGCCCCTTGCTATTTTTCTTCAAAAACGTTGTTAGTCTATTATATTTACTAATATTAATGTGATCAAAACAATTGATAGTAGTCTTCAGCATAGAATACGTAGCCCAGAGACTAGATGGTACATACTTCTTTGAAAGGTCTGCAAAGTAGGCCAACAATACATCTTCGCAAAACAAATTTGTATGTTTTGCTCTACGCCAAGTCTTGAAAATATTATATGCAATAGTGTACAATCTTTTTGATCTGTCCGGTAATAAATCTATGGTTAGATTCTGTGCTGCTTGTCGTATAGCTTCAGGAACAATTTCACAATCATTTTCACTAGATTCACTATCAGAAACTTCCATTTTCAAAACTATCAATAAATTTGGATTATAATCACTTTAAGAATATATTGATTCTAAATAGTTAAAAATGTAATCTCAAAATATTGTTTATTTAAAAAAACTTTTGAAAAATTTACAATAGATGAAAATACTGGAAGAAAAATATGAAAAAATTGAAAGAAACTATGAGAATCTGAGTATATATTCAAATACGAATGGAAAACGAATCAAGCACAAGACGTAATATACACAACGCAGTAAAAAATTTTGCGAATGATTACATTGCTGAGCTTGCGCAACAATCGAGACCTACGCTGAGCATGGTAAATATACCGGTAAAATGACAAGAGATTGTAATTCTACTCGCGGTACAATTACACCGCCGAGCATGGTAAAAATAATAACTTTACATCATTGAAGCATGTGATTTTCGTACATGAAAATGGGAATCTTCCGCAAAATTTTTTACAGTGAAGGCATAAGAGAATCGAGTTGAGACTGGGACATGACTAATACGTCGTGCGCGCGAAAGCGAACCACTGAGATGTATATAACGAAACTTGTACGCAGTGTAAAAGAGCATATGTTAGAATTTGAAATTTTTACGCTTTTCATTCGTTTGAATACGTAAATATTGCATTCACATAAATTAGATTTCAATCGGCAGGTTTATATCACACGTGCTATAAAATAGTATACGATACTCGTGATCAAAGTATACGCTCATTATTTCACGGCGTGTAAAGCGCCCACGCTCCGCTCGGGCGTTAACTACACGCCGTAAAATAATGGCCTACTTAGATCACTCGTATCGTAATATACTATTATGTTATGGTTTTATGTTCATCGGGTTATGGGGTTAACGATGTTTATGGGATTTATGGGTTTATGGGGTTTATGATTTTTACCGATTTTATGGAGTTTATGGGGTTTACGATGTTTATGGGTTTTATGAGGTTTATGAATTTATGTGGTAAAGGATGCCGTTTACCCGCAAAATCGTCAAAAACGCAACAAAAATTTTTTTTAATTATCATATATTATCATTCTTCATACCGATAAGTATAACATTATGCTCCTAATATAGCCTGAATTTTTTTTCAAATTATACGACACCTTAAGGATTTATAGAATATTGTTAATAATCATTATTGTTCTCATTTTTACCGGAGAGCAATAAAGTCATTCAACCTATTCAAAACAAGGTACCAAATGGGGGAGAACCTAAAAAGGTTGAATAATAGTTATGAAACTTCAGTAAACCGTAATTGAACTGCCAAAAAAATTGAAACCTGTAAATATAATTTTTTATTCCTCTTTAATAAAACCTTGACTATCTCAGATTAAGAATTCGATTATTTTTCGTGTTCAAAATGGTATTGATGAAGATTTTGATGGATGAACTGTAAATTCTGTATAGTGTTTCATCACTGTGTAGGGGAGAAAAATACGTAAACTGTTTAAAAATTAAAAGTTTTGAAGGTCAAACCTACAATTATTAAAAGAAAACCACTAAAAAATTGATATTTATGGTCCAGTTTAGTCTAACAGGCGCAGATTTTTTATTATGAGTTTAAAAAAATTCCTAGGTATTTTTCTTCATTGTATACCTCAGAATATATTTACCTCTGGATTTTTCACCAAAATCAGTGTTTCATCGCCAAACACATTTTCAAAATGGCTAATTTTTAATCCTTTTTTAAGCAATTTTTGGTATTTTCTCAAGCATACAGCAGTTTTTTTAATCTCAAAAAATCACCTTCTACTATATTTTACATATTAATAAAAAAGAAATGAAAGTTAAGTCGGTAAGATAATGAAAGTAGATTTGCAGGTAAACGGCACCTTTAATAAGCTTTAATAAGCTTTATAGAGTTTATGGATTTTACAGAGTTTGCGGGGTTTAAGGTGTTTATTGGTTTTATGGGATTATACATTTTCTAGGGTTTATGGGGTATTAGGGTTTGTGGTTTTATGAGGTATTATGAGCTGATAATTCTCGTATTTGATTGTAAAAAGGCGGAAACGTTTTTATACTCGCGGTTTGATTCGATCCGGGGACTTTACGAACCGAAAGCAGGCGCTTATTTACTATGCCACGGTCGCACTGGCTATATCCTTCAGCTTGACTTCACATTGACTCGAGTTGCATTTCGGCTGACTAGACATACGTCACACGACATACACGACACGAGCAAGGCCCGAAAAACCGACGTCCTTGTCGATTCACCTCGACCTGTGGAATTTCTTCCTTATCGATAACGTGACACTCAGATCCTCGTGGTACTTCTAACTTTACTGGATGCAACACATCTGTATTATAGACTCTCATTATATTAATTATTTTCTCTAGTAGGTAAGACAGGCAACTGCGAACAGACAATCCACTTCTCTACATCAAAAATGTTACGAATTAATAATTCTCGTATTTCATAGTAAAAAGGTGGATATATTTTTATACTCGCGGTTAGATTCGATCCCGAAATGTCACAAACCGAAAGCAGATATTTATCCACTACGTCAAGGATACACTGGCTATTTCTTTGCGTCTTTAGTTTTACTTTAGTCTTCATATTGCCTCGAGTTGCATTTTGACTGACTACGCTTACGCCACAGGACATACGTAAAAGGAGATTACGATGATTATGGGTTTTATGGGGTTTATAAGTTTTATGGAGTTTATGATGTTTATGGGTTTTCGATGTTTACGGGTTTATGGGGATTAAGGGATTTATGGGGTTTACAATGTTTACTGGTCTTATAGATGTTATAGGGTTTAATGCGTTCTTGTGGTTTATGAGATTATGGGGGTTACAATGTTAATAGGTTATATTGCATGGGATTTAGGATTTTTATGGGGTTTGCGATGTTTATGAATTTTATGGTGTTTATTGTGTTTATGGCTTTTCTAGGGTTTATGAATTTATGGGGGTTGTGCAGTTTATAGGATTTATGGGGTTTATGATTGTTATGAGATTTATGGAGTTTGTGGGGTTTATGAGGTTTATATGTTTATGGGGTTTATGGGGTTTTCGAAGTTTATGGATTTTGTGGGGTTTGCCGAGTTTACAAATTTCATGAGTTTTATGGAGTTTATGAATTTATGTAGGTTACGCAGTTCGTGGGTTTTATGGTGTTTATGGGGTTTATGGGGTTTAAGAATTTTATGGGTTTATGACTTTGTGGGATTTACGATGTTTATGGGATTTATGAAGGTTACGCTGTTCGTGGGTTTATGGGGTTTATGGGGTTTAAGAAGTTTATGAGTTTATGAGTTTGTGAGATTTGCGATGTTTATAGGATTTATGGGGTTTATAAGTTTATGGAGTTTATGATTCTTATGGATTTTATTCAGTTTATGTGGTATATGATGGCCATGGATTTTATCGATTGTATGGGGTTTATGAGGATATGGAATTTACGATGTTTATGGGTTTTACGATGTTTGCGGGCTTTATGGGCTTTAAGGGATTTATGTGGTTTACAATGTTTACTGGTCTTATAGATTTTATAGAGTTTAATCCGTTTTTGCGGTTTATGAGATAATGGGATTTACAATGATAATAGGATATATTGATTTTATGGAATTTACTATATTGACGAGTATTATGCGGTATTAGGGGTTTATGAGTTTTATGGGATTTATGCGTTTCATTGGCTTTATAAGGCTTAGTGTGTTTATGGGCTTTATGACTTTTATGGGCTTTATGGAGTTTATCGGTTTTACTGGTTTTACGGGTTGTGTGGGGATTAAGGGAATTACGGGGTGTACAATGTTTGCGGGTATCATAGAGTTTCTAGGATTTTATGTGCTTATGCGGTATATGAGTTTATTTTGTTCTAGCCTTTCTCTTAAATTCGGAACGCGTGCATTATTTTTATTATTGACGGGAACGGCGAGAGGGAAAAGAAGATTGAAATGAGCGGCTTCTGTCGCTCTCGCGAATTACAAATATTTGTCAGAGCGGGTTTGCGTATGTATGCGTTTGATGTATTCGATAGTGCGTGCATGTATGATCGATTTTAAGCGTGTTCTATATAGAATATAAAGCGTATAATCAATGTGCTAATTTTCTCTATTTGGTCATCAGGTGAAGAATTTAATCCATCGCAGAATTTTTAGAAAAGTAGAGCGAAGATTGGAGGGATTAGAAATAAGGTATGAGCCTGTTTGTAACGAGTCATTGAGAGCAAGCTCTGACTTAATGCTCTCGAAATTTGTTCAATTTTTGAGTAGATTTCTCCGGCTTCCAAAAATTCGGGATAATTTCTTCTGACTGTGGTTCATCTAAGCGATGAAATAACAAATATGAGAACAATAATATGAGCTGTTTCAGTCGAGATTACTTTGTCTTGTTCGTTCTTAGTTAATTCTTCCAGAAAATCATAGAAATAGCCTCTTTGATTGCAGACTGAATCTTCCACAAGATCTAGAAGATTTGAAGTAAAGTATATGTGATTCTTGTCTAAAACTGTCAAATCTATGAATTTATCATGTTTTGCTCGACAAGTTTTGAAGGCTTCGCTTAGAGCTTCCAAACGAGCTCGAGCATTCCCCTTTGTCATTCTTTTTTTGTCGTTTGCCACGAAGTTTGGCCAAGAGTAGACAATTTTCTCTTGAAGATGTAATTGAGATTCATATAGCTTTTCCATTGTGATTAGCTAAACTCGAATGCTGATTTTGAATAATCAACTATAAATTCAATTTGATTGAATTTATCTGAATTTATAAAACTAGATTGGCTTTAATAATAAGGTTAGTGAAATCAATTTGAGAGTAACCACGAGAATTGATTCACATTAATATGTGTGAGCGAATTCGAATATTATTCTAATAATATTCGACTGACATTGATCCGATTCTGAGTCTAGATGCGACTCAAGAAAAGCGAAGAGTAAAATCAATTTGAGAAGAAATTTTTGAATTGATTTACTTGACTAAGCGACATTTTGAATCTAGATGTGAGTCAACAAACTAGCTAGAGTGAATTCAATTTCAGAAAACCTTGAGAATTGAATCACTTAAGTTGACGAGTTTCTGAATCTAGATGTGATTCGATAAACTAATGAGAGCGAAAAATTGATTCGTATAAGATGAGGTTATTAATGTAGATTTCATTCGAATAACCAATACGAAGATTCAATTCTAAAGAAGAACTATGAAATTTGTTCGCATGAACAACTAATTTTATGAACCTAGATTAGAGTCAAATAATTGATGTAATGATTCAATTAGAGGTATGTATCAAGTTAATTTGCATTATGGAAAAAGTTTTCGAATCTAGAAGTGATTTAAATAATCAAATATGCAAACGAATAACTTGAGAAATAACTGTAAGTTAAATCGCATTATAGTAAAGATTATACAGGACCACAAAATGAAATCGAAAAAGTCCTATTCGGGTGCTCTGATCACGAATCCATGGTCCTTATGACATATACACGTAAGGATCAAGGTCATTAGAAGGTCAACTTCGTTAATTCGAGAGATATCATCTTTTTGACCTCGGATTCTGAAAGCGCGGAGAATTTTACGCCCTGATATAGTTTGACACACGGTTCTCAGTGACCTTTACAGGTCATATAAAGATCGAGAACATTCTTTAGAAGTACTACACCTTGTAGCTTGTCATACTTTGCAAATATCGAGGTAATTACCTATACAAATGTTATTGGGCACGTATGGAGGGTTTTAAAATATATAAACAGCAAAGCAGGCAAAAAATGTAAATTAAATGTAAACGTAAATTAAATACCTCATATAACGTTGTGTATAAGGTTTTTAAGTTATGGGGTACTTCGATTTATTTTTTTACTGCCTATGTATAAAAGTTCATGGTTATAAGGTATTTAAATTGAACTGTTCTGTCTTTGTAACGATTTTAAGGTTATTTTTTGTTGTTTATTTATACATATAAGAGTTTTGATGTTATGAGAATATTTTGATTTTTTTGCTATATATTCTCTAATGTCCTCTCATGTCCCCTCAAACTAGAAAAATTTGTTCTATCGTACAGTCCTCTTTTTATCCTCTCTTAGTTCTCGCTTGTCCTCCGTGTTTTATGCACGGAGGAATTGAAGTTCGCAGCCCCATAGAAAAGAATCTGCGCTCTCAATAACAAAAATTCATGAATGACGTGTTCACTTACTGGCGAAAGATCTACGAAGAGATTTTCTTTTATGTGAATTAGTAGTATCTCTCTTGAGACACCAGCAATAGTTCAACATCATATTTATGTCCCAATAACCTTAGTATCTTTTTTATAATAAACTTAGTACCTGGAGTTAAATTTGGTCTGAGAGGCCAGTTTTTTTTTCACATAATGTTGGTTGCGGTCTCGACTGTCCAAAAACAAATAAAGCATGGATGTTTTGTGAATCCACTTTGTTGGCCTAATAATATTGTCGTTATTTTTAAATATCCGATCAACTTCCAACCGTGAATATCCTGATTCAATTTCTCGAGCAGAAAATGAAGATTATGATATTCTTCTTTTAAGACAATGGAATTACGGACTGGTATAGGGGTACATATGTTGTCATTATGGAGCAAAACAGCTTTTAAACTTCTTATCAAAGAATCTATGAATAGACGCCAGTCATTAGCTTCATTCTTAACTCACTTGTATTCATTTATTAGACCTTTAATATCGTTACAAAATACTAAATTTATTAGGTAATCAATTTTAATATTATATTATTTATAATTTTTTAAATAAAAAATCTACATATAGTCATATACAAATACATACTTATATATCTTTATATATGATTTTATGTAAATAAAACTAGTATATAATAATATATAAATCAGTTATATATGATGATATATGATCATATATGAATCATTTTTAGCCTTTGAATGATCGCTCAGTTTCTGTATTAAAAATACAGTTCATTTTATACAAATTTAACAAAATTTAAACATAAAAAAAATGTTTTAACTTAGAGACTAGTTAATAACTAGTTACTAATAACGAGTTAATAACTCTTAAAAAAATGTGGTCTGTGCAATGATCTCAGCAAAAAGCTAATGGAAAACTACAGTTTTTGACTGAATTTATTTGAAATAATTTGCATAATATATTTGTATACGTAAGAATGTATTCTTAGATAATTTTTTTACTAATAGGCCAGGAGAGTTACAGATTGGCATGGCTCTAACGTGACGTAACTTAGATAACTATTGGAATCGCTCGGGAATGGTATACCTATTGAGAATATCGAGGTGCGCCAGCTTGAAAAGGTGTGCTATTTGCATAAACAACGCAAAAGTGAAAAAAAATGCGAAAATCGCATTTTTTCCCGGAAACAATCGCATATAACTCGGTAAGTATGCATTTTAATGAAAAAATGTATACTTATAAATTTGTTCGTTATGAAATTTTCTATAAGACAGAGTTGGTCCGATATCCGTAGATTTAAAATGTTCGCTGCAAAATGCTCGAAAGTGCAAACAAAGTAGGTAAAAAACAAGGTAATTTTAAATTATTTATTTAACAATGAAAAAATAACCCAATCACGCCATAAATTTAGAGAAAAGTACTTGACTGCAATACAAAACGAGAGCCGCAAGGCGGATTAAGACGGGCGGACAGTTTTTGCATAATGCAATTGTTAAGTAACCTACCTGGAAAAAAAAAACTTTTTTTAATTTTGTGCCAGACTTAAAGTTATGAATATTTTTTTGTGCCCGCGCTTTTATACCTTCTTGGACCCTCAAACTATCATATAAAATTGCAATCTCAACCATTCTGCACTTTTTAATAATTTTTTGAGCGGTTTTAAAAAGTTTGAAAATTTTGGCTTTTAAACAAATAAGCCTGTGAAGCGGGATTTGCGAGTGCGAAAAAACCGGAAAGTATAGGAAAATAGTACTCGGAAAGACGCTTCTTTTAAAAAAAAATCATCCTTTCGGTCCAATAGATGTTGAGATATTAACTTTCAAAGTCGGGAAGGGTATGCGGCGTAACGGTTAATGATATAACAATAAATTATATACCAATCGATAGGTTTTTCCGAGATGTTTTCGTATCTGCTTTCAAAAGTTACATTGCACGTGTGCATCACACAAAAATTTGCATAATCATTGTGTAGTGCGCGCACGAGCCGAAATTCGGAGGGGTGGGGATAGGCTGCGAAACTTGAAATCGTCGCTTCAAAATCGGCGCGCTCGGTTCAGGATGATATATCTCGGCTTCTACTGCACCGATTTTGACGATTTTTTTTAATTGGAGTAGAAAAACGAGAGGATTTCAATTTTCATAGTTACATTTATCAATTTTAAAAAATAAACAATCGGTGGTCGATTTTCATAATCAAGCATTTTTAAATGTTGCTAAAAATTAATGCTAATCATAATATTCTCATTGGGCATATATTGTACAGCTAATTCAGTTAGCGGAGGCATAGCTAAATTGAAAGCTTTCTTCGTAGAGCTACTTTTAAAACATAAATATCTTAGATCATTTAATTATTGTAGCTGAAGATATAGATGTATTAGTAATTTTCACGCAAAGAGCGCCTGTAGAAAAGAAAATTTATTTCTTAAAATCAAGTAGAGGAAAAACAGCTGAAAGGCTTTACAGTTCCACATCTCTTATCGGCGAAAATTTAAAAAATCTGATTGCTTTTTTCACGCTTTCACTGGATGTGATACTACATCTGCTTTTTTCAAACAAGGAAAAGCTAAAATTATAAAATTATTAGAAAAAAATACAAGCTTAATTGAAGAAGCTTTCATTTTTAATAAAACAAAAGCAACTACACAAGAAATTAAAAACGCCGGCACAAAAATCATTGCAGCTATGTATGGGGGCAGGAAATCTAGTAATTTACAATTAAATGATCTAAGATATTTATGTTTTAAAAGTAGCTCTACGAAGAAAGCTTTTAATTTAGCTATGCCTCCGCCAACTGAATTAGCTGCAAAACAGCATACGTTTAGAGCATATTATCAAGTGCAACAATGGCTCGGTAATTCGTTGGACCCGACGCAATGGGGTTGGAGTGTTAGGGATAATAAATTACAACCAACATATACAACTGATTTACTAGTTCCTGACAATATATTACGAGACATCAGTTGTAAATGTACAAAGGGCTGCACAAAACCTTGTAGTTGTGTAAAACACAGATTAAAATGTTCCAATTATTGCGCAGGATGCGACGGTCAAACTTGTAAAAATTGCGAAGAAAATGTATTAGACAGTAATATAGATGTAAAAGATAGTAGCGAACTTGATATTTATGGCGACAATGATGTACAATTCCATGTACATACAAACATATTAACAGCTAACGAATGCGTTTCCGACAACGAAGACAGAGACGACGAAATTCTGTGTAAAAAAAAGTATGCCAATTAATGTAATAAATGAACTTGTATTATAAATAAATTCTGTAAATTATGTAAATTTAATGAAATTATCAATATTTTACGATTATTTATACCTTATCTCCTGTTATTCAATGTACTATATGCATTAAATAACAATTAAATTAATGCATAACATTATTACGCATTAATTCTTCAATTTAATACTAATTTACAATGAATGATATATGCCCAATAAGGGTATTATGATTAGCATTCATTGTTAGCAACATTTAAAAATGCTTGATTATGAAAATCGACCACCGATTGTTTATTTTTTAAAATTAATAAATGTAACTATGAAAATTGAAATCCTCTCGTTTTTCTACCCCAATTGAAAAAAATCGTCAAAATCGGTGCAGTAGAAACCGAGATATATCATCCTGAAGCTAGCGCGCCGATTTTGAAGTGACGATTTCAAGTTTCGCAGCCTTATACCCACCCCTCCGAATTTCGGCTCCGAACGCGCACTACACAATGTTTATGCAAATTTTTGTGTGATGCACACGTGCAATGTAACTTTTGAAAGCAGATACGAAAACATCTCGGAAAAACCTATCGATTGGTATTTACTTTATTGTTACATCATTAACCGTTACACCGCATACCCTTCCCGACTTTGAAAGTTAATATCTCAACATCTACTGGACCGAATGGATGATTTTTTTTAAAAGAAGCGTCTTTCCGAGTACTATTTTCCTATACTTTCCGGTTTTTTCACACTCGCAAATCCCGCTTCACAGGCTTATTTGTTTAAAAGCCAAAATTTTCAAACTTTTTAAAACCGCTCAAAAAGTTATTAAAAAGTGAAAAATGGTTGAGATAGCAATTGCATATGATAGTTTGAGGGTCCAAGAAGGTATAAAAGCGCGGGCGCAAAAAAATATTCATAACTTTGAGACTGGCACAAAATTAAAAAAAAGGTCTTTTTTTCCAGGTAGGTTACTTAACAATTGCATTATGCAAAAACTGTCAGTCCGATCTTAATAGGCCTTGCGGCTCTCGTTTTGTATTGCAGTCAAGTACTTTTCTCTAAATATATGGCGTGATTGGGTTATTTTTTCATTGTTAAATAAATAATTTAAAATTACCTTGTTTTTTACCTACTTTGTTTGCACTTTCGAGCATTTTGCAGCGAACATTTTAAATCTACGGATATCGGACCAACTCTGTCTTGTAGAAAATTTCATAACGAACAAATTTATAAGTATACATTTTTTCTCTAAAATAGTTATATGCGATTGTTTCCGGGAAAAAATGCGATTTTCGCATTTTTCTCACTTTTTCCTTGTTTATGCAAATAGCACACCTTTTCAAGCTGGCGCACCTCGATATTTTCAATAGGTATACCATTCCCGAGCGATTCCAATAGTTATCTAAGTTACGTCACCTTAGAGCCATATTTGAATGATTTCGTCGTAATTCTCCTGGCCTATAATGCTTTTAGGACGAAACAACGAGGATTAATATTTTTATATGTAACAAAACTTAAATCAAAGCTCTTCTCGCATAATTTTATTGTGTTTTAGGGCGTTTTTAGTGTAAAATATAGATTTACATTCAGAAAAAGACGTGCTTCTTCTTACTAAAATTATACACATTTTCTATATAATAACTGATATCTTGAGAGAAAAGGCCCAATGGCAACAACTACGGGTGTTAGGCATCATTTAGAGGTACAGGCCTCTCCTTCTAAGGATTTTATTTGCACTTGGTTTTGTGTTCCAAAAATCGATAAGCTTTTAATGAGACATTTAAAATACAACTTATCAGGAACAAAATTAATTCAGTCCGGTTGTTGTAAAACCACTCAAAGATGTGGTCATTAATTCTTAAAACAGCACCTTTATAATAAACGATAGCATTCATTACAAACTGTTATATATACAATTTTTAAATTTTATACACTTAAACACTGTAGTACACAGTGTTATAACTCTACTAATTGTCAGAAATTTATAATAACTTTATTTAGCTATAAAGAAATTAAAAATGGCATTTTTCGGCTTCTTGCGATTTGGAAAAAAAATAATTTGTCAATTTTATTGGAACAGGGCTCAAAAAAATTTATGAAAAGAGTTAGATGGAAAGGCACGAAACTGATTGGGTGGACGTAAAAGCGAAGAAAACTCATTCCGAAGGAAAGGAAGGATTTGGACGTAAAAGACCAATAGCTGCACAAACCATGAAATGGGGTTGTCTTGAAAATTGTAGGTTTAAGTGCCCTTCAAAAATTTGCGAAGCAGAACGTTAGCAAACTTTTGATGATTATTGTAAGTTAGGTGATAAAAAAAGTCAATGGGACTGTTTAAATACATCGGTAACTTTAAAAAAATCTACTAAAGAGAACGACGAGGAATCTAAAGAAGTAGCAAAGTTGTTACAAAATAGTACAGATAAATTGTACTATAATTTTACACTGCCATCCTCAAATGAACCAATCTCAATTTGCCGCACGATGTTCCAGCAAACTCTTGATATGTTCGTCATAATTTTATACTAAATTCAAGTTTACTAACTTTTACTTTTATTTTTCAAAACGATATTCTATGTATTATGCTTTATAGGGTTTTGGTATTTGCATAGAAATTGTATTAATTGAAAAATCTTAAAAGTTGAATACAATAGCCTACCAAAAAATTTATTGTAAATGTATAAATGATAGAATTTAATTTTTTTATTCTGAATCCTAAAAAATTGCACAAGTTAAAATAACAGAATAAATATCGAAATAATACGTTTATAGTTTAGTATTTTCGAGGTTGATATCAACTCACGTTATGTATAATTATTGTAAGGTAGCGTCATGATTTTAAAAACATATTTCTCTAACAGAGTAGATAAAGCAATTGTAACTTTGCATAGTGAAAGATAGGGTCACAAAACTACTCATAAATATGAATACAAGTTAAGTTGAGTTTCAGTCAACCCACTTGAATTATTTAAACTAGTCGATATTATAAGAATCATTATTTTGTAAGATGTCTGTTCCATCCCTGTAAATATTTAAAAAATAGTCGCGTTACTTCATGAATTTTAAAATTATTCAAAGAGAACGAGATATACTTCATAGTTGTTACATGAAGAATAAAAGCTCACATTGGACGCTCTCGACCCGGTGTTTTGACTTCACATGTTTCAACGAGTATATTTTTTTTTTAATTTATGCTTTATTATGTATATTTCGCCTATTTTAGCTATATATAAATAATACAAAAATAAAGAAAGTAGTATTTACAACAACAACAAAAATAGTGTTACATAAATAAGTTGAATTAGATTATAAGAAGAATTGTGTACATTGTGTCTTAGATATCTAATTTACATTTTCTTAGAAATTCATAAATACATTGGCACGTTGGTATGTTTGGCTCGCTAATAAACATTTCGATATTAAGGGGGAAACAAATAGAGTTTGACATCAGTTTTTTTAATTGTGTAAGCATCTCGTCTCTTTGTTCTTCGTACAGTGGACATTGCCATATAACATGATTTAAGTCTTCTTGTTCGTAACCACATTTACATTCCGGACTGTCAATTATATGTATGCGATTTAATGAGAAGGTTAGGTTGTAGTGATTTGATCTACAACGATTTATTGTTGTAATGAATGTTCTTTCAAGTTTTGTTTTGGAGTATCTGAACCACGCTAAAGCTCTGTCCGTAAAATAATAGTCAAAATATATTTTGCCTTTGGAGTTCCCTTGTTCTTTGGCCTCATTCATTGAACGTACAAGTGCGTCTTTTTTGGAGTATTGAGTAAAATCTGTGAATGGAAGCCGGATGATTTCGCATACATTACTGCTTGTTGCTGTTTTTGCCAGTCTATCGACTTCCTCGTTTCCTTCAATACCGACATGAGCTGGTATCCAAAAGAATTCAACTGAGCTTTTTTGCATTTCTGTGATCATGTTATATTTTTTTAATCTCTAATATATATGGATTTTTTCTTATATCTAGTTTCACTGACTGCATTGATTGAAGGATGCTCAAGGAGTCAGAGAAAACGAGGAAATCGAAGCCGGGGTTTTTTAATATAATGTCGAGAGCGTTACTCAGAGCGATGCATTCCGCCGTGAATACGGAGGCTCGTTGATCGATGCTTTTAATAGTTTCAAGTTGAAGCTGTGGGTAAAAGCACGCAGAACCTACACATTTAGCGTTTTGCATTTTACTTCCGTCCGTGTATATTTCTATAGCATTTTTGTTGTTCACAAAATTGTTGAATTGATTGGCGCTGTCGAAATTTTTTCTACTTTCGCGTTTGAGAATTTTGCCAAGTTCTGTTGCGATGGGAATAGAAGTGAATAGCGTTTTAATGTCATGAATGTATGTATTGAATCCGTCGAAACAGAGAGTTGATTTTTTTTGACATTTTTTCTCTAAAATAGTTATATGCGATTGTTTCCGGGAAAAAATGCGATTTTCGCATTTTTCTCACTTTTTCGTTGTTTATGCAAATAGCACACCTTTTCAAGCTGGTGCACCTCGATATTTTCAATAGGTATACCATTCCCGAGCGATTCCAATAGTTATCTAAGTTACGTCACCTTAGAGCCATATTTGAATGATTTCGTCGTAATTCTCCTGGCCTATAATGCTTTTAGGACGAAACAACGAAGATTAATATTTTTATATGTAACAAAACTTAAATCAAAGCTCTTCTCGCATAATTTTATTGTGTTTTAGGGCGTTTTTAGTGTAAAATATAGATTTACATTCAGAAAAAGACGTGCTTCTTCTTACTAAAATTATACACATTTTCTATATAATAACTGATATCTTGAGAGAAAAGGCCCAATGGCAACAACTACGGGTGTTAGGCATCATTTAGAGGTACAGGCCTCTCCTTCTAAGGATTTTATTTGCACTTGGTTTTGTGTTCCAAAAATCGATAAGCTTTTAATGAGACATTTAAAATACAACTTATCAGGAACAAAATTAATTCAGTCCGGTTGTTGTAAAACCACTCAAAGATGTGGTCATTAATTCTTAAAACAGCACCTTTATAATAAACGATAGCATTCATTACAAACTGTTATATAAACAATTTTTAAATTTTATACACTTAAACACTGTAGTACACAGTGTTATAACTCTACTAATTGTCAGAAATTTATAATAATCGCGTTTGAGAATTCGCGTTTGAGAATTTTGCCAAGTTCTGTTGCGGTGGGAATAGAAGTGAATAGCGTTTTAATGTCATGAATGTATGTATTGAATCCGTCGAAACAGAGAGTTGATTTTTTAAGTTCTAGAGTATTTTTTATACATTCGTATAGTTTATTATTAAGGGTTTTTTCGTATTTATCTGCTGTGTTACAGTAGCTTTCAAAAAATTTAAGGGGGAAGGACTTTACATTCGAGTTAACTTTGATTAAATAACTCTCTAATAAGAATTGGGTGTGATTCATTATCGACGGTATTTTCGACTCCGCCAGAAGAATATTTGTGGGAGTGGAGATTCTAAAGCCAAATGCGGCTCGAATAGCCGAGTGTTGTATCTTTTCAAGTTTGTCGAATTTTTGTTTGCGATGCGAGAAGTATATGAAGGAGCTATAATCGATAATGGATCATATGAAGCTCTTATATATAATTATGAGTGTGTCAGGGCTTGAACCCCACCACGTACCGCGTAGGAACTTTATCATATTTAGTGCCCTTATACATTTATTGATTGTGATTTGTCTTTGTGTGGCAAACGATATGTTATAGTCAAAAACTATTCCGAGGAATCGTGCAGATCTTTGTGATTTTATGACATGTCCGTCGATTGTAATATGTGTATTATACCAGGTAGTATATTTTTATTGTTGAAATGTATTAATAAGGTTTTTGCAGGAGAGAGATTCAGCCTGATGCTATGAAGGTTTTCTTTTATTTTTTTAACAGAGTTTTCTAGAATTTTTTATTCCTTTCTATTGCTATGAATTTAATAAATACTGCTAGATCATCTGCGAATTGCAAAACGATTACTTTTTTAGAAACGTTCATAGTAATATCTGCTACATAGAGCAAGTATAGAAGTGGGCTGAGAACTCCCCCCTCCGGCACTCCTTTACATACTATTCTGGGAGTGTTTATATTAAAATTAGAAAATATATAGCGCGTATGCATCAAGTGCTTGACAAATGCGATAGTGTTTTTGGAGCAACCAATAGAGGCTAATTTATCTAGGAGTATATCGACATTAACATTGTCAAATGCTCCGTGTACATCCAAGAAGGCTGCCAATGTTTCTTTTTTTTCAATGAAGGATTCCTCAATTTTGAGCTTTAGCGTGATTATATTGTCTCGACAAGATTTTCCCTTACGGAAACCATGTTGTGAGGCTGGAATCAAGTTATTGACCTCGGCCCACCACTGCAGCCTATTTTTGATCATTGTTTCTAACAATTTGCAACAACAGGATGTTAGGGAAATGGGTCGTAAGTTTACTCCATCTATTTTAGGTATAAAATGTACAAATGAGTTTTTCCAATCTTGTGGAAAATTACCGGTTACATACATGTGATTAAAAATATCTAAGAGAATCAATTTGAATTTGATAGACATAGAGTCAATGACCTCAAAATCGATAGCATCCATCCCCGGGGCCGAGTTCTTGTTCTTATCCTCCAGAGCAACATTAAATTCTAAGAAGGAAAATTGAGCTTCAAAGTGATTGCAATCTGTGCCGATGGGTAACGTATCCGTGTTTATGGGAACCCATGGGGGCAGATCTTGTCAAGCACAATCTCAATGCCCTTGTTTTTTGGGGGATTTTCTGTACATTGCGATCGTGTGATTTTTACCCATTACACCATACATGGAATTTGTTCTATAGTTAAAACTTGCAGCGACTTTTTTGAAATTATCTATTTTTGTTTGTTTGAAAGTTCGCCTTGCCAAAGCACAAGCTTTTTTTACTGTATCCAGTCATCTTGTGAGTTAGAAAAGTCAAACTTTTTCTTTACAGCTGTCCGTAATCTTTTTACGCGATCGCACTCAGGGTCCCACCAAGGTACAGGGTTATGAGTTTTTTTGGATTTAGGGTAGCATTTTCGTTTTGCCGGAGTGCTTATATACAGAGAATCTGTTACTATTTTTACGAATTTTTCATATTTTGATGCTGGGTTAAGGGCTTCATATTCGGCGCTAAAAAATTCTTGTTGTTTTTTTATCCATTTCTTCATTAAACGCAGTCCAATTAGTTCGCTTAGTTATAATTTTAAAAGATTTTTTTTCTTAGAAATGCTTTTTGGAGTCTAGGAGTATTTTTATGGGATAATGATCTGAGCCCCAGGTCTCACTTGATACTTCGATATTGATTTTATCAGCGATATTTGCGTTAGAAAGAATTAAGTCGATATTTGATTTGAGCATTCTCTGCGAGTCTATGCGTGTGAGAGTATCAAAATTATGGATGAAGAGCTCGCGCATGTCTAGAGACTTCAGAAGCCTTTCCCCGTTTAGATCGGTTTTTCTGCAGATCCATATTTGATTGTGAGCGTTAAAGTCGCCCACAAACAAACAATTTGATCTATTTTCCGTATTATTAAGTATCGCATTCCAGTCGTTTTGTGAAAGAGTGCAACCTGGGGCCCTATAGCATGCTATAATGTCAAGGGGAGGAGATACATTATTTATTGTTGTACCGCACATTTCTACTGTCTGTATAGGCGTTATAATATCAGAAATCTTAATGCTAAATTTTTGCGGATTAGAAATAATATACCTCCTCCGGTTGTATCCCTATCTTTACGAAATGGAATGAAACCAGGAAAGTTGACTTTGATATCAGGTCTAAGCCAAGATTCGACACAGGCCATAATATCACATACCTTTAACAGAAATTCTATATCAAATACGTGTTGGCGAATGCTTCTAACATTCCAAAATATTACTCTTAATGTAGTATTTACAGTTTTGTGTGAGCTTGACATGTTTATGTTAGTCTTCTGGGCAGCTAGATTCTTCGCTGAGGGACATCTCTGAGGACGAATGACTCTTTCTCTGTGTCGTTTCTTTGAGGCTTGAATTTCGCAGTTTTTTTATTATACGTCCTATGCGGCTTTTGAGGTTCCGTTCAAGAATTTGAGGTATTATTTGTTCAAGCATATTTGTTATTGCAGCCGTGTCACGTGTGTAGCTGAGAGAGGTCTCGAAAACATTAGCCTTATCATATGCCTTATAGAGGAATTCAGACAGGTGTGTAAAGTCAAGCGGGAACTTCTCGGAATTGCTCTGGATAAATTCCTTTGCTGGTTCTAGCTGAGCTTGAACTGTTACAATAGTAGTGTCTGTTCTTGTTTTTTTTCTTTTTTGGTTTCGATATAACTTCCGTTAGGCTGCTTGATATTGAGGAATCATTGCTAGAAGATGCAGTGCTGGGTGGTGGTCTCTTGTTGCGCGGAGGCAGCATGTTAATTTCTGTTGTGTCTATGGAATTCGGTTTTGTTTTTTCGGTACTTTCTTTTACACTAGTAGCGAGAGCATCTGTGGATTGTTCCGCTTTTTTGTGCTGCTTTCGTTTGCGTCCGTTTCCGTGACTGAGCAGTTTTCAGGTTGTTCGGTGATGTTTTTGCAGTATCTTGCAACGTGTCCCTCTTCTTTGCATACAAAACAGGTGAGCTTTTCTGTGGAAAAATATATCCAGTAGGCTGTATCATCAAAATTAATTTTTGGCGATGGCGGAAGTTTCGGTACATCTTCAGGGTATATGTAGACTTGTCGTCGGAAGCTGATGATGTGTGAGTAGCCGGGCTCATTGTTGCCAGCCGTGAGGTAAGTAATTTGTGACATGAGTGGGATTTTCCATTTTTCAAATTCTTCAATAAGTATTTGCGTGGGAATAATAGGACTGACGTTTGAAATTATTATTCTTTTTGCCCTTGAGACGTATGGTCGTATAGGAATGGTTTGGTCCTCGATCGTTAATTTGGTCTCCTTTTCAATAAGTTGGTCTACTATGTTTTTGGAGTTGAGAAAGAAGCATACTCTTCCTTGTGATATGCGAAATACTGCGCGGATATTCTGTGGTCCTATTTGTTTTCCAAGTGCTAGCGTATATTCACGCACTGTGTATTTCCAATTGTATCAATTAAAATACCTTGCTTCTTTGTCATTACGGTTTCTTGAGCTACTTGTGTATAAGACGCTTTCGCTGTATTTTTCTGGTTAGATTGATTCATTGTGATTGGTTTTGGAGGATGTACAGGTAGGCGCCCCTGTAGTCAGAAGCACTCACACTGAACCTCACTGCACTTATGAGGCGAGAGAGAATCACTTGACTCTGCGTTATAAAACACTCGATGCCGTTGTTTGGTTTCTAGAACATGTAGATATATAACAACACTCGTCACACGTAGAAACTATCGAGGAGCGAAACGTAAACACGTCCGTCCTCGGTGACGGTTCAAACCGAACTCCTGTTTCAACGAGTAATTACAATATTTGAATATTCAAAGAACCTCGTTTAAACAATACTTATTCTTGGAATAAAACGATTGTTCATTCAAAGTTAACATTTTTATCTTATGTAGTAATTGCAGGTAAATTAGAGATTATAATATATTTTCAGCTAATGTCAAGTATAAATTCAAATAATACCCTACAATTATTGAATTATTTAGGTAATTAAACTGCCTTTTTGGTCTTTTTTGATTATTTAACTATTTTAATTTTTTAACTTAACTAACTTTTATAAGTGAAAAATGAATTTGTTCTATATGAAATATGATATTAATATATTTAAAAAAATCATATTTAAAGTATACATTTTTGTATGTACCTTTGATATGAATTTATAAAGTATTTATATAGATAAGTCTTTATTTGATTTTGAAGTTTATGTAACATAAGTACATCCGATTACCTTCAATATAACTTTTGAATAATCAATGAATGTCATAATTTGGGTTTTAATCACTAGTTACAACTCCGATACATTATAAACTCGCTCAATCACTGAAAAAATTAATCTCCTTATAAATGTACTATTGATTTGTAAAGTATATTAATTTGTATTCAATTGCTTAAAAATTTTGTTTAATATTTTTGATAAAATTTATACAAAGCCTGGTAACTATATTAATCTGTTAATATCCAGCTAGATAATTATTATATTTTATTATGTTTATTCAGATATTCCATATCAAGTACTCCGAACAGCAAAAAAAAAACAATGTAATTCCAACTCTACTGGAATTATTGGTACTGATTTGAGAGGAAAACACAAGAACCGTCCATTTAAATATCCCGAGGAGATGAAACAACAAGCAATGGATCACATTAAACGTTTACCTACTATCGACTCCCACTACTGCAGAGAGACTTCTCAAAGGCAGTACCTAGTAGAGGGTTTATCTGTTCCAAAAACGTGCAGAATGTTCAAGGAGGAGTTAGGAGTCACAGACGATGACACCAGTATAGTAAGCCAAAACATGTACGAACATATCTTCAATACAGAGTTTAATATTGGATTTTTCAAACCTAAAAAGGATAAGTAAGTTATACCAATGGCATTTGTAAGAAAATACAAAAGTAGCTATCTATCGGCTACTGAATTGCGAAAAACTTGGCATACCTACAAGATTAGTGTAGACACGTGTTTCTATGTTTATGTAAACAGGCCTTTTTTATGAGATGCAAGACATGTTAGTTCAGTTTTTATAAAAATCGATTTGAGCCCAGTAGGTTACTTAATTATTTAATATAACTTATCTGTGTACTTTGACGGTTATATATTTACAATTTGGTTACATAAATAATTACATTAAATATTCACATTCAATTGACTCATAATTCAATGAATAATTTATATATATATATATATATCAGTATATATATATATATATATATATATATATATATATATATATATATATATATATATATATATATATATATATATATATATATATATATATAAATGAAATATGAGTCAATTGAATGTGAATATTTAACGTAATTATTTATGTAACCAATTATTTTTCGTCACACACGCTCGATTTTGGCTTTTTCCTATAAAGCAGGCCTTAAGTGATCCATTTCCGACTGACTAAGAGGCACAAACAAGAGTTTTACGCCCGCTTTTGCGGAAAAAGTATATTTTTTTCACTTAAAAGGAGTAAAAACAAAAAACTAAAAAATAAATAAGACCACTTTGTAGTGCTTTCGGTAACCGAAACGTTCATTCACTTCAAAATCATCGAAGTTTACATCTGATAATTTCTTAGCCGATGTACGAGTACTAACGTTCTTCAGGCTTGGCTTCTGCAGCTCGTCACGGTTTTTCGGCTGTAGGTTTGATATTCTCGGTCTTTTTGCATAACTTCTTCCTCCTTTGCCGGTTATTTTGTCACAATACACGACTTTTCTCGAACTGATATTGTTTATTCGAAGACTTTTACAATAACAAAACACGTTATTAATATTTAAACGAAAATGTACGGAAAGAAAATAAAGCGTCTGCACGGCGCCATGGCGCGCTCTGATTTATCAACTATGTAGTGCTCTTACCTGTCAAAATTCTATTGCTTATGGTCATTGTGGTTCCTCAGAAGTCCACCAGGGTGTACTAACACTGAATAGAAGTGTGTGTGTGTGTGTGTGTGTGTGTGTGTGTGTGTGTGTGTGTGTGTGAACTAGTACAGCTGCCAAGCGACGCCGTGCAGACGCTTTATTTTCTTTCCGTACATTTTCGTTTAAATATTAATAACGTGTTTTGTTATTGTAAAAGTTTTCGAATAAACAATATCAGTTCGAGAAAAGTCGTGTATTGTGACAAAATAACCGGCCAAGGAGGAAGAAGTAATGCAAAAAGACCAAAAATATCAAACCTACAGCCGCAAAACCGTTACGAGCTGGAGAAGCCAAGCCTGGAGAACGTTAGCACTCGTACATCGGCTAAAAAATTATCAGATGCAAACTTCGATGATTTTGAAGTAAATGAAGGTTTCGGTTACCGAATTCTGAATTTTGTAGCAGTGTTCTTATTACAATAATACAATATAACAGTGATTACTATTCCTAGTTGTCCATTTATTGAGAAAGGATATGATATTATTCGCAGAATTGTTCTTGCCATGCGATTACTAGGAATAGGATTGAATGGCATTATAAAGTTTTGCGCCTTCATGGATCTCCCACGGCCAATTTTTCAATCGGTTTACGATACAGTTGTTAAGAAAATTGCCATTGAAGCAGAAACTGTTTGTAAGCTCAGTATGAAAACTGCAGCTAAAAAAAACGAGAAAAAACTGACGATCCAAATGGCATTACTGTATCTGGTGATGGTTCGTGGAGGAAGCGTGGTTTTTCATCTCTTTACGGATTTGTTTCACTTATCGGCTGATAAACTGGCAAAGTAGTCGATGTTTTGGTGAAATCTAAATATTGCAAAGCTTGCAAATTTTGGAAAACCAAAACTGACACCATCGAGTTCAAGGAGTGGAGCCAAACTTACAAAGATGAATGCCAAGCGAACCACGTCGGCTCCGCAGGAAAGATGGAAGTGGACGCCGTCATCGAAATGTTCCAGCGCTCAGAATCTTTGCACAATTTGAAGTACGCTAATTACGTGGGCGACGGAGATTCAAAAACCTTCAAAGGAATCATAGATTCTGAGCCCTACGAAAAGTTCATCGTAAAAAAAAAGAATGTATCGATCATGTGCAGAAGCGGATGGGTTCTCGTCTCCGTAATTTGAAAAAACAAATAAAAGGACTTGGAGGAAAAGGCAAGCTTACTGGCAAGCTCATAGACGAGTTGGCAATTTATTATGGTTTAGCAATTAGTAGGAATCATGATTCTGAGAAGAAAATGCGCAATGAAATCTACGCAAGACTGGACCACAATTTGCCTATTGATGATCAACCGAAACACGAAAGATGCCCACGCGGAGAAACTTCATGGTGCTCTTGGCAAAAGGCTTAAGCTACTGGAGAAGATTTGGTACATAAACCACCTCTCTCTGAAGAAGTTTATAAAGCGATTTCGACAATTTATAAAGAGTTAAGCAGTGACGATCTACTTACACGTTGCTTAGGCGGCTTCATACAAAATAGCAACGAAAGTTTCAATGCGACTGTCTGGTCTATGGCTCCGAAATCTTTCTCTAGTGACAAACACGTGCTCGATACCGCAGTATATATTGCTGCAGGTATCTACAATGATGGGCTTTCAAGTGTCATGAAGCTGATGCAACACTTGGGTTTGACAATCGGACCGAACTGCTACAATTTCTGCGTGGAGGCGGACGCGCGTCGCATCAAGTTTTCCTAGAGATCCCTAACAGACGATGCCAGAGAGGCCAGGATGTCCATAAAATCAGCCAGGAAGGAAGAGGAGGAGTCAGACATTAATAGAGATGGCCAAATGTACGTTGCAGGCATCGCAGATTAGAGGTATACAATAATTTCAAGGATTTAAATGCTTCGAAAACTTACTACGTACTTCGATAGCTATTAGTATGTAGCTTCAGAAAATTTTTGGTTTTTTGTTCCAGCTCTCACGGTTTTCGAGGAATTGGTGCGACCGCGGAGCACCTTCAAAAAAATCTTTTTCCGCAGATCTGCTGTAGCGCCGCCATTTTGTACAAAAATCATAATAAAAATTTTTTTTTTATACATCAATTTGTGTTAAATAAACCATCTAAATATGAATACTATTCCTTTTCCCATAATCCCAGAATAAATTGTCACAATTAGGCCTTTTTTTCGGCCTCTAGAGTGGTGTTATCCCTTAAGTACAATGCGCCATACCGTATGCCTTTGTGTCGACATTATGAAATTAGTAGGCCCACAAGAAATACATTAATTTATGTTACCCGGAAATGTGCATGCCGTAAAGTTTTTGTAATATATATGGTCTCGAAAAGATTAATTTATTGTTACGCGTAGGATCAACATTTTGAGATGTTAAACTGGTATTATAAAAATATTATTTTTAGAATAATTGCTTTTAAAAGCAAAAATTTTTATGAACGTATAATTTTTTTTTCTTAGCTCTTTAAAGTGCTCTTGTTCTCAACAATATTTAAAATAGAAAGTATGTAGAATAAATGTCATGTTTGTAAAATAATTAAAAGATAAGTTCAACGTTAACATTAAGGTAGGACTCTTATGTTTTGAGTCAAAATATAAAAAAAATATCTCATTTTATCCATCAGTCATTATCAAAATCATGATTTTTTCGGAATTTCCAGAAATCAAATGAAACTAAATTATTTTGAGGAAATAGAAGACAATTTTTTAAATTCTCTTAACAATTTATTTACTTGATCAATAAAAGAAGTAGCTCAATTTATTTAAGAGATTTTTCTCAAAATTCTATAAAAATTCCACTTTTGTTATAAAAATCGTATTTTATGAAGATCTCTAAAAATAATCGATATCTTGAGCTAAAAATTGATATAGAATCTACTAACATTATCCTGAATCTTCGAAATTTTAGCTGATAAAAAAGTTTGTCTTTTCAAAGTGTACAATGAAGTGTTAGGTTAAACGGTTAGGTTGTCATTTTCCAAATGACATGAACGTCTGATCAAATGAAGCAACGCTTGTTCTTACTTTCAGTAAATTTGTTTCTTATAATACAGTATACATTTTTCTTATTATCAGTACGACCGTTTCTCTTTTTTTGTTCTATAAGAAATGCGATTCCGAAATTAAAAAACTGTTATTCTTATTTTAAGGACGTTCTTTTCTGATATTTTATTTATGAGAAACACTAGTACTGAAATTCAGAAGACAGATTCTTATAATCAATAAAGGATTACTTATAATCAGTAAGGGTTTACTTATACTAAGTTAAACGCGAATTTTGCGATACTTACTTTCAGTAACATCAATTTTTCAGATGTAACAACTTTCAGTATAATTTTTTGTACTATAATACTCAAAAATCGTAGAACCGCTACAAATAAAAATATATAGAACCCCCCTTCACTTAAAAAACACGCTGCCAATTCATTGGCACTTAGCTTCATCAAACTTAAAAAAATGTTCCAATATGAAATTATTTATTCTATTTAATATTGGGGCAAAAAAAGAGGTGGCGTTTGCGTGTGATCACGCACCGCTGTAGAGACGCTTCGTTGAGCGAAGGCGGCGGCGACATCGGCTGCTTAAACAGCAAGGATGCCGAGGCTGACTGCGGCCGCGCGTACTATACGCCGCTGATGAAATGATGAAGGAGTGGCAGTCCTCTATCGTTCTGTCTCTTTCATTCATCCCAGAGAATGTTGCACGTCGTCGTCGGAACTCGCATGTGTGCAGGTCGACTGAAGGTGACGACAGCAGCTGTCTGAACAGCTTGAATCGACGTTGACGCGCCGCTGAGCAGTAGCTAATAGCGGGGCACATCTTACTAGCTTCCCCGCACAAGCGAGTGACTATCGCTGTCATGGCTGGCATCGGTCAGCGTGCACTGTTAGCTCATCGATGAGGGCTCCGGGGCTCCTTCCGTTGAGCTGCCCGGCGTGGTCCCATAAAGTTGGCTCCTGCTTCCTCGCGCCCTGGAGATGTCGCTAGATCCCGTTGCTCTTGTGTGTCGTCCACGACGACTAGAGATGGCCTTGGCCAGACTGCCTAAGCGCTGAAGGCGAGATCGTGCGCTTAAGATGGCGACGCCTTGCACTGAGAATTTGCTTTTTTTGATTTGCTTTCTCTGTCTCGCTCTCTGTTTCTGATACATGAACACAACGAATCACGCTTCAAGCCCAAGTGGGGTCTAAGTCGTGCCAGGAGTGCATAAAGTCAAGGAAGTTGTTGAACAAGCCAGTATCTCTATGTGCATCAAGCAGTATTAGCAAGGGGGCAAAGGGGAAAGTGAAAGAGAAAGGAAAAGTTCTGGCTACTTCGACTCTAGCCAATAAGAACTTGATAGACGCGAAATTGGCCAATGGCACGTGCGTGGTTACTCCTCCCAGCACCTTACCATCTAAGTTGCCAAGACATCGCCCCTCTCTCACTAATCTTAGTCGCGCAATTTCTCCGCCCAATTCGACATCACGCGTCCGACTTAAAACTATCGTGAAGGCGAAGAAGGGAGGCGGATTATATACTATCACTAAGTCTAGCGTCTTAGCAGACAGGGCGGAGACTTTAATGTATGTACAAGGTATGTCGCAGTGTACTAAGAGCGACACCTTGGACTCCATAGCGGAGATTTCAATGCGTGAATAAGACACGTCGCGGCTATCCAGTGTGCATAAAAATAGTACCAACGCGGCTAATAACTGAATGCTAAAATAAATGACGCCACTGCCCTGCAGAAATGTGCAACGGTTTCCTTTATAGAATATGCCAATATCACCTAAAAAAATATTAATAATACTCTAGACAGGCATTGCACCTCACTTGAATGCAGGTTAGATCCAATAGTTAATCGACTAATCTCCTTACCAGCAATACATGCATTATTCGAATCAATTGAGTCTATGATAGAAGTGATTGAGGCACGACTGTCGGATCAAACATCCAAGTTGGAAGGTTTGAATAAAAAAAATTTAGAGTATGGTCAACAAATTACAAAGATTAGTAATGAAAATAGTAACTTAAAAGAAAGTACCCTTCAAAGCAAATTAGAAATCAAAATAAAACAGAGCAGTGATTGAGTAATAGAACAAATAAATAAATTAGAAAACAAGATAGAGGATAGTAATGAATAAATATCAGAATCAATAAAGACTCTAAAAATTGGCATACTCCCCCGTGAAAGAAATGCTCAACTTTGTGGCTGTACAAATGAAAATATAAATCATTATGACGCTGATGCTCGAATAAGAGTAAACTCAGTGAATGTAAGTATAAGCAATTATACTGTAAATAACGGCAACAATAACGCAATTACCCGAGGCGAGGGGAATGCTGTAAACCCTCGTACTAACACTGTATCAAAAGCCGCTGGCTATTCCGCTCGGAGCAATTGGGTAACTTCAGGCAGAGGTAAGATAATGCTCAGGGGGAGCATCTTCAATGATATCATAGTATCTAGTATTTTTGAGGGTGATGCGAATAAGTGCACAATTGTAGTGCATGCTATTCTCGTTAACCTTCTTCCCACCTTATGTAAGATGATATTGTGAGCACCCGCTTGCTTCTATCAGACTACACGATCTCTATTTTACCGACAGCCGCTGTTATCCGCTCTCGCTACGACTTATTAGAAAATATCATGCGCGCAAAGCGGAACCATGTCAGTTACCACACGAGGGACATCGACGACTCGCATCTCGATCAGGAAACCAGAGATTCACTACTAAATGGAAACTTTTTAATTAATGAAATGCTGGATAGTACAAAATTTTCAAAGAGTTTAAGAACTCAGACCAAAACACTCGGCTTTAGATATATTTGCCGGAGGGGGGGTTGTTTCCTGGTGAAGAGTTTTGAAAAACATGACATTTAACCTCTCTTTTTGAAGAAAATTAAAAAAAATACCGATATTTCATAATTTTTTTTCTTTTTATCCATATTTTTGGAAAGGAAAACATTATTCTATCTCATGAAACCAATTAAAAAAGTGATCCCAATACCCAAGAAATAAGATCATACCCAGAAAAACAAATTTTTTCCAAGATGGCGGTGTCAAAATGGCGGCTAAAGGGATTATTTTGTTTTCGATTTATGAATTACAGTCTTTACAAGTTCTTTTTCATATTTGTGAAGACAGAATATCATGTACGGGGGATTTTGGGGTCGCTGATGATGATCCTGACGTCATAATTGCAGAATACAAAATAGAGGATACAAAATGGCGCCTATTTTCTGCCAAATTCGTTGTTTCTTATGCAATAGGTCAGGGACTACGTATATGGGGGTTTTCGGGATCGCTGAAGACGATCCTGGCGTCAGAATTGCAAAATACTAGATATCAGATTCAATATGGCAGCTATTTTCAGCAAAATTCGGTGTTTCTTATGTAATGGAGCAGGAACTACATGTATGCGGGTTTTTGGGGTCGCTGATGACGATTCTGACGTCAGAATTGCAAAATACAAGATGGCGGATTCAAGACGGCTGCTATTTTCAGCCAAATTCGTTGTTTCTTATGCAATACGCCAGGGACTTCATGTTTGGGGATTTTCGGGATCGCTGATAACTATCCTGACGTCCGACTCGTAAGATTTAAAAAATTGGATTGAATATGGAGGCTGTCCAAGCTACATTCATTTTTTATTTATTCAATCTCACAGATTCTACTTTCATGGGGATTATCAAAGTTGTTGCCTCTTCGCCGTTCATCAGTGACCGTTGCACGATATGCATGAAAAATAATGTCGGTTTCAGTTAGCGAATATAAACTTCATATAATTCTCTCGAAGTCATACATTGCGAATATGATAAATTATTTTTTATAATTCTACAGTCGAAAGAGCGTTCACGTACAAAAAAATAATGTAAAAACGTTCGATTTTATTGATGAAGAAACATTAATTATTTATCGCGTGTTTGAATAATTGATTCCATTTGCATTCTATCATTTTACGTTTTTCTATTGAAATTGTTATGGGACAGGTATACAAATGAAAGTAATTATTCAGAAGTGTGATTTATGAAATGATTTTATAATCTCATTTCCTGAAGTATGTCAAATATACAATTATTTCATATGTAAATTCAATTTTATATTCGTTCACGCCCTCGCAAAGAGTTACAGTGTACAATACTTTGCTTCTCTTTGCCCAACGTACGGATATATCTAATAACTTTTTTATCACTTACAAATATATATTCTGTAACTATATTCGACTTACTGGTCGACTTACTGGTGTCTTATTCAAAGGCAAAGCAAAATTACTCGAAAAAATATTCTCTGAAGGATTCCTTGTAATATTTGGAAATATCTATTGTGCTTTTATATAAGATCTCGAATTTGACAACAGTCATTAAAATTAAAAATGCGTAAAAAGAAGCGTGATTCTGTACCAAAAAATGAAAATGTTGCAAAGAAACAGCGTAAAACAAGTAATATTCAATCCAACGACTCAGACGAATTTGAAGAACGTGATAGTTACTGTTATGTAAATATTTTACCTAATCCGGACGATTCAGGTGAGTCTGATTCTTGTGATTCAGAAGGAGATGAATAATATGAATCAGATCGATCTGAAATGGCAATGAAAAACATGGGTATATCTGGTTGAACGGAGAAAAATCTTTGAATAATGAACATATTTCGTATGAAAATGAAATAATACTGAAAGTAGCAGACGCAAAAATTATTGCAAAAAGCTCGCCAAATTTATTTGAATTCTTCTTTTCTTCAGAATTGAAAAAATATATTATCGAGGCTACAGCTATCAATGCTCTCATACTGTCGATAGACGAATTGGATGCTTTTCTCGGTGTTGTGATATTTACGACTTGTAATAAGAGGGTTTCTCAGCGAGATTATTGATAGAATGATAAGTTTTTACAAGCACAACCAGTCAAAGAAGCTATGAATCGTAACATATTCATGGATATAAAAAGCAAGTTGAAGCTCAATAAGCCTGATGATGGATATAATAGTGACAGAGATTTGAAAGTGAGGAAAATCTTGAATATTTTTCAAAAAAATTTGGTTAGATTTGGTATTTTTGGTACAGCTCTTTCAGTTGACAAGATGATGCTAAAGTTCTTCGGATGAAGCGTGCTAAAACAATTTATAAAATGTAAACCCATTCGATTTGGTGTGGGGATGTGCGGCTTATGTTTATTCAATGGATATTTACTTAACTGTGACATTTATTGCGGAAAAATGGGGATAATGATAAGAAATTGAGTAAATTCGCGCTTAGAAGTAGGGTTGTTGAAAAAACAAGTGCCCTAAATATTCACAGATATCATGTTTACTTCGACATCTTATTCACAGGTCCAGATTAACTTGTCCACCTGCAAAAGCTAGGCTTACGAGCAACTGGGACAGGAATAAAATCGAATTTCTTTGAAACATTCAATAACAAAAAATGCAACTAGAGGAATTCATCAGGTAATGCATGATAAAAATAGTAATTTACAATTTATAACCGTAAAAGACTCAAAGCCCGTTTCGATCCTTTCTACTGCTCAGGTGCAACCCCTCTTTACATATTGAAGCGATACACTGAGAAAAAAAGGAAAAGAAGATTTACTTTTTCTTAATATATTTTGTCTGTACAACAAATTTATGGATGGAGTCGATCTGCACGATGAACGATGTAATTTTAGCTCCCAGACTGTGCGTTCAAAAATATGTACATGGGTAATTCTTTTACGCTGATCCAATCATTGATTACAAATGCCACAATTTTATATAATACTGTTGCTCAGAGTAAAGATAAGCAAGGTACAAAATATTTTGCCATAGAAATTTCCAATGCTACTTGACAAAAAAAAGACACGACACAGTTACAATTCCATAAGGTACAAAAACAAAAGCTCCTCAAAAGTTGTTGCACGAAAAGTGATGCTATATGAACCAGAAAATTATGTAAGCAATGTCAGTTGTATTATTGTGATACTTGTTATAAAGCTGTTCATCGAATCCCTCAATAATTTCAGACGATCCTTATTTTATTACAGAAACGACGAATATAAAAGATAAACAAATTAAAAAAAGATTCACAATCTTTGTTTATCCCTACGTGGTGAGAATCGGGAAATGTTCACTGATGAACGGCGAAGAGGCAGCAACTTTGAAAATCCCCATGAAAATAGAATCTGTGGGATTGAATAAATATAAAATGAATTTAACTTGAACAGCCGCCATATTCAATCCAATATTTAAAATCTTGGGATTCTGACGTCAGGATCGTTCTCAGCGACCCCAAAAAGCCCCATGCCTGTAGTCCCTGGTCTATGACATAAGAAACAACGAATTTGGCTAAAAATAGCCTCCATATTGAATCCATCATTTTGTATGTTGCAATTTTTACCGTTGTATGCCGCTATTTTGACACCGCCACCTGGAAAATTTTTTTTTTCTAGGCATGATCGTATTTCTTGGGTATTGGGATCACTTTTTCAAACGATTTCATGAGATAGAAAAATGTTTTTCTGTCAAAAAATATGGATAAAAAGAGAAAAAATTATGAAAAATCGATATTTTTTTAATTTCCTTCAAAAGGAGAGGTTAAATGTAATTTTTTTCAAAATTACTCAGCGGCATTTAATAGAGTGACCTACAAGACAGAATAAATAATGGTCTGACAATGCAAATATTTATTTTTGAAAGTGCAAATGCCTAATGGGTTAAGTTGAAATCGCATGAAAGACGCGCAGGAGATTTCTATGCAGAACCGTGTTTTCGAAGACGTTGAAAATAAAAAGGATATTTGGAGCGAATCAAATGGCTTAGGGATCTTGCCAAGAACAAAAGAGGAGCTTCATGGGTTCTCAGCATGTGAGCTGAACTCGCACTTTGCACTATCTATCTATCTACCTATCTATCTATCTATCTGTCTGTTTGTCTGTCTGTCTGTCTGTCTGTCTGTCTGTCTGTCTGTCTGTCTGTCTGTCTGTCTGTCTGTCTGTCTGTCTGTCTGTCTGTCTGTCTGTCTGTCTGTCTATCTATCTTATACGTTACTTTTTCTTGACGATTCACGCGGATTGATATGCTCTTCGCATAGTTTTAATGATTCGCGTTGCGCGCACAAGATAGCTGGGCCTTACGGCGGAGAGAACTATAATTTTAACTCACCGTTTCCCCGTTCTTACAGCTGCGAAGAACCAATGTTTTGACAGATGCAGGTTCGAGAAATGCAATCAACGACAAAGGTGGTTTAATTAAATATATTCTTCAATAAAGTCATTGAGTAGTGTGTACGCGCAGTTACTACAGTGAGAAAGTGGCCGATTCGAAGGAGAGAGAGAGCAACTGAGCGTCGAGACGGCCTGATCTGATGGAGAAGAGTGGTCCTTTTCTTTTCATTGATGGGCTGCTGCTTCACTGTCGTCTTGCCGTTGTCTGAGATATCGTGATTCGCGTGACGTATGTGACCAGGGCCGTATGTCGCAGATAAAGCGGATACATTTATTTATTAAAATTTTCTCCGAAAATTGCGCATGCTAAGGGAAAAGTTGTGGATAGGATCGAAAGTGCAAAGTAAATACCTGTGATTTTGGTATTTAAATCATTATTGGATAAAATCAATATGGATTTTGATTTGAATGTTTAATAAATTTAATGACGTAATTAACCTGATTACGTTAATCGTTTAGCGGATTCAATATGGCGTTTATAATGACTGAATATTACTTAATTTAAGTAATCAAAACAAGGATCACGCAGTAATTAAAGTTATCCTAAAAACCTTTAGTTGAGATATTCTATTAATTTACTTTCTCATTATTTCGACATTTTTTAAGGTTTTTTTAGTACTATATCCATTTATAACTTAATATTACTCAATTCTAATCGCTTCTGTGGTGGAAATCGTTGTCATCAAAAAATGTAAAAATATCTAAAAAATTTGTAAAAAACGGTAAATTGCTATAAAATTATATCATAAATAGTAAAGAACCGTAAAAAATTGTCTGAATTTGGAGTATGCTTTACAAGTTTTTACACATTTTTACTCTTTTGCATTTTTTATACATTTTTACAAATTTTTACATTTTGTAACATTTTTTAAAGTTTTGAAATATATAATCTCTTCTGTCTATAACATTTTAAATGTTTATAAATGTATAAACTATAGAAATGTTATAAACTAAAAAAATTGTATGGGAATGTAATAGTGAAAGAAATATATAAAAAAGATGTAAAGAAGTGTATGAATCTATGAAAAGCTGTAAAGCATAATCCAAATACAAACATCTTTTACGGTATTTATCTATTTTTATTAAAATTTTATAACAATTTACAGTGTTTTAAATATTTTTGTACTTTTTTACATTTATTTATACCTTTTTACATATTTTTATATTTTTACGATAATGATTTTCGCAAATTTCCTTGATATATTTTATACGAATTTGCGCTTTTTTTTTGTTATTTTATCATCATAAAATCATTAGCTATATATTATTAATCAATCCTCATTAGTTTTCTTTATGTAGTATATGTGAAATAGCGCTTTATTTCTAAATATTATTTTTCTTAAGTATGTTCAATTTGACAAAAAAATGAAATCTATTCATTTAGTACTTTATTATTTATCGAAATATTTCTAAATTATATTATCTATTGTAGGTATTGCCAAGATATTATGTTGAAAGTATGTTTAACATAATACGCGTTATAACGCTATTATGAAATTTATCAAACTTTGATAATTTTGATACTTTGTGTGTATGTTTATTCGAATATATAAGTTATAAAGCCTTGTCATCGGAACAACTGCCCTTGCTGTCCAACGCAACTAATAAAGATTTTAAAAAATTGTCTATTTATAAAATCATGAATATTAACTATAATCATTAATATTATTATTACGATCGTGCTCAGCAACTGAAAATGCATAAAAGTAAAGTGATCTTCACTCCAGCACAGGGTACTTGAGTCCCCCTAAATACGCAGCAGCGTGCATCACCACGCCCTTAGTACCGCGTCACGCCGCTAGGCGGCGACGACACCATTTTTTGTATCCATTAGCGGAGTAGCGTTCCGAAAGGCATATAATGATGCACTAATCCATGAATTTTTACCGAATTTTTTCGTGTTATAAATGTTGCCGTGTTAGAGATCACGTTTGAGTGGCAGGCTAACTAACGGTTAGATATTATTTTCTCCATAGTTAACTTTTGTTTCAAATTATATAACATTAATTCGTTGTTACTTTCCACGTAGTATTTTTTATGACAGAAAAATTAATTTGAAACAGACACAATTTACTTTTAAGTTGATATAGCTTTTGTATACTTGTCTATGATTTATGAAAGCATCTTAAATATCTACAATGTCTGAGTCTATGGTAAAGAATTATTTTCCAATAGTTCATGTTGACAGATGTATTAATCCATTCAACGTTAACGTACATAAAGGTACAAGTCTTCGCAAAGTTTCAAAAAAATTTTTGTTAGATTATCAAGATGCACCAAATACCTATGATTTGTTAATCTGGTAGAAAGACGTATTCTTCTGTAAACTTTAATTTATCTAATAACTCTCTAAATGAGCAGAGTCAGGAAGAAAATGAAATACCACAAAATAAAAGAGTCCGTCTATCGAGACAAGCTGAACTAGACCAAATGTTGGGTGGATTGAAAAGTAAATTATCTTCTCTACCTCCACATAAGCCATTGATAATTTCTATTTTGACAATAGCGCCTGAATGCTGGACTTTACGCGATATTCAATCAGAGTTTAATGTCTCTATGAGAATGGCAAAAAAGGCGAGGTATTTGAAAAATGAATTTGGTATCTTAGCGATCCCTGATCCGAAAAAAGGGAAAACATTATCTGAAAGTACAATTGAAAAGGTAAAAGAATTTTATGAATGTGATATTAATAGTCGAGTTATGTCGAATAAAAAAGATGTAGTTAAAATTAACGAAAATGGTGAAATTTCGAATGTACCAAAAAGATTGCTACTATGTGATATCAAAGTAATATGTCGAAATTTTAAAGTAGAATGCCAACAATTTCCTATCGGCTTTAGCAAATTTGCAGAGCTAGGTCCAAAATGGTGTGTTTTGGCCGGTAAAGAGGTACACATAGCGTGTGTGTATGTGTAATACACCAAAACTTCAAGGCCATGCTTGAAGCATCAAATTTGATGGTTCTCACGAAGGAATCTGGTGATCCAATAAATGGTTATACCAATTGCTTTTCGTTAATTTTATCTACAAAGCAGAATCCTGCCTATTTTTTAGGAAGTTGTCAAAATAAGATTGAAGAATTAATTTTCAGTATCTGGCAGTCAACAGATAAAAGTACTTTAAAAAAAAAATGTCTTTTGGTGGATGATTTTATTTCCGAATTGTCTTTAAGTTTAAAAAAACTTATACCACATCATTTTATCGCAAAAAAACAATCAAAACATATGAAAGATCTGAAAAACAATTTACAGGAGAACGAAGGGCTTCTGGAAATGGATTATTCTGAAAATTTTGCATACGTACTTCAGAATGCTGCTCAACAATTTTATTTTAACAAAGCTCAGTGTACAATACATGTTTCAGTACTATATTACAGAGAAGATAATGAAATAAGGCATTGTAGTTTTATAGCACTTTCTGAATGTACTACTCATGATACGTCCGCAGTTTATATTTTACAAGGAAAATTATTCCTGAAATAAAGAAAAGATTTCCGAAAATTAATAAGATTATATAGTTACAGATTGTGCAAAGCAGCAGAATACAAACATGTATCAAATGATAAACTTGGCAAATCATGAGATAGATTTTCAAATAACGGCAGAGTGGTATTTCCATGCTACTGCTCATGGAAAGGGTTCATTTGACGGAGTAGGGCCGTGATAAAAAAAAAAAGCTAGACGTACCAGCTTACAGGCCAAAGCTACGGACGCAATTTTAAATTCAAAACAACTTTATGACTGGGTGAGACAAAAGTTCCAAACAATAACATTATTTCACTATTCCCAAAAAGATTCTGAAAAAACATCAAGATCACTAAAGAAAAGATTCTCAACTGCACCATCTGTTACAAAAATTTCAGAAGGACACGCGTTTTTAGTTTCTTTCGACAAAAAAATTACTGTGTTTAGATACTCTAATGCACCAAATCCATTATCAATAATACAATATTAATAATTCAATTTTAAAAATGTTAAACAAAATAATACAAATAAACAAATAATGATAATAATAATAAAAAAAACTCTAAAAAAATGAGAAATTACATAATAAAAAAAAAAGAAAGTAATGCGGGCTTTGTAATAAAGACAGTCTCAACCCTGTAAAACGCAGAGAGGGTTCATAGGAATCAATAAAAAAGTTGCATAATAACTATATATCAGTAAGCAGTTATTTTAATTGAATATACTTGAGTAGAAGTAAACAAATAACATTTAGCCTCGTGTTAATATTCAGCGACTCAAAATTCATAAAAATAGTCTCCCTCGATAATGTTCCTCAATAGACTTACGTTTTGTACCGCGAGAAATAGCACTTTTGGGGTGTTTTTTGAGATTACGGACGAATGCTTGATGTATCGATAAAAAATACGGTCGGATTCGTATTCAGCAGCTCAACATACATAAAAAGAGTCGTTGCTTGGAATTTTTCGGAACTCCTGTGATTTCTAATAGCTTGATCATTACGTAAAGTAGTATTTCTTTAAGGTTAAGGTACGTGCATCTCCGCCTGAAAACGAAATTTTAAAAATAGCCACGCGCTAATCAAAAGTACATAAAAAATGCTAAATTTTCCATATTTTTAAAAATTTTTAGATTGATCGGAATTTTGGGCAGGGCAGTATTCCGGTTGACGTGGAACGTCACATATATATATACAAGAGCGCGCTAATGTGTCAAAAAAGCTCGATGGCGATGTGAAAGGAGATCAAGAAAAGGAATTTCAGTTTTGCGTGGGTGCGCTTTATCAAGAATGGCCTCCTTTGTAATTACCGATGGCTGCATGTAGAATAAAGCAATTCGTAAGTGGCACTGGAGAGCAAAGTATCAGGAGAAAAAAGGAAATAGGAGGCTCGCATAAATCACGCTTTCCTATACTTTATTTTTTGTTGGAAGTGCTCTCCATCGTTTCTGATGCATAATCTTAACCTTTCTCTTAGTTGTAGTCGAGATTTTTTTATCTTTATCCGGGTGATTTACCTACATGCCTCCCTTATCCTTATGTTCTCAGCTGTTGTTGTTCTCTGAAAAAGAAATAAATAAATATTCGAATGCATGAATGAACGAACGAACGAACGAACGAACGAACGAACGAACTAAAAACCGACTGAAGGTATTGTTAAACCCTCTGTAACCCGAAAAATACGAGTGCTCACTATTTTGAATTAATTTTCAGTTTTGATAAAATATCTCTCTGGCGTGTTATTGTTTCTGTTTAAGATAACAACGTTCCATACAGATATTTCCTTAAAATAGAAAATATAGTATAAATAATGAGCACCCGTTATTGTTGTAAGAGGGTGATTTTAGCATAACTTTAAGCAAAACGACGACATAGTTGCCATCCATTGTTTTATCTACCATTTTATAAATTTTCAATTGTAAATTACGAATAAAGTTTGAATAATGTCCCCGAATAGCTTCGTTCAAAGTTTATTCCTCGAGCTTTTGTAATTTTCAATTGAAAATTTGTAAAATGGTAAATTATAACATAACGGAGTGCAACTGTGTTGTCATTTTGCTTAATTTGGTTTATATCTATAATTACGACTAAAATGGTTGTTCCTCAGTCAGTAATTTTTGGGCGCGAAATTTGAATATTTAATTAACTTTGACACCCCTTTAAAGCTGCTTTTCACTTACTTCTCTGTTCACTATTCCTTTTAGATTACCAAGAACGTAATAGTCTGGAATGGTTAAGTCTGGTGATCTGGGCAGGAATTTCATTGTAGGTGAACTCAGACCTATATATCTTTGTGGTCACCTGTTGTTTAATACATCTGTCACTATTGCAGCGTTATGTGGTGGTGCTCCGTCCATCTGCTACCACATTTCATTGTGTCGAATTTGATTTTCACTTAATGTGTTAAAAACACGCCGAAGGATACGCCTGAATCTTACGGCTGTCAGTTTCCTATTATAAAAAATGGGCCTACGAGGCTGTTTCCTACGATATCGGTCCACACTTGTACCTTCCATCGGTTTTGTTTATTGATTTCTAATTACCAGTGCGGATTTGTGTCGCGTAACTTTCTTAATATTTGTTTATTGACGGGCTCATTATTGGTGAAAGTGGCCTCGTCCGTGAAACAAACTTTTCTGAAGAAATTGGGATGCCTGTTCAGCTGCTCGATTCCACACTGACAGTACCTCTTACGCAGTTGGTGGTCAGTATTTTTTATTTGTTGTACGTTCGTAGATTTATACGGACGAAAATTAACCCTTAAGATTCTTCTAATTGTATCTTTGGACGTATCTAATTAATGTAAAGAAAATGTATTATTTTATTTTGTAATTAAAATAATAACACTGCATCAAAAATAATAATGCTGCATCAAAAATAATATTTTTCTAATAAGGTTCAGTTATATTATTAAAACTAAAACAACTAACTAAACAACAATAGGGAAGACCGGGTCGAGATTGATCGAGTGGTCAGATTTAATATTGGTTCAAATTTGTTCAACATTTGTTTAGAAATGAATTTCATAAAAAAATTAATACCCTTGATTGCGGGGAAATCTGAAAAAAATAATATCTACGGATTTGTCCCATTTAGAGCGATGTGTAAAGTCTGTATTTTCTACTTCTTTTACGAAAGTAAGTATATTATATAATTTTTTTAAATAATTAGAAAATTCAGAGTATGGTTAGACTTTACGAATTACTTTAAATGGGAAAAATCCATAGATATTCTTTTTTTCATCTTTCCCTGTGTTTAAGGGTATTCATTTTTTTTATGAAATTCATTTCTTAACAAATGTTGAGCAAATTTGAAAAAATATTAAATCAGGCCACGCGTTCAATCTCGCCCCCGTCTCCCCTATTGCTCTTTAATTATTTTAGTTTTAGCTTACTGACATTAAGACTACAGTACACTCAGAGGGGTCAAAAAATCCATTTTCTTTCGAGAAAAACTAGTCCTTGAAGCTCACTTTATATGCTAGAAAGCTCAAAATAGTCTTTTAAAGCATCCTATAAGTTCTTTGAATATTTTTATATGATTTAATTACATTGGCTTATATGCAATTTATAATCTTTAAAGTCGTTTTTCTCAAAACTTTATTTTTGGTCTCAAAAATGCTCCTTGTGCAAATGCGCGCGGTGGAATAGTTTGAAACTCAAGATTATTGTTTTTTACATTATAAACACATTTATAGAGCGATTTTTCATATAACCCCCGTATACAAATTTTACTCACATGAATTAAAAAGTAATGTATAATTATATTTCATAAGTTCGTGTGTAAAATATGTATACGAAGGTTATTTTAGTTTTAGTTTATATTATATTATATATGAAAAATCGTTCTAGAAGTATGTTTATAATGTAAAAAACAATAATCTTTGGTGTTTCAAACTACATCACCGTACGCATTTGTACAAGGAGCATTTATAAGGCCAAAAATGAAGTGTTGAGAAAAACGACTTCAAAGATTGTAAATTGCATATAAGCCAATGTAATTAAATCCTATAAAAACATTCAAAAAACTTATAGGATGTTTTAAAAATCAGTTTCGAGCTTCCTAGCATATAAAGGGAGCATCAAGGAATAGTTTTTTTTTTCAAGAAAAAAAAAAAAAACGATTTTTTGACACCTTTGAGTGCACTCTAACCTTAATAAGAAATAGATTTACTAAATCGCCGTGTCAAAGCTCTGAGACTCAATCGGTCGTCGTCCCTAATGCCCTCAATAACTCTGTCCCTCAGTTCATTCTGGGCTGGGCGTGTGCGAGCTCGACGCGGCGCTTTCAATACTCCATGCACACGCACTCTTTCTAGGAGCCTATGTAACAATAATTAAAAAAAAAATTTAATACGGTCATTTGTAATTTATAAATAATAATACCTTATTATAAAAAACACTAACCTGTAATATGAGGCTCTACCTGGCTAAGGTTGCACATTAGAGTATTCTGCTTCGAACATCCTCTTTGCTTTGGTTACATTTTCACCATGTGCACTTAGGCACCGAAACATGGCCGTATGTATCTGATATCTATTCATGTTTACACGCTTTTCCTTTTCATTTAAATTTCACATTTCTAACTTATGAATAGAGAACAGTTATGATGATATAACTTGCTATTTATACTATTAATTATAATGGTATAACTTGCTATTTATACTATTAATTATAATGGTATAACTTGCTATTTATACTATTAATTATAATGGTATAACTTGCTATTTATTCTATAGACTTACAAATACATCGTTACCATGATAACCGATTTTCTTTCTTTAACAAAAGTATTCGAATTATTTTTGTATCATTACTTATTATTGTATTTTATTTTTTGTTTTTAAGGGTATCACGAACTGGAACGTTTATTACCGCTTCATAGTCCATCCGAATTAGCCCCTAGAACCCTTAGCAAGTATTAGTAACCCTTAGTATCCCTTACAAAAGTATTGTTTTGAAAAATAATTAAAAAAGGATATTTTATACTTGAAACTTATACAAAATGTGTCGGCTCTGCCGACTGGGCTAAATTGTTAATATTGTTAGCTTTGACTTTCCCAGTCAATAAGAAGGAATTTAGTGGAAAATAAGGTACTTCGTGAATTGTAATTATAATAATATTAAAATTTATTTCCGTTCCAATGCTTTTTACAAAAGAATTTTACTTAAATATAATATAGTATTAATTAATTGAATACCCATGACTACTACATATTTAAGATATAAAAACTTGCATCAACTTAGATTCTGTCTAAATATTTTTGCCGTCTATAAAATGGATAATGATTTTTTATAGAATTTAACTTAAGCTTAACCCCTTTATAGAGTCGCGCTGTAACTTGTAATATTAAATAATATCATAGTGATTATTGTTAGTAAATTTTTAAAAGTTCTATATAGTAGATAATTGGTTCTTCTATTTTATCATATAAAAGAAGTCTGGCTTTTCAAAGTTTCGTTATTTCACTTCTTTTAACATGGGTTACAATAAGAGCGAAGCACTTTTTTGTTAAATTTTTGTTATTTTTTATGGAGATCAAATCAATATTATGAAAATATTTTTTTAATATTTTTAATAAATTGATTGGATCTACATAAAAGGATAATAAAAAGAATGTTAACGAAAAAGCAGTCGAATAACCGTCAATAGAAAATGTTGTAGGATCAAGATTTTGAGGATTGACAAAGGTAAAATTAAAGATATTAGTAAATATTGATAGGATAAAAAATTTCAGAATTAATGCATTTAAACATAAAAAAATTTTTTTTTTCAAAATGCCGGCCACGGGACTATTTGTAGACCGTTACTTTTCTGTTGACGCTCAAGCGAGAGGGCAGTTTTCTCGTACCTGATGAATTCTAGAACAAAAAAAACAAAGTTTTTCTTAAAGAACATATTAGTCGACGTGGTAGTACGTAGGGATTTTTTTAAAATCAAGTACATATTAGTCGACGTGGTAGTACGTAGGGATTTTTTTAAAATCAAGTACATATTAGTCGACGTGGTAGTACGTAGGGATTTTTTTAAAATCAAGTACATATTAGTCGACGTGGTAGTACGTAGGGATTTTTTAAAATCAAATTTAAAAAAAATGGTGCACATTTGAGAAAAAAGTTTCGATTTTGACAAAAAATGTTTTTTCCAAATGTGCACCATTTTTTTCGACAAAGAGTCGATACTCGAGCGATTCGGTGACCACTTCCATAGTGCGCTCTTCATAAGGAAAGAAACTGGTTATCACGTTAGTCCCATTGATTACTACCAACGGAGGTTCGGTGTTTCCAAGCGGGTGTAGGGAGAGTGAGGCATACAAATTATAAAAAATGTATTATGGATATGTTAGTTTTTATTTGACTATGTTCATGATAACCTAATTAATCGGATAGAGGTAGAGCGGTTAAGAAGTACGCCTGTGTGTGCGCTTAAGCATGATGGCTCTAGTAGTACATATAGGCGAGGCTCAGCTTCTCTTCAGTCAAGCGAATGGCAGCACTAGATAGACCGCCGAGGCCGAAAATGCCGGAAAACTGATCGCGAGCCCGAGGTTCCCCTGCCTATATGTACCCGCGCCGTGTCGCGCGCCTTTCTCTTTGCCCTTATCTCCCACTACTTTCTACCGCTACTCTCTCCTTGATTGTCCCCCTCTCCTCCGAACCTTTATTCGGCGTTTCTACGGTCGCCACTGGCCTTTGCACGCTGTCGTGTATTGTCGTCTATTTGAACGCGCAATTTCACCTTACCTACTCGCATAATAATAAAAAGTGATGGCTTTTAAATATTTTATAATTGATATAAAATACGGGCCATCACAGTGTCGCTCAATGAAAGTTTTTCCTTTTTCTGGAAAGAAAAATCTTCATTTTCCGTTGATTGATGGCTCCCGCTGGCTTACTTCTTAAAAAATAAATAATAAGTCACTTGTTCTGTTCTTACCATTTATTTAAAACGATATATAAAAAAACAACCTAGTAGTAGAGAGAAAAAAACAAATATAATCGACAAATAACATCCCCTCAGTCTTCTAACTGCTGTAGCTATTCTCCGAACTCCTGGATACTTCCTTCGTAGAATCCCTCAATGCCGTCGAATTAGGCCACTAAGTCCGCCAGGGTCTCGCCACTTCGTCCTGGCTTATACGTAACTGCTATATGGTCATGAGCCGCGCCTCTAGCCTCCATGCGCCCCCCGGGGTCGGAACCTGGCGAGTACTCCACCACGTTTGTGATGGTCGACTGTTGGGTGGGCCCATCCTGGCACTGAGTGCCCCCGTCGTTATCTCTCTCTCTCTCTCTCTCTCTCTCTCTCTCTCTCTCTCTCTCTCTCTCTCTCTCTTGCTATCCCCCGTTATGCAGCTGGCGGAGCGGGCAGGCTGGTGGACTTCTTGTTGAGCATGCTATTTTAACACATATTTTTCAGGTAAGTGTCACATATCGTTCACGTACCTCTGCTGCTAACGCTTCCTATCGCCTAGTAGCTAATACCGCAGTCTTACCTATTGCGTCTTCTGCACTCGCTCCCTTTTAAGGTTCTACTGACGAAACACACGACCTCCTATTCCCCTTTATAATTAAATTGGGATAACACAGCAGGCGCATGAAAAATCACTTGAATCAGTCGTGAGACCGTATGGACGCTTCGGATCAGCATATTTTAAGATGATATTTTCATCAAATATGTTTATTATATCTTCAAATGCTTTCTGCTGATCCGTAGTCCAATGAAATCCTACTCCGTTTTTTAATAGTTCTATGAGAGGCTTCGTATATTGTAAGTAATTCTTTGCGAATTTCGTGTAGAAATTTACAAACCCTAGAAAACTCTGCAATTCGCGCACGTTTTTAGATCGATTAAAGTTTTTTATCTTTTTAATTTTTTCCGGGTCCGGCCGGATTCCCTGTGCTGAAATAAAATGCCCTAGGAGCTTTATTTCTTCAGATATAAAAGTAGATTTTTTAAAATTTAATCTAAGATTAAGAGACAAGAGGCGCTCAGAGAGCGACGCTAAGTAATTTAAGTATGAATAAATTTTTTTTGATTTAATAAGCATATCGTCGACAAATAATACTAAAAATTCATCAAAGTCCAACGTGATCTAGGCTAATCCCCTTATTAATACAGAACTACTAGTTTTAACCCCAAATGGGACGAAATTATACTCAGAAATATGATTGTCGCACTTAAAAGCTGTGTACTTTTAACACCGTTCCGCGAATTTTACCTGCTAGTAACTGCACATAAAATCGGAAGCGCTTGTTACTGGTTTTCCCGCGCATCTCTGCAATACCTAGTCTATCCCCGCCGGCTTTTTGTAATCGTCTACTAGACGTGCGTTTAATTTTCGCGCGTCATAACATAATCATACGGAGCCGTCCTTCTTTTTTACAACTGCGACAGGATTGATAAACGGGCTGTTCGAGCGTCTAATAATTCCCATTTTCCACATCTTATCTGCTTCTTTTTTTACCTGCTCTCTATATGCTAGGGGAATAGGTGACGGTTTTGTGTTGAAAGGATTGTCATCTTATAAGATTAAATCATACTCGTAAGTAGTTAATATACTGTTTTTTTTTCAAATACTCTTTTATATTTTATTATTAGTGATTTTAATTTTTCTTGTTGTCATTCACTCAGGTTACCGCAAGAGTTTATTTTCTCATCGATTTCATTTATTGAAATATCGTACGAGTCATTACGACAATCTGTGTAGTATACGTAATTTTCGTTGAAATACTCATTTGAGTCGCCCTCGTTTTCGAGGTATTCGCTCATTTGTTCAATACGCAGATACGCGTAATCGCTCTCACGCGAACCATTTATCTGCATATTAAACACCATCTTCGTGGTTTATTGGAATAGTATTTGTTCGTTAACCGTGTCTATTAATATTTTTAGAGCTTTAATCGTATCATAACCTATAATACAAGGTTTTATTAATTTAGGAATTACAATGAGGATCGGTTTAGTATTTAAACCCCCGATGATAATCGTAAGCAAAATTTGGCATTTTAATCGCGCCGACTTGCCCTCCGTTGCATCCTTTCTTATTTTACCACTTATTGTCAGAGTAGGACATTTTTGAAATACCGCAAAATTCGCGTAATTAAACTCCTCAGAGATGGCGGTAATCTCACTACCGGTGTCGATCAAAGCTTTCACCCCGATATTATGCGTACTTATATCGATTTCTGGGCAGCGCGTAATTTCCACAATTTCTCCCTCCGGTTCTATGTCATGTAATAGTATTTCCCTGGATCCTCTAAGATCGAGGCTATTTTGAGAGTTTCAGTTGCGTGCCGCTTTTTCCGTTTTAAAGTCTATTCCCATTCCGAGACACAATACGCAACTACTGATTGTTTTCCGATTCCGAAATTTCCGGCTCCCAATCTACATCTAGATCTAGCACGTTGATCTCCTGAAAATCATTTTATTTTTCCACCCCTTATTATTCCAATTTTCCCAATTCCGTCCTTGTTTAATATTAGCATTGCCGTTCTTGTTATTTTTGCCTTGCAAATGCGGTCCTATTTTGCCAAGGTTTTTTATTGTCGTAATTTCCCGACTAATTATTACGGAAATTCTGATTATTAAATGTATTATCGGGGGATCTCGTTGAATTACCGGTGTTTTTCTCAGATCCGACTGATTCACGAATCATTCTCTGAGCGATGATCGTCGCTATCGAATTCTGCTAGGATTTTTAATTAGCTGATATTTGTTTTTTACCTTTTGGCCCATTATAGCTAAGCGGACCCCTTTCTCGAAGTTATCACTTATCTTTAACACGTCCTCTTCCTCGGAATAATTTAGTTCGAGTTCCTTAATTAATCCAAATACATATACGGCCTAATTTACCCGGTTCATCGACGCGTACGCGTATCCATGAGACAAATGAATACACGATTTGGACTTCGAATCGTTCTAGAACTCGATTCTCAAATGCAGATGTTTCTACCTAACCGTGTATCAACTGCACTTGAGAAGAACGAAGATATGTTCAACAGTATGGCAGTCGAAACAAATAAATATGAATTATGTCTCAAGTATTTAGGAGATAATAAGATTGAATTTGAAAGTGTATAAATAACAACAATATATTATAAAATTCTTTTTTTTAATTTATTAATAAATATGAAATGGTAAAAATATTTTTCTATTTGTAAATTTATTAATTAAATAAAAGAAATTATCCATTTCCTATCCTATGGAGGGGTATATGAGTTACGGGTGTGTTTTTTTTACTTTGAATTCGTTCAAAGTAAGAGGCTCACAAGAGACGATTATTAGGAAGTGCCTCACAGGTTGAGGGCGAAAGTGGGGGCCCTCGCCATTCCTAAAAAAAATTCTTTTCAGCAGTTAAAACTTGTCAATCCAACTATTATGTGAATTATCAAATCCCAAGCACTTAACATATACTTCTTTCCCTCGTATTTTAAGCACTTTTTCCACTAGGTATATATCTGGATATTTAGCTTTCAAGAGTTCCTGTTCATGAAACCCACCAGCGATAGGTTCATCTCTATAGTCTTTTAAGTGATACGTTACAGGATTCGTTCTAGCTATTCGACTGACTGTGAATATCTCTGTGGACCAGTTGGGTGTGTATCCTTTCGCAAACACTTTCTTAGCCTTACTCACTCGTACTTTGTCACCGATTATGAACTTAGTCCTCTTTCCCAATATATTCTTTTGATTGAAACATTTTAAAACTTGAGTTTGATTCGCAGCAGTGACATCGTTAGGCTTCATGGCAGTAGTTCGATGTTTTCTATCATTATAAGAATCTAAAAATCCAGATAAGATATCAAGCCATTTGTAGTTTCTTTGAATGCTAAACTTCACCCACATCTTATTCTTGAGGGTTCGATTGAAGCGTTCACATATTGATGCTTTAAGATTGGAGTACGTTGAGTAGATATTTATCTTGTAGTGTTTCATTTCGTTTTGAAAAGTCGTATTATAAAACTTTTTACCTCTATCAGTATGTAAATTTTTTGGCACTCGACCTTGACGCAGTATGGATTTCATAGCTGTTGGAACTTCTGCTCCAGGTTTCCGTTTCACTGGAATGGCATACTTGGAAAATATATCTATGATTGTAAGCATGTACCTATAACCTTTGTTCTCTCGAGCATAAGCTTGCATTTCAACCAAATAAGCTTGCCAAGTTTCATACAAACCTCGTACATCAAACTTTCGTCTTGGGTAATTACGTCGAGCAGGTTTATGTATCTCTTCAACTACTCTCTGATGTTCTATCATTCGATATTAACAGAGTGGAATCTATTGAGGGAATGTTTTGAGAGATTTTAAATATCACCTTTTTTATACCCAGGATTTGGGAATTTTTACTTTCCAATTTATTATCAAGTTCGTCTCTATGTACGTCTATGATTTCATCTAAATTTTTAGTTCATCTCTCAATAAATCTATGATTTTTAAAACTTTCTGAATTTCCTCTCAAACTATGCGATGCAGAGTATCTAAATTGATTGCTTCGCTCAGTTGATTAGGTGCTGCAAGGTTGCATAATCTCTTGTTCTCCAAGTTATACTGACCATCAGCTGTGATTTTGTATCCAATATCAGGATGACCTCGACAACCCTCGCATCGTTTTAGATTACGTCCAAACACATCGACGCTCATTTTATATACCCAGCTTCACGAAGTTCCTCTATGATAGAGTGAATCTTGTTGGTATGACTAGGGTTACCAACCGATTGTTCAGTCATGAGTAATCGGAGACGATCTATGAGCTCATTAGCATTATCCCAGTATACATAATCCATTCTTGTATTTCTCCTACCAATTTTGTATCGAGGTAATCCCTGACCTACTTTCTTAAGTGTTTTAAGGAATAGTGGAGCGATAATATTAGTATATTTCTTGCTATTATGACCACAAATAGATTCATCAGTCCTGTACCGTCTCTTATGAGCATTAGTTGTTTCGAGAATATTGCGATAGTTCTGCAAATCACTTGGACTCACAAGCTTTTGATTAGGATGTCTTGTAATTAGTAATTCTAACAACCCTGTAGTGTTCGGATATTTTACATCCTTAACTTCAATGTTATCATTTTCGAAGCTTATTTTCGAATTACCAATCATAAAACTATTGCGTTCTTGACGCACTCCATAAACTTTATCAATGTCTTTCTTTTGATTTAGTATGAAAATATGTTTGTTACTAGAAGTTGAATCAACTTCTTCTTCATCGGCTGTTTTGAATGAGGTTTCATGAGTCTCCACTGTATTTTGTAGAGTTTCATTGAAATTCTCATCGAGATGGTCATCGGAAATCATACTTATATTAAGACTTAACAAGTTTCAGGAGAGGATCGATAATTGGTTTAAATATCTCTTCAATTACTCTCTCAAAGCTATCCTTTCCACACTTTAATAAATTGTATTTGCATTTAACAGCATTTCGTGCTTTAACAAGCTGATGAAGTATATTCTTGTTTCGTTGAAAGTCAGTCATTTTGACGCTTCTACATTCAATAATAGACAGCTAATTTGTGTTATACATGTGCTATATTAATAACAAAACAATCGAAACCCTTTCTGTATCTACCATTATTAATTGTAATATCCTTATTGATCATTAGAAACCCATACTTATCATCTCTCCAACACTTTGAACACAAATCCTTGAATTGTCCAAAGGTCATGTCGGAATTGACGTGATCCTCGTACAAATGTTTCAGATTTATATCATCCTATCGAAAAATCATTAAAAGATTGAGATTGTCTCTTACGAGATGTTTCGGAACGTGGGCATAAGATTGACAAAGATAAAACCAGTCAACGTTCTTGTGCCTCCCCATACAGAAATATGCTCTAATGTTATTTTGTTTTTCACAGGCTACGTCGTTAAATATCATGATAGTGTTAGGAAGTGCATTATCAGGAGATACCTCTTCAGCGTGTTCGCTGAATGCAAAATACTGCACACCATCCACAGGTTCCAAAAGTTCTTTAAGGAATTTGTACTTTGATTGATTTAATGATTTAGATTAGACATATATGTTTTCAAACCTTAGACCATTAAGATGTGTTATAAGAGCTAGCAGAATATTTGTTTTACCACAGTTTGTTGGACGCCAAAATACGGCTCGTATACTGTCTGGAAGTAAGTCCCCATATCGCTTTATTTTTTTATCCTGTTCCACGATAGTGTCAAAGTTCGCTATCAGGAGCTTGACAGACTGCTCCTTGAAATTCATGTATTCAGTATGAGATCTTAATTACGACTGATAATTATACTATAAATAGAGCGCTTATATATTCTCAACATCAATTGTGATTTAACCTTCATAGTGTCATAATCGTACATAAACATCATCGACGAGGACGTGGTTTGCTAAATACATTCATTAATAAACTTCCTGTAGAATTTCACTTGCCTGGATATCAGTACTGTGGTCCCGGTACTAAATTAGCAAAGCTATTTGCTCGTGGTGATCCAGGTATTAATCCTCTTGACGTAGTGTGCAAGGAACACGATATAGAATATTCACAATCGTGAGAACGTTGGAATTAGAAACGTTGCTGACAGAGTTTTACGTAATAAAGCTTGGCAGAGAGTTTTATCAAAAGCCTCTGGTCTTGGTGAGAAAGCAGCTGCTTATGCCATAACAAACGCCATGAACCTGAAATCTAAGTTGGGTATGTGCATGCAAAAGAAAAAGAGATCATCTATTACCCTCAAAAAGGTAGGAAAGCCGCTTCTAAGTCAATTATTCCAAGCAAAAGCGCTCGTAAGGTTATTCTTTCTGCTCTAAAAGGAGCTCGAAGTGCTGACAAAAAAGCTAGCGGTAAGCGTAATGTAATTATTCAACGTATCCTACCTGTTCCATCAAAAGTAGGTGGATTTTTACCATTCCTCGTACCTATATTGTCTGGTATGAGTGCAGATGGTGCCGTAGCAGGTGGTGCAGCCGGAATAGCGAAAGCTGTAAACGATGCAAATGCAGCAAAACAACAGTTGGAGGTAAGTCAAAGACATAATAAGAAAATTGAGGATATAGCTCTTGGTATGGGTCTCTTTCAGAAACCACATAAAACAGGATTTGGTCTGCGTCTAAAGTCTTCTGGTGGAAGGAGTTAAAAAAAAAGATGCTCAAAGTAAGATTACCAGAAAGAGCACTTACAGATGCTGACTTGTTGAAATATGCAAAAATTTTGAAAATTACAAATGTTCGAGGTGTATTTATGCGAAATGCTTTACTTATGAGTGGACCACATTACCTTGAATCAGCTATCGTAAATTTGGATGAGAATGTTGTATCTTTCGATAGTTTTGGTGATCTTCAACCACCCCTAGACTTGATACTATATCTTAAAGTTGACAAGGTTAAATACAATCATGAGAAATATCAGGACTTTGATACTTTTAATTGTGGACATCTCTGTCTAAAGTTCTTGTGTAAGAAAGTCATTATTACTTGAACAGTCATGGAAGATTCATTGACGTTGATCTATCTGGTACTACATCTATTCTGGAAACTCAATATTTTCCACCAATTGAACTTTCACCTCATAAGAACTATGTTCTCGGATTAGTGGAGCTTCTGGCCTTTAATTCTATACCCAATATAGATTTAGATAACAAGTTTTACGTAGGTATAGAATAAATCATTTTACCAACAGCAAGTAAAGGTATATCGATCAGTCTGAAACCTAACAATAACACCCTCTGCAGTGTAATAAAGTGTAGTCATCCAATCGATTTTTGACCGCGAGACTCCATCGGTCAACTATTAGGCTTCACTCAACGTCTGCTACCAGCAAACATCACTCACAGCTCTGATCTACCTGTAGCTATTCTGAAGGTTAACTTTACGAGTCGAGTGTAATATCACATCTGGTGCCTATATAAACAGTCAAAGAGTTCATACGATACACGAATTCTTCCCGGCAGTACCTCCAGGATATAAGATCATTGAAGTTCCATCACATGTCATTTATCTCCCAATCGTCGTCAAAAGTATAGATTATTTACAAGTACGTATAGTCGACCAAGACGGTAATTTGATTAATTTTCGAGGAGAAATCATAACAATCAGGCTACATTTAAAACAAACGTAATGGGTATCGTTTACAACGTTCGAGTCGGTAGTGGATATAGAAGCAGTTCAAAATGTCGAACAACAATCAGTCGTTAGCGAACAATCAAAGCGCTAACACGGCAAAATATTCAATTTCTAAAAAGTCTCAGCTTGAAAGTCGTCGCACGTGATGGAAAGTAACCTGTATATTATTTTGCTATTTTCAAGAAAATGGAAGAGATACTAAGCATACAGTCGCCAGTAACATTCGATGAGTCTGTGGCGCATTACGAGATACACGCTCATCAACCATATACAGCATCATCCTATAACAACAGCGATGAAATTCGTATCTCCATTCAACATCAAGACTTGTGTCTTTTACCATGCCGCAGTTCGCAACATGTGTGTGGTAGACTGACTAAGACTGATGATAACGCTGTGGAGAGAACCAAGTTGGTAAACAATGTCATCTGTCACATGTTTGAAAAAATTCTATATGAAATCAATGCCGTAGAAATCGATAAATGTAAGAATGTCGATTTGACTATACTTATGAAGGGATGGATTTCACTAAATCCTAGTCAGAGCCTAATTATTGAAAATACCGGGTGGCTCGACGTTGAAGAAACTCAACGGTTGACAAACGACGCCGGCTACTTCGATGTATCTATACCTTTGAGCATGATTATCGGTTTCGCTGAAGACTATCGAAAAATCGTAGTTAACGTAAAACATGAACTAATACTCACCAGATCGAGAAATGATTTAAATGCTATTATACAAACAGCGACACAGGTATCCGGACGAGATGTTTACGAACACTTTAAGATTTAGTTGACGAGAATTGAATGGTTAATGCCGTACGTAGCAGTATCGGATAAACGTAAAATCCATTTGTTCAATTATATTGGGAAGGATAGACCAATAGCTATGAGCTATCGTACATGGGACTTATACGAGTATCCGATACTTCCATCTTCGTCGAAACATGTTTGGATAGTCAAAACGTCCAATCAGTTGATAAAACCGCGCTTTGTTATTCTAGGATTTCAAACAAATAGAAAAGCTCAGAAAAGTATTAATGCTAGTTACGTCGATCACTGCAAAATAAGTAATGTAAAACTTTTCCTTAATTGACAATAATATCCATATTGTAATCTAAATCTGGATGTAACTCTTAATCAGTATGCTATACTGTACGATATGAATGCAAATTTACAGAACGTATTCTATGATAAAAACGCTGAACCTATGTTACAAAAATTAAATTACATTACATACTTATCTCTCATTGTAATTGATTGTTCAAAACAAAATGAGTCTTTGAAAAGCGCGCCAGTAGACGTTCGTCTAGAATTCGAAGCAAGAGATAATTTTCCTGCTGAAACAGCTGCTTAATGCTTAATCTTGCACGATCGAGTAGTTCAATATAATCCTGTAAGTGGCGATGTTAAGAAATTTGTATAGAGTTGTTCTTAAATGTCAGAGGTGGGGGAAGTGTTATAAATCATACAGCTCCAAATTAAAAAGATCATTCGTCAACGAGATGGAGTACGTCGTAGACATGCAAGGTTTCAAGCAGCCAGTCGATGATTTTATTCTCAAGGAACTAGCAATAGTACCTCTCACTGATATTTCCGAACCCGTGGTTCTCTTATTTAAAGAACCATTTTCCTGGCGACGTCTCTCCATCAAGTACAAAGAAGAAAATACTTGAGTTCAACATTGTTATCACGGATTAGCTCGGAGTTCAGGTGACATAGATTACTCTGAAATAGGAAATATACTCCGAGAAGCATTATATGATGCCACAAGAGTCATAGTTAAAGGTTCAAAAAACAAGAAATGGTTAGAACGCTTCAATTTCAATGTTTACGATATAATGGATACAGGATTCCCAACTCAAGACAGAATGTATAATGAAAAATTATTAACGGTATGTCCATATCATAATAGTGCATATAAAACTACGTGTGTACTTCATAACGTCAAGCTTATGAAAAAATTTTACTATTACTATTTGAAAATTGAATGTTTAACAATGGATTGGGAAAGTCTTGAAATTTAAATATTTTACTTCACAAACTAAGTAACGGAAAGAAATGAAAAGAATATAAGATGCAATCTCTAGTAGCAACCGTGGCTCAGTGCATAGAGCGCTTGCCTTGCAACTCAGTGGCTCTGGCTTCTAGCCCCGAGCTCGCCAATTTTATTTTCTTCATCATAACAACGGTATCGATTGATAGAGAATTTCTTAAATTATAGGTTTAGTCAGAAGTGAACTAGTAGCTAGGTGACCTCAGAAGCTACAATAGCCGGCTATGAGATCAGCTGAGCTCATACCGAATCATGTGGACTTGCTCAGCTACGAGCCCTGGTGGGCTGATGCCAAGTAGCTTAGGTAGGCGCGGAGCCAGGCCAGGCGGGGTGGGGCCGGGTGGCTTAGGTGGGCGCGGAGCCAGGCCGAGCGGGGTGAGGTCGGGTGGCCCCGTACTCGCTTGGCCTCGTACCCACCTGGTCTCGTACCCGCCTGGCCTCGTACCCGCCTAGCACAGCTACTATTACGATATTAATGAACTTGTTGAAATATTGCAAGTACTTATAGGTGCTAAACTTGCTGGGCATACTTCTGTCGATATTGAGGTGCTGGAGATAATAAATGAGCTCGATGATAGAGGATTTATTATTCAAAAGGAAAAACTACATTTAAACTTTTAGAAAGAGCTAGAAAATGCTTATCAATATTCGATATGAAAAGAATACTAGAAGTAGCCGTGTATTAGAAGTAGGTGTGTCGATGAAGCTAGAGTTGCAAGTGAAAGTTAAGCGAATAGTAGAAGGAGATTTATTATAAATTGGAACGTAAATTCATGTGCAAGTTCAGCCCACAGACAGTACGGAGTCGGTTAAGCTACTAAGAATAATAACTTGGTGTTTAATATTCATATTACTCTTTTTATACATTATCAACTAAATTGAAATAATGGCAGAAGGATTATCAACTAATACAAATAATAAAACGAGTGTTGCGAAAAATAATAAACCTGAAAATATTTTACAAGAAATTCTTAAACTAGAAAAATCATATGATAATTTTAAAGATAGAAGTGAAAATTTAGAAACACGCGTAAATGAATATGTGCGTGACTATGGAGATGATGTTAACAATTTATTGGATCGTTTACAGGCTTGTGAAACAACACCATACCAAGCAGGTCTAGAATTATCATAATATTATAATAAAACTATACAAAAGTTTGTAGGTGTAGATGCATCTATTAAAATCTTAGAGAACAAGATACGTAAGATTATAGTTAATTGTAAGATAACACAATAATAACTATATATATGTGACGTTCCACGTCAACCGGAACTCCGCCTTGCTCAAAATTCCTTTCAAACTAAAAATTTTTAAAAATATGGAAAATTTAGCATTTTTTATGTACTTTTGATTAGCCTGTGGCTATTTTTAAAATTTCGTTTTCAGACAGAGCTGCACGTTCCATAACCTTAAAGAAATACTACTTTACGCAATGATCAAGCTGTTAGAAATCACAGGAGCGCCGAAAAATTCCGAGCAACTACTATTTGTATGTATTTTGAGCTGCTGAACAGGAATCCGACCCTCTTTTTTATTGATACCCCAAGTGTTCTTCCCTAACCTCAAAAAACACCTCAAAATTGCTGTTTCACGCGTTTGAGGCATATGTCCTGTGATCTACATGAGGAAAATTATTGACAGAGCGCGTTTTTGTAAACGTTAAATTAAATATTAAATATATATGGATTGTTCCATATTAACTTCAACTTTATATGGGGGAATTTTCGCAAATGTTTAGCGAAGCGAAGCCACAGTAGAAAACAGTAATGAAAGAAAAGTCACATGTACAAGAGAATTCACACGCAAACAAATGCGGTGTATTGTAAACAGCGTGCCTTCTAACACGCTCCCCACAGTGGGGTAAAAGAAAAATCCATTTCAAAATCAAATATCTTTTGACACGAAAAACGAAATGATATGAAACTTTTTGCAAATGAAAGATCAGACAGTATATATTATTGGAAAACTAAAAAGAAAAGTCAACTAAATTTTCCCAACCATGGAATATTCGAGAATAATCGACCATTTTAGAAAAAAAACTGTAAACATCCTGCTACCGAAGAGAAAATCTATAGACTATACCTTAAAAACCACGTTGTATATAGATTTTTTCATGCTGAACACGAATACACTCCGGAAAATTCCACTCGACTTTTCACTTTTCAGAAAAACGAGGTTAAAAATGGAACATTCACCAAATTTCACATTTCATGACTACTTGTATCACAACTATAGAAATTTTTGTAGGCTCCTATTTTTTAAGCCTAAAATTGATAAAGAATATGTATTAGTATTGAATAATTAAAAGAAAAAACGTTACTCCATTTTTCTAGATGAAAAGCCTTTGCAGAAATCTATTTCAAAATCAAATATCTTTAGACAGAAAAAACGAAATGACAAAACTTTTTGAAACAAAAGACTATAGATATATATTATAGAAAAACTATACAGAAAAGTCATCAAAATTTTACCAACCATGGAAAATTCATGAAAAGTCGACCATTTTAGAAAAAAAAGCTGTACAAATCATGCTACCGAAGGAAAACTGTATAGTTTATACCTTAAAAACCTCGTTGTAGGTCCTCAAAAACCACACTATAGAAAAAAATAGGTTAGAACTAGGGAATTCATAAAAGTTTTCATATCATCTGTATCACAATTATAGAAATGTATGTAGGGTTCTACTTTTGCAACATAAGATTAATCAAGAATATGTATTATTGTTGAATAAGTACGGGACAAAATGTTACTCCATTTTCCCACATGAAAGCCCTGTAAAAATTATTCCTCTTTTAAGATATTTGTGAGCGTAAAGAACTGATCTTGCCAGACATATTTCTTGGGTTGCCAATTCCGAGATAAAAACTGAAAAATTTAACTAGTTAAAATAATTCCTTCAACATATTGTTGCTAAATTCACAATTTAGATAATTATTATTTCATGTTTATCTACAAATAAGAAGATTAAATGGCAAATATATAATAGCGAAAATTTGACGATTAAGAGTATAAATTATTAATAAATATTTTGTCATTATAGATCAAAAAATATAAAGCAAAACTTATAAGCATAAAACTTAAACCCCAAACCCATAAACCCCAAACCCATAAACCCCAAACCCATAAACCCCAAACCCATAAACCCCAATCCCATAAACCCCAAACCCATAAACCCCAAACCCATAAATCCCAAACCCATAAACCCCAAACCCATAAACGCGAAACCCATAAACCCCAAACCCATAAACCCCAAACCCATAAACCCCAAACTCGTAAACCCCAAACCCGTAAACCCCAAACCCGTAAACCCCAAACCCGTAAACCCCAAACCCGTAAACCCCAAACCCGTAAACCCCCGAGACGCGAACCCCCCAGGAGAGAACGAGGAAAACGGAGTGAGAGAGAAAGGCGAGACCGCGCCACAGCAAAGGAAGAGAGAGAACGGCCGGACTGCGACGCAGCAGCAGAGACGGAGAGACGGAGAGGGAGAGAGACAGAGATAGAAGGAAACTAGCTGTTGATTCAGCGCACGCATTTGCGATGTAAGGGGCTAGCCCGCGGTAATTCGGTGCGCGCGAATAAGGCTGTACATCGAGTGCATTAAGCCCCGGTTATACGGCTGCGTTTTGCAGAACGCGCGCGCGTGCGATAGCTCTAATCTCGAGCAGCTCGTTCAGCAGCGACCGAGCTGAACGCGCATCGGTGCTTGGCCTGCTCGTTTTGTCATCTCGTGATTGTTACTTAATTTGTTGTTGCTATAATTTGTTATTGTAATGTTGTTAATTTCGTCATAGAATATAGTTTATTATTTTGTTAAAGTTAAAATGTGCTCAATTATACTCACAACCCGCCCGCTCTACGCTCAAGTTACTCCCGCAGCGAACCTGCATTATTACACGCGTTGCGGCACTATAGCTTTCGCAATTTCGCGTGCCTTTCAGGTCGCGAAATTTCGTGCGTCGAGGTATCTCCATACGGAGCTGAACCCACCGGGGTTCGGCAATTTTTCAGCAGGGAGACCAGAGCAGCGGCACCAAGACGGAAGCTCAGTGACGGTGCACCGCTAGCTTGCTACAGATAGGAGAGGCAGCGATCGCCACCGCGCGTTGCGCGCGGCACACGCTAACTTGCTACATGTAGGAGAGGCAGCGAACGCCAGCACGCGTATCAAGAAATTTGTTTGATAAATACAAAAATATTGTACAGACAAATTTATGTAAGATTAAAGAGCTTAGAGCTTCACTTTCATTAAAACAGATAAAAGGGGAGTGTTTCTTAAAGCGCGTCTTCTGCGATTTAAATTAATTCTTCTTGTAGATAAAGAAATAGATTTTTTAATAAAGGAAGAGATCCTTGAGAAAGTTAACAGGGCTGACTTCGCTACTCTCATCTTTCCTGTCTTAAAGAAAGACAATAGCATTCGATTATGTGGCGATTACAGCGTGAGCGTAAATCCGCAATTACTTATAAACGAGCACCCATTACCAATCGTGGATGAATTGTTTTCAGAAATGGCTGAGTGTACAATTTTCGCAAAAATCGATTTACGATTAGCGTATGTTCATTCTTAAAAACGCATTGATGATTTTTTAAATGTAGACGTATAATGTACAGCATTGCGTCGGCACTGGCCATTTGGCAAAAACTAATGGAGAGTTTGTTACGTGGCATTCGCGGAGTATAAGCGTTTATGGATGATATACGTATCACAGCTAAAAATCTCCATGATCTCTTATGTCGTTTAGAGGCTGCAATTAAGATACTAGATAAGTTTAACATAAAAATAAATTAAAAATAGTAAAAAAGTGCGAATTGTTTCAATAGAGAATTAGTTACTGCGGTAATGTAATTGATAAAGAGAGCATACTAAAGACGATACGAAATTAGAAGCTGGTATGAATATGCCTAGACCTACAAATACTGCGAAAGTGTGCGCTTTCATCGGCATGATTAATTTTTATAACAAATTCATTGAAAATGTTAGTACATTATTACACCCTCTTTATGAATTACTCGCAAATGAAAAAGAATTCGCACGGTCATCTAGGCAAGAGGAAGCTTTTCCGGAATCTAAAACAATCTTCAGTAGCGATAAATGATGATGTCAGAATGTGGCTGCGGTATGTAAATTAATTACGTTCAGTAGACATTAGGAATTTAAAGGAAGATAAGAAATTTAATTATTATATTCCACCAGAAGAGCAGATCATTCTCGGCTCCGAATCAGTAAAACACGCGGAAATAGAAAATGCTGCACAAACACCCCCAGGTGCGAGAGTAAATACCATTGACGCTAATCTTGGGAAGATATTTCGAGATGAGGGAAGTCATGTAGACGCTGAAATTTCTCGTAGAAGAACGGAAGTTCCGGCCGAGAAAAAGGAAAGACTTTGAGAGGCTCCTATCAACACGGAACAGACATCGTCGAAACCAAAAAGGGAAAAGAAAATACCGCAATATTTACGCGACTATGATCTCAATAATAATTAGTAATTCTATGTGACGCCGTCCACGTCAAACCGGAAGTCAACACATACGAGGTCTTCAAATGTTGTTGAAACTTTCTTTTATACATTCGAATACATCGAAAAATCATATTGATAAAATTTTAGCCCTTGAAATAAATCTTTGCGACCTGTGTGAATAATTTTGTGAACTAAGTAATATTTCTGAAAATGTAAAAGTAATATTTCTAAAAAATGATTCTGAAAAGAATGAAATAACTAGAGAAATATATTTTCAATAAATATTAAAAATTTTATACGTCTTAAATATAATTTTATCTGTCTTATATTTTATCTGTCTTAGTAAAAGTGTAATAATCTTATCTGTGTATAGAGCGAATATAATGCAATGATTTAAAACTAATTAGTTTTAAAGTTTTATTTATAATGCTTAAAATATTGAAATTGTGTATATTACAAAGGCAAGAAAATTGCGGAGTATTAGTGGCTCGTTACAACCTATGAATATATTAGATGTAATTATATATACGATGTCTGTCCCAAAAGTATCCGACCTACCTCGATTTCTCGGCGCTTGATTTATTCTTCGTCATCCGGGGGGTGGCATCCTTCAAAGTAGTCCCCATTTGATTGAACAAGATGCTCATATCAATGTTTCCACTTATTAAAGCACTCTTGAAAGTCGGACTTCGGAATCGTCTTTAGTGCATTCGTCGCATTAGTTTCAACAGTCTGTTTATTGTCGAATCGATGTCCTTTAAGCGGCATTTTCAATCGAGGAAACAGCCAAAAGTCGCAGGGAGCTATATCAGGACTGTATGGAGGCTGGCGGAGCTGCGCAACACTGTGTTTCAATAAATACTGCTGCACAAGGTTTGATGCGTGCGCTGGAGCATTGTCGTGATGAAGAAGCCAGTCACCGGTTTCCCAAAGTTGCGGTCGTTTCAAAACTTCAATGTAGTATTCTTTATTGATTGTCTGGCCTATAGGGGCATATTCGTGGTGCACACGCTCGACATTATCCGACGATGTTCCCGTCGAAGATCGACCACAACGAGGATCACTGTCAACAGATGTGCGGCCACTTTTGAACCGCCTATACCACTCTTTTATTTGCGTTTTGCCCATACACTCATCTTTAAAGGCTTTTTGCAACATTTCAATAGTTTCCGCACAACTTTTACCGAGATTAAAGCAAAATTTTATGCAAATTCGCTGTTCGGTTCGTTCTGCCATTTTTAGCAATAAGCAAATTGCGACGAACGCAAAAAAGTCGTTGTAAACAAAAACACGCTGCGCGGGAACTAAGGCGTTTCATCGGCATCTCAAGCTACTGACAAGAAGGTTAGGAGTTGTCTGGTGACGTTCGTACCCTCCAGAGGTCGCCTGAGTCTCTCCGCGCGAAGATATGAACGTAGGTCGGATACTGTTGGGACAGACCTCGTATATATATATATATATATATAATTACATGTAATAGTTTTTCCATAACAAGCGTTTGAACACATACAGATATGCATATACACACACGCACATCAGAAAATACGCACATACACATACAAATATATATCTATACTCATCCACATACACTCTTACACTCATCGAAAAACATACACACACTCATCCACACATCAGTTACGCACGCATTAAAATACAGAAATATAAAAACACATGCAAGCAGCCTACAAAATCACTATCAAACATCGAAATACTAGGATACATATCAATACTGTTGCATTAACTTCATGTATATGTGCTCATATATGTGTATATGAAAACACACATTAAAACTCATACTCATATGCATAATCACACTCGCATACATACATATGTGAAGACACATGAAGATGAAACGAAAGTTGCGGTTGAACCCACCTGTTACCGATAATTACGAGGATTCACTTTTTTCATTTAATTTTCAATTTTGATCAAATATATTTCTGGAACTTTCTTCTATTAATCAAAAACAACGACGCTCCAAACAGACTTCTCAAAATTATGAATTAATTGAAGAAGTAATTTCTGGTTTTCGTCAGTACCTAACAGGAGGGTTTAACATCTCCTTGAACTTGCTCACATATACTCAATTTGATTCGTTATAGAACAAATGGAATGTTATAGTATAATGGATTATTGATTATTAAATTTATGTTATAGTTATATATAATCATGTATATTTATGCATTATTATATAGAGACAAAAGGTATATATATATATAATTACATATAACTACCAATATATAATTACATATACTTATATATGACTCATGATTAACCGGGATTTTAAAACTGCCCTCAAAATTTGAAATTCACATCTTTTTTAATTATGCAGGTCAGATTATCTTTGATAATATACAAGCACTTGAATCTTCAGTCCGATATGATTTGAGTCATACAAGTTCGTATACATCTCCGAAAGTACAAGTCAAATTTTTCGATTTTTTTTTATTTTTATTCATGTTTCACCTGCTGTAAAATTACTTGGTTTTAAAATATAGCCGCTCGGAATTGTCGATTATCTATGGACTTCACATGCATTGAATACAGGAATTTTAAATGCAAAAAGATAATATTTCTAACATTGAAATGTATAGAAAATCTTAATTTCAAATGGCTCTCCTGAACAATCATATCGGCGCTTCTTACGAAGAGAGCACACTCATCTTTAAAGGCTTTTTGCAACATTTCAATAGTTTCCGCACAACTTTTACCGAGATTAAAGCAAAATTTTATGCAAATTCGCTGTTCGGTTCGTTCTGCCATTTTTAGCAATAAGCAAATTGCGACGAACGCAAAAAAGTCGTTGTAAACAAAAACACGCTGCGCGGGAACTAAGGCGTTTCATCGGCATCTCAAGCTACTGACAAGAAGGTTAGGAGTTGTCTGGTGACGTTCGTACCCTCCAGAGGTCGCCTGAGTCTCTCCGCGCGAAGATATGAACGTAGGTCGGATACTGTTGGGACAGACCTCGTATATATATATATATATATATATATATATATATATATATATAATTACATGTAATAGTTTTTCCATAACAAGCGTTTGAACACATACAGATATGCATATACACACACGCACATGTACGAAAGTACAAGTCAAATTTTTCGATTTTTTTTTATTTTTATTCATGTTTCACCTGCTGTAAAATTACTTGGTTTTAAAATATAGCTGCTCGGAATTGTCGATTATCTATGGACTTCACATGCATTGAATACAGGAATTTTAAATGCAAAAAGATAATATTTCTAACATTGAAATGTATAGAAAATCTTAATTTCAAATGGCTCTCCTGAACAATCATATCGGCGCTTCTTACGAAGAGAGCACATTTCAGGTTTCTATAAAAATACTAGTTATTGTCCCAAATTTGTAACCATATATCGAGAGTCTGTATTGTTTTGTTTTTTATAATTTACATTTTGGTTCGATTTAATATTGTTCATCAAAAATTGCAATAAAAAATTCGATTTTAAAAATTTAAAGTTATCTTGTGCCATGTGCAAAAAAAGTATATTTTACGCTTATAAATGGTTACTTTTATACACGCAAACTCTACTCACAAACGGGTAAAAAAACATTTTAATTACCAGGTTGAGGATCATCAACGTCTGCCTCATCACCTCCACCTTCTTTTCAGTTTCCATAGTCGCTTCATTTACTAAAAATAATTTCATGATTACAAGTAAAAACGTAACATAATAAATATTGCATATGGAAATGTAAAGATAATGAAATAGAATTATATATAATTTTAGTCTATAAAATTATTAAATTAATTTACGAATTCATATGATGTTTACACTAAACTTGGTAAAATTACTATTATATTTCAAATTTATAACAGGGAGAAAATATGAGAAAAAAAAATTATTATAATGTTATCTTACAACAGTGATATATAACGATTTTCTTCTACTTTTTTAAATAATAACTTTCAATTAAACAAAATAATATTTATTTTAATATAATCGTATATTTATAAAGTCACACGTACAGAGATAAAAACTGTTGCCAATTCATCGGCACTTGCTTCCTCAAAATTTATAAATTGTTCCAATATGAAGTTCTTTGATCTAATAAATTAATTTTAAATTAATATATCACTTTCTAATTATGAAAAAATAACTATGAGGCACTTGCTATTCCAAGAGGCTGCATAATATATAAAAATAATTTAACTTATCGATTTCAGAAAATCGTAAAATAAAAAAAACATTTAAGAAAAATGAGTAGATAAATCTTTAAATGTCTCTTTCATTTCGAATTTTCTTTAAAAATCGATAAAAAATTAGCCTAGTCTAGTAAAAAATGACCGTGCCATTCTCGAGATATAATCGATCAAAAGAAAATTTCAATAAATACATAGCCTCAAATGTCTTGAAATATAAAGGTCGTTGCGATATGGGCAAAGAACTCGTTCATGAGATAGTAAAAAGAACTTTTTTTATCTATCACAAAGCTTCGTCTATGCGGGAGCAAAATAACAATTAAATGGAATTTTCAAATAACAATTAAAGGAATTAAGTACGAGGGTAGTTCAATAAGTCTTTAGAATGACCAACAGATGGCGCGCGAATCGCTCCAAATCATCTGTTTTCAGTCAGCACCACTCCCGACTAGATATGTGGTGCAGTCACAGTCCACATCTTCTGAGTTTACGTGTTTTTATAACCAATTGAAAAAAAAAATTGCTTGTTAAGAAAAATGGAAAAAAACGAGTTCAGAGCGGTAATTAAACATTTTCATTTAAAGGGTTTAACTCCATATGAGATAAAAAATGAATTGGACTCAGTTCATGGCACATCTGCCCCTGCCTTAGCAACGGTTTATAACTGGGTAAATGAATTTAAGCGTGGTCGTACATCAATAAGTGACGAACCACGTTCAGGAAGGCCCGTAGAAGCAACTACTCCCGAAATCATCAATAAAATCCACGATATGGTGTTGAAGGATAGAAGATTAAAAGTGCGTGAGTTAGCTGAGGCCACAAGGATATCTATAGGTGCAGTTGTTTCAATTCTACATGAAAAATTAGGCATGAAAAAGCTATCGGCAAGATGGGTGCCGCGTTTGCTCTCAGCTGAGAATAAACGCAATAGAGTGGTCGCCTCTGAGGCTCTTTTGGCGCGCATAAGTCGGAATCCTGAGGAATTTTTTCGTCGATTTGTGACTGTGGATGAAACATGGATACACCACTACACTCCTGAGACAAAGGAACAATCCAAACAGTGGATTTCCACAGGCGAACCAGCTCCAAAGAAGGCAAAGACCGTAAAGTCAGCTGGTAAGGTTATGGCTACAGTTTTTTGGGATGCACGTGGAATTATACTTATTGACTACTTGGAAAAGGGTAAAACAATTACTGGTGAGTATTATGCATCATTATTAGAGCAGCTGAAAGAAGAAATTAAAAAAAAATGACCACATTTGGCGAGAAAAAAATTCTCTTTCATCACGACAACGCCCGAGTTCACACATGCTTCGTTTCAATGGCTAAAATTGAAGAACTAAAATTCGAATTGGTCGAACACCCACCGTATTCACCAGATTTAGCCCCCAGTGACTTTTTCTTATTTCCAAACTTGAAAAAATGGCTCGGTGGACAGAGATTTACGGACAACGAAGACGTCATTGCCCCTGTAAGTGCTTATTTTGAGGAACTTCCGAAAACGCACTTTTCTGAAGGATTAAAAAAATTTAAAAAGCGATTGACCAAGTGTATAGAGCTCCAAGGAGATTATGTTGAAAAATAAAAAAAAATTTACCCAAAAAAAATTGTTTTTATACTTTATTCTAAAGACTTATTGAACTACCCTCGTACCATATATTAAATAATAGTATGCTTGCTCCGCGGCATCTTTCGGCGCTTCTGTCACGTTCGTTTCTGACTGGGAGTCAGAGAGAATGAATTTTTCTTCAACTTTATCATAAATACTAACCAGGAAACAATTTTGAGCTTTATAGAAACCAATATACAAGATGAGAACCGATATTAATCCCGGAGCTTCTTTATAGTGCATGAAGACTTGCTCGCTTGCCATCGGCATCGGTACACATTTCATCGCTTTTGTCATACTTGTTCTTCACTGTCGTCACTTCACAAGTCAGGCAAACAACTTTATCATACAAACTAACTAGAATACATTTTTTGTGCTTTGTAGAAAGCATTTAATGAGTTTGGTAACCGATTCAAACAACGGAGTGCACGTATACTTCCATCATATTTGGCGCCCAACTCGGTATTCCTTTCATTGCTTCACATTTGAACCTCAACGGCATGCAGACAGAAAGCATTTTTCTTATGCCTCATTACATAAACTATCACCAAAAAAATTTTCAAACTTGTAGAAATGAGACCATTGAGTTTTATTTTCTTACATCTTATGTATCTTACATCATGCTCTAGACAGAAAGAGATGATCTCGGACATGACGAGATAGAAATGTTTTTTCGACTATTTATGCATTAAGGCCAGGGTAGGGTTTTGCACTTTCGAAAAATCGATTTCTTTTTTTTTGCTTTTTCTTGTAGTATAACATCTTAAGAATGTTGTCCCAAAATTTCAAATCGATCGGAGCAAAACTCTAGAAGTTCATAGACCTTTTAGTTCCCTATCCTCGAAGTGTAATCGCAGCACCTGCAGGCGCTCGAAAACGAAGCGCGCAGCTGAGGAGCAGGTATACAGTTTATTCTCTCTGTGATCATTCTGTTCCGATTTCATGTTTTGAAAAGGTCGTATTTAGTAAGGAGAAGCAGTTGAAGCCTTATATACATGCTATATACGTGTTTATATTTCGAAAAGAAAGAGAAGCGTCAGTTGACCGTTGAACCTTCGTTCGATCGCGTGCCACGCAGTGACTTTATAATAGTGCTCGTGAAATTGTTTCTTTAATTATAAAATGCCGAGAAATTTAAAAGCTTCACGAGAGGAGCGGAGTAGCTCAAGAATTTATTTGAGTAGACCGAGAAAAAGGCCTAACCCAATGGACAAATCCGACGATACAGTTACGACTAAGAGCGCGTCATCTAAAAAAATTAACTTGAATACGAGTGACAGTGTAGCAGAAGATACTGAAAAACATTTCAGAATTATTGATTTTTTACAAGTATTTTTTTCAATTTCAAGTGTAGTTAAGTGTGCTGAATGCGATGGAAAAGTTGTGTTTCAATGTTGTAAAAAAGAAGGTCTTGGTTTTGAGATACAAGTGAAGTGCTCCAATTGCAATCCACGCTACATACCGTCGAGTGAAAAAATTGGTCACCGTTACGAGATTAACACTCGATTTGCATTTACAATGCGTGCATTAGGTTTAGGCCTAGCAGGGTGTAATAAATTATGCGGCTTAATGGACATTTCAAGTCACTTTTTATCCAAAACATCTTACTTAAGTAATATCCATGATCGCAACTTCTATACAAACTACTGCTGAAAAGTTTCTCCTTTCCGCTGCACAAGAAGAAATAAAATAACGAAGGAAAATTCAGAATCTGATGTTTTGACCGTTTCGGGAGATGGGATCTGGCAGAAGCAAGGTTTCAGCTCTTTATATGGTGTAACTTCGTTGATAGGCTACTGGACTGGCAAGGTAATTGATATTCAAACTAGCAGTTTATATTGTCAACAGTGCAAATTATGGGAAAAAAAGTTAAATACGGCTGAGTTTGAAGAATGGCATGAAGAGCATGTAAATAACGGTGAATGCCAAGCCAACCACGCGGGTCCATCAGGAAATATCGAAGTGGGAGCAGTAATAGACATGTTCTGCCGCTCCGAAGAGAAGTATGGAGCAAAGATTCGTAATTATGTTGAAGACGGAGATAGTAAGACGTTCGGTAATTTAGTCAAAGCACAGCCATATGGTAAAGATTTTGTTATTAGTAAAAAGGAGTGCATCGGACACGTGCAAAAAAGAATAGGGAAACGCTTGCGTGACCTTGTTAAAAATACTGTTGAAGAAACAGTCGTAAAAACAGAAAAAAACGCTGGTAAAAAACGTAGGAGTAAAGTCCTTGGAGGTAAGGGAAAACTCACCGGAAAAATGATCGACAGTTTAAGTAGATACTATGGAGCAGCTATAAAACACAATTGCGATTCAGTGCAAAAAATGAAAGATGCCATCTGGGCTACCTACTACCATCAGCAGTCGACAGACGAAAATCCTCATCATGAAAAGTGTCCGAGCGGCGAGACTTCGTGGTGTCCTTATAAAAAAGCTTTGGCCACAACGGGGGTAGAAAACTTTAAGCATGCATACTCTCCACTTCCACAAGACGTTATTGAAGCTCTAAAACCAATCTACGAAGAGTTGAGCAAGGACGAACTCTTAGAAAGATGTGTCGGAGGTTTTACCCAAAACGCCAATGAGAGTCTTAACCAGTTGTTTTGGAAAGTTGCACCGAAAAAGTTACCTGGTAGCAAACAACTCGTAGAACTGGCATCGTATATAGCTGCAAGTACGTTCAATGAAGGCGTTTTTTATACGTTAAGGGTGTTTTTCACCCCCAAAATGAGGAAAATTTTAGTTAAAAATCGCAACTTTTGATTCAAACTGCTATAAAACGTATAAAAATGAAAAAAAAATACATTTGGAAACCGTTGGGGGGAGGGTTTAGTGATGTTTTAATTAAATTTTACCGAAATTTTGGTTACAGGTAATTTTGGCCAAGATACAGTGATCACCGCAAATCATCTTTTTCAAAAAGCGTTTTGGGAAATGCTCCGTCACCGGCTTATTTGCCGACATAATTGCATGAAAAAATTTGAGAATGTTGTTGAAATGATGCTTAAAAGTGCACAAAGGGTTTGAATAAATTTTGTCATCCCAGTTCTCTAAAAAAAATTCGCAAAAAAAGTGTTTTTTTTAGCATGAAAACCCTACCCTCCCTACCCTTAAATAATAATCGATTAAAAAAAGTTTTATGCTTGTAGAAATGAGACCATTGCCAAACTTTTTTTACATATTCCGGGCACTGTTATGCGACAATACCGCGGAACAAGTGAGACAAAAAACATTTTGGGCAACTACAGTTGTAACATCTAAAATACCACAAGAGTATAGATGAGACCACCTATAAGTAAAAAGCAGACCTGTAAAGAAAAGTACCTTCAAATAAAAACATTCCTGAAAATAAGACTCATGCTGGTGCTGAAAGAAGAATTGCTGAAAGAGAGAGATATTGGTAGAGCAGAAGTAGGATTGGTTAGGCTAGGTGAGGTAGGGGTTAGGGATTCGATCATCGACAAGACATCCTTCTGGTAACTCGGGTCGGATAACAACCTCTAAGTGGCATCGTACATTACCTATATCTAATGGTAAATCGACATAACTAATAATAGGCGAAATATGACCGTTAGCCATTCGTATGCCGGGTCCTTTACTTGGTGCAATCTTCTTATTACACGTTGCAGCAATCTGCAAACGAAGTGGTCCCAGACATGTACGTCTTGTACCTCCATCATGCAGTGTACGCACTCGGAATCCTCCAACTCCCTCTTGCATCCACCAGCGAGAGTAGTCCTTTTCGACGTAAGGAGTTGATTTTTCTGAAGCGCCATTCGTATCGTGAGCTATTATAGGTTTTTCCTCCATCGCAATCAGTGAAGGAACAGGCTCAACTTGCGCTTGTGCTTTATCTCATTAGAGTAAGCCGGTAAGGTTCTTAAGTTGACTGCAGGGGTGGTAGGGACCTGATCGACACACCCCCCTGCTCTTTTCCCGCACACTCTGGACACTTTCTTGTAGTGTATCCTGGCTAGCTACAGCCCCAGCACACAAGATGGGAATGAGGCCTAGGTTTTTGTGCTTTTTGTCGCTGTCCGGCTGGCGTGTGAGACCTCCTCTTTTCTGACTTCCGCCACTTTTTAAATACGACCCTTTAAATCTTGCAGGATCCTCTTCTGTTGTCCTTGGGTTATTGTTTAGCTGGTGATCCTCTTCATAACGTATGTCGAACGTGTCTTAGATGGTGACGCCCCTGTTACTTTTGGGCCTTGCGCCTTGTCCTTGGTATGTGTTCTCCGCTTCATTACTATACCTTGTCTCACGTGCTGCCTGGTGCTTGAAATTAATTCGACCACTTGTCCTTGAAGTTCTAGGACATGTTTGCCGTACTCTTGAATTAGTGTTTGCGTAGTCGCCATTCCTATTGCAACTTGCCTGGGAATGGAATACGTAATGCCGTTTGATAACGTCCTCCTTACTATATTTGTGTTTTCCCGCGCATTTTCAAATTGTCTTTTACCAGTAGAAAATACCGTACTTGGGTTACTCGTTCTACTTGTACCTCCAGAGCCAGTTGCTGTCGCAGTTGTAGTTGTAGTTTTAGTACTTGTTACTGCTACCATACTAGGTGGCACTGGGGTACTAGGCGATTCAATTCCCCAGAGTGACATTGACGGTAATGGTGGTGGTGGCGGTGGTATGAGCGGTTGTAAAGGTGGTTCATATACCGGTGAAATAGGTACCTCTGTAGATGGTGTACGTACCGGTGCTGTCGTAACCATCACTACAGCCGCCCGCGCTGCTCCTTCTGCACGAGCACCGTGTTGTATATTACCAGTATTAATTTACCCATTCTCTTGGCATGTTATCATAGACATATTCACTTAGTTGATCTGTGTATAGCTGGTTGCTATTGATGCAAAACCGCTTGGTAAACCCTTTTCTGTTCGGTGGTTTGCCAAATATTGCTGCCTATCTAGAATTTCGGTCTGCATCCTATTGTTGAATTTTGCATCCGTTAATACTTCATCGAGCTTCTATTCTCGGCGACTTTTCTGCTCTTCACTGTTTGTGCCATCTGAACTATCTACGAAATAGGTTGCTGCGTAGTAATCATGCAACTAATCGATTTGCCATTTTCTTCTGTTATAATTACATTTTAACTTTACGCAGGATAAAACAAGTTTTAAATTTCAAGTATGATTAAGTTTTAATTTTAAATACGAGTTGTTAATTCAAACATTCAATAGTGAAATAACGTTTAATTAATTGAAGTAAATTGTTGTTCAAAAAACAGTGTTTGGCACACAAAAACAAAAAAATGCTTCTTTCATTGTATTTGATGAGTACTAGATTGTGTAAATCGCTTATCAAGTAAACATTATTCTCTAACTATTACTCATAAAATATTAATCAAATCCCTGGTAGAAAATTAATCTAGAACTATGTAGATCTATCTAGTTTGCCATGGAAATAATCGAGGGCCTCGATAAAACTAGATAATTTTCTACTAGGGATATACAAAACATTAACACTGAAAGAATATTGTTTTTATCCGATATGAATTTGAATTCATTAACTTGTATTCCACTGACGCCAATTATATAACAGGGTTTTAACCTTGTATAAATACCCGCGATATAGTAATATTATTTGAGCATGAGGATAACGTGGGAAAAAGGTGAACTCAAGGATGACTTAATAGTGTAATATAAAAGAGACGGAAATTGTCACAAATCAAAAATACATATGCACACGGGCGAATGCACGTGTGCTCTCTAAGGCACTTAACAGGGCGAGAAGATACCCAGTGAGAGAGAGAGAGAGAGAGAGAGAGCGAGAGAGAGAGAGAGAGCGAGAGAGAGAGAGAGCGAGAGAGAGAGAGAGAGCGAGAGAGAGAGAGAGAGATAAAGAGATAGGTGAGGTGTGATGTCGACTAAGCACTCACATGAACTCCGCGGCGTCAGGTCACACTCGCTAGCTAGCTGTCTCGTCCTCTGAGTCCCTTGCAGGCGCCGCAGCTCTCACCGTAGTCGTTGCACCGGGCTCGCACACACACTCTCGAGATATAGGACATGGGCTCGTTCTCGCGATCGCGCAACAGGGGTTTTCTCTACATGGTGACTCGTGCGTCAGTACCGAATATCCCCGCAGCTAATGATTCGCGTACCGCCCCCCCCCCCCCCGCCCCGTGACCTACCTACACTCTCTCTTTCGATCTTATCTTTCATCGGCTTCCTCTCCTTCCCTTGTCGTGGCTAATGATTCCTGTAACAACTGGAGTAATACGTTAAATACGTATTTTATATGTGTGTGTGTATGTGTGTGTGTGTGTGAGAGAGAGAGAGAGAGAGAGAGAGAGAGTATGTGACGATGTGTTATTACCAATCACTCACCCCTCTCCCAGACGCTACTAGCCGGAGGTTGCCAGCTCTCTCTCTCTCTCTCTCTCTCTCTCTCTCTCTCTCTCTCTCTCTCTCTCTCTCTCTCTCTCTCTCTCTCTCTCTCTATAAAAAAAAGGAATATAGTAAAAGAAAATTATTCAAAAATACTATAACTTATAAAAATAAAAATGAAAATAAAGAAGCAATAAAAAATTTGTGCATGAAGGGTGCTTTGAAAGAAATACAAAAAAAGGTATCTTTGTCTCCCAAAAAATGTGTGCTATATGGATGTGTGTGGGTCTGTGTGTGTATGTGTCGCTCATCAGTATTGAGTTACTGATAGTTTGGATTGGAGTGTTACAGTTACGAAAAAGGGCGTGTTAAAGTTTTAATAGGGCATCTTCGCAGCGCGGGAAAAATAGCGACTCCATTGCGACCACGAGGCAGCGTCTAGACGAATTATAGCCTCTCAGGACACTTAGCAGCCGTGAGCTGGACTGATAATTGTCAAGCGACCCTCGACAATTCTTGGAGTCGGTAACTTTCTATTATATTATATTATATAAACATACAGTAAATCACATTACGATATTAACGCGCGATTTGGTGGTGTTACACCAACGTGGAATCAGTGCGCGGCGCGAGAATTACCTTAAAATTAGGGCATTATACGTGGTAAAATGTATAAGTACAGCAACAATCGTGGTAGAATCTATCGATAAACAGAGCAAATTGGGAAGTCATAGAGTAAATTCAAGGGGTTCTCATTTATTAGTCATCTCGTTTAGAGAACGTGGTGACTCGGCCGTTGGAAGCGATACGCCCGCGGGCTCACGTAGCCATATTGAACAGCGACAAATTTGTAAATTATCGACCAGATGTGATAATTAGAAAATAAAGCCTAGGTACCTAAATTATTAATCAAGAGTGTCATTTATTAGTAGAATTAATTATCCTGATATCGCTTCACGGAACCTTCTCTGGGATAATGCTCATGCAAGGCTAGTCGTGCTTTACCTGACACCCATTTTTAGTAAGTGCGGTAAAGTGCAGAGCAACATTCATAAGAGACAGGCGTAACAAAATGCTATGTTACAAAGTAATGCAATAAAAGTGGAGACAATATGGAGAGGAATTGAGGGGTATAGAGGGGACGTGGATGGGATGTGGAGTGGTTGTGGAGGGGATGTGGAGGGCCGTGGAGGGGTGTGGATGAGGTTGAGAGGGTGGAGGGGAATATGGAGGGGATGTGGAGGGGATGTGGTGGGGATATGAAGGGGCGTGTAGAGGATAGTGGGGTAAATAATTAAAAAAAAAACGTAGTTTATAAAAAAATTTAACATTATTATGTGAATGGGATGTGGAGCGGCTGTGGAGGGGATGTGGAAGGGTATCTGGAGGGGTATATGGAGGGGATGTGGAGGGGCGTGGAGTGGTGTGGAGGGGGATGGAAAGGGGTGGAGGGCAAATAATTTTAAAAAAACGTAGCATTTTGTGACGGACTTAAGCCGTTCTTCTACTCCAACGTAGGAGAGTTCGTTTTCCAGTTGTGTTTTTGTTACACGCGGTTCGCGTACGGACCCGAAGAAGTGCGCGAGAAACAACCTCTTCCTGGATTCCCCCTGATGGTTACGCTCCTGCAGCCGCCGAGGTCGGAGCTGCAGAAGTGTAACTGTGCTTTGGGTTTTGGGATGCTAACTCGAACCAGCAGGAGGGCGCGTTAGCTCTCCGCCGGGCAAGCAGTCAAAACCCCGAGAAAGGCACCAGCG